>JAGFBZ010002373.1:192500-792500 GCA_018398805.1 Hirundichthys speculiger | reverse complement strand
TTATCAGGAGCTCCGGTCTTCTAACTGCATATCTCTTTTCTATATTTCATGTCCTTATCATAGTCCTGACATAATAATCTTTTCCACTTGGCTGACTTAAAATGCAACACTCATCTCCATAAACAGAATTACCACTGTTATTATGGTGGCCAAGATGTCTCAGGCAACTGCAAAAGCCACAACACAACTGCAAAAGCAACAACGGAAGTAGACAAAAACGGAAGATTCTGTTGCTTTCAAACTTGTTCTTTCCTTGAAAAATAAATTATATTTGTGCTAGATAACATTTTGATCACTGTATCAAATAGATTATGTTGTCTATTGAAGACAATAGTTACATATGTGCACACTGTGCAGTCTAACGTTATCTAAGTTATATTATGTAGTTAGTTGTAAAGTGACGTTAACTCCTTCAGCTACCTCATCCAGTCAGCTCGGTGAAAGCAGTTTAGCCTCTCAATTAACCATGAGCAGTCGCTGACATGTGATATCACTTGGTGTTACTGTACGTGTGCATACCAGTCATGTTTAGTTAATTAAAGGTGGGGTAGGCGTTCTTTGAAAAAAATCCAACTCAAGTGAGATTTTGAAAATATACACTCCCTCCCTCCTCCCAAAGGCTCCGCCTCCTCCTCTTCAGCCCACCCCTCGAAACCACGCCTTCACACGATTCACGACTACATGAACCGCAGGGAGGGAGGGAGGGGTGGGTGGTAGTGCATTGATATTTGATAGACGTATTAGGCAGCCAATGAAAGTAATGATGATCACTATTTTGATTGGTCAGAGTTTTTCTCTGATTATACCCTCTAGACTGGACCAAAATGTTTTGGTTTTTTTTGCAAACATTTTATTTCAGTGGGTGCAATGGGAATGTGAAAAGGTTTTCAGGCAATATTGTAAAAAGTGCTGCAAAAAAAGAACACCTACCCCACCTTTAAGGTGGCCAGGAACCGGCATGTGAAATCAAGAAATCAAACCATATGTAACAACGTAAGCTGTGAACCTGCACTTTTACCTCCAAAAACAGAGGCATCGTTAATCACCATGGAAACCAAACCTCGGGACTTAACCTGGTAGAGGGCATGTTTTGTCCACATTCACCAAAAGGTGCAGCTTGGTCATCCCTTGACAGATGCAGGCATTGATATGACAGCTCTCTCATCTTCATTAGACGAGATGGGACTTTTTCTAATTTCAAGAAGCATGTCGCCCTTTTTCTTTTAATTATTGTGGTTTTCATACACAATTTCTACATAGGTTTGCCATAAATGTGTGCAACCCTTAATAAACTAAAACTGGTTTGATTGAACTACAAGATCCCTGCAATCAGGGGCGGACTGGTAATCTGTGGATTCTGGAAAAGTCCAGAACGGCCATACGGTCCACAGCCGTCGGCCCTGTTCAATAACCAAAATATTCAGTCCATAAACTAACAGCAGGGGGCGCCAGGATGATCATTTATCTGATATAGGCCTAAAAACCAACAAAGCAGAGTAACGTTAGTGTCTGTCAACAGAAAGATGGCAAGCAGAAAACGCGAGAAAGGTGAGTTGGAAAAATTAAAATTTAAGAAAGCTAAGTAAGGGGGAGAAGTATTTTACATTTTGGCACTATTTATCCTTTTCTTCTCTTTTGTGGTGTGTGGTGGTGAAATGTCTGTGGAATAGGCTACAAATGTTGTTTAAAGGATGATTGGTTGAATGGTTCTCTAACTAATCACACCAGCATTGCATGGGGGAATTTAATTTAAAAATCAGTATAATGTCGGGGTCCTACAATAGTGTTTGCTAGGTGGTCTAGTGGTTAAGTGGGTGGACTCTCATATAGTGGTTTGATGGTTTATTTCCAGTGTTGTAATACGTTGTTGTGTCCCTTTTTAGCCATTGCTTTCTCTGTATCCAATAAGAAAATCTTTTAAAAAGATGCTGATATGACATATAAAACATAACCTGCTAACTACTGCTGACCAAATGGTGGATAATCTACTTTGTTGGGTTCATAAATGTGTAAATCTGATTCTGATGGAGTCAGTGCCTCAGCAGCCATGAATCTCACCACATCTCACTGGTTATGAAGCATTATTTATGTTTACATATCAGACGTTTTTCATTTCAAACTGAAAATGGATGTTTTAAATAAATGTATGGTTTATAAAGCTACTTTTTCATTTTTGACTATCTTTGAGTATTTTTGCAGTGTCAAATGCAGTGGAGTATCCTCTTTGGGTTTTAGGGTCACCCTAGCATAATATTAAAACTATAAAATGTGTCAAGCAGGCTAATTCTGACACAGAATAGACGTAAAAGGCTAAAAATGTAATGAGATTTAGGAAAACCAAATCAGTTTTTGGCCCACCAATCTGTTATTGGTGGGCCTACATAGGGAGGAAAGACCAGGGCCCTTTTTTTAGTCCCAGTCCGTCCCTGCCTGAAATTATTTTTAATGCATGTCCTGAAAGTGTCTTGAAATGTATAAAGAGTTTTTGGTCTCCTAAAAATGTTCAAAAATAAAAATATTAAACAGGTGCCTGAAATTGTTGGACACTGATCGTGTTCTATTTTCATATCTGTTTAGTTTGATTTCAGGAGGGTCAGATTCAAATTCCAATTTAAATATACTTTATTGATCCCCCAAGGGGGAAATTCAGGTTTCAGTACAGTCCAGTCTAGTGTACTTGAGGAGCTGCCGGCGTCCAGCGCTTCTTTTCATGTCCTGGTCCTGTGGTCAAAGTGCTAACTCCAGTTAACAGCCGTTCAAATCAGTTAACAGCCGTAAAACAAGTACATCTCCATAAAGATGAATGAAATGAGATATCTCCAGGACAGAGGAGGAAACACCAATGAACCAAACTGTCTCTTCTGGGAAGACTGAGCTCCCTCAGTCCGGTGAGCGATGGAGCCGACCGTCCCAGAGCCCGGTTCAACATGCGGACCAGGTTGTTGGCGTCTCCCCCGGGCGGCCCCACCAGGTCTCCAGACGGCCCCTGCCAGGTCAGCTGACTCACACCGGCACGCAGACCGCTGGGCAGAGGCAGCAGCCTCCCGCTGGTCACGGTCAAGACGCTGCCGGGGACCCTCGTCCCGGCTCAGTCGACGCTGCATCCCGGATCCAGTGGTGGTGGTTTGAATTTGAGGGGAAAATGGAGGACCCAAGCACAGGAGTACAAAAAGGGGTTTTTATTTTCAAAAACAAACTAAACAAAAATCCACAAAAGTAATCCAAATGGGACAAAAAAACGGAAAGTCTTAATCAAACCAAAAAAATCCAAAAAAGCAATCAAAACAAGAATCCAGGGGTCAAAAAAACAGAAACACACTTACAGGGCACGAGAAGACAATTAAAGGGCATGAAAAGACGGACCAGAACAGACAGGGGAGATGACAAGACATAAATAGACAGAGGGACAAACGAGAGGCAGAATCAGACAACCAGGATGCCATAAGGAAGAAAGCAAAGCAGAAAACAACGAAGACAAGACAGACCTTTTAAAGTAAAACAGGAAACACAAGAGACAGGAGTTGATCCCAATTTTACACTGAACAAAAAACAATCCAAAGGAGCAGAAGTCCTGGATGGCCTGACTGAGCATGTGCCTTGCTCATGGGACTAATGTATGCACTCAACCTGAGTTACCCAAAAGAACTAAAAAGCACATTTGAGGTATTTCAAAAGGATATTCCTTGAGCTGGATGCTCTGAGAGCTAGTCCCAAGATAATGTCTCTAAAAGGTAAACTGCTGCACTAAAAATTAGGCTGTATTCTAGTTCCACTGTTATATTTGTGTTCCTTCTTGCTGTAACATACAGCACCTTTATTGTTGCCAGTTGGTGATTGATTAGATACATCCAGCTAAAACAAATGCAGATACATACAACAGTCATTTCATTTAATGATAATTTTGAAGACTAGTTTGTAATGTTTTGTACTATTGAGGTGTTATCAATATTTAGACCTCCACTGAAATACATAGAAGAGACAAAACAGCATGTCACTACAATGCATTATAGTTATATTAGTTTTATAATATAATTATATCAGTTTTATCTGTGTATAGTTACATTGGCTTATATGTTGATTATTACATAAATATTTGTCAATGTTTTGTGTTCTTTTTTGGAAGTATTAATGAGTTTGCTATGTATGGAAAACATGTTTCAATATTCTTCTGGGAGAACATGTATAACCATATGATGTGATTTTTCCAAACACCAGCAACATTGTTTTATACATTCCTTTTAGCATGACAGTGTTGTTTTTTCCTGTTTTGTTCTTTAACATGCAGAGTGACGTATTGGATTTTGTTCAAGGAATCAGTCTCCTAAAATTCAAATGATAATTTATATTTGAGTTTTCTTGTGTGTTTACCAGCAAACTCCTGCAAATATTTGACTTAATGTCTTCATTTGGAGCTCTTTTTTGTTTATTTGATGGTAAACAGTTGGAAAAGCAATTGTATGTAATAAACAAGTTGGACCATTAAACTGACTGACCTGTATTTATGTTAATAAAATTAATGTTATTTATAATAAATAGAGGAAACAATTTGAAATATTTGTGATGAGGAATGAAAAACAAATAAATTGGAATAGCCTAAATTAAATATATCAAAAACGTAAATAAACATGAACCATTTTATTGAAATTAAGTTGGTTCACCTTAATTAATTGTCTGCAGGATGAAATAAATTATGTTGGTGTCCTTAAATAACTGAGTTTGTAACATTTAAAGTCTTGTTGGATTTACTGAAAGGATTTAGGTGCAGTTTCTTAAAAAGATCGATGCAAATTGTTACCTTAATTGAAGTAAGCTGAGCCATTTTATTTTTTCTTAGAGTATGTGCCTCAAAAATGGTTGGCAAAAAGTGGTGTGTCTCTGGTATTTTGACCAAAACAGGTCACAGGCAATTGATGAAGATGTCATGAAATTGTCAACTTTTTCTTTTTTTTAAAAAAGGCTGTACTGTATGTGTCCACTTGAAAGAAAACATTTTTATAAGACTGCATGGACTGCATGATAAAAAATATTCTTGCAATCTATATAACACTCTTTAACTGCAGCACTGTTTTTAAGCAGAGGAGGAAAGACAGAAGACTGATCCTCTAAAGTATTGATTCAATCGATAACAAAGCCTTCTTTTGAGCTTCAGACTCCACTTTGCAGTGAGTGCCTGTCTACTGGCTCATGTTTGACTTCAGATAATGGTATCATCAGGCTAATCCAAAGGTAGCCAATGGTGACTCTGTGAACCACTTTCATTGACTTCAAGTATTGTCTAGCTTAGCTTTGATCTCTTGCTTTGAACTTGTTTTAATGATTCTCATTAGACTTTCTGTCTCAAACTGAAACTCTTCAGATTTTAAGAAATTACAACAGAAATACTCAAAAAGGACAAATAGAGGAAAGCTTAACAGAGGGGAAGAGGAGTAAAAGAGAAGAAAAATATATTGTATATTAAAAGACACATCGCCTCCTCTTTGTGACTGGAAATATGTAATACCAATTGAATGCAGTACACAATCATGATTTTTTTCACTAAGAAATAGTCAATGTCTTTCTATTTTGCTTAAGGCAACTAACAACTAAAAACCTCCATGAACTTGTTATGCTTTTGCTGAGAATTTAGCCAGGTGTGAGAATTAAATACAGCAAGATTTCACACCAATAAGAGGGAGCTGTGAGATTAGATGGGAGCTGAATGGATAACAAGCTGTCAGCGCCATCTGAAACATATTGGAGATCATCTCTGGATAGACAGAGATGCATGTTTAACGTTTCAGTTCACAAATGGCTAAAAAACACCTAATTAAAAAGATGCAAAAAAAATTCCAACTGTGTGAGCACAGATGGGGGAAATTAACCAAAAACTGGTCTCTCTCTCTCACATAGTAACAGACATACAACTCCTACATTTCTAACATTTCGAGAACATTGCTCGAACTGTTTATTTTCTGAATAGTATTTATAATGGGTAGATGAGATACTAATTGGGCAATGTTTGTCATTCCTGGTCCTCAGGATCCACTGCCCTGTGTGCTTTAGATGTTTCCCTCCTCCAACGCAATTGAATCAGATAATTGGATCACCTCCTTCGACTGTCATCAAGGAATGCACAAGCCTGTTTGGTAATGACCCATTCATTTAAGCCAGATGTGTTGGAGCAGGGAAACATCTAAAACATGCAGGGTGGCGATACTCGAGGACCAGCATCGTGAAACACTGCTATGGATGTTTTTTTGACAAATGTTCAAAGGTGTGTGATCATTTTTAAGACAAGCAATAGCAAAATTGAAGCACAGTTGTTGTGCATACAAGGAGCTTGCTTAGACAAAAGAGGGGAGTTATTACCAACTGTCTTAACGGACATCTGCTAATAACCAGAAGGGTAATAACAAGTTAATAAATTGAAACGGGGTACCACCTGAAAAATCAGGGAACAAAGACTAAACGGCACAATCAGTCTCAAAATGACTGTTGTTCTATGCGTACCAGCCTGTGACCAGGTGTGGCGCTATAGAGCAACAAAGAAGGTGTGAGTCTGAGCACAGACCTCTTCAACCAGCAAATGTTACAGAACTGTGTAAAATAACCACAAACAACTTCTCTCATTAGAATATATCAGAATTTATTAACGCAAGCATTAAAATGAACAAACACTTGAATCAAGATCCTGATATCTATGAACTAAAAGACAACTAGACTAACATAAGCAAATAAAACATTAAATGGAAAAGAGTATCAATTTATATACATTTATGTATATAAGTATAGTCTGTGATCTAACTAGAAAAAAAAACCTAATTTTTTGTTCACACCAAGGGGAAAAAAGCGTTCTAACACTGCGTCTGCATATTTGTATCATTCTGTAAGTGATCTCCCCGTCTGTAAATCCAAGATCTCCAGGTTCAGATCTCAGTCGGTCGTGAAGGAGAAGTTCAGCTTCAACATACTGAAGTTTCTGAAACAGGTGCAGGATCTTCACATTTACCATAAAATGTGAAGAATCCTCTTTGTCTGCTCTCACAGGTCTACGCTCGTACTTTTGGATTACACCTCTTCAACTCAGCTAAACAGCTAATCAGCTAATAGAAGCTAATTAGCAGCAAGATGCCTCCCGTTTCCATGGATGATTACCACAAACTGCTCCAGAAGATAGCAGTACTAGAAATAAAAATTCACAGGCTCGAAGTGAATAGGGAGATAAACGGACAATATGGGAATGAATCTACTTTGCCGATTTCCCAAAACAGTGAAAGGGAGCAGGCTAACAGAAAGCTAACTAACACCACCAAGACGCAACAGGAGCCGAGTGTAAATGGCAATAAAGCAACAAGTTCCCTGGAACTCTCTTGGTGCAAAGCCAAAGCACTATAAATCGTCTCCCTCAGACTTGAGAAGACGGTTATCAGGCAGAACTCAGCACCTGCTGACTTTGGACGACATCGAGTGGCCTGCACTACCATCGCACAGGAATATCTCTTCAACCCCAGTACTCAGTGAGAGAAAAAAGGCTACAACAAAAGGTAAGAGCAGATTGCCCCAAGACACAGGGATTCTACTGGAGAACAGATTTGCTCCACTCTCTCAAAATCCTAACTCCATTAGAGCAGGCTCACTTTCCAGCTCCAGAGACATGTATGGGGCTAAATCATTTGCTAAAGGGCTACAGGCAGCGCTAACCACTGGGCCTCGTATGCTGATAGTGGGTGACGGAGCTGTGAATGAGATAAAATGCTTCTGCAGCAAAAACACAAAAGTACTCTGTTTGACCAATGACATGGTGTTTGATATCTCAAAGAAGATCCTGAACATTGCTGCTGAGCATTCGACAGCTAAAGCTCTCATCATACACACAGGAGCCCTTGATGTTGTGAAACAACAATCGGAGATATTAAAGCAAGACTTCACTGATCTGATGAACAAAGTCGGATGGTTAAATACTGAGGTGTTTTTCAGTGGACCTATACCGACAGTTCAGCAAGGAGATAAAAAAAATTCAGCCGTTTGTTGATGTTAAACAGATGGCTCAACGACACATGTGCCGCCCAATCAATGAATTTTATTGACAATTTCAACATCTTTTGGGGTCGCATACATCTCTTTAAGGGCAGGTGGCTCTGGTCTGAACAAGCCTGGAGGACAGTTGCTAAGCAGCAACATTTTTTATCATCTGCACCACAAACAAGCCCCTGTCAAGGAAAACAACTGATAAGACAGTGCTCTGGCGAGGATGCTGACATAAGGACTGACCATGGAGGACAGCAGGGTCAGAGAGAACCTGCCCCAACAGCCCAACGAGGGGAGTCTCACCAAGCACCAACAGGAGACCCCCAACCCTCACCCCCCCAGAGCCCACCCAGGCCCCAACTCTCTCCAGGCAGTCAGGAGTCCCCGCTTCTGGATTTCCCTGACAGGATGAAGAGCCTTGTAAACATTGGAGTCCAACTAACACCACACCAAAAATTCTTTATTTAACCCCCCAAATCGCCCAACCCTTCCCAAATCACCACCTTGGAAACAACAGTCAACCAAAACTCCCCCTCCCCCTCCTCTGAATTAACTTATCAGTGAGTCTGACTGATATGTGCCGGGTCCAGGCTGTGATATCAATATTACCATTGGTCTGTCCCAGGAAAAGTCAGGGTCTTCTTCCAATGCAAGAGCATGTCTTATGGTCAATTTGACTCCTTTGAATATGTTGCCATTCAGTTAAAATCCCCCTGTCAAGTAATCTTAGTGACTATCTACAGACCACCCAAATATGATGCAAGGTTTTTTGATGAGTTTACTAAACTCTGTGCATGGATTTTGATTGTGTTTTTTTAGTGGGTGATTTTAACATTCATGTTGATAATCCTAAAGATGGGTGTGCTAAAGAACTTTTAAATGTTCTGGATAATTTTGGGCTTTCCCAGCATGTCACTGATCCAACACATAACAGAGGACACATAGTAGATCTAATTATTTCCAAAGGTCTTAAAATCTCTGAGGTTGCATTGAACGATGTTGCTCTTTCTGATCACACTGTGTTTTGTTTAAAATGACCACCCTTGCTAATCCTATGAAGGGTGAAGCAGAGGTAATCAGAAAGCGTTATATAAATGATAACACCTGTGCATTATTTACCCAGGGTTTTACACCATCACCAGCCCTTCCCTCAGTACTAGTTGATGACTTTATTAACAGTTTCAGTTCCAATGTTATGTCTGTCATTGATTCTATTGCCCCAATTAAGACCAAAGTTCTGTCAGGGAGGAAAAAGTCACCCTGGAGAAGCACAGGGAAGAGTATGCAGACAAGCAGAACGCAGGTGGTGAAAAAACAAACTCCAGATATATTACAACATTTATAAAGAGAGTCTTTGCAACTATAACCAGGAACTGAAGAATGCAAGGCAATCATATTTTTTCAGAGATTATCAATAGAAACAGTAATAATGCCCGCACACTGTTTTCTGTGGCAGACAAACTGACAAAACCCACAGCATCCATCCCTCCTGAATTGCTGTCTGACAAGGCATGCAATGACTTTGCAGCTTTTTTCAGAAACAAAATAGTACAGATAAGACAAGCAATGTGCAGCTCAAGCTCAGGAATGATAACAATTGTGCCTTCCCGTCCTTTAGTCAATCTGGGACATTTTAGCCTCCTAGATTATACAACCCTAATGGAAATGGTTTCAAAATTAAAGCCCACAACATGCTGCCTTGATATTCTGCCTTCAACCTTTTTTAAAAAGTTTTTAACTGCATAGTTCTGGATGTACTGCAGATAATAAATACTTCTCTTCAAGCAGGCCAGTTTCACCAGGCCTTGAAAACTGCAGTAATAAAACCTCTCCTAAAAAAAACAAATCTGGATGCTACAACAGTTAGTGACTATAGGCCAATATCAAATCTGCCATTTTTTGGGGAAAAGGTTATTTTCCAGCAAATTCATGCTTTTATGATGCAAAACAACCCTTTTAAAACATTTCAGTCTGGATTTTGGCCACACCACAGCACTGAGACTGCACTTATCAAAGTTTTAAATGATGTTCATCTGAATAATGATGCATGCAAATCCTCTGTTCTGGTATTGCTGGATCTCAGTGCTGCATTTGACACAGTTGATCATGACATACTACTCAGTAGATTGGAAAAGCGGGTGGGATTTACCGGCACTGTGCTACAATGGTTTAAATCTTACTTGCAAGATAGGGACTTTTTTGTGTCAATTGGAAACCATGAGTCTGAGAGAACCACAAGGTTCAGTTTTGGGCCCCAAATTATTTATCATTTATATAAATGACATCTGTAGAGTTTCAAGGGCACTGTCATTGATTTTATTTGCAGATGACACAAATGTTTTTTGTTCGGGCGAAAGTTTACAGCAGATCTTGGACCTAATTATAACAGAAATGAAAAAATTCAGAATTTGGTTTGATAAAAATAGACTATCTCTTAATTTGGACAAAACAAAGTTTATTATATTTGGAAGAAAGAATTCTGAGATTAATGGAAATATTTCAATTGATAATAAAGAAATTGAAAATGTGAATGAAATAAAATTTCTTGGTGTGATTTTAGACCACAAGATCTGCTGGAAACAACATGTAAGATATGTGAAGAATAAGCTTGCCAAAATGCTGTGCTATTCTTGGCAAGGCAAGTCATATATTGAACCCAAATGCACTACAAATGCTTTATTTTTCATTGTTTTTGCCATATTTGATTTATTGTGTTGAAGTTTGGGGCAACATCTATAAGAGCACATTGCAACCCATATGCACACTACAAAAAAGAGCAATAAGAACAATATGCAAAGTAGGATTTAGAGAACACACTAATCCATTATTTTTACAGGTATATACATTAAAATTCATGGATCTGGTAAAATTCAAGACAGCACAAGTAATGTATAAAGTAAAAAATAAACTAGTGGCTAAAAATATAACTGAATTGTTTCAAGAACGAGATGAAAAATATAACTTAAGAGGAGATACATTATTTAGAATGAAGAAGGTACGAACAACGATGAAAAGAATGTGTTTATCAAGTGGTGGAGTGAAATTATGGAATAGTCTACAGCCGTGTTTAAAACAGTGTGTGAACATAAAATTGTTTAAGAGAAAGTACAAAAAATTCCTTTTGGATAGATATGTAGAGGAGGAAAGATAAAAAACAGGTTGAATAATATGGAAGAGTGAATGTTAATAGTTGAATGAGCAACTGAGGACACTTGAGTCATGAGGGATGGGAAACTTAAAAGTTTATACCCTCGTCCCATTCCTTTTCGAACATTTTATTATGGTTTATGTATCCATTGTGTTGTGTTGTATTTATACACCTTATATTGTGTTGCTGTTCGAATAAACAAACTGAAACAACTAAGATCACATGTGGGGTTCCTCAAGGGTCTATTCTCGGACCGCTTCTATTCAACATCTATATGCTACCCCTAGCTCAGATTATGAAACATCACAATATTTCCTACCATACTTATGCCAAAGACACACAACTCTATATTTCTGTGTCATCACATGACTACAGCCCCCTACTCTCATTGAGTAACTGTATTAATCAAATCAATGAGTGGATGTGCCAGAATTTTCTCCAGCTAAATGCAGAAAAGACAGAGGTGATCGTTTTTGGCCCTTAAAATGAAAGGGAAAAGATCAGCACTCACCTTGGCTCCATGTCATTGACAGCTACAAATCAAGCCAGAAATCTTGGTGTAATTATTGACTCTGACCTGAACTTCAACAACCATCTAAAGTTTATCACTAAATCTGCCTTTTACCACATGAAAAACATTGCTAGAATTAAGGCGTTTCTGTCTAAACAAGACATGGAAAAACGTATTCATGCATTAATTTTCAGTAGGTTGGATTATTGCAATGGCATCTTCACGGGCCTTAACAAGAAATCAAACAGGCAGCTGCAGCTGATCCAGAATGCTGCCACCAGAGTCCTTACAGACACCAGGAAACTGGACCATATTACACCGGTCATGAAAACGCTACACTGGCTTCCAGTGAGTCAAAGGATAGATTTTAAAATCTTATTGCTGGTCTACAAAGCACTGAACCGTCTTGGACCAAAATACATGCTTGATCTGTTAGTTTCCTACAAAGCATCCAGACCCCTTAGGTCATCTGGATCTGGTTTATTGTGTGTCCCAAGAATAAGAACCAAGCAAGGTGAGGCAGCGTTCAGTTATTCTGCTCCTCACCTGTGGAACAAACTTCCTGTAGATCTGAGGTCTGCTCAAACTATCAGCTCCTTTAAATCAGGGTTAAAAACATTACTGTTTACTGAAGCATACTCTTAAATTAAATACTTACCTGCTGTACTCTACGCCCCTTACTTTTTTTTATTATTTTACATCTCTTCTTATCCTGCTGTATATGATGCTGTCATTTTATCATTTTTCCAGTTTATATTCTATTTTATTTCATTGTATAGAGTGTATTTTATTTCTATTTTCCTTTTTAATTGACTGTTGGTATTCTTTTACTGCATTTAATGTTTATGTAATGCACTTTGAATTACCTTGTCTTGAATTGTGCTATACAAATAAACTTGCCTTGCCTTGCCTTATATTTTATGTTTGATATTGAGATCTAAATAATATTGTATTACGCTAAAGTGTGGGGTTTGCTCTGTATAAGCAAATGAATATCATACACTGAGCAAAAGTGGATCACCTTTTTTCAATTAAATCAAATATGAGCACAAAAAACTTAAGGTAACTATTCATGGAAGACTCATAAAAGAAAGCAACAGAATTTGACATACCATTGAGAGGTGAGGCAGGCGGTGCTCCAGACACTCCTGGTTCTGCATCGTCGATGACTGGCTGGACAGCTGCAGCTGAAACTGTCTGGGGGGCCACAGGGTGGCCAATGAGATTTCATTGATTTCCATGAAGCTGAGCAGCAACTTTTCCATTTTATGACCAAATAGTATTATCACTGTATTGTCTCGATTCCCGACTGGCTTGGGAAGGTGGTGGACACCTGGGGGGCGGTGGCCATGGGTCGAAGGCCCGATAAACGCTGCTTGCAGCTTTAATTAAAACTGTTATTTTATCATGATAAAAATATTCTGCTCTACTTTCAGCAATCTGTTTAAGTGACAGCACTGAGTGATATACTATACACTGAGTTATTTTTTTTTTTTTTATGGAGGGCTGCGGGGCCACCCCCCTGCCTTAATGTTGCAGGTATGCCCTGTCCTTACGGTTAGTGCCCTCCTTGGAGGCACTATCAGCCTAATTGAGAATTATCTTTTTGATGTGAAGATTTTACATTTCCTCAGTTTAAACATTTGATATGATTTCTATGTTCTATTGTGACTAAAATGTAGGTTTATGAGAATCAATGCATTCTTTTTTATTTACATTTTTTTGTGTCCCAATTCTATTTTGATCCATTTTGTTTTGTTTTAATTTGGGGTTGTATCTAAAAACCAAGAATAATAAATGTGAACCACATAGAAAAATATGGCATTTTAAACTGATGGTAAGTGTACACAAAATGAAGACCAATGAAATGAATTCACAGTAAAATTATTCATCGCTGAGAGGATTTCTTCCAGCTAAAACAGCTTTTACAGATGATCCCACGCAGCTGCCTCTGTGTTCATGCTGTCACCTGCCCATCATCCTTGAGGGAGCCAGCTGCTGGCACGTCCACCAGTGTGGGTATAATTGGTTACAGATGCTAAGAAAGTGTCATACTCACACTCCCTTTAGTTAAATCTTTTGTGTTTTCAATGTTAAGTTTACCACTTTAAATTTTGAATTTGGCTAAAATCAGAATTAATTTTAATTGTGTACTTGCCCATAAGACAAGACACAATGTTGCATTTATTCTAATATTCTAACACCAGTCTTCAGCATCCAGATGACATTTTTTTGAGTTTAAAGTCAGGAGAGTGGGTGTTGGATGCCAACAGCACTTCTTTCCAACAATAAAATCTAAAACCTTCTGTCCAAATTAGCATTCACAGAAACCAACTGGCAGGAAGCCAAGGTAGACTGAAAATGTGTCAGTCTTAGTCTTAATCAAGACTTTCCCTTCCTCCTGCTTTACCATCTTATCTGTACCAGGTCTAGTTTGTGTTTGTCACAGCTCATTTATATCTGATTAACCAGCCGCTGTCCTGGTTCTGGTAGGGAAATATGTTCAGTATGTCTTAATTAATCATCATTGTGTACTTTCTTGGTAAAATCTTTCATTTGTACAGTAATCGTGATGTAATTTACATTGAACTTGAATGCAAACCCATACAGAAAGACCATGTGATTCTATCATTCTCCTGCTTTGGAAAGAAAGATTTGTTCAACAGATTTATTGAGAAATATGTCAAACACTGTATTAGTCATAGATAAGCAATATATGAGTCACAGTGACAATTTTAATTCAATCAATCCTAGGAGACTCACTGCATTTTTCCTGAAGATGCATAAGACTACAACATCAGAAGGAGACCAGAAATTCAAGAGATGTGTCAACAAGTCAACGTGAGACTAAATCCTTCACTCTTATCACAAACTTTTTCCATTTCATTTGATAATTGATTTAAGCCACTCTCCTATATTTCATGTTCTTGTTTCAGCATATCAATAGATAAAGAAAGCTTTCTGGGTTCAAAGCAGACAGATTTGCCTCGTTCTGACATTTTTTTAAAGTTCAGTGGCGCCTGAGTTGCTTAAGATGTGGGATTTGGTCAGAGGTGGCAGGTTACTAGAAAATTATATGGATTAAATACTGCAAAATCTTTTAATCACCAGGTCTTTGAAAATTATAACGGAGGAAGTAAAGCATTAAGGAGAATCTGAATAATGTGTAAGCTCTGATTAAAAGAAAAAAAAAAAAGGAATTAAGTTTTGGCCACAAGGACATGATGTATTAATAAGACATTTCATAGTTTTGTTTGTTTTATTTTTTTTCCTTCAGTTGATTTACTGTCATCTCTTTAGTAAATCAAGGAATCCCAATGTGTCTGTCTGAGTGTATTTGTTTTAGAAAAACAGCAATTTATAATTTATTAGTGAGATTACATAGCTTGAAATCTTTAGCTCCAGTTTTATTTAAATGTTAATGATGAAGATATTCTTACAGGATACATATGTTACCATTTCAAAAGCCCTTGCAGCAGTTCCTATGACTTTTAGAAAACATGTGCCATTTTCTCTCTCTTTTTTTTCAATTTCCTGATATCCCTAATGCCTGGGACACACTTTGGTATGACCACAGAGCTACATTACAACAGCTTATTTTTCAACCATGTCCTTACAGCCTCATTCAAAGCAGCTTGTTTTAAGGAGTAGAGTCAGACACAACAGTCAAGTCCTCCCCTCTTTTTCAAAAGTGTGTACCTCTTTTGAGACCTGTCATATAGCTTTCTGTTATTTACTTTTGAGCCATTAAAAATAATTGAGGTTCTTAGCTTAAGATGGCTGTAATTCCTAAATGGTAAATGCCATCTTTTTTGTGAAACATCTTAAGTTAAAGCTGAATGTCTACACTTTGATCACGTTTTGATTGTTTTTTTTTTTTTCAAACGCATCAAGAATACTCATTACTCAAGTCCTGCTGGACCTAACTATAAATACTTGAAAATGATATCACTATTACAGTAGTTAATTTGCAACTTGTCTGAAAATACAAATGGATTTACAACTGAATAATTTAGAGAACAATATCCTTACATAACCTTATTAAGATTTCATTAATCAGTTCAGTCAGTTTAAAATCTTACCCATAGTTTTTATCTTCCAGGATGGTTGTTGTTTTGCTCTTTAACAAATACCAAGCCCCTTAGGGATGTTTTTTTTTAAATCAACTTTAACTTTTATGTTAGCTTTTATAAATATGTATGAAGTGATGCTTTACATCTCTGATTAAATCACAACAGCAGTGAATAGAGTAATGCATGATCTGTTTGCATGCACTTTAGACTTCGCTTATATATTAACTGTGAATTTGGCATCATACTGTATCACAGTTCATTTTAGTTTAACACAAGGAACGGGGATAAAATTTCCATTATGTGTTACTTTTGAGATGGCGGTTGGGGGTGTGATCTCCACAACACTATTCTTCTCTTCATTATCATGGAGAGAAGAGTAGTGCGTAGTTTCAAACCACAGTAACAAAGACCTCCAGCAGAGCGGATTGGATAGGTGGTGGTCCTGAAGAGGGTCTCAGATGCCTGATCAGTTCAGCTGCTTTAGAAAAATCAATTCACAATAGTGAGAATCACTGGTGTGCTGGCACAGGAAGAAGCAAAAGAAGTTCTAAATTTGAAGTGGGGAAGGTCTTCGTTCTGGAGCACACCTTGCACATGAAGAAAAAGCATTTAGCATGTGGTAGAACTCATAGACATGTGAGACAAGTGAAGTGGCCCTGGAGAAAAGCAGAATCAGCTCAGAATACACTTAATCATTATGCCCTTGTTGACAAGATAAAATACAGAGTGTGTACTTCATGAGTTCCTTGTATGTCCTCCTGGTATGAAGTGCAGACTCTTAATTGAGACATACAACTGACTGTATTAGCCTTTATTTAACCAGGTTAATCCCATTGAGATCAAGACCTCTTTTACAAGGGAGACCTGGGCTATCAAGGGCACATGTGGACAAGCAACCACACACTCATCCCCCAATTTAGAGTCACCAGTTAACCTGACATACATGGTTTTGGACTGTAGAAAGAAGCCAGAATACACAGAGAAAACCCAAACAAGCACAGGAAGAACATGCAAACTCCACACAGAGAGGCCCCTGCCAGGATTCAAACCAGAGACCTTCTTGATGTGATTCAACAATGCTATCAGTGGCTATGGGTGTGCTATCCAGGGATTGGCTCGGGCTGTATTGATTTCATCCAGAATCTCACCAGTTCAAGTAGAAACAGCCTGTTACATAGTCAGGTATTGGTGTGTCTTAGATGGAAATAGAGGAAAGGTAAGTGAGCATTGGGAATGAGTATTTTCTTCATAATCATAGGAGTTGTTGCCTTATTTTAATCTGATTCTCATCTTTGTAAACACCTCTGGTAAAACACAGTAACAGGCGAATTATTTTCTTGAACCAACCTTATTTATATTTATTTTGTCTGACTCTCAGTTTCTGTAATTAATGACAAAAACACAAAAACCGCTTCT
Organism: Hirundichthys speculiger; assembly: GCA_018398805.1. Lineage (NCBI taxonomy): Eukaryota > Metazoa > Chordata > Actinopteri > Beloniformes > Exocoetidae > Hirundichthys > Hirundichthys speculiger. Next base: position 775,345 of record JAGFBZ010002373.1, on the reverse strand, counting down.
CTTTGTTGTGGTATCATCCACCTGGTTCCACCTCAGCTTCTCTTTCCAAGAGTTTTTATCTCACATTTTGCAGTGTACGGATAAAATCAGAGGACAAACATTTATACTGATGTTGAAAACGATAGCCAAAAATATTCCCTTTATCGCTGTACTAGACACAGTTGGGTTTTGTCAAATTGTACACAGATCGACTCATTCTGTGCATTATATTCTATACACACAAATTGGGTTCCCTTGATTTTTTCCTTACATAAAGTGAACTTCTAACAGAGTTTCCTCACAATCCTGCCTTTTAATAACCTTTATATCAACAGTACATTAACTGACTACACAGTCTGAGAAGAAATGTATTTGAAGTAGGTGTCGATTGGAGAATGGTGTCAGAGTTTGAGGTGGAATGGAGGACCCAAATGCAGGAGTACAAATGCTGTGGCCAAATTTAAATAATCTGCTCTATTATTACTGTTGTGCCAATACAATATAGGGTAGCCTCCTAAACCTTTTTCCTATATAAGCTGATTATCTTGATAATAGTGCTCTAAGATTCATTGTGTGCAACAGTTGAAATGCTTTTCCTCTGTCAGAGGAAGCTGGCCTCTACATACTTTAAGCAGACAGTCAAAGCTCAAAAAGAAGAATCTCACTTAGTCTGCAAGACGGGGTACACTCAAAAAAGTGAAACTTGGATGTTGTTTGAATTAGGTCATTGTTTTATGGTGAAACTACATGGCAATTGCATTTTTGATCATTAACACAATAAGGTTTCATTGCATTTAAACAATAGTATAAGAACTCAGTAATATGTAAGTGTGCTGTGTTGTAACTACTTAATCAAGGCATTAAAACTTAATGGTCTGTGGCGCGATTACGTTCCTCTCTACACATGCGCAGTAGTGCGCAAAGAAGTGACTGTTAGACGTCTCTGGACCTCGCTCGACCGCAACTGCAGCTACGATGGGAACTGTTGGTCAAGTGTTTTCCAATCAGCAATTTTTTCGTAAGTATGTTAATTATTTAAACAGTGGAATTTACTCTACACTAGCAACAAAAGGCGATATATAATTTTTAGATTTAATATACATTTGGCCATGTAACTGTTATTTTTATGTATGATTTCAAAAAGCCTTTCATTACTCTCATCTTAACTGTGTTTGTGTTGGTCTACTCAGTAAGAAAGCAAATCGATTTTTCGGTGCTTGCAAGTTTGACCCCTTATTGTGCTTAATCATTTGTACATTAACTTAGCTGTAAGTTGAGCAAGCTAACAAGGCGAGGTTTCTGGTGCGATGTATACACAAACAATAATGTTAAAAGAGTGATTTGAAAATGTGAACTTTCCGCTTTCCTTTGCCCCAAATATTCTCTGAGTGGTTTCCCTCCGGTTCTTCCTAATGTTGTTCTGCTGTTTCCCTTCAATACGTACTTTCCCTTTCACCTCTATACTGTTAAGAATAGGATATAATATAATAAGAGGCAGCGACTTTTGAACGCCCGCCATATTTTGATATCGGAGAGGAGCCAAAATCATTAAACGTTAAACCAGGGTGTTTGAATTGTATTGTAGTAATACTAAATTAGTCAATGATGATAAAAAATGTTGATATTATTTGATATATTTTGATATTATGTTCACTGTGTAAAAACTAGGCTCTAATTGTTAATTTCAGATTAGCGAGTTTTGTCAGGAGTGACTTATCGAATACATGCAAAGCCAGCAGCTCAAAGGCAGGTGGGCATATTTCACCTCTTTGACAAAAGTGAATCAATTGTGTTTGTGGTTGATATTGGGACAATATCATAATGTTAGTTAACATATTGCTGCCATTTACGGTTGGTTTGCTGTTGGTTTGTTTTCCTTTGAAACAATGGGCCAGGCCGCGATGGTCCATGAGCTGATTTTGCCCATGTGTAGTGTAGATTGCAAATGTGTGTTTATCTTTACAGAATCCCAGCATTGAAACTCGTTGGGAATGTGTCCTAAAAGGGCTCTGCTGCTACCTGAATGAGAAACCTGAGAGCCTCATAAAGGAGTTCTTGGTGAGTTGCATTCTTGAGTATGAATCATGGCCCAACTAAGAGAATCATGGTTGAAGTCATAGAAATGTATTTTATAGGACGGTTTACAGTGTAGAAATGAACATGTTTGTAGTTTATTTTTAAACAACCTCCTTGATGCAATGCTGTAATCGTTTGTAAATGATCTCAAAATGTCATTGTGTTCCTTGCCCTCTGTACTGCATGAGAACTCTAGAATAACTTTTGGGGTGCTGAAATGCCAGCTTGTAGAATGTCTCAATGTCTCAGTGGGGCTGTGGTGGTCAAAGTGCTCAACCCCAGTACTTGAGTCAAAGTACAGATACTCCTGCTCAATTATTACTCGACTACAAATGAAAGTTACCATGTCAAAATTTTACTTGCATTAAAGTACTGCAGTACTCAAGTATTCTAAAGTATACATTACAAAGTACATTTTTATTGCTGAATTATTCTGAGAGGTCATTTACAGAAGCTTGTAACTCCTTGTAACCTAATGAAAACACAGACTTGCTTGTAGAAACACTATTCAACACAAAGCCTGATGTATTTCTGCTTCTACATCAATCCATGTTGAGAGAGGGCAGCTACTGTGATTGGTATCCTTCTGCGAGGAGCACAGCGTGTGGCCACTTGACTTTTAGAAGAGAAAAAAGCTGCTACAAAGCTCTGCTTAGCCTAAAATTAACAAGCAATGACAACTTCCCTGGAAATGTACTGAAGTCAAAAGTACATTATTTGTCTTTGCAATGTAGTGGAGTGAAAGACAGAAGTTTCTAAAAAAAAAAAACAAAACAAAAAAACAACCACAACAAAACAATAATGAAGTAAAGTACAGATACTCTAAAGATTTACTTAAGTACTGTACCTTTTTACTGTAGACACCTATTTATAGACATTGTCAGATTTTGACAGAGAAATCAACAAGTAATTGAAATTGCATTCTAATTCAAAACTTTTTCTTTCCATTTTGAGGATGTTGAACCTGGTGCAAAGAGAGAAATGGAGGAAATGGTCATGTGAATCTACATGATGTAATGCGTAATGAGGGAGCAGAGGTGACAGATCCCTCTGAGGATATTGGCATTATCATTGAGGGAGTGGAGGTACTTGGTGATCTTGGAGATGTGGCAACTGGATGTGCGGTCCTGCTTGGCCTGATCTACAGCTTGAACTGAGCTACCCCAAAGATCTGAGATACACATTTGAATTTATTTAAAGAGTGTTGATGCAGTTGGATAGCCACAAGCTTTCCAACAAGGTGCAAGTCCTCAAAAACAAACTACATGAGTAACCTCACATCCAATCAGTGACTGTGACCTGTGACCTGTTCAGTGGACTCAATATCTTTGGAGAGTTTGTTGGACAAAGGAGTGATCTAACAGTTATTACATTTTCCCAGGTCTAAGCATTTGCTTATGCAAAGTTACAACAAACGTCATATTTTGGACTGCTCTCACAGCAGAAGCTGCTGTGAGAGCAGTCTGCTGTGAAAGACAGATATTGAAGTGCTTTTTAAATAAAAGGGATGTCTAAAGACAGTACACAGGACTGTACTAAGATTCACTCAGAATGGACATGTCAGTGTGCAGTGCTGCCACCATGGCAAATGCACATTTTGATGTGCGCAAGGGTGAGGGCACATTCATCCCTGCCCGCAAGTTTAATTGTAGTATGTTACAAGTTACGATTGCCTGTGTTATTATCATTCATGTAAACTGAACATTTTAGTAGTTTGGTTTGTTTTCTCGACAAAAATTTGTTGGCATATGCTGATATTTCTAAAGTTGTAAACATTGTGTATTATACATTTCAACACTCATTTTGTTTTTTGTCAATTATCACCAAAAAACTAATATATTTGAAATATTTTAGATTCATCATCGATTTGTTTGTTGCTGTTCTTTGTCTTCAAATGTTAAACAAGGGGGGTCAAACCCCTTTTTGGTTCACAGGCCCGACAAAGAAAATTGCATTGGATAATAATCTATAAAAACAATCTAAATAATTTTGCAGTTGTTTTGTTTTTGTGTGTGTTTAAAAGAAAAAGGACAGGTACACTTTTAAAACAATCTTTTTAATAATTGGTTGGACCTTCCACTGAAGAAACAGCTTCAGATTTGTCTTCAGTAGAGTAAGGAAAACACTCCAAACAATGAAATGAAGAATTGCACAGTGAACTTTTTACACAATTTTTTGCCAATCCATTTGTTTGACACTCTTGGTGTAAACTGAACCACTGCATTTTAAACTGCTTGCTCAATATAAACCTATAAAATATTCTGATAAGTTTACTGATGATAGGATTGGGATGTAAATAAGCATTTAGATTTATTTTTTGAGTTCTTTATATCAGAAGAAGCATTTGTCATTTGAGCATTGGTTGATGTATTTGTATTTTTTCTTTTTCCAAGTTTATGGGATGTATAACATTAGAAGCAAACAGTATAAAAGGTCAAGGTTCATAAATAAAGCAGTTGAAGTAAAGTTATTGTTTTTCACTTGCATTGATGAAGCACATAGTTATTAGTCATGTAAATTACAAGAAACAGAATCTTATGTTAATACAACTCAGCTGCGTTTTGTCTGATTTACTTAATTTAGTTGTGTCACACAATGAAGTTGAGTAAATCAGACAAACCTGCGTTGAGTAAATCAGACACCTCTTGAGTAATTTCAGTGTGTGTGTTAAGTTAAAACTGAATGACCCACAAAACTGAATGAGGTAACATTTAATAAATACAGTCAATGAGATTTTCTTGATGGCATTTAGTAACAATCAGTCCTGTATGTTTTATCTTATTTATTAAACTTTGTCATGTGGAACCGGTTGACATAACTGAGTTAAGTAAGTTGGACACTTCATTTCTTTGAGTGTAATAACATATATAAAAGTCCTTTACAAAGATAGAATTTTACTACATGTGAACTGTTGCTTTTACCTGAGGAAACACTGGAGAGTTTTGTGCTGGTTAATGAAAAGATGCTTGGTCGAGTTTTCTCCCAACTAAATCCAACAACCTGCCTTTTAGACCCAATTCCCAGATCACTTTTAAAACATGTTATGGCTTCTTTGAGTATGAGCTTTTAAATATTGTTAATTGCGTACTTCATACAGGTATTTTCCCCGCTGCCTTTAAAACAGTGGTGAGGCCTCTTCTGAAGAAGAGCAATTTAGATCCAGCTGTTTTTAACAATTATCGACTTGTATCTAACTTACCATTTTTAAGTAACATGATAGAGAAGGTTGTTTTTTTTTCAGTTAAATGAGATTCTGAATAAGAACATTATTTTTGAGAAGTTTCAGTCTGGTTTTGGGACAAACCACAGCAGAGAGACGGCCCTGCCCTATTACAGATTGTTAATGACTTAAGATGCAACATGGATGCACAGAAACTTTCAGTCCTGGTTCTACTTGATCTAAGCGCTGCCTTTGCTAGAGTAGATCACAACATTTTATTAAACAGACTTAGATGTCTGGTGGGCCTCTCCAGTATTGTTTTAAAACGTTTTCGCTGCTATCTCACTGTTGTTTTTAAATTTGGGTATATCTTACTCATAAGCATATACTCCATTTGTGCTCTAATTGTGCTCTGGTGAGGCAGTCAATCGGCTGTTAAACAATGCGCTGGACTACGACTGAGGTGCAAAGCGATTTATTCTCCAAGCTGTATACAATTCAGAGAGGTTAATGACCTCTCTGAATTGTATACAGCTTGGAGTCACATCACAGAATGTAGGATGGTTTAGAATGACCAATGGCAAATGGCGGTCATCATCTTAAGCATCAGTGAAAACATGGAGACCTTGAGATACACTGTCCAGACGCCTGTGTGTCAAAACTTAGCTACTTGATGGAGCCAGAATGATAACAAACTATGGCCTTTGACAGACAGGAATCGAGATCAAAAGTCATGGACTCATGACACAGCAATTTAAACTTCAAAATGCAATTTTAATATTACACTCACAGATTAACACTTTCATGTAAGAATGGATACATGCTCCTCAAAAACCCATAAGATCAAGTGTGGGGTTCCCCAAGGTTCAATTTTAGGTCCATTACTTTTTAATCTGTACATGCTGCCACTGGGGTGTTTTTAGGAGACATGGGATTGTTTTTCACATCTATGCTGATAACACACAACTCTACATTGCTGTCTCCTGATGACCTAGAACCAGTCAATTTTCTTTTAACTGTATTTGAGATATTATGACAGAGAACTTATTACAGCTTTACCAGGAGAAAACTGAGGTTTTAACCATTGGTCCTGAAACAGAAAGAAAATTTTACCAAAGTAACAAAATTTTAAATCTTCTCAGTGTGTGAGAAACCTAGATGTTCTTTTCGTCTCTGAGCTGGATTTTACTTCACATATTAGAAATGGAACAAAAACAGGTTTTTATCACCTAACAAACATTGCCAGAGTCAGCCTATTTCTCTCTCTTCCCAGCGTGGAGGTGTTGATGCATGCTTTCTATCTTCAATAGAATAGACTACTCTGGTCCTCCCAAATAGAGTATCTGTTTTTGTCAGCACATGTGCTGACAAGGACCAGAGGGCGAGAACATATTACACCAGTTCTAAAATTCCTTCATTGGCTCCCTATGTGTTTCAGGATTAATTTTAAAGGTTTTTTTTTTTTATTAGTTTATAAATGTCTTAATGGGGCTTCTTATTTATCTGACCTCCTTTAGAGGTATGAGCCCTCACGGACTGTAAGGTCCTCAGATACCGGCCTTTTGATTGATCCTAAAGTCCTAAAGTTTGATTGTTCCTAAAGTCAGAACTAAAACCTATGGTGAGGCCTCGTTTCATCATTACCTGACTTCACCTGACTTTGGAACAGCCTACCCGAGGACCTCAGGGCTGCAGAGACTGTTGATGCTTTTAAAAGGAAGCTCAAAGAAGCTTTTTAACTTGGCTTCTAGTTAAATTTCATTCGTTCATTTATTTTTAATTTATTTAACTCTACTCTAACTTTACTGGTATTTATTTCTTGCTTATTTACATTTATTTATTTTAAGCTATTAATTTAATTGTATAGTCATTCATTTGTGTATTTCTTAGCTGCTCTTATTGGTTTTGAGTCTCTTTGAAATTGGATCTTCTTTTAACTCCAGTGTTCTTTTCCAGGGGTCTTCCACATCGGGAGCTACACCTGATGTAGACCATGGGGATGGTCTGTGTTTTGAGTGGGTGGGGCCCTACATTGTGGCGATGTTCGCAGTGTGGGTCCTGGTTGGCCTGGGTCTGGACGGTTCCTGTGGCGGCGACCTCTGTCATTGTGGGTAGGGGTGCTCTCGACGTGGACTGATCCCCAAGATATCGTTTTCCTCACCTGGTTCATTGGTGCCAACCTGGATGTTTAAGTCTATGTAGAATGGGTACTGTCCGTGTGTCTGTGTGTGTGAGTGAGTGAGAGTGAGAGAGAGAGAGAGAGGATGACTGGGTGTTGTTTTTTCTTGCTCTAACCTTAGGTGTGTGATGGCTTGTATGAAATCAAATTAAAATCAAACATTTATATAGAACTTTTCATACATTAAAAATGCAACAAAACGTGCTTCACAAAAAAATAAAACAGGATCACAACAGATAATAAAAACCCATCCCTCTCATTCCCTATATAGACCCACACACTAACCCATGAAGCACACACACACGCACTCACAGTACAAAGAAATTAAATAGTTCCATAACATGGCAGGGCACCAAGCATCCAGGTGAGGAAAAACCACCTATGGGAGGCCATCCACACCGAGGGTAGACCTATACATTGTGCAGAGCCCCCAGTCCTCCATGGCCCGAAGAATCTCCAAGATCCTTGTTCTTTTTTTTGTTGTCATTTTAATGATTGGTTTTATTATGTAAAGCACTTTGTGTTACTCTTTTATGAACAGGGCTTTGTAAATAAATTAATAAATAAATACATGTTAATTTGAATTTGACGAGTCATCACTTTGCTGACCCATGTATTCCTTTCACTCTCAGCGGTCATGGCTTTGTCAGTTTCTTTACAATAATAATTTTTCATTTTAGAGGAAATCCGTGGTTTCTTTTCCAATGCCATCTCTAATGTATCATCAAGCACACAAGGTTTAGAAAGATCTGAAGGCTTCTGTTGTGTAGAGCTCTGAGCCAAGAACAATAGCTTTATCAATTTTTGTTTCAGGTTGCATCCAAGTTACTTGGCTGACATGTCCTATATCAGATATAATACATTATATCAAAATTCATGCAGCTTTTTTTTGCCTATGCTCTGAGATTTGTCATCATTTTCTTACATCCAGAACACAACAAAAATGGCAACAACAGATAAGAGAGATGGGAGTCCTTGATATTTGCAAATATAGCTAGCCATTCAACTCTCTCACTTCAATATGGTCCCAAATACAATGTTTTCTGTTGTTGCTCATACAAAAGACATGCTGCACAAACATGATGCACATGCCTGCTGTTTCAAAAGCCTGTTATGTTCACATGAAAGTCTGATACAAGACTATTTTAGTTATGAATGTGAAGAGTAAAATCATATCTTTACCAAAACAAAACTTTATTGGATTCCAACAATGTGTGAGTAGCCTTAAAGTCCATCCCCAACAGACCGTTCAAGAAGGTTATCCCTTTTAATTAAGATTTCCATTTGAGTTAATTAACATTTGAGACCTTGGGTCTGATCAGTCTATATTTCCTGACAAGTTGTATTCTTAAAGCTTTGCAGGTTGCTTTAATTAAGTTTTGCAAAGGGAACATTGTGAAGTTAAAGGGACATTGAACCAGCAAGTTAAAGTGTTGGTAAACATGGTGAAGAACCTTCACTTCTTTGGTTGTGTGACATTTGGGTTGCTTTGAATCATTTGACTAGTCAATACAGTCTTTGCAAAGGGTTTTATGCCCAGAATTGTCTAAACACAAATATAAGGTATCACTTTATTATTTGATTATTTGAACAATAACTGAATAATTTGCCATAGGAAAGATTGCTGGTAGCTCAAATAAAATTTCATTGTGTTCATTGTGTAATTTTCAAAAACTAAGTCTAGCTATATAGAGCTATATATTTTTCCTGTCATGAGTGCTAAGGAGACATTTGATAGGGTCAGCTCCATAAGGATGCCACAATAAACAAGATGGTGTAGCAGTCAAGATACAGGCAGAGGAAGTGGCATTTTCTAATCTGCAGAACTACTGCAGTCATCTTGATTTATTGAGACATGTTGACACCCAGTATTACCACCAATCTTAAAATATAAATTAACAGTTTCTTTGAAATTAACCCCTTTTTAGCATAAGAGCTTGCATCTGTTATAAAGATGAATTCAAGAAAATCTGTTTAAACAATATTGCTTATAGGTATAAATATATGCTGTCGAGTGACCCAGGCAAAGGTTGGGATCACCCCGGCTGTATTGGTGAAATATTTCTCTAGGGCTGAGCCAAGAAGGAGAAAATTGTCTTTAGAGGGGGAAGGTGTCAACCAGAAAAATCAAAGTGTGGTCAGAAGAGGCCACACTGACTCTCCAGGGCTGTCTTGACAGCACAGCCTGGGAGGAGTTCATCAAATCCTCTAGTGACATTAAGGAACTCAGCAACGTGGTCAGCTCCTGGATAACTTATTGTGAGGACATTGTGGTCCCTGTTAAGACTGTGAAATCATACCCGAACAGTAAACCCTGGGTGAGCAGTCACCTTAAGGTGCTATTAAATAAAAAGAAATAAGCTTTTAAACAGGGGAATTTGTCTGAGCTGACATCTGTACAAAAGGAAATCAAACAGGAAATCAGGAGAGCCAAATTATCTTATAAACAAAAACTAGAAGATAAGTTTAGTAGTAATAACCTGGGTTCAGCATGGGACAGTATCAGGTCTATGGTCGGCCTGGCTGACAATGTGAATAAAAGGGTCTCATTAGATGGGTTCTCCTCTGATGCAGTTCTGGCCCAAGAGCTAAACAAATTCTATTGTAGATTTGATGTGCATTGGTTTTAATAATGAAATAATGTCAATGAAAACCACAATGTTGGCATCAAATGATCAAGTTTCCCCTTTTTTTTATGCTCATTCTGTGGTTAAAACTTTTAAATGCTGTAAAAGACAAACAAGTTCAGGCCCTGACAACATCAGTAGTCGATTACTCTTAAATTGTGCTGAACAGCTGGGTTTTATTTTTAACTATATATTTAATTTATCCTTGTTCCAGCAGAAAGTGCCTGACTTGTGGAAACAGTCTATTATTGTACCTGCTGCAAAATCCAAATATCCTAAATCATTAAGTGACCTCAGACCTATGGCCCTGAATTCTTTAGTTATGAAGTCTTTTGAAAAGCTAATCAAAACCGAATTGATGAAAGTTACTGAAAATTGTGATTGACCCATTGCAGTTTACGTACAGGTCCAAAAGGGAGGTCCAGGACACTACCATAACTTTGCTAAACGATATCTATATATTTATATATATATCTATATACAGTTATTGTAGTCACTTGGGAGCCCGAATCAATAAGTGATTTACAGCTTGTGCCATTGACCTCAACTTGACCCTCATTTAAGGGTCCAACCAATGGAGTCTCCAGCGCTTTTGAACTTTGCAATTCCAGTCCTTGTTGGGGGCCTTGTTGTTTGCCCATGGTTGCCCAGCTACCACAGGCCTTCGGAGTTTAAAGACTGACCATCCACCACAGCACCACTACCAGGATTGGTAGCGGCAGGTGAACTGGCACTTGTGGGGGACTCATTTTCGGGGAGGATCGTTCTACAGGACCTTGCCAAATGCCCAGCTCTTCTGCAGCGGTGGCATATGATGGAGGATCTTTTGTTGGCACCTCGCACTTCAGGCTTGGTCTAGCTGGGGCTGGGGTAGAAAAAACACTTAGACTCCAGTTGGGCAAGTCTTTTACTTTGATCCTCTTGACTGAGAGCAATACTTTTCACAAGTGCAGTTAGCTCAGAAAGCTCAGAGGATTTTTTTGCCCAAATCTGCCTGATTATTTGAACCATTCGTCTGCTTGATCCCAGCGGTTTGCACCTGGCTAATGGTTTTCTTAAGCTTGGGCTAATTGAATCGGTTTGTTTCTCTAGTAAGGTTTCTAAGCTCAACTTGAAGTTCCCGAAAGTTCATCAGCCAAAGTCTCATGGTGGCAATTCTCTAAAAGCGTCTTCATCTGTCAGTCCTCTCATAAACTGTCTGACCAATTTTGTATCACGATCAGGAAATGGCTGGCCCCTATTTTGCACATCTTCCACCTCTCTCAATTGCTCCAAAGCAATAGAAAAAGAGCAGGCTGTCTCCCCCAAGTGTTGGGTTCGCTCATAGAAGTCAACCAACAGGTCCAGGGATCGTTGCATGTCACCATACTCTGCCCGCAGCTCATCAATAGCTCTCTCAGGTATTTGTTCTGATGGGGGAAGTTTTAGAATCAGCCTTCTGGCCTCACCGCTCAAGTGTCGCACAATAGTTGCAAAGCTGAGGTGGGATGGGAGACCTCCAGCATCCATAAGGTACTGCATATTTCGAATCCAATCCTCTATTAGCAGACGGCACTCTGCTCCTCCACTGAACACTTGTACATTTTTCACCTGATGCATCTGTGTGAAGCTCGTATGACCAGACTGAACCTGCCGGGAATAGGCGAAAGCTTGAATAGGCTCAGAAAATAGTATTTTCTGGCTTAAACTACTAACAAAATGATAAAGGCACTAACTTGTGGCTAAATAAAGATACTGTGTGATGGCATCACATTTGATGCACATATATAGCCCATGAGTGAACCTCTTTCCTTTCACTGCAGCAGAACTTTGTATTCAGCTCATACTCAAAGCTCTGAACTATGTTAATTGTAATAGCTTTGTTATTTCTTCAAACAAAATACAATATGAGACTTTACTCAGACTTGTCACAGCCTGTGGCTGGCTGTCAATCAAATAGCAGCCGGCCAATCATTTATTGCTTTATATAATTTTACCTGTTCATCCCCTGTACAGATGCCATGGATGTAAAATCTAAATATAGAGACCAAAACCCTTTTTGTTGTTGTTGTTGTTGTTGTTTTTTTTTACCTGGCTGTAAGTATATTTATTTCAGCTTCAAAGTTGGGCATTTTACCATGGAGGTTAATGGGGTCAGCTGAGAAATTGATTATTTTTCTTTTTCAAGACACTGAACCAGAACACCTTCTAGTTAAACATACAGAACATGTCACTTCCGAAAACTAATATTTAAATACCAGGTAAATATCAAACACCTTAACCTTTTCTACTGTGGTTTTTGGATAGTTATTAGTTATTTAATGCTTCTCACTGCGTGAGTCCAAACAAACCATGACTTATTATTAAAGTCCTATCATAAATAGAAACCATATTATAAAGTAAAATAACTAAGTACCTAAATCATGAAACCCAAGCCAAGATTTATTTATCTTTTATATAAAATAAAATCAGACTGTGAGCTCTATCCAGTACTCTTCTTGTTTTCAGTCACTGTTGACATCCTTTTAGATTGTGCACAACTGATGGGAGAACCTTTGCCTATCAGTCAAAGAACATTCAACTATTTTGCAACATGCCAACAAGTCTGCCTCTCCTCAGCAGACTCAAACACAAGCAGAGCCCTGGGTAACTCAAGCATGCAACATGAGAGTCATATTTACAACACAGTTTGACTTCAGAGTCTGACTGCAACACTGCTGTTTGTGTGATAAAGGGAGTATTTCTGTCTCTGAGAGGGAAAAGGGCACACAAACAATAAGGATCCTCCTCTGTTTGTGTTGGCTTTAAAGTTTGTTTAAATTAGTTTGAACATTCTGGGAGGCTGCAGGTTGCTTTCAGTTGTCTTGTACACGAAGGGCCCGATCTTCCGCCAAACCTCCTAAAGCCGCTATTAAGTGATAGCGGGTAGCGGGAGGGGTGTTCCCCCGCAAAGAATGCAATCTTCCACCTCCCTAAACCAATGATCTTACCTGCACTAACCGCTATATTATGCATATATTATGCATGGGAGTGGTTAGGGCGTTCCACCTGTTACAAAAATCAGTGCGTCAGTAGCCATTGCCTTTAAGAGCAGGTTGCTCTACCCGCTATTAGCAATCTTCCGCTTCCCTAAATCCACTACCCACAAATCGCTATGGAGCATCTTTTCATCCAGATCAGAGCAGCTCTCATGGGCAGCTCGTCTGGGACTCTGTTGTAGAGCTTCCTCCTCTTCCTTACTCCTCCTCCTCTGCACTGATATATACATAACTAGCTCTAACTAATGTGGAGCAAATGATTTAATCATTTCTTTTGTACTCCAAGAAGTTTCAACAAACTGCTCAGAAAAAATAGAGCCAGTGAGCTTCCAGGAAAGCATTTCTTAACTAGAAAAGCACTCGGAGATTTCTGATTTCATTTTGGGTTTGATCCAGAAGAATTCCTGGATTCTGGATCACTTTAAAATTTTCTATAACATTGCGGTCAATGGAGCCGGAAATTTTGTTTTTCAATATCTCCAATAATTATTGCCCAAAACTCATGAAATTTCACTCAGGGATTGACAATGAAAACCTCTATCAAATTTCAGAGGCTGATCCGGATCTGATCCAGAACGCGGATTTCATCGCAATCTGTAAATTGCTATATGGGGGAACTGTTGTGCTTGGCGGAGGTCTGCGCTCTCTGAGTGCTTTTCTAGTTGTTTCTGTTTCTAATTTCATTGATTATAAATCAGTTAAATTTTTTCTAGGGCTGGGCAAGTTAACGCGTTATTATCGCGTTAACGCATTAACTTATTAACGCAACATTTATTTTATCGCGCGTTAACGCATGTTGCTCACATGCTTTTGTTTTGAAAAGTCTGTTTCTGGCTGCTGTGGAACTGGAAAACAGTAAACATAAGGAAAAGCTAAAACAGACGGGGAGAACGGTAAAAATCCGTAAACTTTACAATTCAGGTAGCAACTCAGGTAGCAATATTAACAATTTTGTCTGAAAAAGAAAATTCTTTACTGCAACAAAACTTTTGTGTCATTCCTCCATGTTACATCAGATCTGCTCCATGTGTTCACTGCCGTGCTATTCTCTTATTCTCTACTTCACTGCGGCTCCATCTAGTGGCACAGATGTGTAATGACAACAGAAAGTCCAGTCCTCCATTATAAAACAAATTCAGTTCTGTGGCCCGTTTTTTAATTTCGTATTTTTGATCCAAGTCTAAAATTGAAATATAAAAAAAACAGGCTTTTTTTTGTGTTAGATTAAAAAACGAAAATTGTAATAAAATGTCACTTTTTCTTTTTTTTTTTCATTTTTGATTGACAATTGAGAATTGAAAGAATGAATTATGCACGGATTGGAAAAGTTACTGAACTTTAACATGGACATTTTATTTTAAAGTTCTCCCAGACAGAGGATTTGACAGAAAAAAGATTATTTATAACAACTGCCAAGTTGAACTCCCTGTTAATAGTTTCTGCTGTTAGTTCAGAAATTACCTGCTTTAATGTTATGATTGTGCTGAGCAATGCAATGCAATGTGCTGAACAATCATACTGTTTTACAACCTTCATGTCAGACACGATACTGAACTGCTTTCCCTTTAAACATATTTCTAATTTTGTTTTTTTAAGTTCATCGCAAAATATAGCAGCTTGTTTAGAACATCACATATCTTATCAGAGGAAGCCTGCAGCTCCTAGAACAAACCACAGTATCAAAACCAACCTTCATGTCAAATTTTCACCTTTAGGCAATGGATAGGAACACCGTGTATTGACAATTTCAGAAGCAGCTACTGTATTCTCTAATTAGAATTCAGTACACGCAGGATTTGTTGCTTCTCTCATCAGTACAAGGCATGGGTAACATGCCTGGCACAGATCCACACCTTTATCGTTGGCAGAAAAAACAGGACATTGACTCAATAACTTGCATCATGAAGTTTTCTGCCAAACACAACTGTGCAAGAAACATCAATAAATAAATGAAGATGTCAGTAAACAAATGAAAGCCAGACAGACTGACAGCAGGGGTATAGCTAATAGAGTTAAGGGTGTGTGTTATGTTTGTGTATAAAAAACGTTGTTTTTTTTTTTTAGTTTCTGTGGCACGAGTGGCCTTTAATAGCAGTGAGAGAGACAGGAAATCAGGGCAGAGAGAACAGGGAAGACATGCAGCAAATGGTCACAGGCCAGGAGTCAAGCCACAACCAGTCACAGGAGGGCTACAGCCTCCAAACATGGACCGCCTGCCCGAACCACTGCACGACTGGGGCGGCTCAATACAGTGCCTTGCAAAAGTATTCGGCCCCCTTGAACTTTTTAACCTTTTCCCACATTTCAGGCTTCAAATATAAAGATATAAAATTTTGAATTTTTTGTCAAGAATCAATAACAAGTGGGACACAATCGTGAAGTGGAATGGAATTTATTGGATATTTTAAAGTATTTTAACAAATGAAAAACGGAAAAGTGGGGCATGAAATATTATTAATCTCCCTTGGGTTAAAACTTTGTAGCGCCACTTTTTGCTGCAATTAGATCTGCAAGTCTCTTGGGGTATTTCTGTATCAGTTTTGCACATCGAGAGACTGAAATTCCTGCCCATTCTTCCTTGCAAAACAGCAGAGTTCAGTGAGGTTGGATGGAAAGCATTTGTGAACAGCAGTCTTCAGCTCAGATTCAGGTCTGGACTTTGACTTGGCCGTTCTAACACCTGGATATGTTTATTTGTGAACCATTCTATTGTAGATTTGTCTTTATGTTTTGGATCGTTGTCCTGTTGGAAGATAAATCTCCGTCCCAGTCTCAGGTCTTTTGCAGACTCCAACAGGTTTTCTTCCAGAATGGTCCTGTATTTGGCTCCATCCATCTTCCCATCAATTTAATCCATCTTCCCTGTCCCTGCTGAAGAAAAGCAGGCCCAAACCATGAAGCTGCCACCACCATATTTGACAGTGGAGATGGTGTGTTCAGGGTGATGAGCTGTGTTGCTTTTACGCCAAACATATTGTTTTCATTGTGGCCAAAAAGTTCGGTTTTGGTCTCATCTGACCAGAGCACCTTCTTCAAGTGCTCCTTGAGATGTTTAAAGCTTGGGAAACTGTAATATTAAAACAGAATTTTGGGGCCATAATTGCTGTGTCATAAGTCTATGACTTCTGGTCTCGATTCCTGTCTGTTGAAGGCCACAGTTTTGTTATCGTTCTGGCTCCATTAAGACGCTAAGTTTTGACACGTAGGCATCTAGACAGTGTATCTCAAGGTCCCCATGTTTTTCATGTGATGCTTAAGATGACTGTTCGCTTTTTACCATTTGTCATGCTGAACCATCCTTCCTTCTGTGATGTGAGTTAATGACATCTGAAATGACATCTGAATTGTATACAACTTAGAGAATAAATCCGCTTTGCACCTTTGTCGTAGTACAGCGCATTGATTAACAGCTGATTGACTGCCTCACAGTGCACAACAATAGTATATTCTTATAAGAAAGAGTATATCCAAATTCTCATTTTTACAGAAATCTTTTTGTTTCCAAATCCAGCTTTAAACCTCTCCACAACAGTATCTCAGACCTGCCTGGTGTGTTTCTTGGTCTTCATGATGCTCCCTGTGCATCCCTGAGACTATCAGAACCCTGAGACTATCACAGAGCAGGTGCATTTATACAGATACTTGATTACACACAGATGGATTCTATTGATCATCATCAGTCATTTAGGACAACATCAGATCATTCAGAGACCCTCACTGAACTTCTGGAGCCAGTTTGCTGCACTGAAAGTAAAGGGGCCAAATAATATTGCAAGCCCCACTTTTCAGTTTTTTGTTAAAAAAAAGGTTTAAAAGATCCATTAAATGTTGTTACACTTCATGATTGTGTCCCACTTGTTGATTCTTGACAAAAAATTGAAATTTTATATCTTTATGTTTGAAGCCTGAAATGTGGCAAAAGGTTGAAAAGTTAAAGGGGCCGAATATTTTCACAAGGCACTGTATGTCTTGTTTTGCCCTGTGTGAACTTGAAAAACTGGATGAAAGTCCTTACACTTTCTTGGTTGCAGTGATTTTAATTAGTAAGTACAGGGTCTGACTGATATTACAAGGAATGGCTCTCCACCAAGCTCTCTTCCACATACTGCTGCTTTTTATTTACAGACAAGCCTCGTGGTCACTTAAAGTTGTATGTGCTACATGGTTAGTGCATTAAACACAGTAACTGTGTCTTAATTCCTTTCTCAAGTTGTTTGTCACCAATGACCTGTTAACTTTCAGCAATCTGTGGCCTGAGTTTGCATGTGCTAAAAAATAATTGTTCTGCACAGATATATATATACAGTCATGGAAAAAATTATTAGACCACCCTTGTTTTCTTCAGTTTCTTGTTCATTTTAATGCCTGGTACAACTAAAGGTACATTTGTTTGGACAAACATAACGATAACCACAAAGATTGCTCATAAGAGTTTTATTTAAGAGCTGATATCTTACCATTTTCCATGGTTTTCTTGATTATAACCTAAATCACTTAAGTTTTTACATCAATAGCTATTGCGTTGTACTGCCAAAAACACTGCTTTTATGCATTCAGTGTTTTCTTTTCTGTCTGTTTTAGTCACATGATGACGTTTAGTGGTACCAGGTATTAAAATGAACAAGAAAGTGAAGAAAAAATGGTGGTCTAATAATTTTTTCCATGACTGTATATACATACACACACACACACACACACACTATATTTTCACTATTAGAAGTACCATGTTACAGTCAGTCTACTGTCTGTTAACATAGTGACATGTTAGCAGGTGCGTTAGCAATGTTAGCAAAATGGTGACATTTATTTTTGGCACAACCAAACTTAAATGTTAATGTTGACATCCAGTCATACGTAACAGATTTTATTCTCATTTTAATAGTTTGATATTTTACTTTGTTAATTTTGTTTTATTATTATTATTTTCACTAAACACCAAGCATAACTGAGAGAATTGGAATGTCATTCCTTCACTGAAGGGATCCCAAAACACACAAGTAAACTCAGACAAAACGTCCTTGAGAAAAAGTAATTCGTAGCGAGTGGAGGTCTCCACACTGTTCCCTCCAAGGTCTTCCCTCCAGAAACAAAAACATGCACTTGTAACTACTAGAATTTTCATTAAGGGCACTATTATTGTAACTTCTGCATCCTCGACCCATTTAGTGTCCTTATAAGTTATTTACTGACTGCATCAGTACAGTACACACATAAAACACTGATGCACCTTTTCGACGCCATCACTGCCACTGTGCATTTATCTATTCATAAATCAAAGTACATAATTCCAACATTGTTTTATACTCATTGTTCCTATGAGATGAGGTGACATTTCCCAGACAACTAGTGAATAAATAAATAAATTTGGTCTCTAATGAGTTTCACAAATCTTAATCATAGTGTACGAAGGAATACCCCAATCTGGCTTTTATGTTTTATTTTGTTATGTTTTTTTTTTTCCCAGCTGACCTTTATAAAACAATTAGCACCCAAGTAGATAACAAGTAGTAAATGGGAATGACCATGTTTGAAATTTGTTCATTGTAACTAAGTGAAGAAATTCATTTAAGTTTGTTAGCAATTCTCTTTTCAAATTCCACCACAGTTAATATTGTTCAAAGCCATCTTCACCCACTTCATCCAATCTATTCCCAATCTCCCAAAAAACAATTAAAATAAACAAAGGATGATCTCCCCAACTTAATGGATCAATTTATTGGAAGCCCATAAAATAAACACAGCAGACATCTACCATCTAGAATTTACTGCAGAGTACAATAAAGAATTATTTATGCTAAACAGAAATGGAAGAAACAGTCAAGCCTGGATATATCTGATGGTAGTTGGAGGGTTGTCTAGAAGGTCACAACTACTATCTCAAGGGTCTGCTGACAATTTTGCTGGAAGAACATAATTTGATTATTTTTTGACACCAAAATGAAAGTCGAAACAGCGAGAGGTGAATGTTGGAGACTGTGGGAGCTTTAGGGCTGATCAAGTGATAAGCTTCTGAAATTTGACTTGCTGTTTAATAGCTGTTTTTCAAGGTCAGCCCGTAGACAGTTCAGGTTTGTGTAAGTTTCCCAAATTTCAGATTTTTAATTCAACGAGCTTTGAGATATTGACATGTACAAACAGTAGCACTCCATATAGATGAAATTTCAATAAATTTAATGTGCTTACAAAGAATGTTGAACTGATTGCCAGCACCAAGTCTGTCTGATGAGAATATCTGTTGGCTACACCAAAAAGTTTGAATTTTTGTTCTTGCTCAAAAGGTTCTTGAGATATAAGCCAAAATGTGAATCTTCTAATATTAATATATTATGTAGTATTTCAGATCTTTCGCCTCCAAAGCTCTCTTTGTAAATGATTCTCAGAGGGACCTTCTCTGTCTTACAGAAATTTGGTTGCAGCAAGAAGATTATTAGTTGAATAACTGGACTCTGCTTACTCAAACTTAATTTCATATTCATAGAGGCACAGGTTGAGGGGGGAGAGTAGCTGCATTTCATAATTCTGGTTTATCATTCAACCTTACACCTAAACATAGTTTTACCTCCTTTGAAAACCTGGTGTTAAGGGTGAAGTCCAATTCCTCCCGTAACCCTAAATCTCAACCCTCAGTCTCAAAAATGCCCGCTCCCGCTAAGGGCAAGTGCTGTCCCAATTCTTAGAAAGTCAAATTGAGGGACGAGTTTGAGGGCTGTATCGCCCTCAAAATTGAGATTTTCAGACACTACCCTTGGAAGTAAGGGCTATCCAGAAGGTACTGGGTAATTTAGCCAAGACATCTTCGAAAAGGATGGTAACAAAAAAAGCTAGCTACAAATGTAAGTATCTTCGTTTATATAACATTTATATCTTAAAGATATAAATGTTACAAAACCATCTTATTGTCTTTGTTTGAGACTTTTTTCATGGATTAACATCGTTGTTGCGTAACATTTATTTTTTTACTTTACGATGTTTGCCATCGGCGGGTCCTTGCGGCCGGCGGGTCCCGTCCCGGTCGCCAGCGGCTGGCGGGTCCGGGTCGGCTTCACATTACTTGTGTAGCGACGGAGGACTGAATAATGTATCCTCTATTGTGTTATTTGATAATATTATTTAGAGAATATACGGCGCTCTTTTCAATGTTATCCCTGTGTCATTTCAGGGAATACAGAGACAACACGGGCTCTGATACATTTCAGTCTGAAGACGTAACTGCACTCAAGGGGTGTCCCATTTCTAAGTCACAAGCTAGCCCTTACACTTACTTTCGAGAGTTAAGATTGAGGGCCAAAAATTGAGGGTTAAGGGCGAGGGTTGAGATTGAGGGTTAAGAGAGGAATTGGAATTGGCCCTAAATCTGTGTATGCCAGGCTCTAAGTCACAAGCACCAGGTCTTCTAGTTATTGTGTTTTGTCCTCCTGGTCCTTACTCAGAATTTCTCTCAGATTTCTTATACTTCATATCAGATCTAGTTCTTCAGTCAGACAGAGTTATCATAGTTGGTGATTCAACATTCACATTGTTGTGTCTTAACTCTAGTTTTGCTACTCCAGTAGACTTAACTGAATTCAGTTAAAATGTGGAGGGATCCACACACTGTTGCAGTCACATGCTAGGCTTGGTTCTAACTCATGGTATTAAAGTCAAGTACTTAAAAGATCTTTCCCCCAAAACCCAATTCAGCCTGACTGTCTTTTAAATCTTATTCCAGTTTACTTACTTTACTCACAATGATGTTGTATGTGAAGGTTTACTTTAAGTAGACCTGTCTGACAGTGCTGTCACTAGTTCAAGGAGAACATTCTTCACTTATATAAATACGCTTTTCACCAATCTATGCTGTCATGCAGAGCCTTGAGGGTCTTCCCCCTTCATGGATTGTTGATGTTGCTACTGATCTCCTGTGTTTAACCCTGGATTCGTAGTTAACCTAAAAAAGTTTGTGCCCTGTTATTACCATCAATCTTTTAACTAACACCAATTTTAATAAATCCTGCACGATGCCAACAGACACCCTCTCCAAGGACTTTGCAGACCACTTCAGAAGTAAAATCCATAATATCAGATCCAGCAAAATACCTCATCAGAATGTTACTTTTAACACACCTGAACCGTTGCTGAGGAAACACTGGTAGGTTTTGCCCTGGTTGATGCAAGGAGACTTGGTCGAGTTTTCTCCCAAGTAAACCCAACAACCAATTGTAAACTGTTCTCTTCATACAGGTGTCTTCCCCACTGTCTTTAAAACAGCAGTGAAGCCCCCTCTGAAAAAGAGTAATTTAGACCCCAACATTTTTAATAATTACCAACCTGTATCCAACCTACTTTTTTTAAGTAAACTCTTAGAAAAAGTGTTTTTTTTAACCAAGTAAACTATTTCTTAATTAAAAACAATATTCTAGAGAAATTTCAATCTGGTTTTAGGACGAACCACAGTACAGAGAAAGGCCTTTTAAAGATCTTAAATGACATCAGGTTTAATGCAGACTCACAAAAACTCACTGTCTTGGTTTTACTGGATTTAATGCTGCCTTTGATACAGTAGACCATCACATTTTATTAAACAGACTCAGAAATCTGGTCAGCCTCTCCGGTACTGTTCTTAACTGGTTCAGCTCCTATCTCACAGATCGATGTTTCTTTGTAAGTATGGATACATGCTCCTCCAGAATGCATAAAATTAAGTGGGGGGTGCCCCAAGGGTCAATCTTAGGTCCAGTTCTTTTTAATCTTTATATGCTTCCCCTTGGAGATGTCATGAGGAGACACGGCATCAGTTTCCACAGTTACGCAGATGAGACCTTGGATTTAGCTGTATCAACTGGTTCTTACCTAGAAAGCTTCTCGCGATATTCATGAATTAACCTCAGTCATATCCCACTCATAGCCATCGACGTAATTGGCACTGAAATCTTGGGTCTTTTCAATGGATCCCGTTTAACTGGATATGTTAAAAGGGCGTTTAATATTGCAGTAAATAAGCACAATGTTGTAATAAGCCAATTCTTGTTTGCCATCACCTTGGTGTCAACCAGACAAAATCATTAGCTCCACTTTTACACAGCTAAGTAAAATGCTCATTGACACTGGCTGTCACAGTTGAACCAATGGGTTTCCAAAAATTCTCTGATTTACCATGCAACAAAACTCCTTTGCATACTGGCCACTCCTGTTTGAATGCCTGAGTTCCAAATATGAAAAGTACACACAACTGCCAAATGTGACCATGCAGTACATCTTTTATTTTTTTCCCTGTTATAATCATAGATTTCATTGATGAACCAGGTCCTAAAGTACCTTTGTTTATGTTTCCGTGCATTGAATTGTTATAGGTAACTAGGAAAACCTAGGAGTCGGCTTTCAATGCTTTAAATATTCCCATGTTAATCATCAAGTGGAATGGATTCTTTGGCAAAGCAATAGAAACAGTGCTGGGTGGACTAATACGTATGTTTACATGATAGGCGTAGGGTGGGGGTCCAAACAAATCATTTTGAATTGTGGGGGGACCTGTCCTCTTTAGATATAATGGTTGTGACGCCTATGCTTCTAACTTGTTTCCTGGATCAGAAATTACTAGCTCAGTGTAAATCTTTCACATGTTGGGTACAATGATGCTACATAATCAGCGCCAAGCAAGAGTGTTAGTTTATTCAAAACTCTGTCAGGGTTCCCACAGGCATCCTCAGAGTGTCACTGTCTCCTTGCATCAGGCTCAAAGGGGACTGGAGGCACCCTGGGAAGTGCAGCAGAATGCTTATGTCAGAGCCTTCAAGTAATCCTTGCAGCATAATCCTTGCAGTCACCTTGCAAGCTGACTTGGTTTTTCGCCACACCTAAAATCCACCAAGCAACACAATATTCATCAATATGAATGTGAGACTGGAACTTCTACCTCACCTTTCTGACCTTTTACTATATTGTCATCTTCCTTCAAGTATATCATCTTATATCATCCATATTCTCAAAGGTACATGTAATGTGATTTAAAGGTTTATCACAGCATTCACGTTGCTAATAATGTCTTTGGGTGAAAGAATTATAGAACCTCTGCTCTTATTAAAAATAGGCTCTGCTATGTTTTCTGATGTACATATGTATTCCAAGACACAAAAGAAGATGGCCATTGACATAATAAATAAATAATAAATGAATACTTTTCTACTACTCAGTACATTGCTGTAAAAAGTGAGAAACACTTGCTAACAGAAACTTTTGCCACCATCTTTTTAAATGTGCTTTTATGTGTTTAAAAAATTCTGTTTGTGTCACATCAAATTACAACCACATCTTGGCTATCACCACCGCAGAGAAAAGAAAATTGCCTCAGTCCCCCTGCTTGACACAGCCCTGAAAGGATTTTTCTACGGCTGCACAGTCTGAGCATGAGGCTATTTTGTCATCCCAGGGGTATCATGATCCCTCACGGCCAATTTGAAAGAGGCACTTCTGCTGTAAGAACCGTAGCCAAAAGGTCCTTGCTAATTTCAGCTCTGGGTGAGCAAATACTGATGACATACAGTTTTATTCCAAACCTCTTGGCCTATTGGCCTCCATATCAAATGAAGGGTGGAAGATTGTGGTTGTTGACGGGGTGCCCAGTAAATATTTGAATTACAGAAGCATGAAGGCTAAATTAGACCTAAATTATGATGGGAGGGTGGATATGCAGGGTAGAGGTGGAAACAGCAACAGCAATTTACAAGAGCCACACAAGCACACTCTGCCCTTTGTAATCCACAAAATCAATATGTACTCTGCTGCCCACTTACAATGTACTGACTACACAGTCAGGGCAGTTTCAACACAAAGTACAGTAATTAAGTTGTTTCCTCATTGGTTGAGTTTGTGTCAGATTAGTACTGTGACAAAAATAAGAAATAAGTCAATATTGTGTGACACTCCTCACGCTGAATGTAACTTTTAATTTCAATGTCGTTTAAACTGTTTTAATTTCATGAGGGAAAGTGTTAATGATATATGCCACACAGATATACTGCCTTTTACAGTTTGCTCCCTCACCATCAAATTTGGTGACTCATTAAAGTCAAGTGGGATCTTATTACATAAAATAACATTTTATTCAAGTGAAATGGGATTGAAATGAAGTAAATATTAAACATTAAGCAAATTGTTCAAAACTACATCAGTATGTCCGCAATGCAGGTTGTGGATACAATTATGACACAGGAGATAGTTTCTTCATTCACTGCTGTGGTAAAATAGGAAACCCTGTTAATCGGACTGAATAAAATCGAAACAGCCATTTCCCAAAGGGCACTCACATTATGCATCACTAATTACAACCTCATCTTTTTTCATTTTTATCTTTCTGTCTTTTCATTGTTGGTACATTTGTTTTTATGATGAGACTTCCTTGGCTGTGACATTTATTATGTAGCAGTGGGCCATAATAAAACATCTCTACATTTGTAAAAGATGTTGGCATGTAAAGTACATTACATAAAGGACAAAACGCTTATATAATTCACATTTACTTCCATTTCTAGAAAATCTGTTATTTTCAGACTTGAGATTATACTACATGTTGATATTTGAAACCATTATACCACTGTATAAAAATCTTAGAACATCTTGTATTACTCTTTTTTTTTTAACCTGTCTGCAACTGAAGATTTGGTGAATTTCAGCTAAAAGTCCAACAATTTTCTTGAGCCCAAGAAGAACTGTATCTACCCTTGAACATCCGTTTTGTTAATATGTGCCCCCACTTAGGCCCATGCAGGGTGCTGCCTCTAAATTAAAGACCAACAGAAAAATACACACTCATAATGTTTAGTTATCCACCAGGATAATTACACTGTGTGGAAACATGCAGTCACAAAAACATATCATGTGTAGCCTTTGAGCCTTTGCTGATGTTAATTCTAGTCTAGTAATTGTATTCATGTTATAACTCTTGGTCTCTTTTATTAAATCACAGTTTCATGTGACAGATTTTAGTATCTCTCCAAGGCTTGTAGGATGTTTTGTTAGTCCATGCAACTTAAAGTGGCCCTTAAAGTGCCAGTTCATGTAAATAATTATAATTTGAGCACAATTCACACTAAGTGCTTGATTGGACTTTTGAGATCAGATAATATGAGTGAATGAAGGCTGTTCTGACTCAGCTGAGTTAACCACATGCTAAACAGCAATGCAACTGGTCCACCATGTGTTATCCTTAAGTCATAATAAGAAATCATTCATTAAAAAAAAAAAAACTTTTTAGAGTATGACAAGCTTTTCATTTTTATTCCTCTCACCAAATTTTTGTCTGTGTTGGCTCTCAGAATTTATTCACAGTACAAAGTCCATCTGCAAGACATCAGTGGATTCATGAATATTAAGATTCCTGGACTGATATGCACATTAACTGCCATTTGAGGGAAGTTGGAAAGTATTTCCAGTATAAAGATGAGCCTGGGGTGTCAATCGTCCGTCGTAAAGTGGATGAATCCAAATGGAACTAATGAGAGCTGCTGTCTGCGTCCAGTCACTGCTGAAAGTAGTTAATCAGAACACTAGCTGAGCTTCCTGTGAATCTGAGGTGGTGCAGCTGAAGAGCAAAGAGGATGATTTTTGAAAGGGAATAATTCCATATTTAGATGTTTGCCCACAGTCTACCAATCATCTGAATATGGAATATTCATATCAGCCCAGTGCAAAATAGAAGCATACAAAAGCAACACCATTTATTATTACCAAAATGTTGATAGGCACATACAAGCCTCCCTCAGATCATTCAACCTCAATCTCAACCCTCTAAATCAGTCTATTCAGAGCTATCTATTCATTCTGAAGCAGGTCATCAACCACCTGAGATAAGCCACCCCACCCCCACTACCCCTACTCCCCCCTGATCTCAGTGAGGCTGTGGACAGGTGGGTGTGCAGGTGTGTCCATTGATCCAAAATGACAGGTGGCTGCTGAGCCTGTTGCTTGGAGACAGTGGCTTGGCAGGCTTGACAAGGAGGGCCAGCTGCACCCTCAGGCAGACAAGGGACAGGTACCCAGGAGACATGACTGAAGACAGGTGAGCACTTGCAATGTATTGTGAAATAATTTCCCCATGAGAAGAGGATTCCTGCGATTCTCCGAAATGATCACATGTGCATTCATCTGATAGTATATAAATAACCCCCAATATAAAGGATGAAAAATTAGACGACAAATTAGAATTTTAAAAAAAAAGCTCTATGACTGTAGCATTAGATAAAGATAACTGATCCTTCAGAAAGTTAATGATTCCTCTGTCCAAATCCACATTTAGAAGATCTACCATGACACAGAAGTGATTCTTTATACACTTCTTTGTTATTACACTCCCATTCTTATTTTTGCCTCAGCGTAAATGTGACACGGCAACGCAGTAGTTCCAGCCCTTTTTTAAGGTAGTATAAGTTTTATGGCCATTATTTCCCCAAAATTGAACAATATCTTGCAGGTTCAAACTACTTTAGTGGTAAGATACAAAGGTTTAGATGCACAATGAAGCAAACACCACTTGTGTCTTAAAGCAATATTCTGTTGCAATAATAACTGATGTGGAATGGATAAAAAAAGTTATATATTATATTATGAACTTCACATCATTGTGTATTTTATACAGTTATGCTTGCAAATGCTTATCAATACACAAAGAGCTAAGCTATAGCATGGGTGGATGAGAGACCTTTGCAAATATCCTGTGGTGTCTGGTATCACAGTCTTTCAGAGTCTTTCAGTTGTGTAAGTTGTGAGGTGGAGCCTCAGTGAATCAGGTTTTCTCACATCCTGGCTGCAGCAAGCACAGTATTTCTGCATGTGGGATGCAGGTGAGCTACAGATGAACCCCTTTTTGGACAACCTTTTACATCAGTATTAATCGAATTATAAACCAAGTTACCTGACAAAACCAATTTTCACCAGATGCACAAAACTCTTGAAGTCCATTAGTTAGCGACAACACACTCTGACTCAGAAATGCCAAAATGGTGATACAGAGAAAGTCAGAAGATCATCAAAAACTCATAGAGACTATGAATATCTGTATTTACTCTTAATGTAATACTTGCTGAGATATAACTGTGCAGTGGACATATCTACAGTAACAATAACTCAAAAACAAGAAGAGGTTAATAGACTAGCAGTAGCACAAACTTCAGTCAACTCACCACCACAGGGGTTAAAAAGACATGTCTTAATAAATAAAAGAATGCTTCAATTTATAATGAGAAAAAAATTACAAAATCATAATTTTGTTCCCCAGCTGCTACCAAGATGTACATGTTCATTGGAGGACTCACATTTCCCCATCTGGTCCAATATGTGAATGGCCCAGGTCCAGGCATGTTCATGGTTCAGGCTTGCCAGCTGTGAGCACCTTTTAGTGACACAAGAAGCACCATCTGTACTGCTAATAGGGATGAGAGGGGAAGTAATGTAGTGCTAAATAATGGGGCTGGGATACTTGGCGCTACCTTTCCCCCTAACCTCCCACCACATTAATGCACAATCACTTTCTGAAAGCAAGCAATAACGTGGCCTCATCATTTCACAGGTCTCGTTGTGTTTACCTCGATGTGATGATTAAGGTCATGAAGTTGGGAAATATTGATTTTTTTTTTCTCCTTTAATCATCCTTTCCATCTTTGTCTTAGTTTAGAAAATAGGATGACTGAGGGTTTTTGTTTTGTTTTGTTTTTTTCTTGTTGTGTTGTGCATTGTGTAATAGATCATAATGGCTTTGCTGGTGTATTCCACTTGTCAAAGGTTCTGTCAAACTATAAGAATTAGCCCCTGTGATAGTCTCTTTATGATACAATCAGTCTCATGCTGGACACATGCATGCGAGGAAAGGCTCCACTACCCAGAGACTTGAAGAGTTGTGGACTGTTGAAATTTTTATGCAAATCTAGTAATTCATGCAGATCAGAGCCAGGCAAATCAGATTTAGTTTCTAAAAAAAAAAGAAGAAAAAAGACAGAAAAAATATTTTAGTCATTTCCTAATTGAGGAGGGAATAACTCAGTTCCTGTACTTAAGGTGAAACTAAGCATCCACTGTTCTTTCCTAAAAGGATTTGTCGCGGTGGGGAAGCAAAGTCTGAAAGACAGAAATAAGAATATGTTATATAAAGTCCAATTTTATGTTCAAACATAGTCAGCCATTGCTTTCTGCAGCCAGGATTTATTTTATCATATCTTTTTTTATCTATTCCTGTTCCCATATGACTGGTATCTGTTTCCATTATTGCAGGTTATTTTTCATTTACAGTGGCCTACTATTGCACAACACTACTTTATGTCCTATAAAGTTTGCATACAAACAACGCTTGAAATCATTCTGATTAATCCAGACTTGGCAACTTTTTAAAGAAATCAACAAATCCAGTGGCCAATTCAGATAATTGTCACAGATATCTCATAAATCATGCAACTTAAAGCACTATCCAGTCAGAACAAAAAAGACTGTGTTTACATTAGGTCTGTCAGCCGATTAAATTTTTCAATCACGATTGATCACAAGATTTTCATAGTTAACTCGCGATTAATCGCACAATAATCATATTTTTTTATTGTTCTATTTATCCATCCATCAATCATCTATACCCATTTTGTCCTTTACAGGGTCACGGGGATCTGCTTTATTTCTTTTAAGCCTTTAGTTTGAAAACCTGGAAGTTCACCAATGCTGCCGTACTTTTAATTCATCATGCTCGTTTGTATATTTTATCGGTGTTGGTGCTTGACCGCAGTAATTTGCTGACGGTCCCTAAACTCCACGACAGCAGTGAGGTACTCAGAAGGACATTCAGCGATGTTCCTTAGAGTTTTCGCCACAGTCACTGAGCTTGGAGGGTTGATGACACTTGTGAAATATCTGGCATACTTATATCAACAAAATGATACCAACCTGGCTGAAATCAGTGCTGTTTTCATGACACTAATCAAGTTTAAAGAGAAAAAAAAAACAAGCGAATGTCGGATGTGAAACTAACTTTACCGCACTCCTCGGTGGTAACTCAGTTCACAGCGACAGTAAATACAAATAAACTTTTTCTTCTCAACAGACCCATCTGGCAGCACCTTAAAGCTAAACTTGCCATTCATAAGACCCTTCTCTGCTGCCATGTCTGTCCCACACATTGACTGTAAATACACTTATTGGCGGAGGGTCATATTTACAGAAACATGTGTGCGTTAATCTCGCGTTAAAGATAGTGGCGTTAAACAGAATTAGCATTTACTTTGACAGCCCTAGTTTATATACAGCAAAAATGATTTTTGACACACATGAGACATGAGATAGTATGAAAAGTAAGGAAGTTTTGTACAATAGGATTTATGATGTCAAAACAAACAAATTCAGAGCTGCTAATTGTGTCTTTTATTTCGATTAGTCTGACAGATCTGTGGGCATCACCGAGTTTGGCTTTAAGAAACATATATTAATATATTTATTAAACATATATTAAGCTACTCCTTAATATTATAGTGTCTAGTGTCCCAGCATGCTCTAGGCACTATGTTTATTACAGTGTAACAATCTACTTTTTTTTTCAGAAGTTGAAGTGTTTTGCTGTTTCTAACAGATCTGTTGCAGGTGCAGAATAAGTGGCACCATGAGTGAAAGTGCATGTACAGTTGTTAAACTGTCTGTGATTTTTATGAACTGCATGAATGTTAGGTTTAGGACTTTGCTGGGTTGTTGTACCTTCGTAGAGGTATTTCTGCATTGTAACATGTCCAGAATCACCCAATCTGCTGCTAACAAGTACCTCCAGCACTCTTGCCCCTCTCCTGTCCGGTCTGTCTGAAGTCTTTTGTCTGCTCATTTAATCTATATGCACATAATCTGTTCAGAGACACACCAGAATCCTGCAGCAACATCTAAAAAAATTGTTATTTTTAATTACTTCTCAGTGATCTCACAAAGATCAAAATTCTTTTTCTTCCAATTGTCTGTATTTGGGGTCTTATTTCACATGTAAACATCTTTCTATTGTCATGGTTGCATCATAACTGAAGAAAAGCAGAACAGTATTCAAATAAGAGTAAAGAGTGTTTCAAAAATCAGTCTGGAATAAAAAAGTTAAAAAAAAAAAAAAAAAAGGTTTGTAGAACAGCAAGGTACAAAAAAGACAATTAGACCAGAGCTGCTGTGACAGGCTGCCACTTTGCTGAAATGTTTTTTTTTTTTTTTATTAACTCATGACATTTTATTAACTTCATTAATTTTCTTAATGACATGGTTCTGTGAGCATCTTCCAGTTGAGTATAATAAATGTTATTTACCATTTATTTGAGTATATATATATATATATATTTATACAGTCAGGGAAAAAATTATTAGACCACCCTTGTTTTGTTCAGTTTCTTGTTCATTTTAATGCCTGGTACAACTAAAGGTACATTTGTTTGGACAAACATAACGATAACCACAAAGATTGCTCATAAGAGTTTTATTTAAGAGCTGATATCTTACCATTTTCCATGGTTTTCTTGATTATAACCTAAATCACTTAAGTTTTTACATCAATAGCTATGGCGTTGTACTGCCAAAAACACTGCTTTTATGCATTCAGTGTTTTCTTTTCTGTCTGTTTTAGTCACATGATGACGTTTAGTTGTACCAGGTATTAAAATGAACAAGAAAGTGAAGAAAAAATGGTGGTCTAATAATTTTTTCCATGACTGTATATCACTGGCCTTTCTCAAATACTGACATATAACAAAACACAATGATGAGGAGGCAACACTCCTCAGAGAATACTTACGACTGATTCAATGCAAGTGTGTGGCAATCAGCAAGAGAAACCTGTGACGCAGGGAAAGGAAGCAAAAGACTCAACCTCAACTAAATGAAACTGGAAGAAGGTAAATTCGAGGGCAGAACTTGGAAAAGTCAGTGACAGGAACAACATTAAAGTAAAAGGACAGCAAACATAACATAAACCCACAGACCGTGACATGTGGTCTGGTAAGTATTTCAGTAATGACAGCGCAATGATAGGTTATGAACAAAACAATTGTACTCAGACAACGTACAGTAAATGGCTGTGGCTCAAGGTTTGTAATAGCACACTAACACCAGCTACTGTGAGATGCTTTGTGCTTGTGGTCAGGAATTCGCAGCCATACTGCAGTAACAGCAACAGCCTGCAGCAAACACTTCGGAAAAGGTCATCCCCATATGTGATAATGGCAAATACAGCGGCAGTTTGTGGTTTATTTTTATGCCTTTACATAATACTTTAATATGTGAAATGTCATAGCATTGAGTGAAAACAAGTTATGATCCATTGCAGCCCTGCAGAACTCCAGGCTTTGTTCAAGACAAGAGACGCAGCCTTGGGATAATCAGGGCAGGTTTGAAGCCTGCTGGGACAACAGCCTGCTTCAGGGAGATGCTTTATGTCTGTTACACCAACCTCTGGCAGAAATTCACAATAATTGCCCTTCTACGGTAACTCCAGTTACTTTGTTTTAGAATTGCTTACTTGCAACATGTCTTGGTGTGATTGTGTCTACCATTGTCACTGTCCTACCTCCCAGCCTTGGTATTTTACATTTTTATTTCAGTAACTCCATCCTTTATCTTGTTTTGTTGCAATAAATCTTGTAAAAATGATCTGCTTAGGACATTTTGGTGCCTATTAAACATTCCAAGATATTCACAGTCTTACACTGCCAAAACAAAATGGCTACAATGCTTAGAGATTCTGTTAGTGAACATGCATTACACTATAGAAGTGACAACTATTGATCTGTGTCCAAACCCAGAGTGTAAATTACCAAAAACATACAGTGCCTTATAAAATCTAACAATTTTGCCAAAGGAACACTCTTCAGACTACTACCTGAGTAATTTGGAGAGCGTTAACTTGCAAAGCATGCTATTCATATCCATGACAGTTTCGATCACAACCACTCTGCACACAAATTCATCTCCATAAAGGCATGTAAGGAGGTGTGCCAAGCCCTTCTCACCCTCGTCAGACCACGTATTTCTGGATGACATTGAGGTCAGCATCAGAGGCAGAGCTGCAGGGGAGGTGAGGGACACATAACGTGAGGCCATGTGGTGTTGCTGTGTTGACTGCTATAACTAGTGTGACCTTTATGACCTCAAATAATATTCCTGCTATTGCTGCTAATATCACAGTTGCTGCAGTGACTAATATGACTAAGAGCCAACTGTTCTTTTCTTTATTTAGCCTGTTCTTTTACAGCTGGAACTAAAACTATGTCTATGGCTACTTTTAAAAACATACATTGTGCTCAGGGTTTGTTCTTGTGCCTCTTCTAGTCATTGTTATGACTTCACACACACACACACCACACACATATATAATATATACCGGCCATGCTTCTTAATATTTGTCACTGTAGTCACAGAAGCATGAAGCTGCTAGAAGGGGTTTGTTAAGCCTTTACCTTTATCACAATTACTTTGTCTTTAATCTAGAATCTGTGATCCCATATCATAAAGAATGGGGAATTGTGTGGTAAGAGCTGTAAGGGTACCAACACATTTGTCCACATCTGCATTCCCTCCTCCTTTTGTGGTATTAGATCACATTCCTTTTATTTGATAATGATATATGGGAGAGTGCGCCTCAGTTTTATTGGCCTCAGTAAAGTTTTTCCACACATTCACTCAAAATAATCACACTGATGTTTGATGTTTAGGGTCTCCAAACTGATTTTATTTCAGTTGTAGACATCTCCATGAACAAATATTTTTGCCTGTTATCGTTGCTTTATAGTTTTTCATATTTTTATAACCCAACCTTAAGCAGTACATACAGAATGCAGAGCTTTGGCCCTGAATTGCTTAGAGAACTGCATCATCTTCATGTGCTGCTTGCTTAGCAGTACCACTTGCTTCAACACCGTTAAGCAAGGTGTTGTATATTATTTGGGCTTTCATTAGCAGGAGTCCAAGATAGTTTTATAGGGCCTCAGCTGTTCGTGCATGTCTCCATTACAACGAATGGTCCCACAATGAGAATTTCTGGGAATGTATTCAGGCCTCTGGGCATTTCCTGGCGTGAAACAAAAGCCTTTGGCAGTTGGCGAAGGTAGTACAGCATAGCCCCGATGGTTGGGAGGTGGTGTTGACTTGGTACTGATTGTGAATGCTCTAGGCAGGAGATGACGTTTAGCGATCTCAATGTCCCCTTCCAGTTTGAGTCTTCTCTTCTCATTCATATTCAGAATTCCTGTGTATGCAAACAGAAATGCATCTAAAAACCTTCTATGCTGACCCTCTCCTCATGCTAGTTTGTTTTTCTTCTTTGCCTCATAGCAAAGCCAAAATGGTGCATTACTGACACCAAGTAGTACGTTACTGTTAGTTTGCTGAGCCTGCTGGATCATACCAGGCCCCTCACCGTAAAGGAGACAACAGCTGAAAGAACCAAGGAGGAGGTTGGCCCTGTTGTAGTTGAATATTTCCAGGTTTTGCTCCACATCTCTGTTATTAGAAACCCATGAACAATGGGCCTTGTCTTAAGAACAGGTCAGTATAAAGTTAGCTAAGCTGTGGCAACAGTTTGTTGGATCAATTGAATTACAGACGTTTGTTTTAAGCACTTCTTGTCTCAACATTAAGACATAAAAGTATAGAATACATTTTTTAAAATTATAATGTTTAAAAGTTGAATTAAGTTGAGAGAACATATCTTTGTGATTTTAAAATAGCTGAAGGGAAAGACACAGATCGACTATTTATGGTCATTTACTGAATTTTTGAAACAACTGAAATAAGTGACATTAGGCAAGATTACATTGGTTATAGGTTCTGAATATCAGTTTTGATTCATTTTCGATTAAGTGTCCAGCCCTAACTAGAGGTCCCTTTTCCTACATCTTTGCTTAAAACCAACACAAATAAGTTTAACGCAAGTTTAAGTCACATTTTCAACACAAGGAAACATATTTTTTCACTCAACACAATAATCTTGTGAACATTTACCATCATTTATTTCCATGTAGGGCTCTGTCTCTAAATTCAAGATGTGTGCATGCTTGTACAACAACAAACACGTCCACAGACAGCAACAAAAATGTAAAGCTAACAATAATACCTCACTGGATTTGGCCTGCCCTCGGAAGGCTGCCATTGTCCCTGATTGTTATTTAATTCCATCAGATTTGCCAGGACCAGTGGCATTTCCTGGCTTACTGGGTCCAGGTCCTTTGTAATGTGCATATAGTCACAGAACATTTTAGATATATCGACCTTCTTGCGCTTCCATAAGGCTTTTATATCTTATATTTTTTATCTTATATTTATATCTTATTCCTATTTTATTTTATTCTACACAAATGCACCGCGGAGATGCACTCAAATTTCGTTGTATGCAATACAATTACAATAAAGGCGATTCTGATTCTGATTAGTTTCTCATCACTACTAGGTATTAACTAAAAGAACCTGCTGCTAAGATGGCCGGTAAGGAAGCACCATACAGCCATGCTCCTGAGTGTGGTCATATTGTCTTTTCATGTAGGCTCAATAAACTGGAGGGCACCAATTAGGCACCAAATCAAAAATAGCTTGTGGATGTCACTATTATGAGCAACTCTAACCATCTATAGTGATAATTCTTAATGTTGACATTGTAGCTTACTTACCTGATATTTTAACTACAGGTCAGTTAAACCTGTGCTTTGCTGCGTTGTTATGACAAATCATTCAGCCTTGAGCTTATCTACATGGTTGAACTCATGTGGTTTAGGTTGTGCCATGTTACAGCTACGTTAGCCACATGTTTCTTCTTCCCTCTTCTATGCAGGCAGTTCTCCGGCTAGTGGTAAGTTGTAGATGGGCAGCATACATAGCGCTGGCACTGCAATCTCCTTGCCTAAAGGTTTAACATACTCTAAACAAAATATAAGCAGAGATTTGGGTTTTTATGTTGAAATAGACTTTTCTTGTAGTGATTGGGCTCATATTTGAAAGTGAGGAAGGAAAAACCAGAGTTCTTGGGGGTTGCTCATTAGCATGCTCAGCAGGCCTCTCTCCAGATGACCAAAAAATGTTTAAATAAATTACTGTGCACTCTTGCAGCAGACATAGCTGTGAATTGGAAGGGCAAGACAGTCCACCCAATCTTCATCCCTCCACCCACCAAAGCCCATCATACCCAAACTTATCTGAGGGTGGCGTTTCACAATTTTATTGCCACTTATGAGCCACAGCAGACATGCAGTGATCAACAAGGGGATGGACACTTTGACATGGCATGGCAAAGGAGCCAGTGGACCATAGCAGCTTCATTAACACTGGTACATTAACTGTAAATCCGAGCAAAGCCACCCCCAGCCTCTAGTGAGTAGCCTCAGCTACAGCTTGTGAGGGTCAATCTGCAATAAAAAGCATTCGTTTTCACAGCCTGAGGCAGAGAGATTGGAGACCTTCCTCTCTTCATCGAGCCATTAACTTCACCCTTTCATGTCAGGCTGGGGGACCAGTCACTGAACTCCCATAATCCTTCACCTGACCTTCATATAGCAAGGAAAGAACAAGGATCTATGAAATGATGGGACAGCTGGAAACACACTGCAGCTGTTGGAGGATCAATCAGTACAGAGAAGGTACAGACGGTGAGTGTGACTTCCAGATTTCTTTCAAGCTATACAACTATTGCATGACTTTAAAGAAGTTGCCTGAAGGACATGGGTTCATAAATTAACCAATCCACCTTATCAGTTTTGGAATTGTACAGGAACACCAGGGGCAAGTGCTAATGTGACAAGATGTACTGAGTCCTTAACACAGCACGACAGTTTGACACACTTAACTTTATTAATCGTGCAAAGCAATTTTATCAATTATTGTGTTGCATTTGCCAAAACTCTTAGTCTATAGATAGTCAGGAGGAAATTATTTTGTAATATATTTTAAACAACTGTTTAGATCACTGGAGAATCAGAAAAGCATAACTGAAAGCATTTCAGTGCTTTAGTGAAAAAGTTGCAAAAAGTTTTCTGTTTACTGCTTATAAATTGGCATTCAAACTATGAGGCTAATTAACACTTTTTTTGCACTTGGAAAAAAGGCTCATGAGCCTTTATTTCCAAGTGTTTGTCATCCAGATGTGTGAAATCTAACCGAATGACCACTGCATTTTAAAGAAGTAAATCTGTTCAGATTTATTTATAGTTTTACTTCTAAATTAATGTAAAATTAAGTTTGTGAACATTTATAGTGGTTTTATTGTGCTTTTCTAATGTTATTTACAGCCATTATACCGTAAATTGAGATATTCCTATGAGTAAAATACTTTTTAGGGGGTTGTATATTGTTTTTGGGGAGCTGACAATGATTTATACTGTAGAGGTTTTTTTTTTTTTTCCTAACTTTGGCTCTTTATGACAATTACAGGTAATCAGAGCAGTTCTACTGCTGTGTTTTATGCTTTGTCCAGG
This sequence comes from Hirundichthys speculiger, assembly GCA_018398805.1. Classification (NCBI taxonomy): domain Eukaryota; kingdom Metazoa; phylum Chordata; class Actinopteri; order Beloniformes; family Exocoetidae; genus Hirundichthys; species Hirundichthys speculiger. Next base: position 738,887 of record JAGFBZ010002373.1, on the reverse strand, counting down.
TTTGTCATGTTGTCTATTTTTGTACTCTGAATCAGATTTTGTCTCAAAAAAGTTTGGAAAGATGTATGACTGATTAGATGTTTTTTTCACAGATAACAGTGGAAAACTGAGTCCTGATAAGATATTGATATGTTATAAATGTGTGCATAGGAACGGCCACAGGAATTGCACACACTCATTAACCATTAGCTCTGCAGACTGGCAAGCCTCCAGGAATTCCACCAAACAAAAAACATTAGAACCAAATCTAATCTTTTCAGGAAGAGCCACTCTTTCTAATTTTATTACAGATTAGATGACTGAAAATTATCTTAATATGGTCACTTTAAACATTACTGAGTTGTGTGAGTAATGTTGAAGCATCAACTATCAAATGATTCAGTTCATCTGCATTAATGTTAACATGAAAGTGTAGGGATGTGCAATTAATTAACAACCTACAGCAAAGCAGATATAAGATGCATTAATTATTTTACCGAAATTGATTTTAGATGTACATTAAATTGAATGTAACTCTTGCAAATGTGAACACCACATTCAGAAGTGGTGTTAAATAACAGTGGGGATTCTTAATGTGGCCAGATTAACTGATGAAATGCAATGGTAAGCACTGAATGTTGGCCAGTGGGGATCCAGGTATATGCAGCAGTAAAGTTCTCATAAAAACAACTAGGAGATCAGTATTTGATACCATATTTGTGAATTTCCTGAAAAAGCAGAATCTAGGGAGTCTGCATCTATGGTCAGTTCCACTTGCCTGAAGAGGTAATGCCCACCCTTTCTTTAATCTTAAATTAGATCAATTTGATGCCAAATTCCTTGCATAATGTCATGGTTTTGTATGGAGGACCCAGAATGCAGGAGTTTGAGAAGAAGGTAGTTTATTTACAAAAAAACACAAAAAACCCCCCACAAAAACCAGACTTAACTTAAAACATCCAAAAGGTATAACAGAATAGGGAAGGAAGACATGCAGAGACATCAAGGAAAATAAACAGACGAACCAGCAAACAGAAAGGGAAAGACAAGACTTAAATTCTCAAAGGAGCAAACAAGAGCAGTTGCAGACAATTATGGAAATGAACTTAAGGAAAGTAAAAGTGAATGCCACAAAGACAAGACAGACCTTTAAACTAAAACAGGACAGAAGGTAGACAAAAGGGTTGGTCAAAAACAAATGAACACAAAGAATGCCCGCCATGGCCGACCCTAGATCATGACAAGTAATTGTTTAGCCATAAACAATTTATATTGTTTTCCAGGATATGGAAAACTCCATGACTTGCCATGAGTAACACTCTCCAGGAGTACTTTGTGTGATCCAAATGATATCCAAGTGGTCATCAATGCCTTCCAAAAAAAAGAACAACCTGGCGGCTTCAACACTATTTGTCCACATACCAATGAAAAATGCCACAGTAGCTAACATCACTTTCTCATGTACAGTCAAAGTATGATGTGTTCATTTCTGTCTCAAGCCCAGGGCATCGCATGTCTTGATCCTTGTGGCACAGGGCTGCAACAAGGTACCCTTTGGCATTGTTTTCAGCGTACACACTTCATATTGGGAAAGAGTGAGAAAGCAACATGGTCAGATTTGATTCACTGCAGAGGTCAGCTGCAATGTCCATGGCAAAATGAATTAATAATAATAAAGAATTTGTATGAGATGGAACTTGCTGCCCTCTATCTCCCAAACACATACAGCAGTATCTAGACCCAGTGTCAGTTATTGATGTTGCCAGCATCATCACCACCAACACCAGGAGAAATTTATCTCAGAGAGACCATGCCAGCTGTTTGATGCCATAGGAAAGGTTAGACTGACTTGATGGCTTTGTAAATTGTTAGTTAGTGACAAAAAGGGTGGATTCTAAACAGGCTACAGGCACGTCAGAAGCAACCTATTCCCTATAATCTGAGAGAGCTCACAGGCTGATCTCACTTTTACCAAACAACATGGATGTTTTTTTTTTCTTTTTAATTTTTTCCTACAAAAAAAGATTAGCATCAGAGTTCAGCGGCCCAATGTGTTTTTTAAAACACATAGGGCCTGATTCTACTGATTACCTGAGGATGAGAATTTTTCCTGATTTAACCCCTATGTTATGTAAAAAAGTCATATTACCTCACAAACCCAATTGCAATGCAACTCAACAAGAAAGTAAGAAAAATCTGATTTCTTTAACACAAGGAGACGTGTATCTCGCTAGACCAGCTTTATACCCTCAGTAATCTTTAAGGCAGCATGGGTGTTTGCCCAACCAGTCCACATGTGCTTTTGTGGACTTGGAGAAGGAATTTGACCATGTCCCTCGTATTATTCTGTAGGGCTGCTCTTGCATTATGGGTTAGTGGGTCTGTTGCTATGGGTAATTCAGTCCCACATCTGCATTGCTGCTTGTAAATCAGATCAATTTCCAGAGGGTTAGACTCTCAGGGCTGTCCTTTGTCACTGATTCTGTTCATAACTTTGATAGACAGCTGCCAAGGGGCGGGTTTGGTGGCTTCAGGATTATGTCTGCTTTTTGAAAAAGTGATGAGGTCCTGTTGGTTTCATAAAGTTGTTATTTTCAGCTCTCATAGGAGCAGTTCACAGCCGTGTGTGAAGCGGTAGGGATGAGAAACAGCACCTCCAAATCTGAGACCATTTATCTGTTTTGGGCATTACCAAGCAGATGGAGACCCCAGGGTAGATCCAAGACAGGCTGGGGGGATGACATCTATCAGCAGGCTCAGAAATGCCTTGGTATTCCCCTGGAAGAGCAAGAGGAGCTGGCCAGGGCAAGGAAGGTATGGTCCTCTTTGCTGACACTTCTGCCCCCACAATACAAAATCACATAAGCAGAAGTTAATATATGGATGGATGGACGTGTATTTCACCCTACAAATTAATTTTTCAGTACCGTATATACCCATGATTTAGGGTGATGCAAGGCGCTGCCACTTAATTACAGACCAACAGAAAAATACATATTCATAGTACATTACTTATTCTCCAAGATCATTACAGAGTGGGGGAAACACACACACACATAACATACACACAATATTTATAACCTTTAGTTATATTAATCTAACCGAATGTTTATATTGATATAGATTATACTTTTGTTGTTTTTGTTCATAACTCCTGGCCTTCTTGTTAAATTGCAATATTACAAAACCGATTGTCATAGCTTGAGGTTATTGGAATGCCCTCCTCCGCCTTGTAAATCTCTGTAACTCTAAGTGCCCCTTAAAGTAATAGACCATGTCAATAATTATGATTCCATGCACCATCCAAACAAAGCTCTTGATTAAATGGTTGAGATAAAATAATCACATTTCAACCATTATCATGAAGACAGGATTCAAAATATGCAAATGTATATATTACACATTAATGCACATATTCTTTCTTTGGTTAATGTGAAATTAATTCAGTTCAATTCAGTTTTAAAAATACTTCAATAATCCCTGTTGGGTAATTAATTGTTCAGGAGTTCTCATAACTTAAGTCCTCTTTAAAGGATCTCCTGTAGCGGTCTGAAGCCTCTGATGGAAGACACTGTTGTTGAATCACTGTGTTGTGATGAGAAGTGTTCAGAGTTAGTTCCATGGTGTTTTTCTTTTTATGAAGTATCCTCCTTTGCCCAATCAGCTCCAGAACAGTCCCCAAACAAAGAGCCAGCCCTCTTTATCCATTCTCTGGCTCTGGTGCCGCTCCCCCAACTGATGACTGCAGATAGGACTGCACTCTCCACAGCAGAAGATATCTTCTGATTTTCAAGATACAATGTATATCTTCTATCTATCTACATTAGATAGAAGTCAACACTGGACAACACATTCTGTGGTCCAGTGTGTGTGTGTATATGTATACACTATCAGTCCTGTGTCTCCAATCCAGTCTGTTGTCCAAGTCAACGATTAGGTATCCTGGTTCTCCTCAAATCCACAATCATCTCATGTCTTGTTCACATTTAAGATGACAGGAATTTTTCCAGACCACGCCACAAAGCAGTCCATCAGTTCTCTTTACTCAGTCTCTCTTCCATCACTGATACATCCCACAACTGCAGAATCATCTGAGTGTTTCTGCAGATGACAGGACTCTGACTTGGTACTGGAAGCCTGAAGTGTACAGAGTGAAGAGGAAAGTTGAGAGTACAGTCCCCTGTGGTGCTCCTGTGCTACTGACCACCTGGTCAGACACACATCCATTCAGTCTCACAAACTGTGGTCTGTTTGTCAGGTAGACAATAATCCAGGTGATTGTGGAGGCATCCACCTCTATCTCCTGGAGTTTCTTTCATACTAAACAAGGCTGGATGGTGTTAAATGCACTGGAGAACTCAAGGCAACATGATCCTCATAGTGCTTCCTGGTGGGTTCACGGGGAGAGACCTTAGTTAATTCAGTGTCCACAATTACAGACACTGTTTGATCTGTTGAGGGGCTGGTTTCAGGGACTCAGGGAGGTTTTTTTTTCACTTTATTTATTCTTAGACTGTGATATTCAACTCACAAAAAGACTGTTCATGTGCTGATGAAATTCCTGTCCAGCTCTGCAAAGTTTCCCATTTGGCTGTCCAGGCAGAACCAGGCTCAGAACACCAGCTGCAGGGATCCAGTACTGGTTCTGAAGGGACTGCTGTAGGCAAGACTGCATGTGAAACATGCCTACTATCATATGAGGGACAATGTACAGACTTTTGTTAGTCTTTGGGCTGTCGGAGGAGTTTTTGTTCTGTGGGGGATGGCGGGGAGGGCACCTCCTTGTTGTCTCTAATCTTGACTTTCAGTTGTTTTTGTACTGACCTAAATAATTTGCTTTCTCCCTCCCTAAAGACAGTTTTTTTCTTGTTGAGGAACTCTTTCAGGTCACTGGTGATCCAGGGCTTGTTATTGGGGAAGCATCTCACTGTTCTGGTGGGGATGGTGTCGTCCACACAGAAGTGTATTTACTCAACCACAATCAGTCATGCCTTTGATGTCATCTCCATGTGGCTCATAAAGTGCATCCAGTCTGTTGCCTCAAAACCCCCCTGCAGAGTTTCTTCAGCTTCCTGTGACCACCTCCTCACAGTTCTTTTAGTCACAAGTTGCCTATATACGATGGGTTTGTAGGTGAAGGAGAGAAAGACCAGACTCTGATCTGCCTTGCCCAGAGCAAGTCATCCATAGGACCTGTATCTCTGATCTTTGGATAAAACCAAATCCTCTAGTGGAGCAGTTGACGAACTGTTAACATTTTGGAAATGTGGCGAGAGAGAGAGAGAGAGAGAGAGAGAGAGAGAGACGTGGTTGAAATCAGCAGTGATGGCCAGGAACGCATAGGGCTGTTGTGCCTGTAGCTTAGCAACAGCAGAGTCGATGATGTCATCGGCATCAGCTCCAGCTGATGGTGGGATGTAAACGGTCATGAAAATAATACTGGTGAATTCTCTTAGTAGACGTATGGATGGCATTATACACGTAAAACATTTGATTTCCTTGTAAGCTTTACTGGACTATGGAGTATTAATGTTAAGATAAAATGCAGCTGAAATGTTTAGGTAATATTGTTGTTAAAGCATAGCTCAGTTAGCTCCATGCTGAAAAGCTGTGCATTTGGTTCATACAGTTTAAAACCTTATTGTACAGAATACATTTTTGATGTTTAAAGAAATGTCTGTAAAATTGCTTTGGTCACAATACCACAGAAATATATTACATTTGCTCCCCTTTAAACCTTGACTTTATATTTTTCTCTGTAAGAGCCAGTTTTAGGAAGTGGATACAGGAGATGGAGCTGCCAGGTCAGGAGAAAAAAGGCAAAGACTGAATTTCTGTGAGTATATGCAGTTGGTTGGTATGACAGAACAAGATGAAGAAGACAAGCTAAGATGAAAATGGATGATCCACTGTGGTGACTGCTAAAGGCAAAAGCTGAAAGAAAACAAAGAAAGAAATTAAGTGAGCCACTAAACTCCAGTCCACCCAACTCCCTGTCATCCAAGGCAATATGCCTCTCAAGTGGTGTTATAGATTTGTTTGGCACACTTTTGTGGTACAAGAAATACAGAATGTGAATGTGAAGTTGAAGGCAGATGAAGATAGGTGAACTAGTGGATAATACTTTGATGTGGGTCTGTGATTTCACAGAGCCACATCTGAAGATCGGAGCCAGTCATGAATTTTATAGGGAAAGTGACAAGGTTGTGTTTTACACGCACACCTATATATGTGTGTGTGTGTGATTTATTAGTCATTTTAATCAATCAAATGGATTCTTTAAAGTTTAGAAAACATTATTTTTTCATGATAATTTGAAGCACGCTCAGTCCTCTGTATGGCACAATCTGCAGAAGGGAAACCCCATACAAATGGTTGCTATGAACAGAACAAGCGTAAAGAAGTGTAAAAAGTGAGAGTTTTGTCCTGTGTCGCTGTGATATTATTAACAGAGGATACAAATAAATATATGCTATTTGGGACAAGCTGTACAAGAGAATCATGTGTCTCCTTTGAAACGAAGATATCCCCTAAATGCTTAGAAAGAACTGTTTATGCACAGTTCGTGCATTCAGTTTCACGCTGGTCTTTGATTCAACTGAGCATCTCACATACACCTACACATACACTGCTACTGTACGTGCTAAACGATCCTGAACAGAGAGCATCCCTGTAGGTGCGTTTCCACCAGCGGGGGTTCTGGGGTAAAACTTGGAAGCTGACCTCCTCCTCAGTCCTTTCAGCCGGTCGTGTCTCCGCTTATGTTACAGGACCGGTTGCACGTAAATTACCATTTCAAACCACATGGTGATGGTAGTGCACCGCTTTCTCTGTTTGTTAACTGCCAAAGGAGAAAAGAAGAAGATGTCTGTGAAAACAAAGACATTAAATAAAAAAAACAAACTAAAATGATGCGAAAAATATTGAGGGAGGGAAAGATGATGGTAGCGTTTCTGATTATCGTTTGTATGGTGCATAATGTGGCGCTGAATGAGAAAATATGACTCGCATGCGAAATCGGATGTTTGGGGACTGAATGACGTCATCTCCTGCTCAGAGTGTACCCAGTCAGTGAGTCAATACCACCACCTCCCCCCCAAAGGTTTATCACGTAAACTCGCCTACTACAGAAATCTTTTTTTTTTCTTTTGTCTTGCAAAGGTTCCTGCAGGCCTCTTTTGGAGGGTTGTTCCTGGTAATGGATACATGCGTTAACAATCCGGCCCTAAAAAACTACCTGGAGCCCCCGCTAGTGGAAACGCACCTTACGTGACCTATGTCAGCGTTCGGATTGCAACATTGCACATTGCTCTTTGTAGTCTTTCCACAGAGACACAGCAGGCAGTGAGCAACAACAAGTACTTTGTTTGGTTATAAACTCCCAAAGGGTACAAAAGGAACACCATGGAAAAAGGCATAGAAAAAGAATGACAGCAATACAAGTGGGGACCTTAAGAGGGAATATGGATCTCCTGCAGGGAGCATACACAGTCCCTCAGCACAGCAGAGCACTTTCAGTTCTAGTTCACTGTTCACCTTGTGTTTACGCAGACAACTGGACATGCATTAGTAGAAAGTTATGTGCACTCGCATGTGAGTGTGTTTGTTCAGGGGGCAGTCTGCCCCCCACCCCCCCATGTTGGTCCTGCAACACAACCAATCCACATGTGCTGTGCTTTCAGTCCTCACATCTAAATTATTGTTTTGATTAAAAGATCTAAAGAAATTGATTATATAATTGCTTAAGTTTACTCTCACATTAATGTTCTTTATTGCGTTTATTCTGTCAAGCCTTAAATGAATTATGGGTCTTTTAATTATTACACGGGTCTTCGGATGCATGGTCTCGTCACTGTGAATATACAATAAAAGTTGGATCCCACTGAATATTGTGTTTCCATCTTCGTACAGTTCATGCATCTTTACATATAGTTTTATTTTCATGCAGCCGTCCCGGAGCCTTCCGGCTTTCAGCTTGTTAAATTCCTGATGGAGTATTTCTGACACTCAGATGAAAGTGACTGCTTCATAATGACCTTGACTTGTATCATATTGAAGCAGTGCAGTATGGGATTGTAAAACCCTTGCAGTCATGTACTCTATTTTTTTCACAATATCAGCGGTAACCTAATACACCATCAGATGCCATTTGTGAGAGAAATTTCAGAATAGGTATCACAGCGCTACATTCTTCATTTTGCAAACAGATTGCCCAGAAATGAAGCCCACTTGCATTTATCACCATCTATCCTTCACTTGGGCTATGGGGGTGGAACAGGGTATTGATTTTCTTTAAAAAAAAAAAAAAAATGAGTGCGGTGACACCAAAGAAAAGCTCAAGTCTCACATTTGAATTTTTATCTTTAATTTTGCTTCCTGGCTGGTTATCTGGAGAGATAATACTGTATTATTGCAGCTGGAGTAGATAATGATACTCTAGGCTGATGCATTATAACTGTTAAATACGTTAGTACAGACGACAAAAGAAAATTCCATAATGGAAAAATGGAATTTATGGCACATGCTGTAAAATATTTCATGTTGGAAGAGAAATATTCTGCAACTGTGGACTTGCTCCATGTTATCTGCATACAAATGGTACTTTAATTAAAACCTTTAATAAAAAATGAATTTAACATGTTTGCTATAAGTGGCATTTGTTTTGAAAAATTACAATTTGTAATTATTGACATTTTCATTTGGGAAAAATTAAAGAACCATGCAGGACTTTGTTACCTTTTCGTTCCTCATGTGACCTCTGTTAATGAATGCTTATAACAGACTTGGACAAACTGAAGTATAGTTGTATGCAGATAGTGGTCTGTTTTAAAAGCTTTTTTTTCTAAAATATTACTGCATAATTCAAGAATTATAAATTCATTTTGATTATAATGGTTTAAGATTTTCCTTATATCTTTTTTTTTAAGTGCTTATATAATTATGAATGGTTATCACAAATTGTTTTTTCAAATTTAACTTAGAAAATCTATGTTCATACAAATGGTGATCAGTAACCATTTTCTTTCCCGCCAGGCCAGTTTTATCACCATGAAAATGTTTTCCTCAAGGATAGAAATTGAGCCAAAGCTGTGCTTCTTCATTCACTGAGCCGCCGTTCAGTGTCAGTGAGAAGACGATGCAAAAGCAGAAACGACAAATTGGGCAGAGCCACGGCACCCTCTGCAGGACAGCAGTGGAGAAGAAAGATCCATTTACACCCTGATGACTTTAAGTCTTTTAGATCAGTAATATATTTTACTGTATTTGTGCATATGCTCACCCTCTTTTTAAACATAAGCTCATAACATAACTGCCTTTTCAACTCTAAAAGATTCACTAATCAGGATAGTGGTAAACATTTTGGTGTCAAAATCCTCATCATTTACAGCGATCATTGTCACTGTGGCCTGAACATGCAGTGAAAGATTTTATTCATTTAGTTATTTATTTATTTTTTAGTAACTCTGTATTATTTTGCTGTTGGAAAAAATGCATATGCTTCACACTGATAACTTAAGAATTCTATGGTTTAAAAAAAAAGAAAAAAAAACTTTTCCTGACAGGCACATGCTCCACTGTAAGTTCTTATTTCAGTCATAGGAACAGTGACAGGAACGGTGACGCACATACCATTTCTGTGTCCATTGAAAATCCTGCAACTGAATGTTTCAGCAGTTAAAGAGCTTTGCTCCAGGTTTACATCCTCACAGAGTGTGTCTCTTTCTATGCCTCCAAAAGCCAAACCTCTCCGTTTCTCTTTTTGTCTCTCATCATCTCGTTGCTGTCTCCTTGGTGCAGCATCAGGAAAATATGGCTCTTAACTCAGGGAGGCACACAGGATTCACTCCCAGACTGGAACAGATCAAAACCTCAGAGGGTGGTATTGCACACATGCTCTGTAATACCCATGCAATCAATCATGTTTCTTTATCGCTGCTCTCCTGCCCTCTTTCTTTCTCTTTCTTTTAAACACACATACACACCCATCCTTTGTAATCCAACTACGGCTCTAAAATAAATTTTCCTTCTATGGAAAAACAATGAAAGGGGTTTATTTGAGCTAAGCATAATAAATGGGAAATTGAATGCGCCAATGGGGGGCTTTTACTTACAGTACATGTGTAGAACTACATATGTGCACAGCACAAAGGCGAGGAGTGGGTGGCTCAGAAAGAGTGGTAATTATTTTTACATCTGATGTGATGCCAAAAAGAAAACTCAAAACTGGAAATGTCTTTACTGCATTTTGTTTCTTCATATTTCAAATAACTTGAAGGGTCGGAAAAAAACAGAAAAATCTAGACTTCACAAAGCAAAAAAAGTGGCAGAATGCAGCAACAATCCCTCTTTTTAATATATTGATAATAATACAGAATATCAGTATGGGTATGTGCACATTCAATTGAAATAGTTCCTTGAATTTATCACAAAGCAGTGATTATGAAAGCTGCAAATAAAACTGGTGTCCTTGGACTTGATCAGAACAATATGGCAGCAAATTAATCCTGTCCTTTAAAAAATGGATTCTTAGATAATCCACTTTACATATTCTGGTATTAAACAGAGGTTCAAATGAAGTTTTGTAATTTAAAGTGTGAAAATGCATTCTATAATATATATTCTATATATATATATATATATATATATATATATATATATATATATATATATATATATATATATATATATATATACACAATGTATACTGACTATTTCAATGAGAACCAGAATATTTGCCTTTTTTAAAACTGCACTACCTAAAGTTTTTGAGGAGAATGTCTGAGGTATAATAAAGCTTGTAAGTCTGAGGAATTTGTACCTTGAAACTCTCTACTAATACTCTTTCTGCTGCTCCCACTCTCTTGCAAACTTAATAAGAAACTCTCCATAGTTAATTTAAACACTTTTCAATGGTGTGAAAAGTTTATTTATAAGTATTCGAGACACCAACACCAAACAAATGGCCATTTATAGGGTGGAAGGAAGTTCTCTGAGATTTTTTAAACACATATGCATTCAAATTTACACTTCACATTAGAGGAGCTGCAGCAGCAAACAGCACTGGCACAGATGTTTTCAGTAGATTAACTGTGAGAAGCATGAAGCTCTGATATGATGGTTGCAATGTACCCAGGCATAATTATTTTTGGATGTTACTTGAAAGGCTAGAAGCCAAAAAAAGAGATGAATCAGCCAGTTATTGTGAAGCATGAATGATCCTGATGATACCATTCATCCGGGTCCCATAAGGCTGTGTAAATGAATTCACTCATCTGTCTCCTCACAACCATTTTCCCACCTTCTTGGGTTTCCTGAGGATCAGTAAAGCCAGAGGAGGTCCATTTCTGCAGCGGGTCTCACCAGGGTTCTCTTACCCATTCACTGTGCCTTGAAAACCAAACCAGACACCAAAGAGGATGCCTGTTAGGCATCATAATCCAACGTTTAAACAACCTCAACTAGCTCGTATCAGCTTGAAGAGATGCCAGATCTACTCAAGTACTCCCTCCAGTGATGTTAACTATGTTCATACCTGAACATAGTTAAATTTGAGGTGCACAAGTTGGTTGTTTTTCCAGCTGAATTCTCTTCTAACAAATCGCAGGAGAAGGAACAACCGTTGGTTTCGTCGCTGTTTTTCCAAACAACAGCACTGATCACAGTCAAGCACACATGAGCTGTTTTTGAAACCACCTACTGATGCACTGCAAACACGACGCAGTATGATGTTTGCAGTGAAGACAAGGTGATTTTCATTTGTCCTGTAGTATGCCACCATAAAAAGCACTGTGCTATGGCATAACTGGAAAAGAGTCATGTGATTGCTGTGACCAGCTTCTGTTGTACTGTAGTAGCTCACTGAATTATGGGATACACAATAGACTGATGTGATGTAGCTGTTTCCTTTTCTTGAATATTTAAAACATACATTTTCTTTGATATTTCAAAACTGGGATGCCACACTGGGAGGGCTTTGATATTGTTCTTTTTTTGGTTTAAAGAAAACTCTATGCTGATCAGTTTTTCTGCCTATGTCACAGTGTGTTGTAAAAGTTGTATTTTGTGGTTGTGACCTTTTTTATGGGCCTAAATTATTGTCAGAGGTTATTATTTTTCATTTTTGTGAAAATGACAAATGACTTTGTTTTCCCCTTTGTCTGTACTTGTTTGTCTGTGTTGTCCCTGACACGGGTCAGTTGCACACTGGAGATTTTTTTCTGGAAGTAGCACACCTTCAGGTTATTTTTGCATACTGGAGATTGTGCAGTTATTTACATAATGTACTGCCTACTGGGCAGTACATTTTGATTTAATCAGTGTGTACCAATTGTTTAGGATGCGGTTTCCCTCAGAAGTGGGGCCTTTCTCTTTGGACCCCTGCATACTACTGCAAAAACAGAGGAAGAAACTAACTGGAAAACTACTGCAGCTGTGTTACATTTGTGCTGGTATTTTTACCTTCACCACTGTCTCGCATCTCACCCTTAAGCGAAGAAAACACCACACCAGCACACACACAGCATTTTCTATACGAAAAAACTTTGGGCAGCCGTCACAGTAGAGCACACAGTAGGCAGTGGCAGTGGCAGTGAGAATGGTGGATGAGGCTCCTAACTTTATCTCGAACGACTGACGGTTGTGTGGAAAGCACTATGCAGGCCAGCAGAAAACAGTTGAAGCAGCAATTTGTTATCAGCATGCACTCTTGCACAGTGTGAATTTTCCAAAGGTATATCTGCTGAATTCACACATGGTCTCAATGGGTGATTTTCTTTTTTTTTTGCTACTAAGGAAAAGCTGAAAGGAAAAAAAGAAGAAGGTGCTGGTGAAAGTAAACTTAGCAAAAATCCTGAATGAATGTCACATTTGTGTTCTCACGGCAGCTTCTCTGGAACATATTTATACAATATTTTAGTGATGGAGTACATGTGTAAAAAGTGTGAGGCATCTTGTCAAAAACTCATGACAATCACTGGGATTCAGAAAAAAAGATTAGCTAATAAATCAAAAGCTCAGCCTCCTCTACATCTCAACAGTCTTCATGTAAATCTTACAATTTACTTTTCCTTTCATTTTTCCTTCTGCTCTGCGATGGACTGGCGACCTGTCCAGGATGGACCCCAGCGTTTCACCTAAAGAGAGCTGGGCTAGGCTCCAGCAGATCCATGATGGATGGATGGATGGATGGATTTTTGCTGCTATATCCCATTTTCTTTTGCTTTTAGTCTGCTTTTTAGTTTGCTTGGCTTTAGGAATATATACTATGTATGCGGTAAATTTAGGCATTGAAACTAAATGATCACGGTAAGGAAAACATTTTGGTGTCTTTGAAAACAGTTTATTAATGTCCATATATTTATTTCATCTTATTCACAAGGGAGCTGAAGCCCATTCAGCTGTCATGAGAAACTAAGTACACCATGAACGGGTCAATACTGTCACTGTGACAGTAACAAAACTGTACATGCACAGTATGTTTAAAATCACCATCAAACCTAGTATTAGTGTTTTTGGAGTGTAGCTGGAGTGCCCAGACAAAAGTATGCGTAGGTACAGGAAGCCATAAAATCTCAATGCAGATTGGGATTCAAACTGTGGACCATTTAGCTGTCCGGCGACAGCACTTATGCCCATGCTGCAAAACTGTAATAATGTACTGCGTTGAAATCCTCTTTTCCTGGCTTACATGTAATAAGCCCCACTCACTCAAACCAAAGGCATGCCGAAATATAACGGGACAAAATACAAAAACATGATTCATACACAAGGATTTTTGTTACGTGTCATATTTTACGTGTCATGGTGTCACAACACCATGCACAGCAGAACCTCGTGGCTGCTGATCTAAGCACTACACTGACTCCACGGAGATGGTTAAAAACACTCCCAGTGAAATTGGGCGGTGGAGCAATGAGCGGATAGGACGTGTCTCGCAACAGCTCTCTAGATTTCGATTTAAAACTTCATCCTCAACAAAACAAGGACACTTTCATTGCAGTATTTATAAAAATCCGACGCCCGAAGTGCTTAGGAAAGTATAGAACTTAAGGAATCAAGAATGCCGAACCCAAAAAAGGGAAACAAACCGAAGAATGATGGTGCTGAGGAAGGCCCAAGCGGAGCCGCGGCCTTACACGAGGGAGAGGCCGCGGAGGTGAACGCATTTGACCCGAACGAGAATGTCGTGTTAACCGCGATAGCATCTTTACGCTCCGAACTGCATTTGATAAAAACTGACATTTGTGACAAGATAGACGAACGGATCGCAGACGTGTCAGTTACACTGAGGACGGAAATTGCCGCTCTAAAAACAGAAACGGATGCTAGCATTACAACGCTAAAAGCTCAGGCTGAAACACAGGCTGAGACGCTGCAGGGCCTGGAGCAGTCAGCATCACGCACAACAGACATCGTAGCGGAGCTGGAGGCGCAGGTGAAAAGACTGACTGGGCAAGTCGACCGACTCAATGGGAAATGTCTGGACTTGGAGGGGCGCTCCAAGAGGCAGAATCTCAGGATTACAGGCCTGAAGGAGGGGGCCGAGTACGGACAGGCCACCAGGGAGTTCGCAGCGGGTCTACTTAAGGAAGTTCTGGAGTTGGAGGAAAAGCCGGTTATCGATCGGGCCCACAGAGCACTGAGGAAACGCCCGGGAGATGATGAACCCCCAAGGCACCTGATCCTAAAGATCCATCATGGCCATGTTTTTGACGATATCTTCCGCAAGATTACCAGCAAGAGAGAGCTATCTTTTCAAGGGCAGCGGATCCAGATATTCAGAGATCTCCCCCAAGAAGTTGCTAAAGCCCGAGCGGCTTTCACCCCAGCCAGGAGACTGCTTCAGGATAAGCCCGGAGTCAGGTTTGGGATCGCATATCCAGCTAAACTACGGGTGACACATAATGGCACCGAGTTACTGTTCACTGACCCGAAGGAAGCCCTTGCTTATGCTGAACGTAATTTTGGACAGGAGTAGACAGAGCCGAATTGTAAAGTAACATTACCTCGGGTACAGTTTATAATCCAAATAAGGGACACGTAAAGCCATTTCAGCTGGACTGTTAATCATTAGTGTTGTTACCGGTGTGTTCACATCATGCAATAAGTTAAAGCATTTCAGTGGACTGTGCTCAGTATTCTTGTTAATGTTGTTATTTCAAGCTCCTATTTTTTCTACTTAAAATATGTAATTGTTTTGATATTCTTGATGCTATTATAGAAAATATGCACTTGGACTATATGTCCTGTTTTGTGGTTAACTACATTGTTGGAGAGCTACGAGTTGTTCTTTGAAATAACCACACTCAGTCTTGGGATTAGACAAGGAGGTGACTTTAGTTATATAGTCGTAGCTGTTTATTTTATTTATTTATTTTTCTCTTTTTTTTTCCCTTTTGCTCTTCACTTTAGTTATTGTTGTACCTCCTGCAGCAGGGTTGCGCTGCGCTCTGTAGTGACAGCTAGATGACGAGCCGGTGTGGGTTCGTCTGCACGGAGGGGGGGCATGGGGGAGGGAGGGAGGAGTGTTGCTTGGCAGAAGGCAATATAGCTTACGTTTATGATACAGGATAATACGGGTGTATATAAGGAGAGAATGGGTGAAATCATTTTTTCCTCTTGGAATGTCAAAGGTATAAATGAGCCGGTTAAAAGGGGCAAAGTTTTAGCACATTTGAAATCTCTCAAATCAGGGATTATATTTTTGCAGGAAACACATTTAAAGAAGGACTCACATCTCAGGCTTAGATGTAGATGGATAAACCAAGTTTATCACTCCTCCTTTCCATTTAAGACCAGAGGAGTGGCCATTGTAATTCGCAAGGGAATTCTTTTTAAACATCTCCACCATTGCTGATAGGGAAGGGAGATATGTCATAGTGGTAGGAGAGCTGTATTCTAAGCCGGTGACAATGTTAAATATATATGGGCCAAATCAGGATGATCCTGATTTTTTCCGAAAATTGTTTGGGTTAATACCAGATATTTCGAGTACTAATTTGATTATTGGGGGTGATTTTAATTGTGTTTTGGATCAATATTTGGATAGGTCATCAGCACAAAACATGGCTCCCTCTAATTCAAGTAAATTGCTTAATACATACATTAAAAATATGAATCTGTGTGATATGGAGGATCTCAAACCCAACAGGCAGAGAGTACTCTTTTCATTCCCATGTGCATAATGTCTATACAAGAATAGACTATTTCCTGTTAGACGGAAATCTACTTCAATACTCTGGCAATGCTAAGTACCATAATATTATTATTTCTGACCACTGCCCTGTCACATTTTCTTTTAGACTATGTGACATACCTCGACAACAGGGTAGTTGGAGGTTTAACCCACAGCTCCTTACTGATTCTGTGTTTTGTGAGTACATTAAAACGCATGTTAATATATTTCTCGAGACAAACAACAAGCCAGAAACTGCTCCCTCTTTGCTGTGGGAGACGCTAAAGGCCTACTTAAGAGGATGCATTATTTCATTTCAAGCCTCTATGCGGAAACGTAGGAAAGAGGAACAATTAAAATTGGAAGATCAAATACAAAAACTTGAGGCAGATAATGCAAGATACCCTTCTAAAGATAAACTGAATCAGATTTTAACGCTCAAATACCAACTTAATAAAATACTCTCAGAAAAAATTAGTAAAGCCTTTATGTTTACAAAGCAGAAATATTTCGAATTTGGCGATAAACCGCATAAGTTGCTTGCTAGACAATTACGCAAACTAGAGAATGAGCGTTCTATTTATAGGATTAAATCAGATACTGGAGAGATCTTAACTTCACATAAAGATATAAACAAACGGTTTCAGCAGTTTTATGAGAAGTTATACACATCTCAAATGAAGGCAACGGCAGGAGATATGCAGGCTTTCCTAGATGAGTGTCAGCTCCCAACCTTAAACCAAACCGAGCGTGACTACTTAGGAGCTGAGATTACATGTGAAGAAATTAGAGAATCCATAAAGTCTTTGAAAAATGAAAAAGTCCAGGACCAGATGGATTTGGCAATGAATTTTATAAAAAATTCAGTGACCTACTGGTTCCCTATTTAAATAAAATGTTTGGACAGGCATTTGATAATGGAGAGCTTCCCCACACCCTCAATGAGGCCATTATTACTCTGATTCCAAAAACAGGGAAAGATGTGGAGGAAGTGGGCTCCTACAGACCTATATCTTTGTTAAACACGGATCAAAAAATTCTCACGAGAACTTTAGCCAAAAGGCTGAGTTTTTTGATAGGAAAGCTGGTACATCCAGACCAGACCGGGTTTATTCCTCAAAGATACTCTTACTTTAATCTGCGACGTTTATTTAATGTTATATATTCCTCACAGCATCGCAATGAGGACCTTTTGGTACTGTCGTTAGATGCCGAAAAGGCATTTGACCAGGTCGAATGGCCCTACTTATTTGCAGTCCTTAACAAATTTGAAACTGGTGATAGGTTTACATCATGGATTAAACTGTTATATAATAACCCCTGTGCCAAAATATTGACCAATCATACACTTTCTCCTAATTTCAAGTTGGGCAGGGGAACTAGGCAGGGCTGTTCGTTAAGTCCTTTGCTATTTGCGCTGGCGATAGAGCCCCTTGCAGAGAGAATCCGATCACATCCAGAAATTTATGGATATAATACAAAGTACACCACTAGTAAGATAGCTCTTTATGCGGATGATATTCTCCTCTTCATATCGCAGCCTCAAACTTCAATACCACCACTTCTGTCCTTGATTGATCTATTTGGATCCTTTGCGGGTTACAGGGTCAACTGGGACAAGAGCGAGCTCATGCCAGTTCGTATTATAGATCATGAATGGCTCCAGCAACTTCCCTTTAGGATAACTAGAGAAAAATTTAAGTACCTGGGAATAATTATTACTAAAAATTTTAATTTATTGTTTAAGGCCAATTTTGATCCCTTGATGGATACGCTCAGGAACAACATCCAATTTTGGAGGACGCTTCCGATTTCTTTGCTAGGAAGGACAAATGCTGTTAAAATGATATTCCTCCCGCAGCTGTTATATCTCCTCCAGAACATACCGGTTTGTATTTCCAAAACATTCTTCAAACGTTTAGATTCCATTATTCTTTCATTTGTGTGGGATTATAAAGTACATAGAATAGGAAAAGCTCATCTTTGTAAACCCAAGATAAATGGAGGGCTGGCTTTGCCAAACTTCATTCATTATTACTGGGCCTCCAACATTCGCTCCATTGCCTATTTGTTGGATGACTCAGCTCTGCTGCCTGTTGGTTTAGAGATGGAACGAGAAGATTGTCTTCCTTTCTCTGTTGGTGCAGTCATTTTGTCACCGGTGCCGCTAAGTAAAGCCAACTATAGTAACAATCCAATTATTCATAACATCATACTCATTTGGAAACAACTTAAGAAACATTTTGGGCTTAGAAATGTGTCTTCCTACTACCCATAATAGCAAATCCTTCATTCGCTCCTTCTCACTTAGATGGCTCCCTTCTAGCATGGAAGGACCTGGGAATTGGTTGTGTAGGTGACCTATACCTAAAAGGAGCGTTTGCATCCTTCCAGCAACTCAAGGAAAAATATGATCTCCCACAGTGTGACTTCTTTAAATACCTGCAGGTTAGGAGTTACGTGAGAACACATCTCCCTGGATTTGAGGGTGCGGGGCCGGACAAACTGGATGACTGTTTAAAATATTCCACGTGGCCTAAAGGTACAATTTCTTGTCTGTACAATAAGCTCCATGGTATAGCCCCAACTGCAACTAATGCAATTAAAGCAGAATGGGAAGCCGAACTGGGTGAGCAGTTATCAGAGGATATTTGGAATAAAAGCCTGGAATATATACATACTTGCTCAGTTAACGCACGATATCGTTTAATACAATTTAAAGTTTTGCATAGATTGCATTATTCAAAGGCAAAATTACACAAAATATTTCCAGAAATTTCATCTCAATGCGATAAATGTGGCTCACCAAATGCAAACTTATTGCACAGTTATGTCCTGTGCCCCAACCTGCATAACTTTTGGTCAGGGATATTTAGAATATTCTCAAAGATGTTGAAGGTGAAATTAGAACCAGACCCAGTGCTAATCACTTTAGGGATATCAGTGGGTGTGAGGAGACTACAGGTAGCTCAGAAACGTCTGTTATCTCATGGACTTCTCATTGCTAAAAAGCTCATTCTTCTTTTTTGGAAGAAGAAAGAAGTGCCCACTGTTAAACAATGGCTCGCTGAGTCAATAGAAACTCTGCATGTAGAAAGAATTAGATTCTTTCTGAGAAATAAACTCGGAGAATTTGATAAGATTTGGCACCCCTTAATCTCCTATTTGAAAGGCTAAACTAATTCATATCCTGTATGTGAACTACACTATGCGTAACATTAGGTAACACTCCAGGGAAGGGTTGAGAGTCTGGGTGGGTAGATGGGTGGGTCAGGGTCTTTTTTTTTTTTTTTTTTTTTTTTTTTTTTTGTTTTGTTTTTTGTTTTTTTTCTTCTTTTCAACTTATTTCTGTTTATGTTCTATGTTCAGTTTATCTTGTGAGGATTATTTCGTTTTTCTTTTTAAACAAATGATGAATAGCCTCCTCACTGTTGTTCATACTGTATGTGATAAAAAGGAAGAGAAGAAGTTTCTATGGCTACCATGTATCATGATGCCGCTCTTCACAATAAAAAAATATTTGAAAAAAAAAAAAAAAAAAAAAAAAACACTCCCAGTGATGTTAGGACAGCAGTGGCACAGCAGGACCGCAGAGTTCACCATCTCCCATTTTCCGGCTCCACTTTAAAACACCATGTTAGCACTTAGTAATGTCTGAACTCTTTCAAAAAGCCATTTCTACAACAGCATGGAACAATCACTTTAGATGCACTTCAATGGCACAGTGGAATGCATCTCCCTCTTTTCTTCCTACCTTGAAGAAGGACTATTTATCAGGTGCAGGGTAAACTACTGGGACTAGAATCCAGTATTTGCAGCAGACATGGAGACATGAAGACAGCTTTATACTTAGAGCAAAGGTAAATATGTACCAGAAAACATAGGAGTGCCTTGAAAGTAGTGGCTTTCTATTGTTTGTATTTTTGCACAGTATACCGTCGGGGGCCCCCTCAGACTGAAAAGGCAATAACCTGGGGAGTCAGAAGTGACACTGGCAAAAACTCTAAAAGGGTCATAAAAATGATTTCCTCCAGTACAATGAAGACTAAGGCAGCAAGGGGAATAAGAGGATTTAGTCTTTTTTGATCGATCACAAAGGTGTTAATATCTTACAAGCTCAGCTAGCCACATATTCAGTGATGAGAACAAAGGCTGTTTACTTTTTCCATGCTCAGTTTTAATACACAGAAGAACACCCTAAACACACCAGAAAATAAACACCATTCTGCTTCGGAAATGTATACACACTTGTGACTGTTACACAGCATTATTAAAACCAATAAATCCCGCGAGCATGGGCCTTTGTTTACCTTTTCATTGCAATCGAAAACAGCAGGATATTGTTAAGATTATGAAGCAGGAGGGAGCAAAGCACCTCCTCTTTAGATCTCACATTATCCCACCTGATGTCAGGGCGAAAGAAGATGTAAAACACACGGACACATTCAAACTCTCTGTTACTTTTGCAATTCTTTGCAGTCATATTAAACAAATTCAGAAGGTTAAACTTGTTTGGATGAGTGAGTGGGTAAAATAGTATAGTCTTGTCCTCAGAACTGGAGAACTGGAGTTGAGATTTTGTCATTTTTACTCAGTTTCAGGTCTTGATCAAGTCCTGCTTTATGCCACACATACAACCAGGGTTGTGAATATCCAGACTTCATGAGATCTTAAAGGTGCTATAACTTGGATCAAGTTATAGATGCAGCAGAAAAAAATTTCAGTATACCCTTGGTAATTATTGATGCAGTTTTAAAAGACCTATGTATGATAATATATATGCTAAATATGCTTCCCAACACATTTTAAAGACATTTTTACTCATTAATACAGTAATAATGTAGTAATTTTAAATTAAAAATGTTTTCATTTGTAGTGTGATAATATTTATTATTATTATTATTGTTAATATACATAAATAAAATAATACTGTATAGTGTAGTTGTATTCCTGACTGACAATAAAATACTGTAGTTACCCATATAAAGTCATTCACTATGAGTGTAAAGTACAACAATCGATAGAAAATGGAACAAATTGCCAAACTTTGAGAGCAAAATCCGTAAGCATGTGAGACTACGAACGGTGAACTGCGAATAAGCAAGGCTACACTGTACCACCAAGTGGTTGGAGAGCCAGAGACTGGACTGGCTGGGTTATGGACTTTGCCACTTAGCAAGTCTGGATGTCTTGCTTAGCAATTTAGTAGCTGCCACCTGCTGGAGCCAACCTGATCACTCTCTCTTGCAGGTGAAAAAACACTGCAAACATTCAGTGCAGACTTAATCAAGCAGTCACTGACTACAGACATTAGCTACTTGTTGCTGGTCATGGTCCAAGAGGTTAAGAGAAAGGATCAGTCTTCAGACTACAGAACACCATAGCTGCTTTGGGAAAGCACACACAGGGGCTCCTTGGGCTACAAAACAACCTCAGATCATCAGCCCTACACCACAATGTTTAAATACAAGTATAAGCTATTTCTTCTGATCACTAAAACCAAATGTCTTCACTTCAGTCTCATCTGTTTATAGGAAATTGTTTTAGATGTCTTGTCTTCCCCTCTGCAAATCTTAGTCATGCTTCTATGTTCTTTTTAGACTTGAGATCTAATAAACTGGCAACTTTTCCAAAGAAAAAGATGTTCAATGTTCTGCTAATTCCACTGATTCTGCACTTTAACAATGATAATTGAGGCTCATAGGGCCTGAAATGTAGCCTTGGTTTGTTTTTGGTTTTGTTTTGTTTTGTTTTTTTCATTTATAACTATTAACCTTCAGTTCAATTTTACAGGTTGTCTACTGAGCAACTGTCTTGAGCACTCTTCACTTGTGAGTAACTTGTGGAATACTGACCTCTAAACTGTTTGGAAATGTCTTTATTATAATCAGTGGATTGTTTTTTATGTTGTAAAAAACAAAACAAAACATTGTATAAAAAGTGGGGGTACGACCTTTTGCCATTGACTGTATTTTGTTAATCTTTTTTTTATCCACCAGAGGTTCTCCATTTCAGTTCCTCACCCGAAAAACAGTTGTTTAAAGAGTACAAAGTTACTTTGGACTTTTTTTTTTTCTTGATATCTGGATGACACTTTCTAAAATTAATCCAGTAGTCCTTCAAATTGAATTGAAACTGACATGTTAGCATGATGAAAGCTCCTTTGTGCCACTTTAATTTCTGAACGTGTAAGCTTCTGTTTCCATTATCAAGCTTTTGTAAGATGCATTCCATTAGGAACCTAGTTTTGTATCACACCCTCATATCAAGGACTGTCTTATATATTACATGCACAAAGTCCATCTTTTTATATGTTCTTTAAAAATCACTGCTACTGTCCTGTGTTTGAAATTTATCTAGATTCTGAACAGATCCAAAAGTTATACAGCTGTATGTCTTGCAAACAGACAGTAAAGACTGATTGAACTGAAACCAAACAGCAAAAAATGATTATATTAAACAGAATTAATGTCACTCCTTGCTTCCCACTGCTTTCCATCACCTGTGTCATCTGTGGCATATTTACTGTAGTTCATCTGATATGCTGCGTTAATAACACTCATTTTATCACAGTCGTGATTAGATGAGAAGCCGCAGCTGACACCTTACATATGCCCCATTATGCCACCATGTAAATGTGTGATAAATCCTGATGTTACAAGGTGATGATGATGGATTGTCAAGCAAGGAAATAAACAAGACAGCATGTAACAACAGTTATTGATCCATTGCTCACCATACAGCTGGGACAATCAATGGAAATGGCTTTCATCTAATAAACATGCTTTGCTATGAAATCAATGTCACAATATATCTTTTCAAATGATCACTGGGGTCTGTTTTTATCTTTGTTCAGCAGAGCAGCTTCACTGAGACGAATGCTCCTGTGGGAAACACAATACAAATGGGCACATAATGTTGAATAAAAGGCTGCACAATGGACATTATTTCCATTGTTCATGTGGTTGTTGTTAATTAATATCTTTATGTACACATTCTATTCTAGCTGGTTAATCATTGAGTTTAACAAGTAAAATCCACACAGGCACTTGGGGCAGCTTTTGAGTTTGGAAGTGGGTCCAGTAGACTCTGACAACCCATAGTGTCCAGCCGTGTTCTGATGTGCTTGTGTTTTTGTGTTTTCAGGTAAACTATGTGGAGGAAATTAGTTTAAAAAGTAAGGTCACGGGTGTTTAAAAGATTTGCATGGGTGACAACCAGTATCGCAAATATTGCCTTGATGTGAGAGGCTCTCGCTGTAAAATGATATGTGTCACTTGTGAAATGTGTTTCATGGGCTTGTTAATCAGTGGCGTATCCAGGACATTTTTACTGGGGTGGCCAAGATGGGACACAGAGCCAAGACTGGGGTGGCCATTACCGGGAGAACCTTTATGAATGGCATGTGATCAAAATGTGTAACTATCGCATTGCTTTGCATCAACATCTACACATATGTATAATAATTGAATTCTAGAACTCATGTTAGGATTCACTGAATTGTCAGACTGTTGTTTTGACATTTGACAGTTTTCTATTCCTGTTTCATTTCAACCTATTATGGTAGTTACGCATTTTCAGAGCCATTCTCATTGTAGAACATTAAAGTCCTCAACAAAATCAATCTGCCAATAATATCAGGTATAATGTATAATCATTAAAAAATGATACAGGTCAAAAGTAATGATTCCTTTGAATATTTATTTAAATAAATGATAAATAAGTCAAACACAATATGATAACAATACACTACGTACAACAACACACTCTTCTATAAACTTTTAAAGTCAAGAACAATAAGAGGTTTAAACTCATGCATGCTTGCGAGTTTGTCTGTGGTCAAATGAGCAACACTTTCATTCTGAGAAAAATCTATTTACACACTATTCACATGTACAACGTGAAACTAAATTCACATTTTTTTGAACATTTGAGCAAAGGGGGGCGTACAAAGTAGATTAATTGGGTATTTTAAACTTCAAATCAGTTTTCAGCAGTGTTGGAACCATGTCACCTTGTTCAGTCCAGAGTCCAAAGTGTTTGAGTTCAAGTCATTAAAGTCAAGTCAAGTTGAGTCTAGTATTGATTTGAGTCAAGTCCAATTCCAGTCAAGTACAAATGAAAGCTGTGAACATTTTAAATACATAAACAGTGTTAAAAAAAGAAAATGGATGTAAGAAGCTTCTTCAGATCCTCTACAACACAGATCACTGCTGGAGATCCTTCCTGCCCACAGCTAGAACCTTCTACAATGAATCTCTGAAGAAACTTAAATATCAAAAGCTACTGCCACCTATAATTACCCTTTGGGGATAAGCAAAGTATAATTGAGTTGAATTTAGTTGAACAGGCTTTAGCTACAGCAGCAGCTCTGTATGGTAGCTTCAGGCTAGCAGCCTGTAAAAGAAGATGAGAGTGATTTTTAATTCTCACAACATTAATACACTCACAGCCATATTCAGAGTTTTCTTTACTGCTCTACTGTCCCCCATCATCAAAGTGAGAAAAGTGGTACAATCCTCGAGAATTCTAAAACCATTATTTTCTCCTAAATATGACATACTTAAGTCATGAAATAATTACGTGAAGACATGTGCATTTTCCATTAAATTAACATTGAACTTAACATAGATGCCAAATCATGGCATTACATATTCCTAAAAATAAAATTAAACTAGAAAAGCACTCGGAGAACGCAGATCTCCGCCAAGCACAACAGTTCTCCCATATAGCGATTTACAGATTGCTATAAAAATCTGCGTTCTGGATCAGATCCGGATCAGCCTTTGAAATTTGATAGAGGCTTCCATTGTCAATCCCTGAGTCAAATTTCATGAGTTTTGGGCAATAATTAACGGAGATATTGAGAGAAAATTTTCATCCCCATTGACCGCAATGTTATCGAAAATTTGAAAGTGATCCAGAATCCAGGATTTCTTCGAGATCACACCCAAAATGAAATCAGTTCTTCCTTTTCACATTTCTGACAACTCCTGAAAATTTCATCAAAATCCACCCATAACTTTTGAGTTATCTTGTACACAGACAGACAAACAGACAGATAAACGCCTGCAAAAACATGACCTCCTTGGCGGAGGTAATAAAATCTGAGAACTTGTCTGTGATTTACAGGCCTAAATGCAATTAATGCATGAGTCCAAGTCCAGGTCAGTTGTCCTCAAGTCCAAGTCAAGTTACAGGTCAAACCCTCACTGAGGCTTCATCTACACTAGTGAGGTCTTGTTTTAGAGTGAAACCAAGGAGTTTTTTTTTTCTTGTTTCAGCTTAATTTGTACACGTATTCTTAGGAAGTGCCATCTACCTCTCGCTGTCAACCTACTATCGAAAAAAAAAAAACAGTTATCTCAGTCCTTCTAAACCTTTTTTGAACAAACGCCCCCCTGAGCCACCATGATGCTCTCAATGGCCTACAGAAAAAAAAAAGAAAATAATGAAAAATGTGCCTGTGTGTGTAAGCATGGATTTTAATTTGTGGAAATGGAAATAACAGTATATAATAATAATAATAATAATAATAATAATAATAATAATAATAGTAACAGTAATAATAATAATAAAAGGAATAACATGGAATTAATATTATGAAACTTTAGTTGCACTGGGACCAAAACCTCTTCAGTTGATTTTCAGGACTGTGAGGCTGAATTTCTGAGATTGAACTGCAAGACTGAATTTAAATCAAATTGATCGTTCTACAGAGAGAAAGGCCACACTGCCTTTAATGATTTTTGAATTCATCACATTTGTGAATAAATTCTTGTAACTAAGAAAAAATACCACCACAGCAGAATTATTTGAAAATCTGTTTTATGGGTAGGCTAACTGAAGATGCCAACAACATCATGCACACTTCATGTGAACAGCGGTAAATTAACTAATCAAATCCTGGAAGCGCTCGTGCGTCAATTAATGCGCCTTAAACATTTCAAATGGTCATTTTCGGAGTAGGCTTCTGACAAGGCCTGGCCTGGCAACAAGAAAAAAAGAAGAAAAACTATTTACCAAAGGGAACGACTGCTGCTCTTCATTTTTAGTGGGAGCCCTGTGCTTGGTTGGCTGCTGCCAGCTTTTTAACGTCTGGACACATCGGCCGTGAGCTTCAGCCTGAGCGGACCAGAGCTCACAAGGTCCAGACGGTTTTCGGTATTTTGTCTGCATGTGGAGAGCTCGGCTGACCCCCTGTTCAGTAAGCCGAAGTCTTTAGATGCCTTGTCTTGATGTTTTTTAGAAAGATGCTCCTGTAATAGCGATGCCTTCATGGCTTCATTGGAGAACACCTGTTCACATAGCAGCACATCAGCAGATGTACGTTGCTCGGTGACGGAATAAATCCATAATTTATGTAATTAGTATTGTACTGCCAGCACTTTTTCTTGTTTTCCGCCATTTTTTATTGTACTGTAAATGTTTGTGATTAAACATGATTATGTAGCCTTGATTGTGTATGTTCTTCAATGGTTGTTGAATGAAGCCCGTGAAATGTGTTGGAAAGGAGTTTCTCTGCTGATGTGTGTTTACTGGCGTTACTATGGCGACCGATCCCGCTCGGCTCGTTTGATTGTGACGAGATTTTACTGGGTCATGGAAGCAGCAGACTCGGGGTTTTGGTCTCAGACAGCAGCTTTATTTTTTTAAAGGAATTCTGAGCACAACATTTTGTTGAAACATAAATAGATTTGCACTCTAAAAAAAACCTTAAGAAACCATGGAAGTTCAAATTAGAGTTCTCAAGGCGTGGTGCCCCTCATTTGTGCCTGAGCACCCCCCTCTCAGCCCTGACGTTTCCAGCGCCCCCCTAAAGGTTCAGAACGCCCCCTGGGGGGGCAGTACCGCCCCCGTTGAGAAACCCTGAGTTATCTTAATGGTAAATGGACTGCACTTATATAGTGCTTTTCCACACGAAGGTGCCCTCAAAGTGGTTTACAACAGCCTCTTATTTACCCATTCACACACCAGTGGAGCAGCAGCTGCCATGCAAAGTGCTGCCAACCCACTGGAGGCAAGTTAGGGTTCAGATTCTTGCCCAAGGACACCTTGGCCATGTGGACAGTTGGAACCGGGATAGAACCGCCAACCTCCCAGTGACTGGATGACCCGCTCTACCAACTGAGCTACAGCCACCCTACTGAGCTACAGTCACCCTATATTTGAATAAATAGACTAAATAGTTTTCTAGCAGTTGTTTAACAGCATGAATAAGAGACATATTGCACTGCAAAGACAATAGCAGCAGATCAGTTTGTATCTCATTTCAGGGCATATTGTACAGATTGCAGAGGACAGATTGATATATTGCACAATTTACCATCCTAATGTGGGATACATGTACTGTGCAGAAACAGCTCACAAAGTGTGTTGTGTGTGTTTATGGGGAGAGAGGTGAGTGGGGTACTGTAAGTTCAGAAGTCTGATAGCTTGAGGGATGCAGCTGTTACAGAATCTGACTGCCCTGGTCCTGGTCATGGAAACCCTTTTTCACAGGGGCAGCTAGGAGAACAGTCCATGGTGCATAATTTGATAATCCCTGATAATGTTGTGGGCTCTAGACAAACAGGATCAGATTTTTGTTACTGCACTAGTCCATCACTCCCACTCATTTTTTGTCCCTGATGAGACCCACCACAGTTGTGTTATCTGCATACTTGATGATGTGCTTAGAAGCAGATGTGATGCAGCAGTCATGCCAGTATGAACAGCAGTTGGTTTAGGACACAGTCATGGGGGAGCGAATGGAGGGAGAGATGGAGCTTGAGGTGTTGTTTTCAGCTGGCACTGACTATGGTCTGTCAGTGAGAAAGTCCAGCGGCCAGTTACACATGGAGGTACTGATTCCCAGGGGGCTCAGTTTGCTCACTGGCTTCTGAGGGATGATCGTATTGAATGCTGAGTTGAAGTCAACAAACAGCATTCATAGGTGGGTGCTCTTATCCTCCAGATGTGCCAGGCTCAGATGGAGAGCAGAGGTAATTCCTTAAACCCAATACACAGAATGCTCTGTGGTAGCTCAGGTTTAGAAATGCATTTGAAGTTTGATACATTATTACATCAATCTATCATATTAAAACGTTATTGAACTGCACCATCATGCATGAACAACAGGAGAGAGCATTGAGCAGTTGAGAGCCTATATTTGCTCAGTAATTTATATTGTTGACAATTTATTGTCAACATTTGTATTCTGACCTAATTGCAGAAGTTGTGTTGTTTTTTGTCATAATATATTTTATATTATTCATACCTTCAAGTAATAGCTGTAAAAAAAAAAAAAATGAAATTACATCAAATGCCCACTTTTATGGGAGTGCAAACAAAGCTTGAAAGTCTGACTCAACAAAAGTTCTTCATCTCCATTATCTCTGAGTGGCTTCCGGCTTTGCTGAGCCAGCTTACACACACTCATACACAAGAAATGGCCTGGTTGAACTTGCTTTGTAGTACCCCCTCTCAGCTTCCCTGTAGTATGTAGGCTTGTGTGTAGTATGAATCAAGAGAAAAAAATCCTCTACTTTTTCTAATTATAATATTATTATACTTTTTTAATTATGAGATAAGGGTTTTTTTTTAGGCTGACTGCAAGTTTATATTAGATGTCAGCAGTGCGGAAGAACTGCTGAGTTGCCTATCTATCCCCTCAGTCCACAGTAGTCCATAACATGATTAACAATTATTCCTTTCCATTACAACGTGACCAACTTGAGAGGCAGCCCATCTCCTGAGGTACAAAGCAGGCAGAGTAGCAGAGCAAACTTATTTTTCAAACCAGTTTTCCACAAAATCAATAGTGTCAGAAAATGGGGACAACTGTTACTTTCAAAGGGACCCCCCCCCCCCCTTTCATCATATCATTTCAATCTCTGTGAAATTGAAAAAAAAAATGTCTTTAAAGTCTTGATCAGTCAAATTGCACATTAATTATACAGCACAACAATAAACAGGTCACACTGAGTATGAGAATGAGCTGCACGTATAGGAAGGGTGGATGTAGTCATTCATTTATTTGCACTTACCGTTTTGATCCTTCGAGTTATTATAGCATCATGTTTTTGTTTTTTGTTTTTCAAAGATCACTACAGTATGCCAGTAAGTGCATCTTAAACTCAAATTGAACTGCATTACACTTAAAAATGCACCTTTTGAGTACATTAGCATCCTTTTTAATGCTAAAATTGCACACAAAATATATTAGACTTGTACACAATGCACAAAGTGCATAAAAATCATAAATACAGCACCGAGCACCCCACTCTCAGTTGGTGTTGAATACCACCTGCCACACCTTCTTCAATGCAATGTCCTTAAATATTTGGTCTAGCAGGGTGAGTCGCAGAACACTCATTTGTTGTTTACTAACTGCCTGGTAATCAGAAAGTATCAGTGTACTTGATTCTTAATCATGTTGGAATTGTCATGTTTTGCAGGTGTAGGAGGGAGGATCCAGGAGCATGAAACAAAAAAAGGTTTATTCAACAAAAACATCAAAATCCAAAAACCTAAAGTCAAAAAACACTAAAGTCCAGAAATCCCAAAAAGTCCAAACAACCATGAAAACACAAAAACACAAAAAATACAAACTTAACTTAAAGTCCAAGCCCAGGGAGACGAGAAGGACGACAAGAAGGAAACAAGCAGGACTGCAAAACCCACAACATGCCACGAAGACTAAATGGAGCCACAGAGGACAGGGGAAAATGAAAAAAACTTAAATACACAGAGGAACAAATGAGAGGCAGGTGCAGGGAATCAAGGTAACAAGGGGGAGGAAGCAAAGCAGAACACAATGGAAACAAGACAGACCTTTCAAAGTAAAACAGGAATCACTAAAGACAGGGAGAGACGCCAACTTGACACAGACATACACACACAGGGTTGCCATGGCCGACCAGGCCATGACAGGAATCATGTTGCAGAAAATCAGTACCCAGGCAGATGTACCAGGACCTTGCAATAATGACCGAAAGTTGCTGCAAACGTTAAGGTTGACTGGAAAAATGTGTGTAATTTTTGCATACTTACCAGTCTGAACATGGTGATGTTTTATTTTTCTAGTGTGAATCTTGTCTCCTTCCCTTGGCTTCTTCCTTTTGCGCCGTTTGTCTGTCTTCTAATTCTATTTTATGTACTCAGCTGTGGTGCTAACACAGAAACAGATGTGAATCGGTCACCCTGGAACCACTGCTCCAGGGAGGATGAAGGGTCCTAAAAAATCCAATTATTTTGGCTCCCCCGGCCACAAGATTCAATTCAATTCAATTCAATTTAATTTCTATAGCGTCGATTACAATGTCAATTGTCTCTAGGCACTTTACAGAGACCCAGAGCATGACCCCCGAGCAAACTAAGAATATAATATTGAATATGATATGATAATATGATAACATGATAATGGCAGGTAAAAAACTCCCACAGGGGGAGAAAAAAAACCTTTAAGCCAAACAGTGGCAAGGAAAAACTTCACTTTAAGAGGAAGAAACCTTGAGCAGGACCTGGCTCATATGGGGGGACCTTCTTTCTGAAGGCCAGCCGGGTAAAGAAAGAAGAGAGGGGAGACAGGACAGAGACAGGAGAGCACACAAATGACTGAATATAATTACCACATAAACATAAACAGATGCAGGTAGCAGCACTGAGATGTGATGGTCAGAGGACTAGATCACCAGTCACCACGCCAGCCGGCACCCCAAACACATCTACACACACAGATTGAGGTAAACGCTGGGATGGACAGAGGATGGAACTGCAAGTCAGCATGCAACTCAGGAAACTCTGGCAAACATACAGAAAGAAAAAAGAAAAAGAGGGGGGCAAAAACATCACAACAAAACAACAGGAAAGAAAATAAAATGGAGCACAGTTACAGTAACAAGGTGCTCCTAATTAATTGTGGAATGAGCTGGAGGAGGAAGAAGGGAGGAGGAAAGGGAAGGAAAGGGAGAAGAGCAGTGGAGACAGCAGATCATGTTGGTGTCCCTCTGCAGCGTAGGCCTATAGCAGCATAGCTATGACGAAGCTGTGATTAAGATGAGCCTACTCTAGTCTTAGCTCCAACAACTATGGCTATACCTATTAGCTCCCACACACTATAGTTTAGACTAACTGTAGGCTTTACTAAACAGAAATGTTTTCAATTTAGTTTTAAAGATGGAGATGGTGTCAGCCTCCTTAACCCAAACTGGTAGCTGGTTCAATAAAAAAGGTGCCTGGTAACAGAAGGTCCCCCCTCCAAATCTACTTTTAGATCTTCTAGGAATGATGAGTAATCCTGCACTCTGAGAGCGGGAGAGCTCTATTAGACGCATATTGTGCCATCAAGTCTTGTAAATAGCGCTGAGCTAGGCCATTAAGGGCCTTATGTGAGAAGCAGAATTTTAAATTCAACTCAAATTTTCACGGGGAGCCAATGGAGGGAGGCTAACATGGGAGAGACGTGATCTCGCTTACAGATTCCTGTCAGCACCTTTGCTGCTGCATTCTGGATCAGTTGGAGGCTATTCAGCGAGCTTTTCAGACATCCTGCTAACAACGCATTGCAATAATCCAGTCTAGAACTGACAAACGCATGGATTAATTTTTCAGTATCACCCTGGGAGAGGATGCTCCTAATCTTGGCAATATTTCGGAGATGAAAAAAGGCAGTCTTGCAAACCTGATTAATATGCTGCTTAAATGACATATCCTGATCAAAAATAACTCCAAGGTTTTTCACAACTGTGCTGGAAGCCAGCGTAAACCCAGCTAATCCATTCCTCAGGTGTTTGGGACCAAAGACAATAACCTCTGTTTTATCTGAATTTAGAAGCAGGAAGTTAAAGGACATCCAGGACTTAATGTCATTAAGACACCCTTGAAGTTTAGCCAAACGTTTTGCTTCCTCTGGTTTCATAGAAGTACAGCTGCGTATCATCAGCGTAGCAATGAATGTTTATGCCATGGCTCTGGATCATTTTTCCCAAAGGCAACATGTATAAAGTGAAAAGGATTGGTCCAAGAACTGAACCCTGTGGGACGCCATAGCAGTCCCTAGTCGGTGTAGAAGAAACGTCATTAACATGGACGAACTGGAACCTGTCAGATAGGTATGACTTAAACCAGCCTAATGCTGTCCCTTTAATTCCAACAGTGTGTTCTAATCTATGCAGCAAAAGGCTGTGATCAACGGTATCAAAAGCAGCACTGAGGTCAGCAGAACAAGGACAGAAACTAATCCATTGTCTGAGGCCATGATGAGGTCATTGGTGACTCTAATCAGCACAGTTTCTGTGCTATGATGAGTTCTAAACCCTGACTAAAAGACCTCAAATAGATCACTTCTACGCAGGTGTTCTCCTAACTGGCTAGCAACTATTTTTTCCAGAATTTTAGAGATAAATGGAAGGTTGGATATTGGTCTATAGTTTGCCAAAATGTCTGGATCAACAGATGGTTTTTTAAGCAAAGGTTTTATAACTGCAACTTTAAAAACCTGTGGTACATATCCTAATTGTAGAGATAGGTTAATCTGATCCAAAATTGACGTACCAATAAAGGACATGACATCTTTGAACAGTCGAGTTGGAATGGGATCCAACAGACACATAGATGGTTTAGCTTTGCTAAGTTGAGGTCAACTCAGAGAGGCCCACAGGAGAGAAACAGTCCAGAGTCAAACCAGAAACAGAAGGAATTAGTGAAGCTGCAGGGACGTCCACAGCCATCAACAGTTGGGCTTGGCCAATCTCATCTCTAATTTTGTTTATTTTCCCGCAAAATAAGGTAAAGTCTTCACTACTGAGAGTAGCAGGAATGCATGGACCAACAGAGTTGTGACTCTTTGTCAGCCTGGCTACTGTGCTGAACAAAAAACGTGGATTATATTTGTTCTCTTCTATTACTGATGAATAATAAGATGTTCTAGCTCTGCGTAGGGCTCTTTTGTAGACTATTAAACTATCTTTCCAGGCACGATAGGGGTCTGCAGATTTACAGGAGTACCACCTCCTTTCCAATTTTCGTGCATTCTGCTTCAGCATGCGAATATGCGAATTATACCAGGGAGCTGAGCTCCTATGTTTAGAGACCCTCTTCCTCAGAGGAGCAATAGCATCCAGGGCTGAATGTAAAATACCAGCAGTATTGTTGACGAGATAATCAATATCTGCCGGAGTAAAATTCAGGTCGTTGGCCTCAGCTATTCTATCATATGCCACCATAGGAAGATGAGAGAGTATTACCTCCCTAAATTTATTCACAGCATCTTCGGAAAGGCATCTGCTGTACTGACACGTTATTTTCTGTTTTAATGCCACAAATGCTGAACTCGAATGTAATTAAATAGTGGTCAGAGAGAAGAGAATTCAACGGCGACACTAACAAGTGATGAGTTTCTATACCATAGGTGAGAACCAGATCCAGGATATGATTAAATGATGAGTCAGACCATCAGAAAATGCCTGGAATACCAGATTTCCAGTGCAATCATGGTAATAAATTGTTAGTCCAGCTTTGGGAATTCCTCCAAAACTAAAATCCCAGGACTATATCTTCAGATAAATCATATCCATTTAGGTGATTAAAAATGATCTGGTTTTGATAACTCATGTATTATTTCATCACTTCCGTTCACTGAATGTAGCCTGAAATTTTACCAAAAACCTCTCCTATCATGAAAACCTTGCAGGACATTGTTATCATAGACCATTACCATGCAGTCGGTGTTAATAATCATAGCAAAATTAGATGTGGAAATTATCATGAATAGTGGAAGAAATTATCCTTGTACAGTATTAACAGTTGTATCCATGATAGTACAGACTGAATTCTAGGGCATGTATTCATTTCCAGAGTCAGATTTACATTTAATCTTAATTTGTTACACTGTACATATTTGCACTTTAAAAAAAAAGACTTATCCAGACTTGCTTGTGTATATGGATATCTAAAAAAAAACCAAAAAAAAATTAAATCGTAAATGGTAATCTCTTTAAATTGAAACATCTAGCCAACTAATGATGAAAAACATTTTATAATACAGTAAGTATGTGATACATAAATAAATGCTCATTCAGAATTTAATGCCAGCAACACATTTCATAGAAGAGGCATGTCGTGTCTGTTTTGTCATTTAACAACATTCTGTAAAGTTTTGGTAAATAAAGAAGAGCTGTTTTGAATGAACATTTGCATCTTCTTGATTTCGTTTTTGTTGTTTTGATTTTGTTTTTGTCTTTTTTTGTGTCTGTTTTAAGGATTTTAAGTTTTCTTCTGTGTGTCAGGGTGTCCATATCATTTCATTTTAAAAAGCAAAAAGACAAATGGTCTCAGAACACAGTTTGTCTTGTTAAAATAACCAAGATCTTCACTGAAAAACATGATCTAAACTGGATTTCCTCTGGCCCAGAAAGTCTGTGATGTTTTTGGATCATTTTTATTATCTCTGCCAAGGAGGTTATGTTTTTGCCTGGCATTTATCCTGTTTGTCTGTCTGTATACAAGATAACTAAAAAATTTATGGATGGATTTCGACGAAATTTTCAGGAGTTGTCGGAAATGTGAAAAGGAAGAACTGATTTCATTTTGGGTGTGACCAGGAAGAAATCCTGAATTCTGGATCACTTTCAAATGTTCGATAACATGTCAATGGGACCAAAAATTTTGTTTCTCAATATCTCCGTTAATTATTGCCCAAAACTCATAAAATTTGACTCAGGGATTAACAATGGGAACCTCTATCAAATCAAAGGCTGATCTGGATCTGATCCAGAAGGCAGATTTTATCGCAATATGTAAATCGCTGTATGGGGAAATTGATGCGCTTGACAGAGGTCTGCGCTCTCCGAGTGCTTTTCTAGTTATATATGTTTTATTTTTTTAAAAGAGAGTTTTCAGTGGTGCTCTTAATAGAGATTTCTTTAGAACTCTACCTGGTTCTAAGGGAATGGCACAGCACAGGTTGAAGCTCCTTTTGAAAGTGTTTTTGGTTTTTGATTTTCAGAATTGAAAAAATATTTCATAGAGCAGGTGATTTTAACATCTCAAAAATCCCTTGTAATTTTTACAATAAAAACTATGCATTTCCTCTTTTTTCCGTAATTGTTTTACCACAGTTATTGAGTGGTGAACTCATCCCCTCTGGGATGCTAATTCATACTCAATCAATCTGTTGACAATCAGCTTTATTG
Source organism: Hirundichthys speculiger (assembly GCA_018398805.1). NCBI lineage: Eukaryota > Metazoa > Chordata > Actinopteri > Beloniformes > Exocoetidae > Hirundichthys > Hirundichthys speculiger. The sequence continues at coordinate 703,559 of JAGFBZ010002373.1, read as the reverse complement.
CTTGTGATAAAATATATTATTCCCAGATATATTATTTAGTACTGTATGATGTTTGAAGTATTTTTTTGCTTGTTTCACTAGTCTTCAAAAACATGTTTCTGGGATCCAATTTAAAATGAGCAGATACTATTTCAAAGAGTGGTATAACTTATCAGTTTATGAATCGTTTTCAGTCAAATAAAGGCCTGAAGTTATTGAAACATGTTTAGGAACAGGGTTATTTGTACTGTTCAAAAGTATCTGCATTTTTATTTTGAGAGAAAATCGCAGATTGTTCAACTCTTCTCTTAGCATCACTTCATTCAAAGTGACTATGTTACCATGACCAACTCTGTATTTTCTGCAGGTATAGCCTTCACAACATTCTTATTAACCACCCGCTGAAACGCCAAAGAGATGCCTTTTGAGACACACAAGCCCACCATTTGGTCCTTTTGTTCTATTGCAGATGACCAACATGACCTGGGCATCAAAGTTAGTCTCTGCAAAGTTCACATTTGCATTCTGGATTGCAGAGGCCACCATTTTCCTTCAACAGTACTCTCGAAGGGAGGTAGAGAAATGCCCACGTGTTGATGTGTGTGTGTGTGTGTGTGCGTGAGTAAGTGAAAAATCTTACAGCTGTTTGGTCAGTAAATTTCCAAATGAAACTTTTCTCAATAACCTTCAAACTCAAAAGAAGAATACAAAAAGGATATTGAGCACCAAGGCAGCATGACTACATCAGAAGGAAACAAAGAGATCTATCTGAAGATGATAAGCAGTAACAAGAAAAACTAATTCAACCATTCCTTTTTTCCCCACCATTTGGAATGTAACTATGAGATGACCGTAATTGCAGATTAATATAATTGTTGGAAAACAAACTTGCAGAATTCAGCTGTGGTACTTTGCATGTAAACATGTCATTTAGAAACATAAGGAGCAGACAAGAGTGATAAAAGACAAGAGTAATTTTAAAAAAAAATCCCTTTACTTCCTCTTCATGCTCTGACAAATGAAATACTGAGTGAAGAATTGCAGGAAGTCAGACAGGTCACTCGCTGTCTATTATAACCAGAAAAACAAACAAACAGTCTCCTAGAAATTGCAGTATATAATGACAACTATTCTTCCTCTTGAAAGGTTTCTTGCTGCATGTAATTAGCAGCAATGACAGCTTGAAGAAACCCTAACGATGCACCAATCTTCCGTTTCTCTCATATCATCTTTACTTGGCTTTACCTGCTCTGATTCCTCTCCTCAGACTATGCAGACCTGAATTTTTGCATCTGGGAAGTTAAAGGCTTGTTTGGTAAGAAAAACTCCTCAGAGTTTGGAAAATGTTTCAAGTTTCCAGGCATTTTAAAATGTCAGGACATAAAACACATCCTCCTAGTTAACGCCTAGTTTCTTTATCAAGTTTCCAAGACAAATGAGGATGGAACTGTTGGGAATATTTGGGTTGTGCTATGATAAATTAGCAATGATTCATGTATGTAAATTGGGAAGTACATTCATAAGGGAAGAGAGGATTTTTTTTTTCTATAATGAAAGTGTGGGTTTTCATCTTTGTTATTTGACTTAGCCCAGATTCAGCCTGGTGCTGGATAAATGCTGTAGTTAGTGGTGCCAGCAAAAGTTTCATAATGAGGAAACCAAAGAACATAGACTTGTAAAAAGAAAAAAGTGTTTCTAACATGAGGTTAATCAAGTAGAATTGTTCTTATATCATAAGAGTATGATATATATGATATAACACTTCAGTTTGTTTCCAAAAAAACATTAGGATTTTGCTAAAACAGAATTTCTAACCCTTTGTTGCAGGATAAAAATTACTGCTTTGGGGTATTAAAATCCTCCAAAAGTAGTAATTAAGGTTTGGACCTTGTTAACGCATCCATAAGAATTTTTTTGAATATGTTACAGGGCACAATGAGGAGAATCAGCCATAGTTAGGGCTGTAGATTTCTGATTCAAAGCACCACCTCAGGCCTGAAGTATGTTCCACATAACATATTAGAAGAACCAGTCTTGTCTTCGTATGTTGATGGTGCTTTACAATTACGTTGCATGAAGTAGAGGAGATAAAAATTAAACTAGAAACTAGAACTCTGTATGAGGAACAGTTAGCACAATCTCAGTAGAAGAGGATGATATGAACAAGAAGTTGCATGGTTTACTCTTGGTGCAAAGATTGCAACCTGACATGTTGATGGTTCATTAAACATTCTCACACCAGATATTGGTGTGTCTTACCCAAAAATCTGTGATTGATTCAGTGTGATCTAAGACAAAGTGGTGTCACACAAAAATACCAAAACCTTTGCTGGATGGCGAGTGCTACAGCCCCAACTACATCATTTTATTCTCATTACAATTTTGTAAATATTGTTGAAATTGACAGATCAAGAGCACAAAACATCTAGATACTTCTACTTGCAAGCAACATGGACATAATTAAATAAATTCCAAGTATTAGAACTGGCCATAGAGTAGCAAAGTTAGACAAGACAGGTTAGAGCAGTTGGCATATTCATGGATCTCTATTCACTGGATAAAGATAAAGGTCTTGTTATACACCTATTTTAAGACCATGTGATTGTTTCTTTGTGGAAAAAACCTCAAATGCAGAAATATGTTCAGACAAAATGACTTGCTATCTTGTAATAGGAAGTCTTGAAGTGGTTGTGGTGTTCTCAATACAAGACTAATCGGTGACGGGAAGGGGGGTGGGGGCACATGGATCCTCTCTTCCTCCACTCTACAGTCTCCATGCCCATGGATGGCATCAATCAAATCAAGCTACTTCCACTTTATTTTTTTGTTTAGTTTGCTCAGCAGCCATCTTTTCAGTGACAAGTCTGATTTTTTTTTGTTACTTACTGCAGTATCATGTGCCATTTGTACCACTTCTCCTCCACTAAACTCACCAAAAGTCTGCATCTCATGGTTTGTCCACTGGTCATTGCTACACACTGCCACTGCTGTATCACTACAATGAAGAGAACCTGCTGATCAACACTCTTTTTGTTTTTTAGTGCATTTGTGCTCTCTATCATTTAACACAAAAGCAACTATCTTATGTCGGTCATTCAACAGATTGCAGTGTTTCTAGCTCCGCCATTGTGTACTGTATCACTAATTTTAGGGCCCTTTTCTAGTGAAAAGAAAAAAGAAAAATGCATACCATGCTGATCGCTAAGTGGAAATATGACCATCACTTCAAATATGGTATAAATATTTAAAGGAAGAAAGGGGAAAAAATGTATATGTACATTGAACTTGAAAAAATAAAGAAAGTGATGTGACTTTTATTTTTTCCCCAGTGGTATGACCTCTGTTCTACCTATGTGCTTCTTTCTGAATCAAACATTGAAATATGGCACCCAAGTCAAAGGACACCTTGTTTCAGAGGTGGCATTGACTTTGACAAAATGGCAGTGTTTGATGCACTGGTAATGAAAATGAGTTGTTTCTGGAGAGATCTGAAAATGGCTTTACTCTGATGCTTCACATGTAACCTTAAAGAGCTGCAGAGGATCTGCAAAGAAGAATGGTAAAATATCCCTAAAGACAGGTGTGTCAAGTTGGTTACATCATACCCAACGAATCAAAGCTGTGCTCGCTGCTAAAGTCTTATCATTTAAGTCTATATACTTAATTCAATGACAGAGTTGGGTTTTTGATTTTTAATATATTCACTGAATTTCCACTATTTCTTTGTCATTATATAGTGTTGAGTGAAGATTGATATAGGACTGCACAAATATAAGCTGTTTAATTTTAGCACAAACTGATTGCATCTGATTACTAATTCTTGATCCTCTTCACTGTAGGTTTAATAATTAACATATAGATGGCAATCAAAGGCTTTTATGCCCTTTGAAAATACCCACAAATGAAAGGTGATGTCTCTGTCCTGAACACTGATATAAATATACTTCTTCTGTACTCAATATTCTTGCTGTGTGGCATCATGAGAGAATCAAAGCCATATATAGAAGAATGACAGCTTTAAGGAATTTGCTTGAAAAGACTCAAGCCATTGATGTGTTATGCCCCAGTTTCTGTCTTGGCAGCAAAATATTCAGTAACTATGAGCTCAAAGAGAATGTTTTAGTTAGTCTTTTTCCTTTTTCTCAGTCGTTTTAATACAGATGTGTGAAGGAATACATCAAGTTTTCAAAAGTCTGCAGCAATAGGGAAACATGACAAGTTTTTTAGCGTTCCACAGAGGAGAAAATAATTTAAAATTGTGCTTTCGCTTTGACTGCAAGGGCTTATTAGTCAACTCAATTGCCAGTTTGAATCTAGGTTATTATACCTCAAAAGCAGTTGTTTATCTGGACTTCAGCATATATGCCCCGTTAAAACACAGGAAAAAAACTTGCTCTGCCAGCTGTGTCAGCACTGGTGTGATTTCATGTGCAGTCCAGCAAAGGGCAGACTGAGACGTCTTCCTTGCTTCACTGCTAAATTACTTATTACACTGACAGCCATTCGTCTCCAGCTGCACTGATGAAGGATGAGTTGAGCTGGAGGATACTGCTATCCAATTCCCTTCACAAGCCCCAAATCCCCCTGAGCTCTCAGAGCGATAATGTCCATTTTAATAACGAGCAGTAAGACAAGTTTCAAAAAGCTTTAAAACCCCAGACATAATGAAGGACAGCAGTAACCTTCTAACTACTGCATCCACTGAATCTGAGTAAGGTCATCTTGGCAACACAGAATAAAAAGAAAAAACATTGAGGCACATACACATGATGGTGCTGTGTATTTTATGCAGATGAATACATTTTCGATCATTATTAAATGATATTGATATCAACTTTGCCTTTTTTTAAAGTCACATGGGCCATGCGCCTTTCTTGTTTCCATTACTGCAGTTTGACATGTAATTATGAATATATGGTAAATGCAACTAATATCAGTTTATAGTAAAATATGCATTTTAGGCAAAAGGAAAGTCCTTTAATAAGAAACCACTTGAGTCCTTTCAGTATATGATTAAATTATAGGTAGACACAGATCACAATAGTCTGAACACTTCACTCAGCAATCCCTCGGTGTCTCATTATTTTTATTTGGCTGCATATCCTTTTTTTTTCTGTTTGTAAGTGGCGCTCCATCCTGCTGCGGTGCTGGCTTTCACTGTCTACTGTGATTCTGAGTCAGTATATTACTGGTATAACCTGTTTGCTGTACAGCCTGGTGGATGTTGCTAAGGAGGTGGAGTGGTCATCCTTCAGTGGGAAAAGTGCTTGTCCACTTCCAAACTTCCTTTGTGTTCCTTTTGCAGCTTAAGTGAACACCACATCACCACTAATGTGTTTTTCTGTAACTTGTTTTGGATAAAAGGTCCCCTCGAACTTTTCAACCTTTTACCACATTTCAGGCTTCAAACATAAAAATATAAAATTTCAATTTTTTGTCAAGAATGTGTTCCTTTGTCTTCATGATGCTCTCTGCGCTTTAAACAGAACCCTGAGACTATCACAGAGCAGGTGCATTTTGATGATTCTATTTATCATCATCAGTCATTTAGGACAACATTGGATCATTCAGAGATCCTCACTGAGCTTCTGGAGTAAGTTTGCTGCACTGAAAGTGAAGGGGCCAAATAACATTGCACGCTCCACTTTTCAGTTTTTTATTTGTTAAAAAAGTTTAAAATATCCAATTAATTTCATTCCACTTCATGATTGTGTCCCACTTGTTGTTGATTCTTGACAAAAAAATTTCAATTTTATATCTTTATGTTTGAAGCCTAAAATGACAGGACATAACATGTAAGGCACATGTGTCAAACACAAGGCCCGCGGGCCAAATGTGGCACGCCACGTCATTTTATCTGGCCCTCGAGAGCTTGTGCACTATTGGCTTAAATTTTAAACTGATATTTTAAGACTTAAAATAAGCTTACCCCGCTTTAAAGCGCATATTGTCAATAAACTACATATCCCATAATGCATTTCCTTATTACTCCACAACGATAACAGTATATCACCATGAGCAAGAACTTTTTCAGAACTGATGGACTTGAGAAAAACCTCTACAAACTAGTCCCAACATGTCAACGAAAAGAAAAACTGATGTACAAGGAAGGCAGTTTCATCAACAATGGGAAAATAAATACAAGTTAGTATCTCAAGGTGAAAAAACAGTATGTCTTTTGTGCTATGAGGCGGTGTCAGTCGTGACAGAGTATAATCTTTGTTGGCATTTTGACAGAAAACAGAAATAAATATACAATACAATACAATATAATAACGTGTAGTGTACTGTTAAAATTCATTCTGGCCTAAACTTGCTAAAACTGCTGTGTCATGCTGCGGCATGAATTAAGGCCATGACTTTTCGCCTCAAATCCTGCCTCATTTGAGGCCACCAGTTGTGTTGGTACTGCCTCCATCAAGTAGCTAAGTTACGTCTAGACAATCCAAAGGTTACTGTGTTTTTCCACTTGTTGTTAGGTGACCTGCCCGCCTTTCTGTCTTGGTCATTCTGAACAATCCAGCATTCTGTAATGATCTCTCTGAATCTGCAGACTTAGAGAATAGAGAATAAACTCTGTTTTCCACCTCCGTCATTTGTCAGTGCCTTGTTTAACAACCGAATCGACTGCTTCACCAGTGCACAATAATAATAATTCTTACGACTGAGAAGATATCCAAATTCTCATTTAACATGTAGTTTAATATATTTTGATTTACAATTGCATTTTGTTACACTCATGCTGTCAATCTAGCCCTTCGAGGGCAACCATGAAGCTGATGTGGCCCTCAGTGAAAATGAGTCTGAGACCCCTGATGTAAGGTGTCAGCACTCACAGTCACCAGGGCTTCTGCAGATCTTTGCCTTTCTGGTCTTCCCTGAGCTAGTGGATTCCTCCAGTTGTTCCAGTAGATGTTGACGGGATCATTCATCATTAAGCCATCAGTGCTGATCTTTTCCTTGTTGAAATGAAAGGAACATCCCCTAGAATTTCTTGTGAGGTACAGCAAGTCGACATTTTTCTCCTTTTTTGCCTTTCCACTCACTCCAAATCAGTACTTTCCATCTTCTCTGCACAGAGAGATCGCAGCCACATCATGTAATCCACGAAGTGATAGATGTGTTGCTTCTTTGCTTGGGATCTATGTGATGTACAGTCAGTGTTGTACCTGAACGCGTTCATTGAACGAAAGTTCACTAACTAGTTCATATTTTGTGCGAATGTGAACTGAACGCTCTCTCTTTCTCCTTGACGAGCGTCGGGTATGAACGAGTTCATTTGGGCAGTTGTGAACGAAGCTCTTTCAAAGTTCACGCACGGTCAAAACCGTGCCAGCTTTCCAGCGAACCCCATTTAAAATACACCACAAACGAGTCTAATATGTATCTTTGGAAAGCAATCAAACATGGCAACACTGGTTGTCGCTTCTGTCACACTAACAATTGCATCATCAAATGTTTAAAACAAGCATGGAGAAAGATGAAAGCTGCAGTTGCCCAGAGCCGGAGGAGCGCCCCGACTACCGGGAGGGAATGAAATGTTGAAATGGGGGGAAAAAAACATTTTTACCTCAAGTACCTGTTTTTGTTTTAGAATAAAGACCATTTGGCTGCAGGTTTTTCCTCATATTTTTAACATACTGTAAAGTAGTGATTCCCAAAGTGTCGGCCGCGACCCCCTGCTGGACCGTCGAGGTACTACAGGTGGGCAGTGATAGGTCATTAAGGATTCAAGGATTCAAGGACCATTTATTGTCATTTCAACACGTTAACATAGAATGAAACGAAATGAGTTACCCTGGTCTCGGAGCAAGCCCAGTAATAATATAAAATAGAATGGAAATAGAAAATAGAAAATAGAATAAACAACCTAAGTATTCACAAAATAATGAGATAAAATTGCAGATTTAAAACTAAGTAATATAACTAAGTAATATAGTGATAAGTTGCATACTTGAACACATATCTGTCTTCTGGCTTCTCCTTCAAAATATTTCTCTCAAATTGAATATGTGACAGCAGCTGGTTCAGGCCTAAAGCTTTTCAGAGTAGTTTTGATTCTTACTTACCAGTAAACACAATACCGTTTTGCAAATGCATAATTAATTTCACAAAATTATCCTGAAATTAGAAGGATTGTGGTCTGGATAAGAAAACATCCTCATTTCTGGTATGGGTAGCGTGGCAAGACGTCAGTCTTTTCAATGCCTTAAAATGCAGGAAATTGCATCTAAGAAACACAAAACTGCCAAATCTTAATATTTGTTTAATGAGGATCATTGAGGTTATGAGGTTATTGTTTTTGCACTGTGCCATATGACAATATTCCTGTCTTTCCTCTTGTTTTGGGGATTTTGAATGACCTATCTCAGCGGTGTCTCGGTGTCTAGAGTTTCTTTTCTGTTAATTAATCAATAAAACACCTTTTTTAACCTTAATAATTACTTTCCTTCTTTTGAGCCTACATGTGAGTCCTTCATTCTCCACACATCCCTGACACAAGCGCTGTAACTTCAACTTTGTCTCCCTTTGTTGTTCTTCACAAAGGCATTACCCACAGACTGTAACTAAGAATGACTGTAACTGTTTTGCTCTCTTATATTGCAGTCGATATTGGAGCAAATTATTCCAGCTGGGTTTTTTCGGTTTTAAAATACACAAAATGTTTACAGTGCTGATGAAAAACCAGATGAAGCAGTTCTTTTCATCTGACACAAAGCAACAAATGAGAAATCAGCTGACTGCTCTCCTCCACCCATACTGTTATAGCCGTAACAGCAATATTTAATACTGCTGAGTAATAACATTTGTTTTCCTGACATCCCAGTCATTACAGCGAGCTGGGGACCACTCTTTGCCAGGACAGAAACAATCAGTATGCATCATGAAATGACATTACAGTCATATTGATGCCAGCCATTACCCAGTAATCCAGGCTTCGCTTGTGTGTGTGTTTTGGTCGTCTCTGAAGAGCAGAGAGAAAGCAATAAAATCCAATCGCAAAGATGTATGCTCACAATTTCAATAATTTTATATTCGTCCATTTTAACTGCTTGGGGCTAAAAGGTAATTTTCTGAAAAGATACTTTAAATAAATTTCCGTTGAGCCCCAAAATTAGTCTGGGAGTTTGTTCTGACAGTAAGTGCTTCCCTTATTGATTACACGTCTGGTCTGAACTATAAGGGCCAGTATTTTTGTTTTTGTTTCAGTCTGAGCAGCAACTATTACAGAGGTTGTGCAGACTCTCAAACCATGAATGGTGATTACTAATGTATTATCCATTTTTTTTGGTGCCAATGAAATTGGGAAAAAAAAAAAAGTAAACAACAGTGTAGTTAGGGCCTGAGCACAAAGTGTGTGAGGACCCCTATTGCATTTTGAATTTTTATTTGTTTATTTATTATCCAAATTGAATTGCCTTTTGGGGGGCCTTAATTTAAACAAACAAAAAAAAAAAAAACAGGCTCAATAGAGCCAAACTGCTTTAAGTTTGCTGATGAGCCCCACCGTGCGCTTTCACCCACATAGATGAATTTTGTGTGACTGATGTGTCAACCTAAAACCTACAAAAATTCTCCTGGAGCCATGCTCTGGCTCACATAGGAAGTCTGCCATTTTGATTGAAATATGGAAAATATTTCCAGTATTTTGGTAATTTTCAGGCCTTGTACTTTAACGATCTCCATCCTTGAGATTTGGTCAGATTAAGAAGGTCTGTATTTTGTCTGGGCTAGTTAGGTATATGTTTTAAAAATAAGATCATTACATGCCCTATCTGTGTAAAGGTCAGACTACTTTATTCAATAAAAAAAAGGCAAGGCAAGTTTATCTGTATAGCACATACCCAGCTGTGAGGTAATTAAAGGTGCTGAAAAAAGAACTTTTATGATAACGCAGAGTGAAAGTTTTGTCATGAATTAAATTGGTATAAGAATGCCAAAAAAGGAATAATACAAAGCTCAGATAAGTAAAAAGAGATCCAGTAAATGTTCAGCTGAGAAGAGCAATGTCATAATCACAATGTTCTATCTACATTAAAACTATACAATTTTCCTTAAAGTGGTAATTTACATGTTGGGTCCAAGTTATGTTACAATTTTAAAGTGTCATGTTTTGTGTTCAAGAAATTTGATAAGCTTCTTGGCAGGTTCTAAATATCGAAGCATATCTAATTATGAATGAAAATGTTTTGGCAAATGTTCAGATATAAGATATGGTTGTAACAGAAAGTGTTTTATTACCTTGAATTAGAGATGTTTGATAAAGAACATATTTAATAAAGTTGACAGATGCAGCTACTTTGGATGAATACTATTAAGAAAATATATTGTTAAAAGAATTATGATGATGGAATTAGCACGAGTAGAGTGGGTACGGAAAGTATTGAGACCCCTTTATATTTTTCACTCTCTTTCATTGCAGCCATTTGCTTAAATCAAAAAAGTTCATTTTATTTCTCATTAATGTACACTCAGCACCCAAGACAGAAAAAAAAAAAATGTTGACATTTTTGCAAATTACAAAAGAAAAACTGAAATATCACATAAGTTCCAGACTCTTTGCTGTGACACTCATATTTAACTCACATGCTGTCTATTTCTTCTGATCCTCCTTGAGAAGGTTCTGCTCCTTCATTGGAGTCCAGCTGTGTTTTATTAAACTGACTGGACTTGATTAGGAAAGGCGCACACCTGTCTATATAAGACCTTATAGCTCACAGTGCATGTCAGAGCAAATGAGAATCATGAGGTCGAAGGAACTGCCCAAAGGTCTCAGAGACAGAATTGTAGCAAGGCACAGATCTGGCCAAGGTTACAAAAGAATTTCTGCAGCACTCAAGGTTTCTAAGAGCACAGTGGCCTCCATTATCCTTAAATGGAAGAAGTTTGGGACGACCAGAACTCTTCCTAGACCTGGCCATCCAGACATACTGAGCAATCGTGGGAGAAGAGCCTTGGTGAGAGAGGTAAAGAAGAACCCAAAGATCACTGTGGCTAGAGCTCCAGAGATACAGTAGGGAGATGGGAGAAAGTCCAACGAGGTCAACTGTCACTGCAGCCCTCCACCAGTCAGGGCTTAATCCCAGATTATAAAAAATATGATTCTTTGGTCTGATGAGACCAAGATTAATTCTGTGGTATCATACCTAATGCTCACCTGCCCAATTCAATCCCATATTTCAGTTTTTTTTTTTCAATGAATTTGCAAAAATGTGTACATTTCTGTTTTTTTTCTGTCAAGATGGGGTGCTGAGTGTATATTAATGAGAAATAAAATGAGCCTTTTTGATTTTAGCAACTGGCTGCAATGAAACAGAGTGAAAAATTTAAATGAGTCTGACTACTTTCAGTACCCACTGTACATATACATACATACATACATACATACATACATATACATACCTTATGAATATATTTACATATGCATACATAAATGCAAATTCATGTATGCATGATTTAGGTTACATTATGTAGTATTTTTTTTTTTTTTTTAAAGATTTTTTTGGCACTAGTGGCCTTTATTCAAAGTGTAGAGAGACAGGAAGGGGGGCAGAGAGAATGGGGAAGACATGCGGGAAAGAGTCGACGAGCCGGGAGTTGAACTCGTGACCAGCCGCACGAGGACTGTAGCCTCTGTATATGAGCCGCCAGCCCTAACCACTGCGCCACCAGGGAGGCCCCATTATGTAGTATATTTTGTCAGTGCTTCATCAGATCAGTCTGAGATTCCTGCAGGTCAAATTCATAAACATCCTCATGCACCATATAAAGTTTTATGGAATGGATGTCAAACAGTGCCTGCATTATTTACTGTGAAACAGGAAAGTGGGTGGTTCAGAACAGCAGTACTGTGCTCAGTTTTCCTGGTTCTTGTTAAAACTCTGGAAACAGTGTTCATTATGAGCTGAAGCTGTCCAATCAGATGAAAGAGCTTTACACTAAGTCAAGTCTTCTGAAAATGAAGGCTGGATGAGCTTCTGTCAATCTGCTCCAGACATCAGGGGCCCAATCTTCCGCCAAATCTCCCAAATGCCGCTATTAAGGGATAGCGGATAGCAGGAGAGGCATTCCTTCGCAAAGAACGCAATCTTCCACCTCCCTAAACCCACTATCTTACCTGCGCTAACTGCTATATTATGCATGGGAGTGGTTAGGGTGTTCCACCTGTTAAACCAATCAGTGTGTCAGTAGCCATTGCCTTTAAGAGCAGGTTGCGCTACCTACAAACCCGCTATGGAGCATCTTTTCATCCAGATCGGAGCAGCTCTCATGCACAGCTCGTCTGGGACTATTCCCACATCCACCACAACTGCTGACCAGACATCCTTTGACCTCAAGAGAATAAAAACGTATGCAAGTAATGATGCGTAATCGAGAGGTATAGCTGTTTGTGCATGTCCACATGTGACCAGGTGGACGCACATTTATGCCATTTGGACGCGCTCTTTTACGCGCCGACATGCGGGTTGCGCTTTTCGCAAAACTCAGTATCTTGCGATCACGGGTAGTGGGTGGTCTGATCACCCTAAACTCGCGATCGCAAGATACTTTTGGTAATGAGTTTTACACTGTGGCAGTGTAAAACTCAGCTCTGAGTAGATTCCTAACCAGTTTTGTTTGTTTTCATACCACTGGATTCAACCTGGACAGCAACTTTCATCCTTTTCATTTTCTTGCCATTGTCTTTATTCCTCGACTAGTGAAGGAGGGCGGTGTACACCATGGGGTGTTGGTGATGGGTGTGAGGGCCCGATCAATGCTTGCATGCTTGCAGCTTTAATTTTACTATTTTTTTATTACACCAAATTAGAAACCATGGCAGTGATAAGGAAAGTTGCATTTCTTTTTTTAAATTCGCATTTAACATTTATTTCTTTGCAGACACAAGATCAAGATAATTTTTTTTTCTCATAAACTAATCCAGTTTTGCATTTCAAGCCTGCAACACATTCCGAAAAGAAAGTTGTTCTGGTGACAACTTAGTGCGTGAATAAGGAGGTGAAAGAAAAAACAAATAATGATGAATGACTGTAATGATGATGCAGTAGAAAAGCAGCATCCATGAAAGGCTGTGCTAAGATAGACAGCGAATCTCTCACTTTTTCAACAAATGCATGGAAAAAAATCATCAAAATGTTTGAAAACATTGTTTCTCCAATAAAGGTTGGAAAAGATTTTCATATTTCTCCTTCAGCAGTGCAAAATCTTAAACAATCCAAGAAATCTAAAAAAATTTCAAATTGTCCACCTAAGCTGACAATTTGTGACCTCCAAACCCCCAGACACTGCTACTGATATATCAACATGCTTTTTTTTTTTTTTTTTTTTTTTTTTTTTTTGGGGGGGGGGGGGGGGGGGTATTGTATATTGTACAGGTAACTAATATCGAACTACATTTACTTAATCTGTAAAACCTGACTGTACAAAAAAGGAGTCTTGTTATGTGTAGTGGGGTTTTCAGACAGGAATGGACACCGTGTGCTTCAGCTCAAAGATGAAAAGGACCATCCAGACGGGTCAAAAAGCCAGGCTCTGTGTTTTGGGTTTGTATCAGCATCCTCTGCAAAGCTCATTTACACCTTTGTGATAACAGTATTAATGCAGAGAGGTAAATAGAAATTTTCAAGCAGCACATGTGGGCTTTGCAATCTTATTCTGATTACCTCCATCAACCTCTGATGTCCTTTGAATTTACAATGCAAGCATATGAAAGCAGCTGAATATGTCAGGTGCAATATATCACTGCTCTGTAACTTGTAGCTTGTTTTCTACTGAACAAAAATAACATATTCACATATCAGCCTATTGTTTAAACTGGTATCCTTCCTGTCTTCTCAGCAGTTAGGTCTTTGCAATCATCATCATTCTCAGCAGCAGACTGGGTTATTTCACTGCAAAGAATCAAAAACCATTTGATGGAGGTGTTATTTCACTCCACACGCAGCTTGCACTTTAAACTATTTCAAAAATCTTCTTTGATTTTCCTTGTTCAAATGACATTTGAAGAGCATTTGGTGACAAGTAATTTGACATTTTCTTAGCTGCATGTCACACTGACAACGTGACACTCCATAGTAATTATCGTCATCTGTCCTTGAGTAGGTAGATATGTGCTCATTTGTCCTCTTGGAATACATCTGTTAGTTTCACACATGGGACTGCATTACCCTGCAACACCTTTCTTGTTTCAATCTGGAGCTGACTCCTGTCTGTTTTCTTCTTCTCAAAACGCTTTCATTGCAATCCCATTAATGTGAATTAAAAAGACCTAAAAAAAAGAAGCTGGACTCTCTTCTGGAAAATGTATCTGCTTCAGTAAACAAAACTGGCAATTTTGACAGAATCTGAAGCAAATTTAAAAAATCCTTAAATTTACAATATTGTCCCACAAAGTATCTGCGGTCATTAATGATGATAATTTAGATAATTTAATGATGTAATATCTATTTTTAACTCTACACAGATTGTTAACCTCCATGCCTGCCACCTCTGTTCACAGCCTGTTTTGGGGAGGCACCGGGGTGGTTGTGAGGTGTTCTCTTTTACCCAGGGTGTGTCCAGTAGGTGTTGGGCCGGCACATCTCTCTGCCTGGAGGCCCTCCTTGGGGTCGCCCTCAGTGCCTGGTATGCAGCTGGTGCCCTGTGTGGATCCTGAGGGCCCTTATCATGGGGGGGGGGGATTCCTGGCAGTGAAGGTGCACACACTGATGGCTTGGGCTCCTGTGGCTGCCTCTGGCTCCCTGCTGTAGTGGGGAAACAGCTGGCACTGACATACATACATATTGATGTGTAGGTGCTTGTATGAATGCATATGTATGTGTGCATGGGTGTGTGTATGTGTGTAAACATGTATTTACATTTGTGTGCATATGCACATGTTAACATATGCATAATGTTATAAATGTGTTTATACGTGCATGGGTGTGAGTGGTGTGCGTGTGTGTGTGTTTCTAGATGAGTGTTTGTATATACACTATATTGCCAAAAGTATTTGCTCACCCATCCAAATGATCAAAATCAGGTATTCCAATCACTTCCATGGCCACAGTGGTCACTAAGGCTCATATGTGAGTCATGGCAGATGAGCAAATATTTTTTGGCAATATAGTGTATGTGAGTACGTATATAAGTGTGTAGGTGTGTATGTACATATATTTATGTGTATGTATAAATATTCCTATCACTATTAATATGCTAACCAGGAATTGTTATGTAGTATGTATTTTACGGAATATTATATTATGGGTATAGATTTTAAAATTATATATTCACAAATAGGTGTTTACATGCTTGCTTGTCTTTGTTGGAAACTACACAGAATTTATCTTTAATCAATAATCACCACAATACTGAGTTGACAATGTAATTGTAACTAATTGGTGTCAATGCCAACATAACAATCATAACCAGATGCCAGCCTCTACTCATTTATTCATTCTTGTTTGACATCTTTGTTTCGTGCAGCCTTAAATTATATACATCTGTATGTGAATATACATATAAAAGTGTGCAGTAATGCGTGTATGCTGCGTGAATGTTCGTATGTTCACATTGTATGCACACATCCATATGAATGTCTATCATAAGGTACATGTACATGTATAGGTGCAGTGGTGCTTCTGAAACAACTCTCAGGGGGTGCTACTGTTGGTGGAGATGCTATGTTCTATGTAGATGTTTTTTGATTTCTTTTTTTAAAGCCACGTTAAGGTGGCGATCCCCTGCCTGAATCGACACCTTAAGTGGAGGGGTTTGTGTGCCCGAATGATCCCAGGAGCACTCATGCATACATACACTAATAGTGTCACTAAGTATAACTCCTCTCCACTTCTGTTGTCCTGTTTTCTTTTACTGTCTACATGTATGTATTTTGTTGGCATAAATCTGTTTGTCTTATGTTTGCATGTCTGTCCTTTTATTGCATCCCAATCCACCACACATTTGTTTACATACACTGCAACACACCACAGAAACACTGCAGAAGTCACAATACTACACACACCATTCGCTGTCTTGTCTCTTTGTCTGTCCTGTCCTTTCATGTTTCATTGTTGGTGATTTGAGTCTTCTCTGACAGACCAGAGGACCAGAGAAGGGCACATTGACATTCACGCACGCCCAAGAAAAGTAACGTCTGCTGCAAGATCAAAATGTACATATGTATATGACTTTAAAAGGTTTTGTCGAACTACTAACCATTAATATAGATATATGTTTATTAGGGAACTGTTTTGGGGAAAAAAAAATACATAAGCCAGAAGCAGATACAAAATAATCTTACTTTTTGACTGTGAAAGAGGAGCAATTGTTGTGCTGGAAACTGAGTCAGGTGTAGTTTTTGTTCATTTTAATCCAGAATTTCACTTGACAGACATGGGGGGAGCAGGGATGTCGCCCCACTGGATCTCAGGCCGGTTCCTATTTGTGAATATCCCTTAACAACAAAGTACTGACAGAATGATCAAGTCACAAGATTTGTCAGCAAGATGACTTTTTGAATTTACCCACTGGCAAATGCTCTTTCAAAATGTCTTAGTGTGACTTCTCTCATGGAGCCAGTCTACAGGGCCAGAGCTCACTTAACAACACAAACTCCCCTTTTGTGTTTCACAAATATCAAACAACAGGGGACTATCATTCTAGTGCACATGGGGGATAAATTAACTCTGAATATTTTTGAAACAGTGCTCCCTTTTGTTTTGATTTTGTCTTTTTTTCAATTTTTTTGCCAAAAACGGAAACGTGGGATGAGAGTTGACATAAGAGTTTACATAAGGAACAATAGCAGTCCCCACGCCCCACAAAGTTGAGCTGAGATGTGCTGTGGTCATCAAGAACATCAGATGAAGTTTGCCATGTTAATTTGATCCACATTGTGCAAGCTGGCAACAGGAACACCCATCACTGAGATGAGGGTGAACCTGGTGAATGGAAGCGTTGGATGATACAGAAGGGACATTTGACTCTTAACATTTTCTCCTTTCACATTTTGGATACGTCTGACCAACTACATGACATGAATGCTCGATGTCTTGCAACATCTGTCATAGCTCACTGCATGACAGTGTACAGGTTTAACACTGTCATACTACAAATGCATATACGGAGAAATTGATGAGGTGGACACATGTGAAATGCCAACAATTCAATTCAATTTCTTTGTATGCCAATTCAGTGAAGCCACCTCAGGGCACTTTACAGCAAACAGGTTCAACACAAATTAAATACAACTCAATTCTATGCAATTTAAATCTAATTATATTCCAAATAAATCTATTTTCTCATAATTTATTTATAATTCTGTTCATTAAAATTATATTCATAAAATTTAAATTTCTAAAATGCAGCCTTGATAAGGAAACCAACAGATTGCATTCGGTCTTCATATTGATTCAATCCCCTGTCCTGAACATACACTGGAAAAGGAAAACTCCTTTTTTAACAAGAAGACACCTTCTGCAGAATCAGACTCATGTAGGGTAGCCATCTGTCTTAATCCGTTGGGGAGCAAGAAGACAGAAAAGAGATGCCTACGAACAAAAACAGCAGGTCAGAGATACTTGCTACAAGAAAACATAAAAAGAAACACAAATATTGTGCTCAGACATAAAACCTGTTTATTTAACAGTTCACAGTAGGACCGGGAAATTGTTAACATTCAGAGAGACCTTTTCAATACCAATAAAACATTGCAAGCCAACATTCAGAATCATTTGTACTGACTGAATGCTTCAGAAACTCAACTTTTTCATAATTCTGAAGCTGGCTTGTTTTTTCCCTGTCGCCTGTCTCTTCTTTCCTGATTTCATACCCAAACTGTTCACAGTAGCTGCAGGACTTGTCAAGTGGCTGTTGCCCCAGATGGAACTACACATATGAAACTATGTCCAGCTCTCTGGCCTGCTGCTATCCTGCCTCCCAGTCAAGGGGGGCTGAGACAGAAACCATGCTGTGCTTTCCTCTGATGAAAAATGATTGAATTGCGTTTGGAGTCAGCAGTGTTGACTGACTTACCCCATATAATAGACATATTGTTCTGTTTGGTATGAATGGAAGTGCATTGTGAAGCACTTTGTAGAACCTGGACAGGTTAAAATGGTGCTACATAAGTGCATATCGTTCATCTTGTCTTGGTGCCCTCTTCTAAGAAATGTAGCTGCAGTTCTAAACTATCTCTGTTTATGAACAATTTGTCTGACTAGTCTAACAGTTTGAATGAATTGTTTTACTTTTTATCCCCTTTTCCACCTTACGCAATAAACTACTTGAATGTCACCACTCTTGTAAAAGGTTTTTTTTTTGTTGTTGTTGTTTTTTTGTTTTTTTTTTAATTATTGGAATCGGTGTACTGTTCAAATAGTGTGCTTTCAGACCTCAGTGAGCTTTTACAGCTTGCCAAATGATAGGAAACATGGCACCACCTGGAAAGCCATCAGTTTAAACAACGGACAATATTATTAAACTCATTCAAGAAGGTAAATAAATAGGCAGTGTAGGAAACAATGTTTGTCAGTCTACTTTAGTCTCAACTTTATTTAAAATTGGAATAGTATGAAAATAAAGAAGGAAGGTTATAATGGGGAAACCAACAGGTAGCCCAAGGAAGATGTCAAAAAGTCAGGGCAGAAAACTGAAGCGACATAATTTTTTGTCAGCATACTTTTAGTCTTCAACATTAAATGATTGCCTCATTTACATTTTTAATTAACTCAGATGAACTAATTTACATTAAATTAATCATTTTTAGCTTTCAACTTATTTATTCTAATGTCATATTTTAACATGGGTTACACGAATCCTTGCTCTTTGTTTTATTGCTCTTTGTCTTCAAATCCAGATGGCCAACAGCTCTTCAGTCTTACAGTCCAGGATAACTGTTTATCTGTGGCTGTTGCAAACTTTTTTTGGGGGGGGTCACGAGTCCAGGATGTTCCAGTCGTTTAGGTCATAAAACCTAAAGCAGCAAACTGAGTACTCACAGTCCTAAAAACAGCCAGCCTTCCTACAGTCAATAAAATTTTAGCTTTAACTGTTCTGAGTTAATTCTAATATGCTTAATTCTAACAGTGTTGCCACTGTTGTTAGACTGTAATGCATGAGGCTCATAAGGCTCTTGTGTGCGTCATTGACAAGTGTAGCCTCAACCATATGGCTAGTATTACTTATTCTGTAAGTTGAATTTTGCAATAAATTGAGGTGGATTTATTCATAAGTTATGTTGAGAATGGATATATTTCTTATTGCTAATTAGACCTTTATTTGTATTACAGAAACCTCACAACTAAGATAAATGATACAATGCTGATAACTCCATTAAAGAGAAATTTATTTGGACTTGGTGATGCCCTTCTCCTCCATTTACCATCCACACACAGCTCTGACTGACTACGGCGGTTCAACACAATCCAAACCCAGTTACAATTATTAAAATTCTCTTAATAACAGTTGCTTTATCACCAGGGTCACTGAATCTTGTCTCAGGAGTGTTTGTTAACCTTGCCCTGGTCCCTAGGAATAATGCTCAGTCTTCCACCATGGTCCATGTACTCAGTCTCTGCCTACTCAGTCTTACTGACCTAGACTTGGAGTCTAACCAGCGTGCCCACAGCCTAACCATATTCTGGACCACAGCTGCAGCATCTCCCCATCTCCCCATCACAGGCTCCCTCCACAGATCACCTCTACTACTATCCAGTCTTTTTCTAGACCACTCCCCCTCTCTTCCTCAGAAGACTCCATTTCCCATCATACTTTGGACTCAGCTCTTCAATTAAACCCTCTCAGTAAATGCCTAGTCACCAAATTATGTTTTCCGTTATCTTTGCCACCCACTTATCTTTGACTTCTCACCTCGACTGAATAGCTCACCACCAAGAGGATCCAAGAGGAACATCACCTGCTGCTGCCATATCATTTAAACATCATCCATCCATCCATTATCTATACCCGTTTCATCCTTGAAGGGTCATGGGGTTAAACATCATTATTATTAAAATAATTTTAACTGTGATTTGTGTCTGGCATCTTTCTAGATCCTGCCAAATTCCTTACACTTGGAATGTTTTGGTTCATGATCATATTTGCATGATATCACATTTTTTTTATGAATCTCCTTGATCTAAAAGAAAATTGCTATACATTTCAACAGGTTAATTTAGCACATTTTTCAGATATATTTTACAAAATAAGAATGTATAACTGAGAATGTTGTGTGTCAATAAGTGTTTGCTTTTTTACCAGGAGGATGTAGCTTCTAATTGTATTTCCAATTTATTAACTAAATGAAAGCCTTTACTTATCTTTTAGCTTTATTCTTTTAATTAATTTAGCTGAACCCACTGGCCATGTTTCATTTCCGTTTTGCCTCTTTTGTAAAGGAAACTACCAGATTTTATGTTAATTATCTTCCCCCCGTTTACGTGGGGAACATTTAGAGTAACTCATTATTGACCAATGTGAGGCTGGTCAGTTCATAAGTATATCTTTAAATGCATTTAAAGATAACAAATTCATATATTTACATACTGCTCACTGCTTTCTGAGATGCTGATCCATGCTGTAATGCATTGCCTTAGATATTTGTTTTCACTCACTTTATTTTTTCATTATCTATTTCCTTTTCCCATTGAATAATTTAAATGGCACTGTTGCAGCAGATATCCAATTTCCCACAGGGCTCAAATTAAGTGTCGTCTTTATCTGTTCTGCCACACTTCATAACATTTGTCAAACCTGTTTGTCACCTCTAGCTGTGCTGTGATTTGCAGCATCTAAGCAGAATATCTATTCACTATTTGGCTTCTCTTTGTAGGAATCAATCAGGCTTATATGGTCTGAAATGACTACTTTCAACGCACAGGTGGCATGTAGTCAATGTGAATGAAACCAGGGGCAACAAAAAGTTCTCCTCAAAATTCTGTTGTTTCAGACAGCATCACAGGCTTTGTCTCAGTGAGGGTTTGTGATTAATCACTCTGGCAAAACTATTAATGGTGGCATTACGGCCATGGTCAGCTGGGAGGCATCATCACACAAAGCTGCGAGATGCTGAAGAGGGTTCGGAGAATTGATGCTGAAGAAAATTAAGTCTCCAGACGTTGGTCTGCAATGCATTATGGGAGCCCCAGTTACCACGCACAGCATGACAAGGCATTAATCAAAGACATGCCAGAGACCGGGAGAGCACTTTTTGTTGCCACATATGCCCACCTTCCTTAACAGTGATTGATTGTTAATCATTATCCATTGATTTCAGTTTTTTCTCTGTAATCTCTCATCTCCTGCTCCATCATGGCCTCAAAGGAGATCATTGTTGAGAACAAGAAACAGGAGGCATGAGTGTTGAGTGTAACAACCTCAAGAAGGTGTTAAATGGGAAAGTGGGAAAAAGGAAGGCAAGGCAAGTTTATTTGTATAGCACATTTCGTATAGCACTTTTTTTTTTAATTTCGTGTACAAGACAATTCAAGGTTCTTTACATAAAACATTTGAAGCATTGCAGAGCATTAAAAAGTACATTAAAACAGGAGGAAATAAAAAGAAGATAAAATATTAAAATGCAAAAAGTAAATTAACAGTTGTTTTTGTTTTAAAAGAAAAGGAATTAAAAATGTAGATAAAATGCAAGAAATAAAAGTTAATTGCTTTGATAAAAGGGAGCAAATAGAAAAGTTTTTAACCTTGATTTAAAACCGCTGAAAGTGTCAGAAGCCCTGCAGTTTTCTGGGAGTGTAATCCACATGTGAGGGGCATAAAAACTGAACGCTGCCTCTCTGTGTTTAGTTCTGCCTCTGGAGCCCAGAGGCAGAACTAAACCAGTGAGCAGGCCGTTACAGTAGTCTAACCTGGTGGAGACGAACGCATGGATTAGTCTTTGTAAATCTGGTGTAGACACTATTCCTTTGACTCTGGCAATGTTTTTCAGATGGTTAAAAGCTGCTGATGTTATTGCTTTAATATGGCTGTTAAAGTTCAAGTCCCTAAATTTCTGACTTGATTTTTAGGCTCTAGAGATAGTCTCAAGAGGACTGGTAACACCTCCTCTTTGTTTCTGTGGGCCACAACAATGATTTCAGTTTTGTCTGAGTTTAGCTGGAGAAAGTTGTTTTGCATCCACACACTGATCTGTTCGATGCAGTGACACAATGAATCTACAGGCCCATGTTCTCCTGCTGTCAGTGACACATAGATCTGAGTATCATCTGCATAGTTGTGGTAGGATGCATTATAGCTGCGTATTAGCTGGCTTAATGGAAGCATGTACAGATTGAACAATAGGGGTCCCAGTATTGACCCCTGGGGAACCCCACAGGTCATGGTCATTTGGTCGGAGAAACAGTTACCAATTTCAACAAAGTATTTCCTGTCCCTGAGATAGGACCTGAACCAGTTTAAAGCATTTTCAGAGATTCCCATCCAGTCTTCTAATCTTTGTAATAAGATTGCATGGTCAACTGTGTCAAAGGCAGCGCTTAGGTCCAGCAGAACTAAGACTGAGACTTTGCCTGCGTCTGTCTTCAGGCAAATATTGTTTGTCACCTTAATCCGGGCTGTCTCAGTACTGTGATGGGGCCTGAAGCCTGATTGAAAACTAACAAAAAACATTGTTAGATAGGAAAAAGTGAGTAAGCTGTTGGTATACAACTTTTTCTAAGACGTTGCCAAGGAACAGCAGGTTTGATATGGGCCGATAGTTCTTCAGTACTGTGGCATCAAGACTGCTCTTCTTTAGACGAGGCTTAATGACAGCAGTTTTTAGGGCCTCTGGGAATTTTCCAGTCTGATGTGAGATGTTAGTTAATTCAAGGAGTTGTGGTAACAAACTGCTCAGCACTGACTTTAGAAATCGAGTGGGCAGTTCATCAAGGCAGCGCGTTGATGGACTCAGACTGCAGATTATCTCTTTGTCTGTTTTGTCAGTTACATGTGTGAAATGTGTCAGCTCTAGGTGTCTAGTTGGCAGAAGAGTAATTGTTTGTGTTGTGGAAATGATTGAATTTTTAATATCTTGAACTTTGTCTTTAAAGAATATTGCAAACTCATTACACTTTGATATAGAAATGAGTTCTAAGGGCAGTGAAACTGGAGAATATATATATATATATATATATATATATATATAGATATATATATATATATTTTTTTTTTTTTTTTTTTTTTAATATAAGAGGGAGAGAGAGAGAGAGAGGCAAATTATATTTTTGTGGATTCCTAGTGCCCTCTCTTCCAAGCCTCCAGCATCAGTGGCATACCAAAATAATGTCAGTTCAGGAAACATGCATGTCGCAGCAGGAACACTCTAGTACACGCTAATGCTTAGTTTGTCTAGATAATGATCATCACTTGTCTTTTTTTTCCCGACTGAAAAGTGTTAATTTTGTTCTGTTCATGTTCACTGTGTGTTTGTTAATACACTCATTTATGTTCTTGCCAGAGACATCTGGGCCTGGATGTTTCAAATCTCTAATTACATTTAAGCAAATTATTCATCAGATACAAAGAAGATTAATTTAAAGTGGAAAATCACCCAAAAGGTAAAGTCATTCTGTGAGTCAAGCCAATTAATGTTGGCACATGAATATTCTGTCCAATCCTGCGTAATCATGTTGTCTGCCCTTTGGGGAAACTTTATATTGGCTTCACATCTGCTATGCTTTCAGTTGTAGTAATATAATAATATTCTTTAAGAAATATGATTCCTGGCACACTTCTTGATGAATACAAACCATAAAACTCAGCCCCATGCCCCTTTTTGTGACTGTGCTGAAGAAGGAAAAATTATCCTTGCTTTTAATTTCACATTTCCATTACACAAAATAAATGATTTTCTTTCCAGCCCTTGTAAATGACTTCACAGAAGATATCTGGTTAGAGAAAAATTTGGTCAATCAGAATATGCTGTTGGTTGTAAAACTTATTTTTTTTAATTTCCCACATTTATTAATTTGGTAAATACCATACAACTTACCTTAAAAAATATTTTTAGTTTAAGTTTTTTGAAAGTTTAATTAAATTTGTGGGTCTGACATTTTTGTTTTCATTTCGTAAATGAGTGCAGCGTATTTCTTTTACTATTAAACAGTAGCAGTGATATCACTGCATGATGGCAACTATTATATACTTTCATATTTTAATGAAAACTCTTATCTTTTTCTTTATTTTTTCCAACAACTTTCTTCATATATCTTAATGGTTCGTGCCATAATTAGACAAGACCTTTTAAAATATATGCGTATATGTATATATATATATATATATATATATATATATATATTATATATATATATATATTATATATATATTATATATAGATTATATATATAGTTTGGAGAGGCCATGGAGAACGACTTCCGAATGGCTTCGAAGAGATTCTGGTCCACCATCCGGCGTCTCAGGAGGGGGAAGCAGTGCTCCATCAACACTGTATACAGTGGGGATGGGGAGCTGTTGACCTCGACTCGGGACGTTGTGGATCGGTGGAGGGAATACTTCGAAGACCTCCTCAATCCGCCGACACGTCTTCCAATGAGGAAGCAGAGTCTGGGGACTCAGGGGTGGACTCTCCTATCTCTGGGGCTGAGGTTGCCGAGGTGGTTAAAAAGCTCCTCGGTGGCAGGGCCCCGGGTGTGGATGAGATCCGCCCGGAGTTCCTCAAGGCTCTGGATGCTGAGGGGCTGTCTTGGTTGACACGCCTCTGCAGCATCGCGTGGACGTCGGGGACAGTACCCCTGGATTGGCAGACTGGGGTGGTGGTCCCCCTCTTTAAAAAGGGGGACCGGAGGGTGTGTTCCAACTACAGGGGGATCACACTCCTCAGCCTCCCTGGGAAGGTCTATTCAGGGGTCCTGGAGAGGAGGGTCCGTAGTCGGATAGTCGAATCTCGGATTGAGGAGGAGCAGTGTGGTTTTCGTCCCGGCCGTGGAACGGTGGACCAGCTCTACACCCTCTTCAGGGTCTTGGAGGGGGCATGGGAGTTCGCCCAACCAGTCTACATGTGTTTTGTGGATTTGGAGAAGGCGTTCGACCGTGTTCCCCGGGGATTCTGTGGGGGGTGCTTCGGGAGTATGGGGTGCCGGACTCCCTTATACGGGCTGTCCGGTCCCTGTACGACCGGTGCCAGAGTTTGGTCCGCATTGCCGGCAGTAAGTCGGATTCGTTTCCAGTGAGGGTTGGACTCCGCCAAGGCTGCCCTTTGTCACCGATTCTGTTCATTACTTTTATGGACAGAATTTCTAGGCGCAGTCGAGGTGTCGAGGGGATCCGGTTCGGTGGCCTCAGGATTGGGTCTCTGCTATTTGCAGATGATGTGGTTCTGTTGGCTTCATCGAGCCGTGATCTACAGCTCTCGCTGGAGCGATTCGCAGCGGTTGTGAAGCGGCTGGGATGAGAATCAGCACCTCCAAATCCGAGACCATGGTCCTCAGCCGGAAAAGGGTGGAGTGCCCTCTCCGGGTTGGGGATGAGGTCCTTCCCCAAGTGGAGGAGTTTAAGTATCTCGGGATCTTGTTCACGAGTGAGGGAAGGATGGAGCGGGAGATCGACAGACGGATCGGTGCGGCATCTGCAGTGATGCGGGTGCTGCACCGGTCTTGTGGTAAAGAAGGAGCTGAGTCGGAAGGCGAAGCTCTCTATTTACTGGTCGATCTACGTTCCTACCCTCACCTATGGCCATGAGCTTTGGGTAGTGACCGAAAGAACAAGATCGCGGATACAAGCGGCTGAAATGAGCTTCCTTCGCAGGGTGGCCGGGCTCTCCCTTAGAGATAGGGTGAGAAGCTCGGTCATCCGGGAGGGGCTCAGAGTAGAACCGCTGCTCCTCCGCATCGAGAGGAGCCAGATGAGGTGGCTCGGGCATCTGGTTAGGATGCCTCCTGGGCGCCTCCCTGGTGAGGTGTTCCGGGCACGGCCCACTGGGAGGAGACCCCGGGGAAGACCCAGGACACGCTGGAGGGACTATGTCTCTCGGCTGGCCTGGGAACGCCTTGGGATCCCCCCAGAGGAGCTGGAGGAAGTGGCCGGGGAGAGGGGGGTCTGGGCTTCCTTACTCCGGCTGATGCCCCCGCGACCCGACCTCGGATAAGCGGAAGAAGACGGTACGGTACGATATATATATATATATATATATATACATATATATTGAATACACAGTTATCCCTTATTTTTCGTGGTTAATGGGGACTCTAACCCTAACCCTAACCTGTGATAATAACGCAAAAAATAATGCAAAAAAAGTAGCGAGGCACTGCAGCGAAACAAGACAAAGGCTCAACTGTGGTCTTTCTGTTACCTTCACAGCCTTCTGGTCTCTGAACCGTAGTAAAGAAACCGCTGGTATTGTGCTATTTTTGGCTCGTAATTAGCAGGTAACACGCTAACAACAAAATAAAAAGTCTGATTGTCTCTGCATGGAACGGGCACTTTATTCTGGCACTGCAGGGAACTTCGTAACATCACACAGGTTGTATTGTTTGGCTCCTGTTGGTTAACAGAGAATGTAAATCTATACACGATGCTCTGCTGTTTACGCTCATTCCACTTTTCATCTAACTCTGTTTTCGTTCTGCCGTCCCACAACACACAGACTACCCATAAGGCCACAACACTATAAGGCTACTTTCTTAAAGGGGCCAGGCTGGCATTTCTTCAGGGTGAGAGAACACGCACAACATCCTGTGATGTTACAGCGAGTTTTTTCTTGAATCTTTTTATTCATATTATATATTTCTGAAAAATCTGCGAATTACAAACCGCAGAACTTAAAGCGCCAATTGGCAAGAGATCACTGTGTGTGTGTGTATATATATATATATATATGCATTTTGATCTTGTCACAGATGTGATTAGGTGTGAGTTAATGTGAATGTGTGCTTAAGCAGCAGCATCATCATCTCAGGGTGTCTCCGGTGTCAGGGCCACTACCCCCAAAAAGCCACTACCCTCGCCAACAGGAAGCTCATGGCAGAACCAAGAAGACCATGACCAGGAGACAAGGCCGTCCCGCCTCCTGCCCCCCGCCGCCCCAATCTGTGTTCCCATCCACAACAATGGCACCGCCAAGAGCAACTGACACAGCAAACCCCCACCGCATGCAGCCGGCAGCAGCAGCACCACTCCCGGCCACAGGAGCCCAGGTTGCGAGCATGCACCCCCACTGCCAGGAGCCCCTCTTGAGAGATTCCCCCAGTACCTATACAGGACCCAAGCATCCCCCCTGCAGCAGACCAGGCACTCAGAGCGACCCCAAGAAAAGCTGCCGGGCGGAGAGACATGCTGGACCACTGCCAACAGGACACACCTCAGGTAGGAGAGAACACCCCACAACCACCTCGATGCCATCCCCCCTCATCCACTGCCACAGCCCAGCACACAGGCAGTGGACAGAGAACAGCAAGCGCCCCAGCAAGCCCCCCTCCTAACAAATTACAAAATGAAAATGCACCACGACAGATCATTTAGTTTATCTTTTCCTGTATCTGACCTGATTTGTCATGAGTAAAGTCAGCTTTAACTCAGGGCGGGGTTCAACCAGAATTTTGTTTTCTCTTCTAATTTCATGGAGCACCTTCATTAAAGATAAAATCACAATTTGAGGAAAGCTTCACTTCTGAGAAAACACTACTCTCCCCACCAGCTTCATATTTTATTTACTCAGTTTGGTCTCTGTCTGTCAGCTGATTATCAATTTTATTGCCACAGAACCTCATCAGACTCAATTATAGTGATAGCAACTGCCATAGTCTTCTGGAATGGAATGAGTCAAACAACAGCATGAATTAAATGTTCCAGTCTCTCACAGAGTTAGCCATGAGTGCTTCTTTGTGCATGGGTTTGAGCGAATGCATTATATTTGCAAGAGAGCGAGAGACTCCGCTGTGCCTCACCAGCCATGAATCTCAACGCGTCACTGGTTATGAGGTATTATTTATGTTTCCATATCAGAAACTTTTTATTTCAAACAGAAAAGGGATGTTTTAAATAAATGTATGGTTTGTAAAACTACTAATTTGTCATCTCTGACTATCTTTATTTATATTATTTTTGCAGTATCAACAAGAAGCTGGTAGAATCCCTGGATAGTGAGAGAAGGTCACTGTTTTCGGCCAATATGTCAATTATACTGAGTAAACTTCTTCTCCCTCGGCGCTAATTTTACCATCCTTTACTAGCCAACATTCTGAATGACTGCTCAGTGTAATTATTGTTGGCCAAGTCAGTTACAAATGATATATAGATTTTCTTTCTGTTGTGGCTCAGGGATTTTGTTGGATTTTGGATGGATGGATGGAAGATGAAATTTACACTAAATATATGTGTTACTGACAAGTGCTGATTTTAAGAGTGTTTGCACAACAAATGCTATGACACTTTAGTTCATATGGCAGCAGAACATTTAAATAAAAGTGACCTTTACACATCTTTCACCATAGGTGAAGTATCTGGGATTTATCGAGAATAAGTTTCCTTGCTAAACAAACATATTTTATGTGTCTTAAACATTTCAGTAACATGCACAAACATATTTGGTGCAGCAATGTCACTGAAAGTGTCCCTCTTAATGAATGCCTCAAATTATTTTTTGATTCAATCATTCTGATTAATCTATCACATGAACTTGTAAGACAACTTCAACATATTCACTTTTTTTTCAAACTCTTTATTAATGTTTTTTAAACACACAAAACCAAGATGATCTACATATCTTTTCTTTATTTATTTCTTTATTTATTTTTTTAGCAGAACTAAAATTTCCATATAAAGGTAAACTAACAGAGAAGAAGGTAAAAGATATGGCTACTTGGCAAGTCCTCTCCACAACACAGCTGTATACTGGTATCGCCAGCAGGGGGCAGTGTGGCGTGTGTCTCGTTTCTTTTCTTCTGTTTTCTACAGGTTTGTGAAGTTTCCAAACTTGTAGAACTACAGATGCATGGTAAACACCTAAAATGAGTGTGAGATCAAGTTTGTGAGGGCAATTAGTATATGTGTATGGGTTTTCAGACCAGTAGAGAAAATATTGTCTCCCTTTAGGTTTTATGTGTGATCCAAGATGGCGCTGTCCGTAAATGTTTAATGGAAATGAACATAACATGCAAATATAGTCTTAATTGTGACTCCAGCACATTTCATTTTGGATAAAAATGATATTTTATTGGTGTGATAGCTTGTTACTATATTACTGTACTATATATTACTATATCATGGATGTTATACAGTGATTCCTTGCCAAATAGCGGTTTGAGTACCGCGGTTTTAGTGCTTCGCGGATTTTTTTCAGAAATATATTATAATAAAAAAAATAAAGAAATAATTGCTGAAATTCTGCGAAAATCCACCCCACAGCAGACGAGAGGCCACAGCTGCCAGCGAAACATCAAACAATGACTCACAGCCTCCTGTAAGCAACAGAGAAACACAGACGGCCCAGAACTCTAGAATCTGTGCGCTGATTGGCCGAGACACATTTACTACAGTTTGGAGACCAGAGGCTGTGAGGGAAACAGAAATACCACAGTTCAGCCTTTGTCTTGTGTCACTGCAGTGTCTCGCACTACTTTTTTTGCGGTGTTTAAACATATTTTAAACACATTATTTAGGCTCGGGGCGGGCTCCAGCTCTAGTTCGTGGATTTTGATTGTCGCACGGGGGGGTCCCCATTAACTGCAAAAACTAAGGGATCACTGTAGTTCTTATATATTTCTTTTGTAACACTGTGAAAGGTTTCTTTGCAAGTCTTCGGCTCATACATCTGCCAGCCAACACGAGGCAGCGCTGGACTCAAGGTGACAGAGTCTCGCAGGATCTCAGTCAGAATAAGTGCAGTTTCCAGAAAACAGTTCCCAGTTATCTACTTGGGCTGGGCCTGCCCCGTACAGAGGTTGGACTCATACGCGAGCGAATGTAAGTGGCCAGTTACTAGTGTTGTGGATAGGCCAACCACTGAACGCTGTTTTCTCAGAATAAGATAAACAATGTGTGTGAATGTTGTTCCAGGGGTGTATCTAATGCAAACTGATAGGATAGAGGTTTCATCCAGTCATGTTATCTCACAGTTCCTCCCCAAGGACATAGTAAGAGCTCAGTGAAACAAGAGCAAGGGTTCAGTGGAAACTACTGAATAGGGTTAAAGCAAATCTATTATAACAGTATACTTAATGTCCCAGAGATCGCCAGCTCCAGCACACTGACAGCAGTTTCCAAACTTCTGAGAGAAGCGCTAACGATGGATAAAGACATCCTGATTAACAGATCTCACCAGGATCTACAGACAAGAAGTCGAGAGGGCACCATCGCAAAGATTCATCATTATCAGGACTGTGTTCGACATCCTTCCAACGTGCCAGGTAATCCGGACCACCCTGCTGGAGGGGGACAGAGATCTCCATATTACCCCCCGAGCGTTGTGCAGGTCAGATCCACTTTCTATGAGGTGAGACGACTCCTCAACGGCTGAAACGGTTTCAAATATGGGCTCCTTTACCCAGCACAGATCACGCACAATGAGACTAAAAAATGGTTTCAAAACTCGAAGGAAGCTGCTACACATATTAAATGACTGACTTTAACCTTAAGTGAGTAAGAATTGAGGTACTGCATCTGATTAAGTTCAGTGTTGTCCACTCTGTCAACTTAAAACATTATTTTGATTGACAAACTAAGAGCACTGAACAGATATAAATGTGCTGCCTTAACCATTTCATCATATTCATAACTGTCAAGACATATTACGCTAATGGTTAAAGATTTTACAGTCAGATTTCCTAAACCGGACGGATGGTTGAAGACCTTGTAACATGGTACTGTTATAATCTCTTCTGACTGAATTTGTTAATTGATCCAGTTCCTGAGTGGAGTTACATTGTCAGTGTTTGCCTTTTATTATTGTTCAATAATTAGGGAACATACCCTGCTTTCCACCTTAAAAAAAAAAAAAAAAAAAAGCTAATTAAGATGCCTTATACAAACATGTGCTTATAATATCAGAGAGTTCTGTCTGTTGGAGTGAGTGTGCCCTCACATAAGCACTTAAACGTGTGGTTACTTATGCGAGGGGCTGGAGAGTCTCCATGTTCTGATTGGTGAGGATCAGGGTTTTACTGTACCACATTTTAAAAAAACTTTTTAATCTCATTTTAATCTACATTTGTTTTTTGCTTTTCTTTCTGAAGGTCTCAACTTTATATTACAGATTAAATGTAAGTGACACACCAATAACATTTCCCCATGTTAAATATGACCATGATGCAGATTTTTCAAATAGACCAGCTGGTTGCAATGTATATAAGTTGGAATGTAAAGTCCTTAAATACCCCTATCAAACAAAAAAGGGTAATGAGTCACTTGATTAAACTAAACACAGGAATTGTTTATCTTCAGAAGGCACATCTTAGAAGCTTTGATCACTTTTGACTGAGAGGAGGGTGGATTGGACAATCATTCAGAACTAGAGGTGTGGCCGTTCTTATTAATAGAAATACCCCTGTTTGTAATGTAAGGAGTTGAAACTGATTCCTGAGGACACTACTTATTTGTTAAAGGCAGGCTGTATAACACACCAGCTATTCTGGTTAATCTCTATGCACCACATTGGGGTGATAGTTTTTCTTTCTTAAATTTCTTTGCCAAAATCCCAAATATGAACACACATCACCTAATCTTTGGAGGAGAAATTAACTGTGTACCGTCACCAACTCTAGATCACAGCTTGAGTTGATCTGTGTCTACATCCAATTCAGCTTCTCATTTGCAGCTCTTTCTTCGCACAAATAGTGTTGTTGATATATGGCGTTTTCTCAATCCCACATCCAGAAGTTATTCCCTCTTCTCCTCTGGTGCATGGGACATATCCCTGCATAGATTATTTTTTCATGGACGACTGGCTTTTCAATATCAAGCCATAATTATTTCAGACCAGATCCCCTTGTTGATGACTTTATGTGTACCAGTTTCTCATGCTAATTACTACCCCTGGCGCTTTAATACTTTACTACTTTCTGATAAAAATTTTACTAAATTCATCTCATCTGAAATATCTTTTTTTCTATTACATAACAAGACCCCAGGAATATCTTTCTAAGCTCTGTGGGAATCAATAAAACCATGCCTTAGGGGACAAATTATATTATACATTATGCAACAAAGGATGCATCATAATATTAAATTAGAAGAGTTAGGCAATAAGATTCTTAAATTAGATTTAGCACTTGCTGTTACCTCATCTGATATGTTTAAACTACGACTGAAAATTCATACAGAGTTCAACATGCTGTCAACCAGACAGACTGAAAACCTTATAAATAAGTAAAAGTAAAAGATATGAATATGGTGAAAAGATAGGTAATATTCTAGCCCATTAGCTCCACCAACAAAGTGTTGACTGAGCTATTATGGAGATAAATGATCATTTGGGCACTAAACACACAGACCATTCGAAAATTAACTCATGCTTTTCACAGATTTTACTCAAACCTGGATGACACCAAATCTCATGGCAATGAAACTTTGTTTGAATCATTCTTGATGAGAATAAATGCCCTCATAATTGATAATAGAACTTCTTCTGAGTTGCACAAATCTTTTTCTATAGAAGAGATCACAATTGCAATTAAATCCATGCAAACTGGAACATCCCCAGGGCCCAATGGATTTATTTGTGAATTTTTTTTTTTAATTTGCTGACAACTTTCTCCTTTTTTGAGGAATCAGAATCAGAATCAGAATCAGAATCAGAATCAGAATCAGAATGGGGTTTATTGCCATTGTCCATGTAGTACACAGTATTACACAAACTAGGAATTTGTCTCGGTGTAACGCTGCAACATTCAACATAGAGTAAAAATAAGATAAAAATACTGTGCATGCACAGAATAAGATAAAAAATAGAATAAGATAAAATATAATAAAAATAAAAAGTAAGTAATCACTTATTACTGGTTCTCTTCCACTGACTATCCAACAAGTTGTCATCTCTCTTATTCCTAAACAAGATAGGAACCCTCTCGAGTGTATTTAATTTCATACCATTTCACCTTTAAAAGTAGATTGCAAAATACTTTTAAAAATGTTAGCCATTTGGTTAGAGGTGATTTGGCCCTCAATAGTGGCTGGAGACCAGACTGGCTTTATAAAAGGTCCCCATTTATTTTCTAATATTAGATGCCTATTTAATATTCTTTATGTCCCAGATGTATTACTTGATGCAGAGGAGGCTTTTGATCAGGTAGTGTGGGATTATCTCTTCTTTGTCCTTAAACAATTTGGTTTTGGCAAAAGATTTATCTCCTGGATAAAAGTTTTGAATTCTTCTCCCTTAGCACCCATCTGTACAGATGACAAAGTTTCCCCTTACTTTTCTCTGCATGATGGCACCTGACAGGGCTGTCCCCTATCACTCCTCCTGTTTGCCATTGTGATGGAGCCACTAGCATTAGCAATATGTGGTGAAGTCAGTATTAAAAGGAATACAAAGGTGTGACTGGCATGATGAAAGGTATGAATAAGATGTCCTCGTCTGTGATGATATTGTAACATTGAGAGTGTACAAGATCTTTTATTTTGAAATCACTGCATACTCTGGCTTTTATATTGAGATGGACGGTGAAGAAGAGAGCAGGAAAAAGTATGTGAGATTGTCGGTGTATTAAAACGAGAGAGACGAGAGCACGTGTTGAGCGTCAAGTGTGGTACGTTACAGCAGCCTGCAGAGCACGTTGTTTGTCCTGAAGTACAGAATAAACTTCTCGGGATTAAACAACTGCAGTCCGTGTTGTCAGGTGATCCTTAAGAGCCCTCCTCTGAATTACTTATTATGTACACATCCGGTCCTTTGAATAGCTGGTATCACCCTGAATTTACTAGAATTTACAAAATATCAGGTTACAGAGTTAATCTGCATAAATGTGAAATTATGCCAGTGAATTCAGAAGCCAAGCATATTGACACTGATGTATTCCCTTTTAGATTTAGTCCACAAAATTTAAATATTTAGGAATTTGAGTCACACACTCTTTCAAGGAACATTTTTAAAGCAAATTACTCACCATTATTAACTCAACTTAAACAGGATCTGGAACGTTGTCTACTACCCCTTTCATTAGGAGGGAGAATCGACACAATCAAAATGAATGAATAACCAAACCTTTTATATGTATTTCAGTCTGTCCCTTTATACCTTTCTAAATATTTCTTTACAAATCTCGACAAGCTGGTATTAAGATTTTTAAAAAGTAAAAAAAAATCCCAAGAATAAGGAAAAATACCCTACATCAACACTGTCAACATGGGTTATCTCTTCTTAATCTCCAACATTACTATTATGCTGCCAATATGAGAGCCATGCTGTACTGGAAGGACTCAGAATCCAGTATTACCACTTCAGAATGGTTATGAATAGAAAATTGCTTCTCATCTTCATACCTCCCTACACTCATTGCTTTGTTCAAAACAACTTTTTTTAAATCTACATCAAAATATTACTCAACAGTAAAGCACTCTCTTAAAATTTGGACACATTTCAGATGAGTATTTTCCCTAAAGGACCTGTCAAAGTGTGAACCCACTGATAGAAATCATCAGTTTATACCTTCAACCACAGACAAAGCTTTGGAGTGGAATTGCCGCAGTAAAAGATCTATTTATTGATAGCTTTTGCATCCTTTGAGCAACATCCCTCGCTTCCCATTTGTTTAGATTCCTACAGCTTTGAAGTGTTGTTTCAGCATCATTTACCCATTTTCCATTCCGCCTGCCTGAATCTCTCCTTAGACTCCATCTTGAAACTTCTCTTGTTCCAAGGGAAAAAACAGAAAAATCCACTGTCTCCTAAACACACTTCATCTGAGAATCTTAATATCTCAAAAAAAAAAAAAAAAAAAAACAGTGGCAGGAGGATTTACGTTTGGAAATCTGTGAGATGTGGGAGAATGTTCTGGACAGCATACATTCCTCCTCAATTTGTTTATGACACATGGTTATTCAGTTTAAGGTTGTGCATTGCCTCCATTGGTCTAAAGGGAGACTTGCAAAGTTCATCCCCTA
The DNA here is from genome assembly GCA_018398805.1 of Hirundichthys speculiger. Classification (NCBI taxonomy): domain Eukaryota; kingdom Metazoa; phylum Chordata; class Actinopteri; order Beloniformes; family Exocoetidae; genus Hirundichthys; species Hirundichthys speculiger. The sequence goes on along the minus strand of JAGFBZ010002373.1, from coordinate 668,546 downwards.
ATCAATCCCATTTGCGATCGATGCAAGCAATCAACAGCCACTCTGCATATGTTTTGGTCCTGTTTAACACTAGATAGTTTCTGGCAATATTCAAAGCATTGTCAAATGTCCTACAAACACCTATAAATCCATCTGTGATCTCTGCAATAGTTGGTGTCATCCAACAGGATATTAACTGAAATTACATGGCACAAGCTATAATAGCCTTTGGGACTTTGATTGCCAGACGATTGATTCTTCTTAAATGGAAAGAGCAATTCCCTCCAACCTTTAAAATGTGGATCAATGATATTTTATACTATTTGGTGTTTGAGAAAATTCCCTTTTCTACAAGGAGCTGTGTACAAGAATTTAATGTGACTTGGAATCCCTTCTTAATTTTGTAAAGAAACTGTATGTCACTAACTGTTGACATATTTCATGATTGACCCTGTAGTACTCCAGGACCAATGCTTTTTTTATTCTCACCTCCTGATTCCCTTTTTTTTTTTTTTTTTTACTTTTACAGATTTATCTATTTATTAGGGCTGGGCAACGATTAAAATTTTGAATCCCGATTAATCACATGATTTCCCTGATTAATCACGATTAATTGCATTGTATATGCAAAATCAAATAATGTATTCGAGGTAGTGTAAAGGTCACTTTTATTTAAATTTTCTGCTGCCATATGATCTATGAACACTTTTAACATCAGCACAAACATAACCCCTGGGTCCTTCTGGGAGCAGAAGTGCCACTGTCCGGTTGCACTGTGGTTTTGCTCTCTTCAGTGCAACTTCAGGTTCCACTGGTAGAGCTTCAGAAGTGGAACACTTGGGTTTGAGATCACAAGTTTACATGCACTGTAAATAATTACCAGGATTTCACAATAGTCAGCTGTAAAATTTCACACTAAATTGCATTATTATCACTTTACAGGATTTAACTTTAATGTTCACAATATGACAACTGTAATTTAGACAAGGTACTATAAAAACAGTGCCATCACAGTTAGGGTTGGTGAATCGAGAACCGGTTCCTGTAGAGAACCGGTTCCGTGGGTTTCAATTCCATGGAATTGTTTGGCAGTTTATCTAGTGATTCTCTTATCGATTCCAACCAGCACGGATCTCACGTAATTTATGCACAGTTAATTCCAGAAAGCACTTACGTGATTAAGTTACGTGGAATTGTAAACAACAATGTCGCCCACCAAGGCTTAAGCGCTCCAAAGTTTGGCTTCACTTCACCAAAGAAAGATGGCAACTTGCAGTCATTGCAAAGTGGAGGGAACACGACTAACATGCAGAAACATTTGCGCACACAACATGCGATAATGATAAACAAGTGTGTTTTTTGACGCGCTTCGGACTGATGGATCTCAACCCAGCGGGAGTAGCCAAGCTAAGATCACCTCTGGCAACTCTGGTAAGTAGCTATCCCACTGCCGATGTGCTTCTTTGTAAAACACGCTATAACATTAACTCTATGCTATTAGACGAATGCCTTCTGCATTACATTTAGAAGATGACCGTGACGAGAGAGAGAGTCTGGCTGGCTCAGAGGCTGGAAGACATGCTTATTTTTCTGCAAAATAATTGTTAATTCTTCATAGTATTTGCAGATTTGCACTATTCCATTGTATTTGATAGTATTTATCTTTCTTTATTATTATTTTTGAGTGCTTAGTGAGCTCATATTCTTTAAAAAAGGAGATTTTTTTATTTCAATAAGTAAAAATCTGTTAGTAAAATGTTAACCCATTCTTGTGTATTTGCACAGTTACATATTACAACAGTTAACACGTTATCCAGGCTTTTGGCCTCTTTTAACCTCTCCTTTGAGTTTGTAAGCTCGGGACTTGACCTGAATAAAAAAAAAAATTGATGCTAATAAAACTGAATTCGTTAAACAGTATCGATAATGGAATCGGAATCGGAAAAATCTTATCAATTCCCATCCCTAATCACAGTAAACTACTGTATTATATGTTGTTTTAATTATTACTGGAATTTCACACCATTTTATTGTGTTATTTCACCGCAAAATACTCTATGAAGACTCTCCACACAAAAACATGGCAAATTACATGAATTGCATTGAATTGTGGAACCTGCCGCAGACTTTTTCAAATATTAACAGTTGGTACGTGGACTTGATGCCACCCACCCGGAGAACCTGAGAAGGTCATTTAGCTTCGTTTTCTACCTTTGCGTTCACTGTAGTGACATTTTAAACAAGTTTGACGTTCGTCATATTAATTACTCTTATTCTCTGACACTTTTATTTCTACACAGTTAGAGTGACACCCACCTCACTGAAGAATGCAAGTAGGAACCACACAGAGGATTAACACGGTTAGTTGGTTTGATTAACTGTTTGTGTGAGCTAAAGGGGCGTTTACTAAATTGTAAATTATTGGTTAATAATTGCATTACTTTTACAGTAATTCAATGTAAATATTTTCACAGCAATTTACACTATTTCACATTAGTTTACAGTTACTGCTATATCATGGTAATTCCTTGGGCATGGCAACCAAGAATTTACGGTAAAGTGTTATTGTTTTATTGTACATAACTGTGGAATAATTGCAGTAAAGTACTGTGAATGAATTAAGGTAAATTGTTGTGAAAATATTTACAGCGAATTGCTGTGAAAGTAATGCAATATTTAGCCAATAATTTACTGTAATTTTACAGTGAAATTTCTTACAGTAGGGAAGTTTTGAAATCACATGGCAATCGAGCTTGATTCTTGACACATTTCTTGCCACATCTTGTCCTTTCTGCCGTTATTATTATAAAAAGGATGGGAAGTGCCGAATGTAATTTGCATTTTGTGTTTCGAAAATGAATTTTTAATCCTTGGCTTCAATGTTACGGGTTGCCGTCATCGAGGAACCATGAATATATGCATGAATTTTTGTAACAACCCAATCAGCTGATGATATACATATATATTTTGCAGATTACAGCTACACTACAGTGCTGGAATTGACAAAAACATAAAGATGGAATGCATGAGAGCAGACATTTTGAATTTGAACAGTTATTTCATCCATGATGTGCCAAAGCTATGTAAGTAATCACTTTTGCCAATGAGTTGCAAAAAGATCTTTAAATTGATCACTCTTTTCAATAAAGTTATACACTCTGTAGACATTACCCGTAACTGCACAGTTAAAAATAATTTCTGACAGATATTCTCTATTTCTGTATGTTCGTATGTATAAATGAAATTTGTAATAGAGTAACTTCAGTGGGTCTCTGGGGAACAGAGATAGACAAGCCTCCTCTAACCCACACAACTGTATGTTTAGCCCTCACGGATGTCATTCTCCTTTGGGCATTTTGTAAGTCATGGAAACATTTCAGGTGCAGAATGAATAAGTAATGGAGCACACAGTAACAGGAAGCTGGCTAAATATCCAATCCCATTTCCCCCAGACTTACTCTATAACAGAAGATTCAGAGTCCAACTACATTCTAGTGGTATGTTAAAAATTACACAAAAACAAATGAAACTGTTTCAACTTTAATGGTTTAAGGCGGAAGGGGATGATTTCTAATTCAGCTAATGTTGCTGTAATGCTCAGCTTGACTTAAATCTAAGCACATCATCTGTTTTTAGGGAAACTGATGCACTTGTGGTCATTGTATCATCACTAGCAGCTATGGAGGTTCTTATTAGCAGGTAATACTTAACATGTATTCAGAGGTTTCATAAAAAGGTTAGTTTCTAGTAGCACCACATCTATGAGTGTCTCAGAAACAGTCACATGGTTCCCTGAACCATATAGAGTATATAATTTTAGTGGGGGGCCAGAGTCGTTTTACAGTCATGATTTTACTGTTCACTTTAAATCCTTCTGTGTTAGAATATGACAAAAATGACCACCTCTTGTTGATATAAAGGTTTAGATATTGTGTTTTTTTTTTATACTTGTGACTCCCCAAGGTAGGTGCTTAAAAAACATCATGCTAATGGAGTTCTATGGGCTACAATTTTCTGCAGAATTTTTAATGCTCTCCTCTGTTCACCATTTTGATTCTGTTTGATTCTCTGGTCAAAGTAACACATCATCACATCAGTAACACACATGCATTAAATCAAACAGATTAAATTACTGTATTTATCTCTCACACTTCACTGTATGCCGCTAGACCAGTTTAATCTTCATTGTTGTCTAATATTATTGACAATTTCACATGTGTTAATGTTTCTGAGTATGATTCTTGTCTCATCCTGGGTGTTCGCTCTTTCATTGTCAGGCCTGCTATGCTCCAGATGTTTTGGAATATTTTGGACTGACATTGATATTGGCCGTTTTGCTTGCTGCTTCTCTGCACTGGTTGTGTTGTTGCCTGACTGCTTGTGTTTGATCTTCATGGTGCCAAATAAAGTCTGGATCTGATCACTGCATCCAAGTCTTCTATTTGTCCAAGTAAGTCTCACTCTGCTGGTCAGAAGAAAGCTGTAAAGATGAATCTTTGCTGTATGAATAATTTATTGTGGTGATATCTAACTTGAATTGGTCTGAACTGCTATACTTTCTTACTGTTCATTTTTGTCCTATTTGTTTTTACATTTTAGTGTCTTTTATCATTTTTCTTGTTTTAAATTGCTATTTCTTTTAGTCTATTGTAAAATACTTTGGACAGCTTTATTTTTATGTGATTTCAAATTAAATCTGCTCTTGACTTATGCAGTTACCATTTATCAATTTACAAGGCAATGTCGGTTTCCACAAATAAAAAATAAAAAAATAAAAAAATTTAAAGCCCCCATTTGATCAAAAATAACTCTTGAACCTTATTATTTACTAGAGCTGGGCAATGATTAAAATTTTTAATCACGATTAATTGCACGATTTCCCCAATTAATCACGATTAATCGCATTGTATACGCAAAATCAAATAATGAATTCAAAAGTAGTGTAAAGGTCACTTTTATTTAAATGTTCTGCTGCCATATGAACTATGAACACTTTTAACATCAGCACTTGTCAGTAACACATATTTAGTGTAAATCTCATCTTAAAAAATGTAAAATAAATTAAAGCTTATTGAAACTGCCAGAGCATTAATGTCATCTTGTTTTTCTAAAAATAAAAAAAGTCTACCAACAAAATCTTAAAATTTTAACAGGGAGTTCAACTTGTCAGTGGTTACAAATAACCTTGTTTCTGTCGAATCATCCATCTGGGAGAACTTTAAAATGAAAATGTCCATGTAAAAGTTCCGTAACTATATCAATCCGTAATAATCCGTGTATCATTTGGTTTTTTTTTCCATTTTCAATTGTCAAACAATAATTAAAAAAATTTAAAAAGTGACATTTTATTTTGTTTTTTAATCTAACACACACAAAAAATGCCTGTTTTTTTATAATTCAATTTTAGAAAACAGGCCACGGGACTGAATTTGTTTTTAATATTAAATTGTCCGTTTTACATGACCCGGAAATGGCTTTGTGCGGCAGTTCAGGTAGCATGGCGGCAGGGGTGGACAGTAACGAAATAGATTGATTTAAGTATTGTACTTAAGTACATTTTTTGAGTGTCTGTACTTTACTTGAGTATTTTTTTTTTTAACTTATGACTTTTACTCCACTACATTTGAAAGACAAATATTGTACTTTTAACTCCACTTCATTTCTATGAACGGTCTCGTTACTCGTCACTTTTGAGTATAGCTTCGAAATCAGCGGATGAAATTTCTTCTCTTTTCTAAAATGCGATCTGTATATGATTTGTTCAAGTGGTGATGTAACTCGCGCATGCGCTACTCAGATCGGGCAAGTAAACATTGAGCTAACGTTACTCAGATGACGGTCGTCTTAGCAGTGGCAATGATGGCTACGGAAGATACAGACAACAGTTCCACACCAGAGCACCCATGGCCATATCTGAAGTCCATGTTTGCCAGCTAGCGAAAATGCTGAGTGACTGAGTAACTTTACAATTTTTTTAAAGCTCAGCATTTTCGATTGCTGTCGATTCATGTGGGACCATGTCCCAATAATGCGGGGGCATGGGGGGGTGGAGGTGGGGGGTGTTGTTATATGAGTTAACCTCGGACGTATTTAACTGAAGTTATTCACTATCTTTTATAGAGGAAGCATGGATGTCAGCTGAAGAAATATAGACCTTTTGCACGTGACGTCACCCACTGCAGTCGCAACAACTCGCCGCCATGTTGGAGTGAAAACAAAGCCCTTCAGCTAAGCAGTTTACCTGTCGCGTGTGTAATCTGTCATGTTCAAGTGGATAGCAAACAGTTCGAAAACGAGTGGCAAAGTGAGTGAGTGTTTATATAGGGCACTTTGCCATAGGCATGCATGTGTTGGTTGTTGTCCCACATATTACCGCTCACTCAGTCCCCAGCCGATCATGCAGAATTATTTATAAAATAACACAAGTCTTTTAATTAAAGATTATCCAAATGTTATAAATAGTCAGTTAATCAGTTGAAACAGATGAAAACACACACCTCCAACAAAATGCTCGTTACGAATGCTTTTCTTGTGTCAAACCCACAACGGAGTGTGAAATATTTGTAGGACTCCATGCTTTTATAGGCCTTGAGAGTTTTCCTGGTGCACGCTGATGACTTGTTTATCAAATAATTATATATGTCCGGGTACTAGAAGTCGGGGAGTTTCTTTACCTGGGCAGAACAGGGTAGCTGGCAGTAGGTACAGGTCGTGTTCTAGGCCTGAAATCTGTAATTTCTCCCAGTATCGTTCCTTTTCCGACCCATTCAGACTTTGAACATGGTCTGACAGCACTATCAGACGACTGGTCATGATATTCCGCGTAACCTGCACAAAGACTATGTGATCGCTTAGGCCCTAGCTTGTTGTTTTGGCGACTGCGCTCTGTCGTCAAGGCGTGTGTCACGTGACTGCAAGAGGTCTATAGCAAACTGACTACAGCTGCCTGCAAGAGAAAGGCTGAGGCTGGGACATCTTCCTCAAATCTTTTTTTTTTTTTTGAGGAAGGTCTCCAACCCTTTGCTCTTGTTGAACAGTCATCATTTCAAACCCTTGTCCAAGATCTACAGCCAAACTGCACTATCATATCGCGAACCTACTGTACGGCGCAAGACTGATAAAGCCACAGCAGTGATGAAGGAGCAGGTGAAAGGAGCAATGAGGAAGACTACATACATAGCCACAACAACTGCTGGACTGCAAGGAGAAGGAGTTTTATTGGAGTTACAGCACATTGGCTGGATCCCGGCAGTTTTGAGAGGCATTCTGTTGGCCTTGCATGCAGGCAGTTGAAGGGCTCCCACACATCCGATGTCTTGGCATGTGCAATAAATCACATACACACTCGGAGTATGAAATCCGTGAGAAAATAGTCAGAACCACAACTGAAAATGGCTCAAATTTCATTAAAGCCTTTCGTGTGTTTGGAGAAGATGAAAACAACACGTTACTGCATAACCGAGAAAGAAGCATCTCAAGATGATATTCCCTTGAAGAGATGGAAATGGAGTTCATCAGTGTTGAAGACATTATGGCTGAAGATGACGGCCTTCAGTACCAACTCCCGAAGCATCATCGGTGCGCTTGCCATTTGCTAAATTTGGTTTCTACGGTGGATGCCAACAATGCAAATAAGACAGAGGCTTACAAGAAGCTGTCGAGGTCAGCCCATCTCCAAGTCTCAGGCTCTCTGGAATAAGGCTGCGAGGTCCAACTACTGCTGCAGAGGTAGTTGAAGAGCACTGATACAGCCTAACGCAACAAGATGGAACTCCTTTTATCTGGCTGTGGAGCGTCTGGTGAGAATCCTCAAAGATCAAGGAGAGGTTCTGAGAGAGCTGTCTGTGCTGCACTCAATGTTCCCATGTAAGTAGTGAATGTTTGTTTGGGTGAGTGTGTGTTGTCGCTCTGTTACCTACAGTAATACTTACCCCAGTGCTGAACTTGCTGAAGATTTCCAACTAATCATAGTACGTACCTTTTTGAAGTCCAGTGATTAAAAAAAGTAGTAATGTTTTTTGTGAAATGGTTATTCATTACACTAATTCACTTATCTGGTAGTTCTAGTACTAGCTCTGAACCTTTCCACATGATTTGTCCAAAGGACAAGGAATAATGACATCACATTCTGTGTAATCTGAAATAACTGGTCTGTTAGATTAAATATGCCTGAATGCATAGTGGTTCTAATATAGAAGATTTGAAAAGAAAAACAAGATTTATGTTCCGTTTTGTTTTGTGTGTATTAGGTACAGTCCAGCTGACATCGCCTTTTTGGGTGAATACAGCAACACCATGAGTCCAGTTGCCAAGGCGATAAACATACTACAGGGAGAATCCAACATTCAAAAAATATGACTAAATGTTTCATAGTCGATTTCACATTTCTGCTTTTTTTAAAGACTGAACTTGTTTACTTGCTTGTTTAATCATGATGATGATGATGATGATTTAAAAAAAATGTAATTGTTTCTGATTTAGGCCTCAGTACATCAAGGAACATCTTTCTGACCATGATGAGCCTCGACTGCGGCCTGCTGACAACTCCTCAAGTGCTTCTGATAAGAGGATTTCTTCTCTAATATGAAGCAAGTACACACACAGGAAACGACCAAACAACTGGATGCATACCTGACATGCACAGCTGAAGGTATGGACATGTTGACATCTTTCCCAGGCTGTATCCAGCCTGTCGCTCAAGCTAAACACAGCCCTGCCTGCCTCTGCTGCCTGCCAGAGACTTTTTAGCGCAGCTGGGTTGATCTTCAGCCCAAGAAGAGGAAGAATTAATTCACACAACTTCGAAAACCAGCTTCTACTGAAGTTGAATAAGGACTTCTTCAAGTTTGACTAGTTGGACCAGACTGAGAATTTTCTTACCTGTCGCCACCTGTGAGAGATGGACACTACAGTACAGTATAAGTCAGTCACAAGTTGTTTGTACTGACAGCATAAATTTAATTTATAAAAAAAAGAAAATGGCAATAGTTGTCCTTTTGTTGATTCAATCGTGTTTCAAGTTGACATTTTTTATAGGCTTTGTAGCATATTCTACAAACTTTTTATTTTACAGGTTCTATAAGCAAGACGGTGCATTCAGTAGGTTGTTTCAGTCATTAGGTTCTGTAAATTCATAGTGGCAACTATACAATAATGCGTTGACATTAAAACAAAAATTTACTTTTGATACTTGAGTATTTTTAAAAGCAAGTACTCCAGTACGTTAACTTAAGAAAAAATTTGACTAAACAACTTTCACTTGTATTGGATAAAATTTGACCAGGAGTATCTATACTTTCACTCAAGTAATGGAATTAATTACTTTGTCCACCACTGCATGGCGGTGCTGGAATCACATACTATAATATTTGCTATACAGTGATCCCTTATCTTTCGTGGTTAATGGGGACCGGCGCCCCCCTGCGAAAATCAAAATCCGCGAACTGAAGTCGGAACCCCCGAGCCTCAATAATGTATTTAAAATATGTTTAAAAAACGCAAAAAAAGTAGCGAGGTACTGCAGTGAAACAAGAAAAGGCTCGACTGTGGTCTTTCTGTTAACTTTACAGCCTCTGGTTTCCAAACCGTAGTAAATGTGTCTCGGCCAATCAGCGCACAGATTCTAGAGTGCTGGAACATCTGCGTTTCTCGTGTTGCTTACCGGGAGGCTTGCTGGCAGCTGCGGCCTCTCGTCTGCTGTGGGGATGGATTTTCCTGGAATCTCTGCATTTTTTTCTTGATTTTTTAAATTATATTATATATTATATATATTATATTATATATTTCCGTGAATAACTAAAACCACGGAACTTAAAGCGCGAATTGGCAAGGGATCACTGTATTGTGTAAATCTGAATGAAAACTCAGCTCACATATAGATGAACCAAAGCGCTCTCCAGCTCTGCATCTGAGTTAAGTGTTTTTCTCCTCAGATCCTGATGAGTACAGAATCTTCTGACGATCATTTCCAGCATTGCAGGACACCCATCTGCTGTTGAATCAGTCATTGATCAAACTACTGTATTGGCCCGAATCTAGGACGATATTTTAATCTAGAAGTCATATTCTCAAAAATGGGGGTCGTTTTATGATCAAGGAATAGACTTTCTGTTGTCATTAATAATAATAATGTGTTAACTTGCCCAGCCCTACGATTTATTTTTTTTTTTTACCCATACCAAAGTAATTCAGTTACTCTAATTCATTCCACTGCTTTGTTTGAATAAAGCAACAGTTTGTTGTTTCTTAGACTTCCAGGAAATACTTGGCTCACACTCAGACAAACTGAAACAGTAACCAGTTCACACTACACTTGTCATCCTGATCCACTGCCCAGTCCCCATCACTATGCTATGAGTTTAAGGCTTACATCAGTTTTCCTGTAACACAATCCCAGGTCCACAGTGCTTTTTAAATATCTCAGCACATGTTTAGCTGCAACCCAATGTTGTTGTCTTGGTTCAGAAATATATTGTGACTACTGTTTACTAACAATAAAACTCAAGTGTAGGTGAGTACTTGTTATTATATAGATTAAACTACCAGCCACTTTGTGATATTTCTTGGAATCGGCAGGTTCTTCACTGTCAAATTTAATATTCATTTCACATGGTGTTGACCTTGCTTTTATGTCATATCAAATCACTCCAAAAGTTTTGAGATACATCTTTTCTGCTTCATTTTTATTTCACCGTCTCTGCAAAATCGATGCCCAGTAAATGTTTAAGTTTACCAAGACCTTCAATTTTGAATTTTACTCCCAACATTTCCTTCATACTTTTGAGTAGTTGATCATCACTTGCTGGAAAAGGTCATCAACCCAAATGATCAATATGACCCTTTCATGACAAGTTTGCTTATAGACACAATAGTCAGATGAATTTTGAACAAAACCGTTGTCAACTAAGAAATCATGCAGCATTTTATTCCAATTTAGTTGTGAGTCTCTCTTTTAAATTCTCTCCTGTTTTTGACTTGAACTCAAATCCTTTAAGCTGCTCCATGTACATTTCACAGTCTATAGGGGCATGGGGATATGCAGTTTTGACATCCATCAGATAACTCTGAATCATATTGTGCAGTAAGCTGCAATAGGACACGTACAGAGGTCATATCTGCAGTAGGTGAAAAAGTTCCATGATAATCAATACCAACCGCTTGACGCCAACCTTTTGCAACATATCTGACCTTATATATTGTGCCGACAGGATTTTCTTTAATCACAAAAACCTATTTTCCCCCCACTGCATGTTTGCCATCAAGCAGAGTTAGCTGAGCTGCCCCCTAGTCACTCCATGCGGCAGGAAGAGGAAGTCCCCCTGAACATATTTACTTAATTCAAAAATGTGGATTTGTATTTCCAGATGATCAGATCCACTGGTTCTCCTCAAAGAGTAAAAAGATTATGAAAACACTATCACTGTCCGCATGAGAGCTAATGATTTTTGCAGACTGGTTTGACTATAGGGTGAGACAAGTACAATTGTACATTTTGAATGAACAGGTTCTAATTTCTTAGTCATTCATAAAAAACTGTCACTGCTACTTATTAACTTAGTATTTTATAGGTTCTTTCATGTCAACTCTCTTTCCTTTACTGCTGCAGACATGTTACCTCTCAGCAGGAAGATGCGTTTGAACGCTCTTTGCGAATGCAATAAACTCTAATCTTAATTAAGTAAAGTAAGAGGATCTTTTCTGCTTAGTTGACCTTGCCATGGTGAATAAAGGTAATGGGGCTCCATTAATAATGTCTATTTGTAGTCACAGTGCACAGGCTTAACTCAGAGTCAACACACAGAGTTCAGAGCTATTTGAAAGTGGAAACACTGTGATTGTGCATTCTGATTTTGTACTTGGACTTAGTATTTTTACTAAGAGTATGTTAAACCTCTTTACTGAAATATGACTCAGGATAGCAAAACAAGTCACTGGACCTCCAATTTAGTATAGATTTAAGTTACTTTTTTGTCTATGCAGAGAAACTTGGAAATTATTCATATTGTGTTTTTCAAGATATGTGATAGCTTCATCATTTTACTCATGTAATTTTAATGCATCAGTCACACAGACAGTCCCACAGGAGTTATAGTCCACCTCTTTAGTTTGTCTCTCACCTTTGTCAAGTATGTTTTTGTTTTTGTTGTTTTTTTACTGTCTCTCATGTAGTTTCTTTTGTTCTAAACTCCACAACTGGCTTCATTTCAGTCTACTTCTGTCATAGTTCTATTATATAAATGTTTCAGGGCAGCATCTATGAAGGAAGAAAATACTTTTTGAATAAGGATATTGCACATTGAAACAACTGTCATATTAATTGCTGGTCAGACTTTGTTTTTTTTTTTTTGTTTTGTTTTGTTTTGTTTTTGGCTACTGCTTCGGTTTTATTCTATTTTAGCCCAAACATGTATCCTCAGAACAAAAATAATAGAGGAGAGTCCATTCTTTTTTCTCTAACTATGAACTGTATGCCTGTTTGTCCATCTCTGATGTCAAACAAATATATGGACTGAGATCCAGGCCATATAGTACTAAATAATTACACAATCCTTAGTTGTTATTGGTCTATAAGTTATTATTCTGAATTCCATTCTGCAATAAAATCTTACCACAGTGTTAGCCTGGCTAATCTGTTTTCTTCATAATTTAATACTTTTATAGATGGCAAATGATGAAATATAGCCAAATTGGGAAGGCAAAGTGTGTTACATAAGCCTTGGGTGGCGATTTGTTGCCTAATGAAGCCATTAACCTCACACTACCAAATTTAATACAGGCAAAGTAATGGCTTCATTAGAGAAAAAGATAGCAGCCCTGTAACAGAATTTCAATGCATATGTGTTGGTGGTGCAAATGATCTCACCACCCATGAGAACAATGCTCTCATCAGCAAACACAAATCTTAGTTTCTGATAATAACAAACATGCATGAACATGTAGCCGGAAACCAGGTTAAAGAGCAGCTGTTTCAAATGATAATTCATGCTCTATTCAGGGTTTCATTTAGAATCATTCATCAATTTGCTGTTTGTAGGAAGTCTTAGCCTTTTCGGAGTGGGGTGGGGTTATAACCAGATAATCTCCTTTATCTTCAGAGAACATTGCATTGTGTGTTTGTCCGCAAGACTCATTATAGTTATGTGCTGTGTTTTAAAGAGCAGCAACTGATAACAATTGTTTTCAATCTTCTGTCTTTCTTCTTCTCGTATGCATTGCCCATTAGTTTGTTGGTGATAATTAGGAAGTGTTAATAACGATGAGACAAAGTTTCCCTTTGCATTCAAATGGCAGCTGGTTGCAAAAAAAAGCACCCAACTCTGCTCAACGGGATGTGTGGAGGTGACAGAGCGTTCTCTCCTTCCTTTCTCACCTCCCTCACATAGGTCAAGAATTTCTAATGCAAATTATAGCCTGTGACTTTTGTTTGTCTCTCTCAGCTTGTTCCCCACTTCTCCAAGGTCCCCAGCTCAGTCTAATACATCATTCATTAAATTATGGAAAGCTATTAGTGCTGAGATTGGGAACTTGCAAATTCTTTGTGGCATCTCGCTTAGCATATAGAGCAGAGCATGCCGGCTTTTATGCTCAGCTAAATATCGATGACGGCCCTTGTTACAGTTGATGGATGAGCTTCATAATTAGATGGTGCCACTGTTTTCGACTATTAATGAGGGCTGTGAATCAAGCCGTCCCCTTTGCTCTGCCCATATCTGAGGCATTTCATATTTGCCAGTCAGAGCCAACTTGTGCACAACAGTCTTGCCACAGGAGACATGAATAAGCATCATGAATTCCTTTACTGCCACACCCTCCCATTGCCTCCACTCCTTCTCCAACCTTCTCCAGCCCCCACTCAGGGCCAAGCACAAATTTCAACCTTAAAGGGTGCTGCTGCCTTAAAGGTTGAAGAAACCTTTAAGACATTTCTAATGGAAGAAATTACAAGAAATTTGGCGATAGGCGAGGTATTCATCCATCCATCTATTATCTATACCTGCTCTCAACCATCTTCGGGCCCCGAAAGGCAGGGGTACACCCTGGACAGGTCACCAGTCCATCACGGGTTCAGGTGAAGTAGAATGAAGAAAAAAAAAATCTACTTAACTATAGTGATGTACACAGTCTGCACAATCCACAGAGAAATCTAGAAAACCTTCCTGATTTGTTGAATTTCCCTTCTGGGATTTATAAAGTATTTTTCATTTTCATTTCATTTTCACTATTCAAAATAAAAAGCATAGTTTAAAAAACCTCTTTAATATGACCTCAGACATACAGAGGAGAAACAGCCCAGGGGTTTGGGCTGTGGTTTCACAATGAGGATGTTAGGTTATGTGCATCCAGTTTAGAGATTTGAAGACAGCACAGTAAGGAAAGGCAAGTTTATTTGTACAGCACAATTCGTACACGAGGCAATTCAAAGTGCTTTACAGATACATAAAATCACAAGAAGGCAAATAAAACCATTCCATAAATCATAAAAGTATGAATATAATCCTGAATGAATTAGTGCAGATAAGATTCTTTCAGTTGTCATATGCACATCTAAACAGAACTGTTTCCAGCCTGAATCTGAACATTGTCAGACTTGAGGCCTGTTTCACATCTTCTGGAAGACTGTTCCAGATTTTAGGAGCATAAAACTGAAACGCAGCTTCACTTTATTTAGCCCTTACTCTGGGCACCAGCAGTAGACCACTTCCTGAGGTTTTCAAAGTCTCAGTTGGTTTATATGGCTCTAACATGTCAGAGATGTACTTTGGGGCTAGACCATGAAGAGACTTGTACACAAGTAGAGCTGTTTTAAAGTTTATTCTCTGAGTGACAGGAAGCAAGTGCAGAGACCTCAGGACTGGACTAATATGGTCGTATTTCCTGGTTCTAGTCGGGACTCGAGCAGCAGTGTTCTGGATGTACTGCAGCTGTCTTACAGCTTGTTTAGAGCCCAGTGAGCAGCCGTTACAGTAGTCTAACCTGGTGGAGACAAACACATGGATTAGTCTTTCTAAATCTGGTTTAGACACTATTCCTTTGATTCTGGCAATGTTTTTTTAGATGGTAAAAGGCTGCTGATGTTATTACTTTAATGTGACTGTTAAAGTTCAAGTCTGAATCCAATATTACCCCTAAATTTCTGACCTAATTTTTAGGTTCTAGAGAAAGTCTCAAGGTGACTGATAACACTTTCTCTTTGTTTCTGTGGGCCACAGACAATGATTTCAGTTTTGTCTGAGTTTAGCTGGAGTAACTGTTGTTTTGCATCCACACACTGATCTGTTTGATGCAGTGACACAATGAATCTACAGGCCCATGTTCTCCTGCTGTCAATGACACATAGATCTGAGTATCATCTGCATAGTTGTGGTAGGACACATTATAGCTGCGTATTAGCTGGCCTAATGGAAGCATGTCCAGATTGAACAATAGGGGTCTGAGGATTCACCCCTGGGGAACCCCACAGGTCATGGCCATTTGGTCTGAAACACAGTTACCAATTTTAACAAAGTATCTCCTGTCCCTGAGATAGGACCTGAACCAGTTTAAAGCAGTTCCAGAGATTCCCACACAGTCTTCTAACATCTGTAATAAGATCACATGGTCAACTGTGTCAAAGGCAGCGCATGTTCCAAACTGAAGTGAGATGTTGGTTAGATCAGTGAGATGTGGTAACAAACTGCTCGGCACAGACTGTAGAAATCGAGTGGACAACTCATCAAGCACATCGATGGACTCAGACTGCAGATGATCTCTTTGACTATTTTGTCAGTTACAGGTGAGAAATGTGTCAGCTCTAGGTGCCTAGTTGGCTGCAGAGTAGTTGTTTGTGTTGTGGAAATTATTTAAGTTTTAATACCTTGAACTTTGTCATTAAAGAATATCACAAACTCATTACACTTAGATGTAGAAATGAGTTCTAAGGACAGTGAAACTGGAGGGTTTGTTAATCTGTTTACTGGAGCAAACAGGACACAGGAGTTGTAACTACAGTTTTTGATGATTTCAGAAAAATCGCTCTGCCTTTTTCTACGCAATGTTTGGTTGAACACACGTAACTTTTCTTTGTAAATCTCATAATGGACCTGGAACTTTGACTTGATCCATTTCCGTTTGGCTCTCCGGCACTCCCTTTTCTGTGCCCTGACTGAGTCTTTTCTTCCCCCTAGCACCTTCTGCCTACTTTAAATCATTCTAACTTTGACAGGAGCAATGGTATCCAAAACCTTTAAAACACTTGATGTGTAAGAGTTCAACAGGTCATCAGCATTAGAATTATTTTCAAACCGAATCATTTCCATAAACTGTGTCCCTGTGTCCCTGTGCTGTCATGTTATGAGTTTTCCCTGAACAACCGCAGACCAACTACTAGTTTGGGTGAAACAGACAGGTCAATGAAAATACAAAAATAATCAGATAAAGCAACATCGACGACGTCCATGGTTGAAATAGCAACACCCTTTGAGATAAGCAGATCTAAAATGTGCCCCCTTTTGTGGGTGGGCTCAGTCACATGCTGAGTTAGACCAAACATTTCAAGGACAGCTTGTTATTTTGCTCGTTGTCATGGGTTACATCTATATGCACATTCAAGTCCCCTGTTATGACTAAGCAGTCAAAATCAGTGCACACAACTGAAAGTAGTTCAGTAAAATGATCAATAAAACCATTCTGTGGTAGTTTGTAAATGGTGATATACAGAATAGAAAATTGTTTCATCTCCAGTTTGAATAACACATACTCAAACGATGAGGAAAAACCCCAAAATGATAATTTGTGTGTAAGTATATTGTCCCTGAATGAAATGAAATGAAATGAAAAATGAAATGAAAAATACTTTATTTATCCCATAAAGGGAAACACTGTAGCAAGGGCTCTCTCTCTTTTTTTTTTTTTAGCAATAATAATAATATTACAGCAATAATAATAATAATAATAATAATAGTAGGTTTTATGTCTTGTGGAGGCTGATGGCTGCTGGCAGGAATGATCTTCTGTATCTTTCCGTCTTGCAACGGACCTGAAGAAGCCTCTCACTGAACATATTCTGTTGTTTGATCACTGTGTCATGGAGAGAATATGAAGAGTCCTCCATCATCTTCATCAGCTTGTGCAGCATTCTTTTTTGAACAATCAGCTCCAGAGTTACACACAGCACAGATCTAGCTTTCCTGATCAGTTTGTTGATTCTCTTCACTGAAGAGTCTTCAGGTCTCTGGTTCTGATGCTGCTGCCCCAGCAGATGGCTGTAAAGCTGATTGCACTTTCCACAACAGACCTATGGAAGATGTGCAACATCTTGGTGCAGACATTAAAAGATCTCAACTTTCTTAAAAAGTAGAATCTGCTCTGACCTTTCTTGTAGATGTATCTGTGTTGCATTTCCACTCCAGTCTGTTGTCAAGCTGAACTCCAAGATACTTGTATTCCTCCTCCACCTCCACCTCCTTTCCCAGGATGGAAACACTGCTGTGTTGATTCTTGCTCCTCCTGAAGTCGACAATCATCTCCTTAGTTTTGCTGGTATTTAATACGAGATGATTGTTACCACACCATTTCACAAACTGACAGATCAGTTCTTTGTACTCTGCTTCCTGTCCTGTTGCTGATACACCCAACAACTGCAGAGTCATCAGAGTATTTCTGCAGATGACAGGACTCAGAGTTGTACTGGAAGTCAGAGTTCTAGAGCGTGAAGAGAAATGGTGAGAAAATAGCTCCTTGTGGTGCTCCAATGCTGCTGACCTCCATCTCAGTATGGCAGAATATGGCACAAACACCCCCACCCCTCTGGTTTTGTCACGTCTCAGACACAAAAATGAAGTAAGATGGACTAGATTCAATCAGTAATGCATTAGCTGTGTTTTTGTCCTGCCATCTCTCAGTTAAAAACATAAAATCAAGATTGTACTTGGAAATACAACTATTAATTAAGAATTATTTTTTACTCAGGCAGCATGGTGGCTTGGTGGTTATCACTGTTGCCTCACAGCAGGAAGGTTCCTGGTTTGAATCTAGGCAGGGGTCTTTGCATGTTTGCATGTTCTCCCTGTGCTTGTGTGGGTTTCCTCTGGGTACTCCGGCTTCCTCCTACAGTCCAAAGACATGCATGTTAGTTGTTTGTTAACATGTGGCCCTGCGATGGACTGATGACCTGTTCAGGGTGTACCCCTGCCTTTTGCCAGAAGAGAGCTGGGATAGACTCTAACAGATTCCCATGACCCTGGATAGCAGGGGTGTCCAAACTCGGTCCTGGAGGGCCGCTGTCCTGCGTGTCATAGATGTTTCCCTGCTTTAGGATACCTGATTCAAATGAGGGGTCGTTAACAGACTTGTGCGGACCTGGATGACATGTTGGTGCTGATCTGTTCAACTGAATCAGTTGTGTTGTGCCTCAGAAACATCTAAAACATGCAGGACAGCAGCTCTCCAGGACTGAGTTTGGACACCCCTGCTGTATAGGATTAAGTGGGCATAGATAATGGATGAATCTGTTACCCAAAGATCTGACATTGAGTACTGCATGTTTGAGGTTAACTAGAGTTGAACTGGACACTGTGTTCTTGCAAGGGATATGGATAAGATTTCTCTCATCAGACGCTCTGACTATTCCTCTCTTATCTAATCTTTGTGGTTTGATAATAGTCATTATTTTAGAAGAATACACTCCCTCCCTGGACCTCTGGTTGATATGGGGTTTAGCAACGCAGAGGCCCCTAACGTCCTAGACAACAGCATTGACGCTATTAGAACCAACAGCTGTGGGTTGGGGCCTGAGCTGAGGGGTTTTGGTTGGTGGAGTAGGCTGAAGAGGGAAAGGGGCACAACTCTTCTTTGAGGACAGAATTCTTGATCTTGTGATGTCTGGGGTGAGGGGAACCATTTTAATCCCTGATTTCACCAAGCTTTTAAAATGATCAGGAAGTCTCACGAGTAACGGTGGAGACGGGAGTGATGGTGAAGCGTCTCTGAAGGGTGTAGATGCAGCAGGTGGGTCCCAGGCCTGTGGTGAGGGCCGTGGTGAATGTGATGGAGGCGCTGCTGCATCTGAATCCTGTGTTCGGGAATCTGTGCTCAATACATCTCACACACACATACACACACACACATGATTCTATAAAGAAGACAGACTGCATCAAAGATTTGTCTATTTTTTTTCTTATGACAGATTAAAATGAAGGATAAAGAGACATGTGTCATGTTTAAAATGTTGCCTTTCTATATAGTATATCATCTGCTTCACTCACTTCAATGTCGACAACAAGGTTCATCTGTTCATGACATTTTTAAAAGTGTGATGCCGATTTTTCTGTCTGCCTTCGATCTGTGTCTTAGTGACTTTACCCCATTTTTCTTCTAGCGTTTCATTTTTGTTCACAAGGCTTTTGTTGACTCAACTTTTTATTCCAAGCTCTCAGTGGACCTTCGCTTATCTGCTTTCATTTAAAACTTGCCTTTTATCTCCTATTTCTGGCTGCCTTGTCAGCATTTTGGGCCTTATCTGAACACTCTGATGATCCTGTGACTGCAGAGTTTCTTCTTGATAAAATTTTCTTGAAAGCTTTTGGTTCTACCTTCATACATTGCTCCATACTCCTAGATGCTGTAACTTACTCTGTCTGTGTTGCTGCCCTTATAATCTCTGACAAATATATCACTGCTGACTCATATTAAACTAATAGATTAGGTTCAGAAATATTTGGACAATGTCATAGTTTACATGATTCTGCCTTTATCCACCACTACAATGGATTTAAAATAAAACAGTCAAGATGTGATCAAAGTGCAGGCTTTCACCTTTAATTTAAGCAGTTCAAAAAAATATTTGGCATTCAAAAAATATGAATTACAGATATTTTAAGGAATTGCCTTGATTTTCAAGTGCTCAGAAATGTTTGTTATATTTACAGTTATGCCATTCTATCCAATGACTTTAAATACTTGGATAAAATACTTACTGACTGCCTGAAGTCTGTATCCATTGAACTTTACCAAATTTCCTCGGCAGGCCTTCACTGCAGCCACCTTTAGTGGCTGATTGTCTTTCTACCTCCAGTTCTGTCTTCAGTAACTGAAAATCATGCTCTATTTGATTGTGATCAAGTGACTGAATTAAGAAAAATTTAAATTCTGTCTTCAAAAAGTTGCTTTCACAGTATATTTCAACGAATTATCCACCTGCACCGTGAAGTGCCATTCTATCACTTTTGTAACATTTGGCTAAATATGAGCAGAGAGTGTAGCGCTACTGTATTTAGCTCAGAATTCATCTTACTACTTCTGACACCAGTCACATAATCAATAAACACCAGAGAGTCATTCCATTTCCAGCCACACATGCCCAGAGCATAGCTCTGCCTCCACCATGCCTGACACATGATCTGATATGTATTTGATCATGAGCTGTTCTCAGTGTTGGGCAAGTTCACTTTCTACAAGAACTCGTTAAGTTCATAGTTCACAGAAATTAAAATGAACTAGTTAAGTTCATAGTTCATAGAAATTAAAACAAGCTAGTTCAGTTCATCATTTCAAAAAATGAACTAAATAGTTCATCTTTAGTTATTTTTTTCTTATTCTTCTTTAGTAATGCTGCGAGCAGTTATTTGTCAAAATGATTGCCACTGCCCATATACTACACCACCACAAACGGCAATTATTTTATCCATTTCATCTGTCAAAAACTATGTGTCCAATTTGGAATCTTTATCCAATCAGGGTTCACATTAGCATTGAAGGGACAGCCCATGTAAAACTGTAATTTCCGTTTCAGTTTCTCTCTACAGCAGCCATTCCCAAACTTCAGAATACCAAGGCCCAATTTGAAATGTGAAAAATATATGCGGAAAACCAAAACTCTTCATCACAACTGGGATCACCAGACAGGACTAGAAGCTGTGTTCTGATATTAATGCAAGGGGTTAACTAATAGGTGACACTTGTCATATTAAGTTAAAATGACAGTAGAATAACTTAACTGGTTTGTTTTATTACTTCTTAATGTTTTGTTTTAATAATGTCATGAATATTTTACAGTAATTCAAAACATATTTTTAAAAAATCGACAATTTAAAACATATTTGTTTAATTTTAATGACCTCTCACTGCCCACCTGTAGTACCTCGACGGCCCACCAGGGGGCCGCAGCCGACACTTTAGGAATCACTGCTCTACAGTATGTTAAAAATAAGAGGAAAAACCTGCTGCCAAATGGTCTTTATTATAAGACAAAAACAGGTCCTTAAGGTGCAAATGTTTATTTCCCCCCATTTCAATATTTCAAGCTGGGGGGGCTCCTCCGGCTCTGAGCGACTGCAGCTTTCATCTTACAATGCAATTAATCGTGATTAATCGGGGAAATCATGCAATTAATCGCAATTAAAATTTTTAATCTTTTCCCAGCTCTAGTAATGAATAAGGTTCAGGAATTGATTTTTGATCAAATGGGGCTTTAATTTAATTTTATTTTTTTTGGAAGCCTACATTGCCTTGTAGATTGATAAATGGTAACTGCATAAGTCAAGAGCAGATTTAATTCGAGAACACATATAAAAATAAAGCTGTCCAAAGTATTTTACGATCGACTAAAAGAAATAGCAATTTAAAACAAGAAAATGATAAAAGACACTAAAATGTAAAAACAAATAGGACAAAAATGAACAGTAAGAAAGTGTAGCAGTTCAGACCAATGCAAGTTAGATAACACCACAATAAATTATTCATACAGCAAAGATTCATCTTTACAGCTTCCTTCTGACCAGCAGAGTGAGACTTACTTGGACAAATAGAAGACTTGGATGCAGTGATCAGATCCAGACTTTATTTGGCACCATGAAGATCAAACACAAGCAGTCAGGCAACAACACAACCAGTGCAGAGAAGCAGCAAGCAAAACGGCCAATATCAATGTCAGTCCAAAATATTCCAAAACATCTGGAGCATAGCAGGCCTGACAATGAAAGAGCGAACACCCAGGATGAGACAAGGATCATACTCAGAAACATTAACACATGTGAAATTGACAATAATGTTAGACAACAATGAACAATAAACTGGTCTAGCGGTATACAGTGAAATGCGAGAGAGAAATACAGTAATGTCATGTGATTGATTTAATACATGTGTGTTACTGATGTGATGATGTGTTACTTTGAACAGAATGTTCAGAGAATCAAACAGAATCAAAATGGTGAACAGAGGAGAGCATTAAAAATTCTGCAGAAAATTGTAGTCCATAGAACTCCATTAGCATGATGTTTTTTAAGCACCTACCTTGGAGAGTCACAAGTATCAAGAAAAACACGATATCCAAACCTTTATATCAACAAGGGATGCTCATTTTTGTCATATTCCAACACAGAAGGATTTAAAGTGAACAGTAAAATCATGACTGTAAAACGACTCTGGCCCCCCACTAAAATTATATATTCTATATGGTTCAGGGACCCATGTGACTGTTTCTGAGACACTTATAGATGTGGTGTACAAGAAACTAACCTTTTTATGAAACCTTTGAATACATGTTAAGTATTACCTGCAAATAAGAACCTCCATAGCTGCTAGTGATGATACGATGACCACAAGTGCATCAGTTTCCCTAAAAACAGATGATGTGCTTAGATTTAAGAGTCAAGCTGAGCATTACAGCAACATTAGCAGAATTAGAAATCATCCCCTTCCGCCTTAAACCATTAAAGTTGGAACAGTTTCATTTGTTTTTGTGTAATTTTTAACCACTAGAATGTAGTTGGACTCTGAATCTTCTGTTATAGAGTAAGTCTGGGGGAGATGGGATTGGATATTTAGCCAGCTTCCTGTTACTGTGTGCTCCATTACTTATTCATTCTGCACCTGAAATGTTTCCATGACTTACAAAATGCCCAAAGGAGAATGACATCCGTGAGGGCTAAATATACGGTTTTGTGGGTTAGAGGAGGCTTGTCTATCTCTGTTCCCCAGAGACCCACTGAAGTTACTCTATTACAAATTTCATTTATACATACGTACATACAGAAATAGAGAATATCTCTGTCAGAAATTATTTTTAACTGTGCAGTTACGGGTAATGTCTACAGAGTGTATAACTTTACTGAAAACAGTGATCAATTTAAAGATCTTTTTGCAACTCATTGGCGAAAGTGAATACTTACATAGCTTTGGGACATCATGGATGAAATAACTGTTCAAAACATACTATTCAAAATGTCTGCTCCCATGTATTCCATCTTTATGTTTTTGTCAATTCCAGCACTGTAGTGTAGCTGTTATCTGCAAAATGTATATGTATATTATCAGCTGATTGGGTTGTTACAAAAATGAACGCATATATTCATGGTTCCTCGATGACGGCAACCCGTAACATTGAAGCCAAGGATTAAAAATAAATTTTAGAAACACAAAAGCACATTATATTTGGCACTTCCCATCCTTTTTATAATAATAACAGCAGAAAGGACAAGATGTGGCAAGAAATATGTCTAGAATCAAGCTCGATTGCCATGTGATTTCAAAACTTCCACACTAAGAAATTTCACTGTAAAATTACAGTAAATTATTGGATAAATATTGCATTACTTTCACAGCAATTTGCTGTAAATATTTTCACAACAATTTACTTCAATTAATTCACAGTACTTTACTGTAATTATTCCCCAGTTATGTACAATAAAACAACAACACTTTACCGTAAATTCCTGGTTGCCATGCCCAAGGAATTACCATGATATAGCAGTAGTTAGCTGTGGACTTACTGTAAACTAATGTGAAATAAATAGCGTAAATTGCTGTGAAAATATTTAGATTGAATTACTGTAAAAGTAATGCAATTATTAACCAATAATTTACTGTAAATTTACAATTTAGTAAACGTCCCTTTAGCTCACACAAACAGTTAATCAAACCAACTAACCGCGTTAATCCTCGGTGTGGTCGCTACTTGCATCCTTCAGTGAGGTAGGTGTCGCTCTGTTTGACTGTGTAGAAATAAAAGCGTCAGAGAATAAGAGTAATTAATATGATTAAACAAGTAATTAAACTTGTTTAAAATGTCAATACAGTGAACGCAAAGGTAGAAAACGAAGCTAAATTACCTTCTCAGGTTCTCCGGGTGGGTGGCATCAAGTCCACGTACCAACTGTTAATATTTGAAAAAGTGCACGGCAGGTTCCACAATTCAATGCAGTTCATGTAATTTGCCGTGTTTTTGTGTGGAGAGTCTTAATACAGTATTTTGCAGTGAAATAACACAATAAAATGCTGTGAAATCCCAGTAATAATTAAAACAACAAATATTACAGTAGTTTACTGTAATGGCACTGTTTTTATAGTAATTATCTAAATTACAGTGTCATACTGTGAACATTAAAGTTAAATCCTGTGATAAAAATGCAATTTAGTGTTATTTTACAGCTGACTATTGTGAAATCCTGGTAATTATTTACAGTGCATGTAAACTCGTGATCTCACAAATCCAAATGTTCCACTTCTGAAGCTCGTTTGGTAGTAGCTCCAGTTGCCATGTCTAAAGAAAAATTAAGTATAGAAAAAAGATTATTCTTACAATAATGGCCCAATGATTTTCAGCTGTGTTGATTATATATTATAATATACCACGCCATATACCACGACGTGGTATATGGCTTGAAGTGAAGTGAAGTGCTTTGAATAGTCAATTTAATGTAAGTCAATGGACTTATGGCACTTAACAATGTTTAAATCCGTGCACTCAATTATTTACGATGTTGACAGCAGCAAATATTTCCTTTATTTCTTTATACATGGATGGCATGAGCCATTAATCAGTTGTGGGAAGTGAAGGTATTTAAACTCTAGGAATTTAGTAGCACTTTCATACATTCTTCTTGTCTACTTGCAGACATATATATGCTGTCATAGATTTTTTGTTCTTTATACCTTCAGGTTAGACATTTGTGACGTTGCCATACTATTGAAGGTGGATAGAAATGAACAAGTCTAAGCGAGTGAGAGACTGCATTGCTGAAAGAAAATCCTTTTCAATCGACCACTAACTAAAGTGCAGCTCTACATTTTTTGACTCTTTTCTTTATGACTGAGGAGTGAAATTATTGTGATCAACCATAGAGCCAGTTTAATGTTGGCTCCACTTGTCTGTTGCCCTTTTTTAAAATGCAATTTCTCTCCTCAAAAATGAAGAGAGCTTTCTTTTCCCTCAAATGATGCAGTAGTTTTAGTCTCAGGAGTTTTTTTCTTTTTTTTTTTTTTTAAGGAGTTAAAAGGTTCCTTTAGACTGGTCACTCTATGTTGGTCAAAAGAGGTACTCCTCTTCTATAACAGGCTAGGCAACTTTATGATTTACAGTGACTTTTAATTCCTTGCTTTGTTCGCACTTTTGCCTCCTACCTTCTCCATTAATCAAATGTATCATTTTCATCAACCCAGTCAGAGACATCTTTGATAATCAATTCATTGTTTTATAAGGTACAAATAAGCGGTGTACACACACCTCTTTGCCTCCTTCTCTATTTCAATTTATTCTGGCACAGTCAAGATTTGGCAATTTACTCAGTAATTGCATGAGATTGTCTTGACCTTTAAAGTGTATAACTCCAAGTTATCTGCTTTCACTTTGTGTTTTAGACTTTCATAATTAACTCAAACAGAGAGCCCTTTGCCTCCGATCTAAATGTCATCAGAGCTCATGAAACTCTGGGGAAACTCTACACTCTGTATAATCCACATCCTGTTTAAAACAAGTTGCCTTCTTTTTTTTGTCTCCCTCAATAGTAGCAGGCTTTTCCTTGGAAGATACAATGTCATAGTCTGCCTGAGGCACAAGGCTACTGCTAATAACCATCAAGAAAATTAATGTGCAAACTTTCCTTGTCTTGTTGTGCTTGTGGCCATTTTCAAGATGGCAGTTGGGCCACTGTTAAAGTTAAAGTCTGTATTAATTACTAAAATCTAGCCAGAGATAAATGGAGATAACAACCATCTCAAATGCTTTCCACCCTTAAAACAAAATACATATACTGTCCATGGTGAGACTAAATAGCCATTTTAAAAAGAAAACCTCAAGTTCTTTTCTTCCTTCACCAAAAGCTACATCTCTGTTATTATCATTTACTCCTTTTACGTAGTCTTTACTGAATTTTTACTGAATTTTATGTTTCTACTTCTTGGACAAGGTCAATTCATGTGCCTTTGCTTTCTCTTATAGCTCAAAAGGACATGTGCAATTTGTAGTTTAGCAGGTCCCTCGCAAATATAACTGAGCCCTGAGTTGACCAGCCGACGCAGCCATACACGTGTTGGAAACCGAAATTACTTGAGAAGAACATAGAGAAGAGGATTTACAAAAGAAGGAACTAGTATCTCAACTGACTATGTAAAGCAATATTTCTTTTAATTCAAAGATGAACACTTAGTAAACAGATAACAAAAATAAGGAATGTACAAACACTGTTTGACTTCATATAACTCAATAACCATGTACTTTTATCTATCAATGTAGTTAGACAACATTTCCCTGTGTTTGATGTGAGGTCCCAACCAGGAGAAGAAAATGTACAATGCAGGGATTTTCCAGCCCCCTACATGACCACTGTAGCTCTTCATTGATTTCTTAATTCAGACAAACTTTTCCCTTATTTTCCTTCACTATCTCATACATTCCTCCATCTCCACACCAATGTTGCTCATAATCTGCTTCAGTGAATTATATGCTATACAAGCCTCTTTGCAGTCGTTTTGCGACAAGTTGTAAGGTATTATTATATTGCTTACAGGCACCGGAAGTTCTGGGGGAAAAAAAATGATAACCCCTCAGATCATTCTCAGTACAACCAAAAAAACAGGACAGACATGAAGGCAAACAAGGAAAAGGGAGCAGTTCAATCTCCTTCTCTGATTGGTTGGCCCTTGGCTGTAGCCGCCCACCAACAGTGTTATAAATGTTATAAATGTTATAAATATGGCGAGTTACGCAACAAATTGTGAGTGGATTGCGGATGCTTGGGCTAACGTGTCTGCTTCCACTGTTGTTCAAGCTTTTGCCAAAGCTGGAATCATTAATGAGAAGCTGCACGATAATGAGACTGACTCTGAGAGTGACGAGAGTGAACCTGGCATGTTCGATGGAGAACCAGCTCAGCTGTTCACTTCAGATACAGAAGATGAGGACTTTGATGGATTTTTTGATTGAGGACTAATTAAAAAAGAATGTGATTACATTGTTAAATACTTAAATAAAGTACAACCAAACTAAGTTTTGCTCCTGCTGCCTTTTTATAAACACGTTAGCATGCGTGCTTTAAGCCGACGTACTGGCATGTTTCACCATGGCCGCGCCCTATAATCCGGTGTGCCTTATGTATATGCTGAATACCGAAATAGCACCCCTAACTGAGACTGCGCCTTTTAATCCAGTGCGCCTTATGGTCGTGAAAATACGGTAATCACTTTTCGAGTGGAATGAAGTATTGGTCCATATCTGTAAATGATTCATTCTATGATGCTAAAAACTGTAATTCCAATTTGATATTGATGAAGACAGCCATCCTTTTTCTTTACCGCCTTTATCCGTTTCAGGGTTATTGAGAACAGGAGTATATCACAGGGCCACAGAAGACAAATGACCATGTATGGTCTAAACTGACACTCCTACGGTTAGTTTAGAGACTAATAAGCATGTTTTTGGACCAGAATTACGGTTCTAATCTATAATGCTAAATCAACTTAACCCAAGTTTAGCTGTTTTATGCATGTAGTATATAGGTCCTGGATTAGGCTTGGTATTCATTCATTGTCATGATTCCTGATAGAAGATTATGTATAAAGTGCTCCAGAAAATGAAGGCTGAAATCAAGTCTCAATTAAAAGTCTGTTACTGGAGCCAAACAATCACTTACTTCATACTGAGTGTCAGTCTCCTCAGTGTTTTCTATATTTTACTTTCAGTTTTGCAAGGAACAAGAGAACAAATAGAACAAAAATGAAATACAAATGGGGGAGGTTGGACCACTTTGAGGATACTTTAGTCTTACAGACAACAGTTACTAAGGCCTTACTGATCAAGGTCACAAAATAACTCAAGTATTATTGTAATGTAATAAAAATAATCCAAAATTAGCTCTTTGGGCCAGGTTTATGCAGACACGTATGTATAACTTCTCTTAGCATTGTCCAAAGGAAGGTGGAATTGTGGGCTCTCATTTCAGAAGAATAAGTTCCTTAGTTTCCACTGTTTCTAAGTGTTGAGCAATTTGCCAAAGATGACCAAGTCATGACTGGGCTAAATTCTCTATAATATGCTTTTGAGAAAGATTTCAGAATTGCTAACCAGAAGTTGCATAATGTGAGATGGAACCAAAATACTGTAGATGTGCCAATGATCCCTCAGCCATGAGGCACCTATCACACTCGGGGGACACAGATTAAGTTTGTGTGACTTTGTTTTGAAGAATGAATTCTGTTTAAAACTTTGAGTAGAGCACCAGTGAATTTGAGTCAGTGTTTGCTGAAGCCTTCCTGATAAAATCAGAGATCAGAAAACCTTAAAACAATTAACACATTTTGACCTTATCTGTCTCAGTATTTTCATTTTAACATGTTCTCACCTTGTACACAGAAAACAGTGAAAACAGATTTCACTGCTTCTCTTCATACTCTGGTCAAAAAACATATTTCATTGGATAGAAAGATAAAGCCTTTTTATTGGGCTTGATTTGGTTCACATCAAGGGAATTTAAGATCCATATGTTTTTCATATATCCTTTTGTTTTGTTATGTATGTCTATACCAGTTTTTAGCATTTTAATCCACTTCATCCTGCATGCTGACCTTCAACCCGTTTTCTTAGGTGTCATAGTAGTCGTGGTGATGAAGTGTACTGATAATGAGTGTTAGTTGAGTGTGTTTGGGTTTAAAAGGAAGATGCATTCCTCTTGCACTATTCTATTTCCATGACAGATGAAAAATTAACCATGGTTGTCTTATTGAATAACAGCGTCAGTGCTTGTGGCTAAGTACGCTCATGATCTCTCAAATTAAACTGATAGATCGTGACAGCACACACAAAAAACAGATTTGGGATGTCAGTTGTGAGGCACTGTACGGCTACCATCGGTCCACCGGTTTCCATAACAGATGTGACAGAAAACTCTTAAAATTATGATAATGACTGGATACTGTCATAAAATCTGTATGTGTGTCAAATCACCTTTTGAATTGTTATGCTGAGCTGAGGGCTGTCTGCGTAGAATGGGAGAGATTGTGCATGACTGATGCTGTATTTTCTCTGTCTTCTTGAAGAAAATGAATAATATGAATCCCCTTGCGAGTAAAATTAAAATCTTAGCTATTGTTTTTGTCATGGTGTGTAAACTGCTATCTCTCCTCCCTGGAATGACAGGCATACCAAGGAGGTATGAAAAGTAAATAGGGACTTTTTTATTATTGATATTACATCAATATTCTGATACATTTTTTTTTTCTTTTTAATACATTTTGTTGAAATAACTAATACAGAATTACTGACTGTGGTGTTTACATATCAAGGCATGAAAAGCATTTATACTGTATCCAGTGATTGTGAGACACATTGATGATGAAGGAGCCAGATGAAAAAGGACAATGAGCAAATAAAAAAAAATGGAAATAAAAAGAGACAGATGAATAGAAAAGAAAAAACTTCAACTGAGAGTGGGAAGTTTCACTAATTTGTCTTTTGTTTTCTCAAGGAAAAAGAGTGGGGACATGGATGTACTCTAAAAAGCTAAATTTTCATTAGAGATGGAGCTCCTAGTTGTTTAATCAGCACCAGCTGTTTCATGAAACAAGTGTGCTTGAAGGGTGTTGTGGTCTCTTTCAAAATATGTAAAAATGTTTTTTTAATTGTTGATATTTGGGTACAACCTCATTTCAATGAATATTTGAGACACAGTGTATTCTCATTAACCCATTTTAACAGAACAGAACAGAACAGAGAAAACATAACCAAGCTTATGAAATATACCATTTCTGCTGGGAAAAAAAAGATTCAGTTTGATGACAGCAACACATCTTAAGATGGGATTGAGCAATGTCTACTACTGTGTAGCATCACCTCTTCTTTTAACATCAAGGCACAGCAAGGCAAGGCAAGTTTATTTGTATAGCACATTTCATGTTCAAAACAATTCAAAGTGCTTTACATAAAACATTAAAAGCATCGCAGAAAAAAAAAGGAAAGTATTAAAAAGTAAACAAATAAAAGCATAAAAACAAAGAAAACATTAAAAAGAGTTTTAAAAGGCTGTGCAGATTTGAGCTCCTGAATAAAATCTCATTTAAATGCAGCTGAGAACAGGTGAGTCTTCAACCTGGATTTAAATAAACTGAGTGTTGCTGCTGATCTGAGGCTTTCTGGGAGTTTGTTCCAGACATGTGGAGCAAAGAAACTGAATGCAACTTCTCCATGTCTGGTTCTGACTCTGGGGACTGATAATAAACCGGATCCAGATGACCTGAGGGGTCTGGTGGGTTCATACTGGGTCAGGAGGTCACTGAAGTATTCTGGTCCCAAACCATTCAGAGCTTTACAGACCAGCAACAGAACTTTAAAGTCTATCCTTTGATGGACAGGCAGCCAGTGTCAGGACCTCAGAACTGGACTGATGTGATCCACTCTTCTGGTCTTAGTGAGAACTCAGGCAGCAGAGTTCTGAATGAGCTGCAGCTGTCTAACTGATTTTTTAAAAAATAAACCAGTAAAAACGCTGTTGCAATAATCAAGCCAACTGAAAATGAATAAGTGCACTAGTTTTTCCAGATTTTGCTGTGACATCAGATCTTTTAACCTTGAGATGTTCTTAAGGTGATAGTAGGCTGATTTAGTGATTGCCTTAATGTGTTTTTTTTTTTTTAAGTTTAAATATGAGTTTATTACTATGCCCAGATTTCTCGCCCGATTGGTGTTTTTTAGATCTATAGATTCAAGCTCTGTGGAGACCTCCGGTTGTTTCTCTTTGGCTCCAAAAACAATCACCTCAGTTTTGTTTTTTTTTTCAGCTGTAGGATGTTAAGGCACATCCAGTCATTAATCTCCTCAATGCATTTAATGAGAGCTTGTACAGGGCCTCGGTCTCCTGGTGACATTGTAATATATATCTGTGTGTCATCAGAGTAGCTATGGTAACTAATATTGTTGTTCTTTATAACCTGAGTCAGTGGGAGCATGTAGATGTTAAACAGAAGAGGGCTCAGGATGGAACCCTGAGGAATGCCACATGTAATTTTTGTCTGGTCAGATGTAAACTTCCCTAATGACACAAAATACTCCAGGTACGTTTTGAACCAGTTCAGTGCAGCACCAGAGAAACCCACCCAGTTCTCCATTTGTTGGAGTAATATAATTTGGTCAACTGTATCGAATGCAGCGCTGAGATCCAGTAAAACCAACACTGATTATTTCCAGCGTCTGTATTCAGACATATCTCTTCCATGACTTTGGTCAGAGCAGTCTCAGTGCTATGGTGCTGTCTGAAACCTGACTGGAAGACATCATAGCAGTTGTTTTTTCTTAGTAAGTCATTTAGTTGATAAAAAAAAAAAAAAGCCTTTTCATCTCTTGTTCATCTGTGTTTTGTCCAGATTTTTTCTTTTTAGCATGGGTTTAATTCCATATATGTCTGGAAACTGAGGAAATCAGTTCCTGGAGTTCTGGGAGAGTAATATCCTCTTGTTCTCATGTGATTGAGGATTCAAGCTGTTTAAAAGTCCTGGACCTTCTTTGTCATATTTTCTTTTTTTTTTTTTTTTTTTGTTTCATGGACACCAAATGCTTTCAGTTGCTGAAAGGGTTAGGGTTTGTCACAAAATGGTAAAATGTTATCAACATTTGATTGCTCCATCATTTGCCAAACTGTCCTTGTTGAGGACACTAAACCCCACATTGCCCCAGCTACTCATCGTGCTCTATACCCAAGCTCAGCAAAATGGGGATGGTTGTATCAGCAAGGGCATCCAACATAAAACCTTCTGAATCAATATTTGCAACATGATGATCCACTGTAGCAACCACTGTAAAACCAAAAGAACTTGATTAACATGCTATCTTATCCTGCAACACTCAAAAAAACCCTCCAAATTAAGACATATGTAATACACAGAATAATCTTCACTACAGTTTTTGCCTCTTTTTCAAACTCCTTATGGTTCCTCCTCCACCAATCATCCCGACTGAGTTCAAGCTGGAGGCAGTGATTGTAAAAGATTGACTGTAAGTTGTTGAGCAAAATAGAGAATTTTGATTGTTTCCCAGCATTTCTGTTCAAAAGCCAAAATAGACATGTCCAAGATTTTGCATAATTCTGCTGAAAGGTGTTTTTTTCTGAGAAAGGCACCCTGATTGCTAAGTATGCCTGCCTCCATGAGTGTTTCACTCAGACCAGACATAGAGCACAATCAAAGGATAACTTGAATCTGCAATTTATAAACTTATAACTGTGTGTTTCTGCACCTAATGCCTGTGCACCAGCATTAAATACAAAATAAGAAGAAATTCATAAAGTATAAAAGCAAGATAAATAGCATCTGCCTAAAAAGTCACAAGCAAGACTGGGAGGTGTTATGATTCTATGCCTACATAATGAATTTCTTAAGGATATTCTACCTGTGAAATCTACTGAAAAAATTACCATGTTCATTTTCCAAAACCACTTAGATTAAAATTGGAGGTTAGAAAAAATTAAGAGTTGGACATGCTTGTTTTTTAAAGCTCTGCAACTTTAGTACCTAAGACAATATGTCGCACCCTTTATTTGTGTGTAGTAAGTTGGTGCAGCACTATTGTCACTTTACATATGTTTTGTGTATTTTTTCTCTTGTGTTCAGAAAGGAACTGATCTTGACATATTAATTTTTTTCCACGGTACAAGAACCATTAGTTTACAACAATGAATCAAAATATTTCCTTTTGTTTGTTGCAGAGCTGACAGAGAACTGCTTCTTTAACCGCCCTGTATCACATGCACATTCTTGGTCAGGTTTCGCAGTCAGTCAAATAGCAGCTTGCAGCATGCACTTAGATGCCATATAGGGTGTTATGATGAGGACAGGATAGACTGACTTATATCCTGGGTTGATATGACGTTCACCAACAAATAGAGTGACTCAAAGAATTAAATTAGTAATGGAGCCAGACGGTCACAGGAACCGATTATTGAGTAAATGAGTGAATGGGTAAGTAAACTTGTGACTCAAATACATGAATGTGTTGAGGCTTCAATCAAGTTGTTTTAGTGTGATTGAGATCTCTAATTGATAACTTGTTTGATTTATTTTTGCATAAAATGATAAAAAGCGACATTGTCTCCTTTCAAAAATAATAACACATTGATCAAAAATATAACAAGCAAATTTGATGAAGTCCAAGTCACAAGAGAGGCCAGTTTAAGTATATATATATAGAAATTCCCAATCTCAACTAATCTCCTGGGTGAACAGAACTAAACAAACAGAACTCCAAAGCTCCAACATCAACCACTTGAGGTCTCTTTTCCTGCGTGTTCACTTAAGCCTGGTACAAGTAAATTTGTACAAGAGTTTATTTAACCTTTTTTTTTTTACATAATAAGTCATGTATAGCACCCGACACAGTAATTATGTCAATAACTATCTGTATTTAAGTTCATACAGGATAATGCCTTTAAATCAAACAAATGAAAAAAACCTATTTATTGTGCTTTATGTATTCATTAGGATCTTTATAAACACACACACACACACACTCATCATGTGTCACTTGCGGAGCCTGTGGTGGTGTTAATGTTAACTTTATAATTATATTCATGTTGTCTATGCCTAGAAGTCTTGCTTTCTTTGTAAAATGCCTCCTCATTAAGTTACAGTAACATGCAGTAGATTTTAGTAAGTCATTGGGGCTACTGGACTATCTTTTCTTGTTTTGTCTGTGTAACTTGGAGTGCCCCTTCAAGTGTTAGTTCATGTCAATAATGATAATTCAAGCTCAAGCTAGACAAAGCACTTGATTAGATGGCTGAAGTAAAGTCATCATGTCAGCTCCTTTTTAAATCCTTTAGAGCAGCACAAGGGATTTTTAAAATCAAAACATCAGTTTCTGTTTCATATGAAAGAACATTCGATTACTTTCAGTCAGTAATGTCTAGCTTTTACAGTCATCCGTCTCCACTATCAGCAAAAATCACCCCAAGTAACTTGACAGGCTGAGTCTGATGAAAACTGCATATTACTTTATGGCACTACATCCCACATCGACAATGATGAAACTAGCTCACAGAACTACAGCTAACTTCATGGCAGAGGCGACTAAGAGAGTCAAGAAACTAATGATGGAGGAGAAAACACGAGTCCCGCCAGGCTACTCAACCTAGACATTCTAGTCAAGGTGAGTGAGCCCACTAGGGAACCACAGTTTGATTTACAAGCATCCCAGAAGTGACTGTCCACTCTGCTTCGCTAAACATATGCAGCAAAACTACTCTGGGACTCATTTACATATATCAGATCAAGTTGGCAGAAGTCGGACACAATGGCATAGAGAATCTAGTTAATTTTCAGATGAAAATTCCACGAGTGGACTATGACTTATACAACAATCAACACAGATTAGCCTGTTGGTAAATTCAGAGCATCTCAGAAGACATTTGAACCACCTATGACAGGGCTCTCCAACTTCGGTCCTCGAGGGCCACTGTCCTTCATGTCTAGATGTTTCTCTACTTCAGTGCACCTAGTTCAATTGAATGGGTTGTTGACCTGGATGACAAGCTGATGGTGATCTATTCATTGTCTCCTGTGTCTGTAATTGGGTCTTAGAGAAAACCAAGACGGCCCCAGGCTAGCCAAGAGATGTAATCTTTCCAGGGTATCCTGGGTGGGCCTCGTGGTCTCCTTCCAGTTGGACATACCCGAAACACCTTTCCAGGGGGACATCTTAACCAGATTCCTCAAACCACCTCAACTGGCTCCTCTCGATGTGAAGGAGCAGCGGCTCTACCTTGTGTGGTGATTTTGCGGTCGGGTGTCGACGTGCTGTCTGAGGGTGCGGACCGGTCCTCATGCTGCTGGTGGAAACGTGCCGCCGCGGACATGGACGGTGTCGCTGAGGGCCGGTTCAGGGAAGCTAATCCTGAATTGCTATCCGCTGCAGCATCGACCGAGTCGGGACGGGAGACCCCGACGTGGCAGCGGCGGCATGCTGCCCCTATCCGGCAGTCTACACACCGGGGTGGGTCGGCTGGCCTGGAGGTGGCAGTCTGAAGACCTGGTGGGCCCGACACCACCACGACGTCGGCCACCTGGTCCGCATGTTGAACCGGGCTCTGAGACGGTCGGCTCCATCGCTCGCCGGACTGAGGGAGCTCGGTCTTCCCAGAAGAGACAGTTTGGTTCATCGGAGTTTGGTTCATCGGTGTTTCCTCCTCTGACCTGGAGATATCTCACTTAATTCACCATTGTGGAGATATACTGGTTTTAATGGCTGTTAACAGTTTTAATGGCTGTTGTCTGGAGTTAGCACTCGGACCACAGGACCGGGACATGAAGAAGCAGTGCTGGACGCCAGCAGCTCCTCAAGTACACCAGACTGCACCGTCTGGTGTACTTGAAACTTGAATTTCCCCCTTGGGGGATCAATAAAGTATATTTTATTTTATTTTATTTTATTTGAGTCTCTCCTAAATGACAGAACTTCTCACCCTATCTCTAAGGGAGAGTCCAGTCACCCTGCAGAGAAAACCCATTTCTGCCGCTTGTATCCGTGATCTCATTCTTTCGGTCACTACCCACAGTTCATGACCATAGGTGAGGGTAGGAACAAAGATCAATCCGTAAACAGTTGACTTCTATGGAAAGTATAAGAGGAGCTCGATGTCCCTCACTCGGAAAAGGGTTACCGGGGCCCCACCTTGGAGCCAGGCCTGGGGGAGGGGCTCATTTGGCAGAGCCTGGTGCCCAGGTCTTTGCCTACGGAGCCTGGCCGGGCTCAACCCGAATGAGTAATATGGGTGCAGCTCCCCATGGGCTCAACACCCGTAGGGAGGGCCTTAGGGATCAGATGCGTTGTGCCTTGGGCAGCAGCCAAAAGCGTGGGACTTGGTGTGCAGACTTCCGGTTGACTAAACTGGCTCCTGGGATATAGTGGATAAAGTAATAACAAAATTAATTGAGAAAAATAATTGAAACAATTGACATGGAATTGTCCACAGGTGGGAGGTTGACCACCTGGTGACCTGGTGCAGCCAAAACAGCCTTGAGCTCAACGCTCTAAAGACAGTGGAGATGGTCGTGGACTATTGAAGAACTCAGCCTCACCTGCCCCCATCACCCTCTGCGACTCCACTATTGACACCGTGGAGTCTTTCTGCTTCCTGGGAACTGTCATCTCCCAGGACCTTAAGTGGGAGCTGAACATCAGCTCCCTCATCAAGAAAGCACAGCAGAGGATGTACTTCCTGAGGCAGCTGCAGAAATTCAGTCTGCCGAAGACAATGATGGTGCACTTCTACACAGCCATCATTGAGTCCGTCCTCACCTCCTCCATCACCATCTGGTACGCTGCTGCCACCGCCAAGGATAAGAGCAGGCTGCAGCGTGTCATTCAGTCAGCTGAGAAGGTGATTGGCTACAATCTCCCATCTCTTCAGGACCTGGACTCCTCCAGGACCCTGAGGTGTGCAGGAAAGATTGTGGCTGATCCCTCCCACCCCGGACCCCAACTCTTTGAGTCACTCCCCTCTGGCAGGAGGCTGCGGACCATAAAGACCAAAACCTCATGCCACAAGAACAGTTTTTTCCCATCTGCTGTCAGCCTTATCAATAAGACCCGGAACCCCCCAACACTCCTCACTCTCCACCTCTGACTCTGACACTACTGTCACATTGACAGAACTCAGAACACTATGCGTTACATTAACGTTCAGTCTGGACTACCTGTTCATTTGCACATTTTCATGGCACATCATTCTTGGTCACTCTGCCCTTAATGCAAAAAACAGCTTGTGTATATATAGTTATATTGCAATATTTTTAGTTTACATTGTTTGTTATATTTTTCCCTTAATTGCATGCACCATCATCACTACAACAAATTCCTCATATGTGTAAAATCTTACCTAGCAATAAAGATGATTCTGATTCTGATTCTGATTCTGGAAAAGATTATGTCAGTTATAGGTTCTAAATGTCTAGTTTGGATTT
This sequence comes from Hirundichthys speculiger, assembly GCA_018398805.1. Taxonomy (NCBI): domain Eukaryota; kingdom Metazoa; phylum Chordata; class Actinopteri; order Beloniformes; family Exocoetidae; genus Hirundichthys; species Hirundichthys speculiger. The sequence goes on along the minus strand of JAGFBZ010002373.1, from coordinate 631,376 downwards.
ATTTTTGATTCATTTATTAGAATCAAATAGAAATCTTTTTTTTTTTCGGTTGACTTGAAATCAATTTTATATTTGCAACAATTTTATGTAGACTGTTCTTAGACTGGGCAAAGGCTGATACTGTTGCTTCCATTTTCCAACCAGTTTAACTGCACAGTAACAACAAAGTTGAATCTAATCTAATTTGCAGAGTACAAGTACAGAACCAATGAATCAGCTAAACCTGATCTGTTGTGACACTGCAGTCATGTACAACTGCAGAAATGTTGTCATATTAGGAAGCATTGTGTTAAAGCACAGCAAGGTTAACCACATGCTAACTGGGATGCTATAAGATTAGTGCACGTGTGCACTGTTGCAGGCCTGTTGTGTAAACTGATGGACATTTGTATTATTTCTCAAAAGATAATAGTCATAAATAAAGCAGGAGCTGTAACACTCATTGATGTGGCAAATGAAGTCAGAATGCATTCGATTATGTGGCCCATCAGTAGGCGTGAATAATGAATTGTGGTCAAGATATGTGTAGGGAGTTGAATAGAGTGAGAAATAAGATGACATTAAGAACATCACAATTAATGATCACGCTACAGCAGACCATCAAAATGTTACACTGAATTAGTTTATCAGTTTTACCACCTTACAAGTATAACTGGTTTCAAAAGAGCATCTTATCTTTTTGTAGATTAAAGAACACCATATACTGTCGAGTACTTGTCTTCATCTCTGCCATGTCAAGAAAGGAAAATTAAACATTTTGTATTTTAATTTGAATGGCCCCAGCATGTAGACATGAGATACTGAGGACATTTGAAGTCTTGTTTCTCTGCAGGGAAACTTTAAACATGCTTAATCTATCTTCGTAAGATCTAAAAGGAGAAATGTCACTATAGCAGCCATTGACCAGAAAAACTGTGACTGGATTTAAGCAAATGAGGCCAGTCAGGAATAAACACAGTCCTCTGTAACATTGGGAGAAGACAGGGTTTGATTTGAAAAATTGAAAGAATCTTTTATCCCCTTAACACTTGAAATTGTATGGAATTACTAGCCTTTTGGTAAAGGCGCCTTGACTATTCCAGATTGTAAAGCATATAGTACATACTTGTACTGAGGGTATCATGTCCCTCTTTCAGTTAAAATTAAATCTTTTTTTTTTGCTTGATGGATATAATGCGAATGTAGTATCCTATAATATATCATATCATATTGGCATCAACCAATAATTTGGTTAGACAGACACTTAATTCCATTTCCCTAAAAGGTTTTGGTAATTTCCAATGTCACCATTGCCTTTGATACAACGCTCCCAGTGGCTGACGCAACAGTCTGACACCATGGTAAAACTTCTGCTTGTTTTACTGGAGGTTGGGTGTTGTTTGGATTTTTTTTTCCCCTCTGTCCATGAAAAATGATCACAAGAAGACTGCTTGACTTTCTGCAAACATTAGTCTATTAGTTTATTATTATGAAATATTTCCCATTATTATGATAATGGTTTCGTTTTTCATAAAAATGAGCTTTTACATAATAATGGATTCGTTTTTCATAAGAATGAGCTTTTACATAATAATGGCTTTGTTTTTCATAAGAATGATTTTTGTGTCAATCACAGCAGAGAGGGCAGAGACATTTATGTGATTGGCTGCTCTTTCAGGCACAAGTAACAGAACAGTGAATATGGTCAAGGTTTCCTGTAGCTCAGTCCAAGCTGCCATAGCTACAATCAGACCTTGATGACGCCACGGCCTGCTGCTAACGGGACCTTCACGGCCAGACTAGTCTATGTCAGAGCGTTGAATTGAGAAGGATCAGCCAATGAGCGTGCAGGTCAACCACTGGTCCCACCCAGTGGCAAAATGTCATTATTTTGTAAAAACTCATTCTTATGAAAAAGGAAGCAATTATGTAAAAACTCATTCCTAGGTAAAAAAAAAAAAAAAAAAAAAAAAAAAAAAAAGCCATTCTGAAATAAACTATTATGCATTAAACTAAGATTAAATAATAATAAAAAATATATTTCATAATAATTAATTATTTTCATAATAATGGGAAATATTTCATAATAATACACATATATTTCATAATAATGGGAACTATTTCATGATGATAAACATGTATTTCATAATAATGGGAAACATTTCATAATAATGGATACGTATTTCATAATAATCAACGCCTGTATTTCATAATAATAGACTCATTTATTCATTGAATTATGACCCAAACGGGGCTCCATAACCAGATTGCTTCAACAGCAGTGGAAAATGTTGTAACTCCCCTTGTGACATTTTTCCAACTCCAGTTTGTGCACAAAGGCATCAAGAGCATCTTTGCACTCCATGATGTTTGATTCAGGCCTCTGCATCTGCTTATTCGTCTCATTGTAGAATGAATGCGTTCTGCCAGGTATGCCGTCTTGATCCAAAATGCATCAGTCAGCTGTTCATACAGTGGTCGATTGTGATCTTGCAAGAATTCTTGTATTTTTTTCCCACAGTTCCATAAAACACAAGCACTTGTCCACGCGATAACCACCGTACCTCTGTGTGTAACAACAGGGTTTGATGCGCTTCATCCTCACATAGCTGGGCAAACAGTCTCTTGATAGATGGGCAAGCCTTAATGAAGTTAACAACTTTAACAACAGTTGCCAGGGTGTTATTGAGGTCTTTTTGCTAGCCAGTGCTTGGCGGTGTACCATGCAGTGGAATATGACGCACCCCGGCGCTTTTTCCTTCAGTCGGCTGTTAAATCCCTTGTTTTCTCCCATCATCGCTGCGGCCCCGTCAGTGCAGCATGCGACAAGATTCTCATAGGGTAGATTGTTGGATGATTGTTGGATCCACAGCTGTAAAAATATCCTGGCCAGTTGTTGTTGTTGCAAGATTTGTAGACATAAGAATCTCTTGTTTCAAGTCATCACAGTCAATATATTGCACATAAACGATGAGCACGGACTCGTCTGACACTGTGGTCGTTTTCATCCAGCTGAATGGCAAAGGGACCGGTCCTAAGCTTCTCATGGAGCTGGTTTTGGCAATCAACAGCCATTTTATCAATTCTATCTTTGACAGTGTTGTCAGAGAGTGGGACAGTTTTCACTTTATCCGCCGCCTGCGATCCACACAGCCTCTCCACAATTTTCAGGCAGGCGGGTTTGACTAGCTGCTCTCCAATATTGTGCGGCTTTTTTTTAGCTTATAGTGTCGTTTCATTTTGCTTGGCTTCATGCTGTCATTGGCTAGCTTTTCACTACAAATCACACATTCTGGCCGAAAACTATCTTGTCCTTCAATAAAACCAAAGCTAAGGTAACTCTCAAGATATTGCCTTATTTTTTCCGATGAGATACCGATGAGTCTTTGGCACTTTTACGTTTTTGAGACATCTTTAATTCATAAGACAAACCTCTGGTAGGAGTAAACAGTATACAGTAATAGACAGGCTTTTGATTTTCCCAGAAGGTGTGCTATTATGATTTTATATTTAACATGCAAAAATATGATTTTAGCAACCTCACAACCTCAAAGCTTTGTGTAACCCCTGTGATCTCTGGCGCCCCCCTGAGGGGGGCGCGGACCCCAGGTTGGGAAACACTGATCTACACCAACCTTTTTATTCTTCTTTCACTGAATTGAATTACTTCTTTGTGGCATGTCCTGAAAACAGTTTATGATGGTGAAACCACATGATAATGTGACGAAGTGTTGAAACAGGCTTTTCGCAATGAAAAAGAAACTGGGGGAAAAAAAAGAGAAACCCAACCAGTTGGTCCTTACCTGGTCTGATTTTTTTGTTAAATATAATCTCAGACATCAGTTTATGACATATTAAACCAAGTTATTATTTTTTCAACAAAAAGCAGGGTGAAAAAGTAAGTGCATCACATAATAGCTTGTGGAACCATCTTTAACAGCAAAAGCTTTTAAACCATCCCTTTTTTTCACCCACACACATCAATCATATATCTTTGTGGGTGTGTGTACATGAAGGTGCAGTAGTCATTTTTTTTTTTTTTTTTTTGTCAGGAATGGATTCAGGTTTGATCAAAACATAAAACACAAGGTTTGCATTAAAACTATAATTCCCAGAGTTGTAGGTGCAGTCTTGTGCTTACAGTTAGTGTTATAGAAAAGTGTTAGTATATGATTTGGAAACTAAAAATTCCTTCCTATTTCTCCTATGAAACTTTTACAAAATTGCTACATGCTTTTGCTTGAATGTCTCCGTAACCTTGACCTCGCTTCTCATGACAGATGTCAAAGCTATGATATTTGATACATTAATTTCTGAAACCTCTGCACCACTGACATAATTAAAAAGGTCCCAAAACAACTGTTTTATGCAATAAAAAAAAAAAAAAAAAAAAAAAAAACAAAGACTACCACACTACTATAAACACCCTTCGTCTCAAGAATTATACTACTTTAATAATATGTAATTTTTGGATTTTGTGTTTCATTGAAAAGTCCAATAAACAGCTTGAAATAAAAAATGTCAGGCTTCATTTCAAATGTCGGGTTTCACAGGGCTAATTAAGCAGCAGAAAATATCGTTGGGCACTGAGACACGTGCATGTGCGTGTTTGAGTTTAAATATATATGTTATTATTATCACCTTTTATATTTTTCCCCAAGAAAAAAAAAAAAAAGAAAAGATTACTACAACAGATGTCCATTCACCTTAGTGAATACTAATGTCAAGCACTTGATCTACTTCATCAGTGGAAATTAATCCGGACCAACTGAAGGTTTTTTGGAGCTTTTTGGACACTTTCCCTGTTTGCATTGATCAAGTGTGTGTGAGATGGAGTGAGTGGGACGGAGTTGGCTGCTGGAGTGGTATGTGTGTGCATTATAATTTTGGCAGGTACAACAGACCTCAGGGGAAAACAAGCAAGTGCACTCATCTTTTTTCAACCTCTACTCAATTAAAGGGAATGAAAAATCCATGAGCACTCATTAGATGGGTTTACAGGTGGCTAATGAGCTGATATTTAAAACTCGTCACTCGCTGGATCTCTCCCTCTCCACTCCTTTTCCTCTCCTCTTTTCCTCCTTTCCTTGGCTGCCCTCCTAAACAGAGCCCCTGTGGGTCTGCAGGGGTGCAAGAATCACTCTGTATCAGCAAATTGTAAGCCATGAACATGCACATCAATATACACACACGAGATTCCAATTGCATATCCCTAATGCCTCTTTTGACCAAGTGGAAGCATGTATGCAAGATGGATGACCTCAATTTGACTCGGATAATACTGGTCTGCAATGAGGTATATGACAAGAATGAATTATTTCACTTGTGTCTCTCATTATGTCCAGTTGTTACAACAGTTGTTGAAGCACTTATGGCTTGAGATTCTGGAGAGTTCCATTAGTTTTCCTCATTAAAAAAAAAAATCACTTTGCCTTTTTTCACTAGTGTGTGATTTAAAAGGGAAATCACCAAAAGTCGATGGCTTGTCTTTCGTGGAAGTTGTAGCTCCTAGGCAAAAAAAAAAAGGTAGATTGCCTGACCGTAGTCCCTCCAGTTGTGGTGTAGAAAATATTACCTCGGTAATCTACAGCAGGAGGCATTTCAGTCGGAAATGGCTCCCTGTACTGTGCTGTATATATGACTGGGGCTGAGTCGAGCTCATAATTCAGTGCGGTCGTTGGCACTATTCATCCTCTGTGTGCTGAGGCTGGGTATGGGCTTAATGACAGTGAGAGCCATGGTGGCAGTTCAACCATTGCTTTACGACTGGCAGAGACCCTGGGGCACCATGACTGGACTGCTAAGTGAGAACATGGCTGCCAATCACTTGATATTAATCTCCCCGTGATCATGAGAGACTATCGACCTGAGATAGTCTGGAGTTGGGAGGAGCCCAGGAGTGGACCCAGCTGGTGCAAGGCAGGTAGAAATCAGCTGTGTTTCCTCAAAGTGTCCAACAGCTTAACACACGCATGCACACACAGACAGTGAAGGTCAGTTGCACTCACGTTCATCAGCACCATACCGCATAATAAAGTCAGACATGAAAATCCTGAATGCTTGGAAATACTGTAAGCACCCCAGTGCAAATAAATGTAAGACTCAGAAGAAAAATCCCTTTTTTTTTTCTTATTTTTAAACGACCAAAAGAAAGTGTTTTCAAAAAAAAATGTACAGGCAGCATTAGTTAGGGCTGGCTCTGTGATTGGTCTCATGCTGGAGAGCTTTGAGACTGTGATGGAAGGGAGGACACAGAAGAAACTGTTTTCCATCATGGACAACCCGAATCAACCCCTCCACCCATACTGGACAGACAGGGGCGCACCTTCTCAAACGGACTATTACAAGTCCGCTATTGAATGGACAGATACAGAAAATCTTTCCTGCCACATGCCATCACCCTGTACAGTAACTGACTTTGATTTTTCCTGGCACTGCTACTTTTTTTTTTTAACTGATTATTTTGCACATCACTTTTAAAGTCTGACTGACCAACCAACCGTTTATGTATCAGATGCAAATATGTATAGGCATTTTTTGGATAATACTTTTTTTTTTTTATATTTGAATATTTTTCATACCTCTATTTTGTATTTTTAGGTTTTATGTTGAGTTGAGATTTTTTTCTCCTGTATGTCATGCTGTTGCTGCTTTATAATTTCCCAATCGTGGGATTAATAAAGTACATCTTATCTTATCTTAAATATTACCCCTCATATAACCTACCTATACTTCACATAAAATACCTTAGCTTATTTTATTTTATTAGCTATTTGTAAATGTCAGTTTTCTTAACAAAGGGATGATGAACATGGACTATGAAGAAGTGGACAGCAGACCTGTAAAAGCAGCCTGGCTCATGAAGGTTCAGTTGAGCCAGATTCAGAAGCTGAGGATGATTTAAAGTAATAATAGACTCTGTGAACTAAAGCTGGTCGGAAGGAGGTTTATTTCCACATACTTCAAGTTCCTTTCTGTCTCCTCCCCTTCATGAAGCTGAAAAGAGTTCAAGGTCACCAGACAGTACAGTAGATCAGAAAATGTGCATTTTGGAGTCATTTGAATAATGACATGCTGCACTAGCGAAAGGAAAGTATATTGAGGATTTAAATAGTTTACTGCAGTCAAGCAGCCGTCACAATTTGTGATACCGGATTCATTTTTTTTTTTTTAAAGAATGTTAGCTGTACTGTTTTTCTGCAAAGTTACATAACTTATTTAGGACTGCTGATCTTATTCTTCCATGCATCACAAATATCACCCATCATATGCCCATACTTAACATATGTACCATCCAAGTTTTTTTTTTTTTTTGTTTTGTCTTTCTCATTAGCCACAAACATGAGAGTCATCAAAGAAAGATTTTGGGTAACCTACATGATTCGAGTTGCATGATTAATTATTTAAAATAACTTTTTATTTGTATCCTCCCTTCACTTCTGTGAGTAAAGAACATTTCTTTAAGCATCACCGAGTTAATGGATGCGTTGACTGCACCCATATTCCCACTGAAGCTCCTTAAATTATTTATTTCTTTGTAAACATTGGCAAAGATTTTATACTTCATCAATTACTTCCGTGTTTTTTTTCTCTTTACTAAATATTCAAATGACATGTTCACTCGCTCTCCCCAATTTCTTCCACATCAACTGTCTTTCCTTCGCTGCTTCTTCCATTTTACATTTCTGCAGAAAGTCCCATTACTGAAGCTCCATTGATCATGGCTTTTTATAGTTGAGGTAACTTGGGGTCAGTATACTCAGAGTTGATTGAACCTACTCTGAACACATGTTCTGAAACCAAAAAAGTCAGTTTCTTAACTCACTAGTGGCTTTTGTTTATCTACAGTGAAGAGGAGACAGAGAGAGTGGGGAAGACACACAGCAAAGTCAGGAATTGAACCTGTGACCACTGCAGGGGGACTGCAGCCTCTGAGTTTTCAGTTTCAGAAAAAGGCTTATGCGTGGCTCAGTGGTTTAAGCAGGCAGCCTGTGATATCCCCACATATGCTAAATATGTTTGAATCCTCTGGACAATAAGAGTACAGTGATCCACTGCCTTATGTTCATTAATTAAATTAGAAAATGGTCTTCATAATTATAGGTTATACTGTATAATGATATATATGCGATCATGTTAAGAAGAGGTTTACACATAAATGCACTTAATTGTGCTCAATCTGTCATGCCAGAGCAATACAATTATGCTCTTTAAATATTATATGGATCAGTTACAAGGTTGAACCATTAAATGAAAAAAGTACCACTAGTTAGCCTTAGTTTGTGTATAACTGGAGAATGTAAACCTTTCCCAAGGAGTTTTAATCCAAGAAACAATGTGAAGAATGTAACCGTTATTTTGTCAGTGGCAGCTGTGACCACTTCCTCACCCACCACCTCACTTATACGTCGCAGTAGTCACCTTTGCTGAAAGACCAAGTAAATAATGCAGTGCATTCAATTTGTACTTGAGTGTTAGAATTTATGAGCTTGTAGTCAGAAGTTTCAACTGGAAAATTCTAACTCATAACACCTGAGAAACCTCACCTACTCCCATTTCAGAATCCAACATGAATGCTACTCACGTAAACAAAATAAACTCACACTCCAAAAAAAAAAAAGGTCAGTTGTTTCATTTATTTTCACAAAATACATGTTTTTGTTGAGTTAAACTTTTCTTTTTTAACAAGATTTATGTAATTAGTCATGTTAATGTAACCTTTTTGACTTTAACTAACAAAATTGACATCAGTGATCATGTTTTTGAGTGCAGCAGGGACAATTGCACCATTGGTTAGCTTAACTCCAGTTTAACATGACACCACCTATGCCTATAACATTTTGAGTTTCATCCATTCATCATCATCATTAATCCCATGTAGAGTCACAGGGATCTACTGATCTTTGGGTGAAGAGCATCCTGCACAGGTCACCAGTCCATCCCAGGGCCACGTGTTGATGAACAACCATGCACAATCACTCCTACAGGCAATTTAGAACCACCAATTAACCTAACAAATGTCTTTGGATTGTGGGAGGAAGCTGGAAAACCAGGAGAACCCCCACACAAGCACAAGGAGAACATGCAAACGCCACACAGAAGGGCTCTCGCTGAGATTTGAACCAGGAACCTTCTTGCTGTGAGGCAACAGTGCTAACCACCAAACCACCATGGTTTCACCTAGAGCTAAACCTCAAAGCTGAACCTGATTGCAGTGTTGGAACAAGGACATTCCTGCCGTTATTAAAAGTATTTAAAAAAGAAGCTGATGTGATGATTTAATTTAAATCATCTAATCAAGCAGTTTGGATTGGAATTTTAAAAAAAAAAAGAAGCTAAATTACACAGACTACTAAAACATAAAAGGACACCCCAATAGCCTCGATGAGCAACTAAAATTTTTTGCATGATATTTCAGTTGAAATAAAATACAAAAGCCACAACAGGTACACCACAACATAGGCAACTAGAAAAGCACTCAGAGAGCGCAGACCTCCGCCAAGCACAACAGTTCTCCCATATAACGATTTACAAATTGCGATAAAATTCGCGTTCTGGTATCAGATCCGGATCAGCCTTTGAAATTTGATAGAGGTTTCCATTATCAATCCATGGATCAAATTTGATGAGTTTTGGGCAATAATTAACGGAGATATTGAGAAACAAAATTTTCAGCCCCATTGATCGCAATGTTATCGAAAATTTGAAAGTGATCCAGAATCCAGGATTTCTTCCGGATCACAGCCAAAATAAAATCAGTTATTCCTTTTCACATTTCTGACAACTCCTGAAAATTTCAATCAAATTCCATCCATAACAGATAAACGCAGCTGAAAACATAACCTCCTTGACGGAGGCAATTATTAGGTTAAGACTGGCATCACAAAAGGCTCAGCAGCTAAACATGATATCATACCCGCACCCATGAAATCAACTACAGTGATCCATCACACTTGGCGGTCTCAGCAATCGCGGTCTCAGTACATCACGGAGGTTTCAAAAATATTCATTAAAATAAAAATATTCAAAAAAAATTTTTGAAAAAAATTAAAAATGAAGTGCACAAGGCTGAAGCGAAACATATCACATCAAGAACGAGTCTCGGGAAGCAACAAGAGCCTACAGGGATGCCCCATGAACTAAAATCGAGGCCTGTGATTGGCTGCTACGATGGGCATTACTGTGCCGTCGGTTGTCTGGGACACGCGTCCCTGCATCTCCCATCTCTAGCTCTCGTCAGCTACGCACAGAGGAGAGATCGTCAAAGAGTGTACGTTCCTTAGATTTTTGCGTACATATAAATGTATATGTACTTCCACATCGTGGTTTTCACCATTTGCAAGGGGGGGGGATGTCACAGCCCTACTACTATGGTGTAGTATTTTTTTTTGTGCGACCTGATGTTTGCCAACTTGCTGGGTCTCTACGTCAGACTACTGCTACAGTTCACAACAATGAGCACTTCACACAGCGAGCAGTTATATATAAAAGCTGTAACTGCAGAAGAGCTTAGTAACAGCTCAACTGTGGACAGCTGCTAGACCGAAGTACACTAGTGCCTCTGGCATTCAAGTGAATATTGCATCTCACATATGTGATTAGCAGATGCTTCACCGACGTGCCAAACGAATGAATGGCAGCCATGATGCGCTCATGTGCACGTTATAAATGGCAAGTATAGTCCAGGCCTGAAATATAGGAAGAGATCAGAAGGATGAATAATTCTGTTCATAGCTGGGTCTGTGATGTCACAGTATGCTGAAAATCTGAACAGCTCATTAACTCACTGGCTGCCATGAACTCAATGGCAGTGAAGCGTTCAGATTCAAATTGATTTCAATGTCAGCCAGTGAGCTAAATGAAAGGATTGTGTCAAAGGTTTAGTTTGTAATGGGTTCAAAAACCTAGATATATCCTCTTGTTACAACCAGCTCAAGAAAAAGGGAAGTAACATAAAGACAAAATCTGTTTGACACAGTTACACTCAAAACAAAACCAACCTAATTCAAATAAGCCAAGCAAACAAATCCAAGGAGGCATAAGAGCAAAGCTGGCTGCAGAGTGCTCCTGTGTCCTTGAAGGCCAGCTGGGTAAAGGAAGAAAAGAGGAGGCAGATAGGATAGAAAGAGGAGATGCACATATATTTTGGCAATATTATATTGGACAAAATATATTAATAATAATTATCCATTTACTGGAAAACTAAGAATTCCGTGCGCTTATATTATGACTGGTACATTATTGGTACATGCACCACAGAGATGACTATATGAACTGAATGTAAGCAGTAACATTGATGTTGTCATAGAGTCAGACTGCAGATCAGCACACTTACAGATACCAATAATTATTTTCTCTATTTGCAGCACACTCTTCTGTTAAGACATTTGTCTTCAGAGCAAGGGTTAATGACCTCATCTTGCTGAAGGGTGTATGGCTTTTATAACTCTCTGCATGTGGCAACCACATGCTATCTCCTTACTGTTTGAACATCACATTCTCAGCTAATCATATGACAGTTTAGTATGGTCAGAAAGAAAGGTCAGCTCTTTCTTCGCCGCACACTGCGCACATTGCGCAGACTGACTGCCCGCCTATGCGACATCCTTCGTAAAAGTCGCAAAGACGTTGGTGAATGGGCTGATCTTTAGTGCAGTGACGTAAGCCGGACTTTTTTTTCGGACCGAGTGGAGAGGAGATGCACACGGCACTCGAGTGAGGTAACTATATAAAAAAAAGCCATTTGTTTTCCATTCACTCCCACAACATGGACCCGTGTGGCGTTTGCTACGATGTGGAGATGTTATTATCCCTTGCTATAAAGATTTGTAGCTAAGTGTTTGACAGTGAAATACACCTTTGTTGTTTGTCGACGACGAGCTAATTTCTGTGTGTCGTCTGCTAGCTAACGTTAGCTGTTTGAGTTCTTGCCTGTTTTCGGCTGCTGTTAGCGTTAGCCTTTCTGAAACCGGGGGCGAAAAATAAATGAGACTGGCTTGTTTAAAATATTTTTTTCCGCTGGTTATTTAATGGTGTTGTATTAAAGACTATTGGCTGTGGTCGAGTTTATGTGCGGAGACGTTGCTGAGTTTAAGTTCTGTTTTAATGACGCGGAAGATAAACGAGCTTACTTTACTGTGGTGTATTATACCACGTGTAGCTTGAGCCTTCTTTCTGTTGAATGTATTAATAACTGATGGAGGGTATCGGTCTTCCGGTTTATCATCAAACACATTAGTTTTATGACAAGGGTAAGGCTACCTCGTGTGCTTGAACTGTGCTGAATATTACTCATTTTCTACACTTTATATCTTCATGGGAGACGGACGCAGCGTGCGTAAGACTGAAGTTAGTTCCTCCTAGTACTGAATGACTTACAATTTTAGATCGTGTTTATCATATTAAGCGATCCAATTTTTATTAGCTTAATTCAGAATCTACACGAGTGCATTTTAACTTGAAGCTTTGAAATACTTAGGTGTTTGAAACGTTGAACGTGAGAAGCAACAGCTGTTACGCTTGAAAAGTTGACGTCAGTCCAGTTTTGTCGTTGATACAGAACAGCGTAGAAACATAAAGGTTCATTCAAAAAAAAAGCTTGTGATTTTCAGTAACTTATGCAATTTTATTTCCACGAGTTATGTGTTTTTTTAAATCACAGTTGCAAAAAGATAAAAACAAACAAACAAAAAAAATCACAAGGATTCACGAGTCTTGATTTCAGCTGATTTGTGTCATAACCTGTCAAGTGCATTAATAAGGCAATGTTCAATTCTAACCTAAATCATATTGTCATGCATATCAGATCAGTATGTGAGTTTCCTGTCTAATCATTGATATTATATACTGCAAGTGGTCAGGGGCCTGTTTCAGAAATAAATTTCAACAAACTCATTTAAAGGACATGATGAGAGAAATAGCAGGTAAATGTAATCCTACTTCCAAAAATATTTTTTTCCAAGCAGTTGAAGATGAAGTAAAAGAACATATTACAGACAGGTAACATGAACATGACAGGCTTGGTTGTACTCATTCTAATGATATTTTTCCTTAACAAAGGAAAAATAATTCAAGGAGCTTCGATGGGAACATGGATACAGTCAATACATCCAGTGATGTTGGGAAAAACTGCTGAAAATTTTTTTACTTACAGAGGTGGAAGCAGAATGGTATAAAATAATTTATACGGTAATAAAAATTGAATGGTATACAATAATAATAATAATATAAAAATAAATTTTAATCATTACAGATATCAACTTCTTAATCATATAGGCTACCCAAAATCCTGGAAAGTAATTCTTGATAGCCTTCATGTTTGTGGCAATTGAACTCATAATACATCATAAATAAATTGATAGAAACGCTTCATGTACTAGACCACTTACAGCTCTGAATAGGGATAAAATCATGAATATACAGGGGTTGGACAATAAAGCTGAAACACTTGGTTTTAGAGCACAATAATTTATTAGTATGGTGTAGGGCCTCCTTTTGTGACCAATATAGCATCAGTTTGTCTTGAGGATTACATATACAAGTCCTGCGCAGTGGTCAGAGGGATTTGAAGCCATTCTTCCTGCAGGACAGTGGTCAGGTCACTACGTGATGCTGGTGGAGGAAAACGTTTCCTGACTCGCTCCTCCAAAAACACCCCAAAGTGGCTCAATAATATTAGAGAACTGGTGACTGCAGGCCAAGGGAGATGTTCAACTTCACTTTCATGTTCATCAAACCGATCTTTCACCAGTCTTTCTGTGTGTATTGGTGCATTGTCATCCTGATACACAGCACCGCCTTCAGGATACAGTGTTTGAACCATTGGATGCACATGGTCCTCCAGAATGGTTCGGTAGTCTCTTTAGTAGAAGTATTGGGCCAAGGGAATGCCATGATATGGCAGCCCAAACCATCACTGATCCACCCCATGCTGCACTCTGGGCATGCAAAAGTCTGGGTGGTCCACTTCTTTGTGGCTTCTAACTCTCCCAGGTGTGGGGAAAACAGTAAAGCTGGACTCATGAGAGAACAATACATGTTTCACATTGTCCACAGCCCAAGATTTTTGCTCCTTGCACTATTGAAACCGACGTTTGGCACTGGGACAAGTGACCAAAGGTTTGGCTATAGCAGCCCGGCCGTGTATACTGACTGTGGAGCTCCTGACAGACAGATCTGGTGGAAACAGAAGAGTTGAGGTGCACATTTAATTCTGCCTTGATTTGGGCAGCTGTAGTTTTATGTTTTTTGGATAGAATCCAGGTTAGCACCCAAACATCCCTTTCAGACAACTTTCTCTTGCGTCCACAGTTAATCCTGTTGGATGTGGTTTATCCTTCTTGGTGGTATGCTGACATTACCCTGGATACCGTGGCGCTTGTTACATCACAAAGACTTGCTGTCTTGATCACAGATGCGCCAGCAAGACGTGCATCATCAATTTGTCCTCTTTTGAACTCTGATATGTCACCCATGATGTTGTGTGCATTACAATATTTTGAGCAAAACTGTGCTCTTACCCTGCTAATTGAACCTTTACTCTCTGCTCTTACTGGTGCTATGTGGAATTAATGAAGACTGGCCACCTGGCTGGTCCAATTTAGCCATGAAACCTCCCACACTAAAATGACAGGTGTTTCAGTTTTATTGTCCAACCCCTGTAGGTTATGCAGCTGTGCAGAAAACCAGAAGACCTAAAGCTCTTACAAAATTCATTTAGGGTCTCCTAAATATGAATGACTGGCTTGAGTATCTTTTCAGTTCCTCAATATACTTTCCTGACAACGACAGTGTGCTTATATAGTGCCTGCCAAGTCCAGGGACCACTCAAGGTGCTTTTACAATCCAAGCAGCTTTCTGTCACTGCCACACATGAAACTAGATTGACTTATTTAATAAACTAAATTATCCCTGTAATTATTCCTATAAACAAATTACACTATGGCTAATGTATGTAAAACCTAGACAGGATTTGTTAACACTCAGCTGAAACAGCATGTCTTAGGGGTGGGAGGAAACTGGAGTACCTGGGGTAAACCCACACATACACAGGGAGAACATGCATACTCCACAGAAAAATCCAGCTCAACCAAGATCCAACTGAACCTTCTTGCTGTGTTGTGTCAGTGATAACCACTGCGCTACTGTACTGCCTGTCATGAGGAGCAACGGTTTTTAATTTTTGAGAATTCCATTTTAAGCATTTTTTGCAAATTTAACCCCAGGACAGTATATAAAGTAATGAAATATAGACAATGTATGCAATTATAAATGTAAAATTCAATGTTTTTATACTTTTAAACATATTGTGTCCAACAAAAGATTCAGTTTTTTGACAAAGAAAAAAATTCAAGAAAAATAACTCGAATAGGTAAAATCCATTTAAAGTGCAAAAAAGAAATTTTAACAGCAGTAAACTAATCATTTTAGCTTGTTTAATTTCTTCTGTTATCAGACACATAGTTTGTCATGATGTACCTGACATTTTTCAGGTACGTCATGACAAACTGCATGTCTGGTAACAGAAAAAACTATATTTACTACAGCTTATGTAGATACTATGAAATCCAAAACACTGAACACTGGTTGTGTGTGTCAGTGTGTGTTTTTTTCTTTAGGTGTTCCAGCTGTTACAGCCTCTTTGTGTTTACCTCAGTGAGTGATTCTCGCCTTTTTATGTTTGTGCTTTACACTCCTCAAGTGATTCTCGCACGTATCTTTTCGTGTCCATTCAGCCGTGTACTGGCAAAACTTGTAGAACATTGAATCGCCAGACACATAATAATCTCGAAGAAACTGCTCTGTCCTGTACCTGGGAGTAAGTCAGTAGTTCCTTCGCTTCTTTGCCGGTTTCTCAGATGGCCGCATCGACGTGGTTTTTTTTTGTTGTTTTTTTTTTTGTTTTTTTAATTCATGAGGAAAGTGGGGGCAGGAGGGGGCTGAGAAGTGCGCAGTGTCCCAGCTTTTCGTGACCCCTGTTGGGACATTTTCTCGAAACAAAAGTTCCTTTTAGTCCGGGAAAAAAAAAACCCAAACTTTTATGGAAATGCCATTCAGTTCTGTTATATTGCACATTTAAAGTGAATTCCATTTTTAATCTCCAATTCCGCGATTCCGTCCGCGATTCCGTGATCGCGGATTCCATAGGGCTCTATGATAGGGTAAGGAAAATTTTAAAATACTGAGTCCTGATAACAAAAAAAAAAAAACTGGAAAAAAAAGGCATAAAAACATGAAGACATAAAAATCATTAGATGTGGCCTGAGTTGAAAACTCTGCAGCCTGCTTATTTATTTAGTTTGATACCTTTGATAATGTTGGATGCATTTTCTGTTGTGATGCATGTCTGGCCTTCTTTGGTCACTCTCCAGTTGTTCAAACACTCTCAGTCCATGAGCAACGTTCTTTCCAGCGTCGTCAGGAGGAAAGTATGCTGTTTGTAGGCATGCATTTCTGGCACTAGTGTTGCTGCAGAAAGAGTATTCTCTACAGCAGGTGATATAGTGACACCACAGCAAAGCACTCCTACACTTGAACATCTTGATCAGCTTCTATTTCTGCACGAGTATTTGGTTGCTACTAAAGGACAGTAATCCTATGCACAAAATATGTGATGACTACTGTTGAGTGATCAGATGATCACAGAAACATAGCTAAATAGTGTTATTTGTACACACTTGAGACTTTAAGTTTGGAAATTAAGTTAAATATTAAGGCAGTTGGCTTAAGCGTAACAGTTTTATTTATTTTATATATTTTTTAAACTCTAAATATTATTATTGAGGTATCACAAACTTTGTTTTGTAAGAAACCTTTAAAGATGTCAAATGACAGAAAGCGTCAGCCTGTCAATTTATACAGAATTTAATTTTTTGTAATAAATGTTAGGAAAGTTGTAATTTGTTCAAGAATAGCTTAAAAGAGTGGAATTAGTGTGTCACTCACTGTGAGCTGCTTAAGACAGTGTGACCCTTAAAACACCCAGGAAACACAAGCAACATAATATTCCTGCAGTGTCCTATATGTTAAGAAGACCTGAAGATTTTATTTTTGGCCATATCACCCAGCCCTATTTGATTATACTTGTATATTCGCAGGTCATGTCATTATTGCAACATTCCACAATAATATGGGACGTTTTCTGAATATTGTACAGCTCTAGCGAAAATACTGTTTAGTTTTTTTTTTCCTTCTATTTCTTGAGAAATAGCTTTTATTTATATTGTCTTTTCTTACCAAGCTAGAAATGTTTCTCCAGGTTTATCACTGCCTTCACAAACAACGAGGTCTTGGATCCCTCTATTAACCTGTTGCGCCCGACGAGGACGCCGGCGTCCTCATTGTGTAATAATTTTGTCTAAAAATGACTCATACAGAACGATCACTTCATCTGTCATAGCTGTGTTTGGTATCATTGAACTCTGCAGAGTCTCCTCTTTGCAAAGATAATACCGTTTTTCTTCCATCTCTTATATATCTTGCACAAGAGGTGCCTAAAGACATAAAAGCCGAAAGTCGTGAAAGTCAGCACTTACCGGTTTTCGTCGGTAAAAGTCCCAGAAAACGCGGAGAAACGGGTTGAATCCGGTCCCTGTTTGTTGACAGAGGCTTAGCTTGTCTATAAACAGAAAGATGCTCACTCCAGCGATTTTTGGTTGGAGAAATGCCCTGAACAAGCTTGGTTCTTCGTGTACGGTTGAATTCTCGTGATCATTTATTGAGATTTAGTGTCAATAAATGTTATTACTTATAACTAAAGCACTTTTTTGCAATTCAGTACCATATTAGAAGTGTAAAAAAGTTTTGTTTGATTTCTGATCGTAGTTTTTCAAGCAGAGGAATCATCTTCCCGAAACAAAGATGGCTTTGTTCGAATTTCCGGTGACTCTCTTTGCAATGCATTTGATTGACAGCTACAAGGCGGACCTTAGATTCGTCATGTCCGCCTTTTAGAGCATAGATCAACCTTTCCAATGACGTATTGCATGTGTAATTCGACTCTATCTGAGCCGTTTTATGCCTGCGCGTAACGGTGCGCTCCTCCAGTTGTGCCTATGCGCATTTACGCAGAGCGCTCAGCGGAGCAAGCAGCAAGATAACTCGCGTAAAATAAGATAACTTCACGGTTAAATGGCTAAAAGTAAGTCAAAAACACGTTTTAGTGTCCAGGAGGCACTGGAGAAGATTTCTGAGGACTCTTCAGACAGTGAACATTATTCCTGCCTCCTCCCTGCTTGACATTCATGTAATTGAGCCCTCATAACCTCAAAACCTTAACTGTAACATATATTTTAAAAAGTTTATATGCTCAACATGTAGTCATATATATTTGTAGTCATCAAATATATTATGAATTGGTGGTTTTTACACAGTTATGTATGTTAGTATGTGGTTTATGGTAATACCAAAAACTAGTTGTAAATTTAAAAATGGCAAATTTGTGACTATTTTAACTCAAACTGATGAAAAATACCAAAATGTAAAGGAAAAAGTACCTATTATCTCAGAATATCATTTTGGTTACCATGTGTTCATTTGGAGTCTCCAAAGGCCTTTTTGGAGCTGCGCCTAGATTTTTTAATGAAAAGACCACCTTAAAATGGTCATATGTTGTGCTATCTTCTTCAAATTTGAAACACGTGTTCAGTTATAGTGTGCCTACAGCCTCATACTGTCATTTACTATTTCAGATGAATATTCAGACTATTATTCATCCTGAAAGTCATTTTTTATTTCAGGTGGAACAAAATTTTAAATTTTCTACTGACTTCAGAGTTCCATTACTCTGTCTCTGTATCACCTAGAGTGTTCCTGACAGTTTTATAAGAAACTACAGAGTATCTTCTTTATGGAACACTTAATGCATCCATGTGGACAGAACAGTTTAGAAGTTACAATCATTTTAATTTGGGTATGTCATTTTTAGGCGTTTTGCTAAAAAAGGGGGTCAGGGTTTAACAGGTTAAGGGACATTTTGGTGCTTTGTGAAGTTTACAACTTGTTCGGTTACATCTAAATGAAATATTAAAACTGTATAAATGTCCTGTCTGTAGCGCACCTTTTAGCTGCATGCACGTACGCCATGGGTGGCTGGTCAGGTGGTTGTTCTGGACACAGCTTTCAGCTTTGAGCAGGCACACACATTCCCTCCCTGTGGCTGCCCGCCTCTCTGTGCAACTTAGTTAAGTCACCGGACTCAAGAGCTTAAAAATGTTCAACCTGTTACTAATGTTACTTCTGGCAAGACCACTTTATGTTGTTAAGGTGTGAGCTCCATCATTTTTGGCTGATATTTGATTAAAGGTAAGCATCACTTGTCACTGCCCTTTTGTCATTGTGTGTTATTCCTTTGACATCAGCACAGTGTATTCCTAAGGTGATTTTTCTGTTTATTGGTTGTGTCTGGTCCTTGTGGTCTGTAACTCTTATGTGCTGTGATAAAGATGTTTCCAGGCCACAGAGCATCATCAATGCACCTGTGTGTTGCCTTAGCCGTCTCAGGTCATTATTTTATTGTAGCTTCTTGATTCTGTATCCATAATTCATTGCTATAAAAAAAAAAAAAAAAATCAACAAGTGACTCAGCAGCCTTAGTCTGAAAACCTGTAGGTGATGTAGTATTTGTGACTTGGACAGTTGTTTGGTAGCAAGAATTGCCAGAAGGATGGATCCTCTTCACATTGTATTTGAACCCACAAGTCTCATGTTTACCTGAGCTATTCCCCAATAGCTGATTTTCTTAACCATATGTTATATGTGCCTTAGTTTCTCAGTGTTTTTGTTTTCCTTGGGCTCTACTTCACACAGTCACATGAAGGTGATTTGTTTCTAGAATTTTGTATCACTTAAAAAAGCTTGACCTTGTAAAGTCTGTGTGATGTATGTTGAGATCATTCTCAAACTTGTCGCTTAACCAACCAAATGTGCAGTCTGCTACCATGAGACTGTTCGTTACAAGAAAGAGAAAAGCAGAATATGTGTGAATATGCCAGTGACATTTGAAGGAGGTCTACCACACACATTTATCACAGATTTCACAGAGCTGCTCTTGATCAGAGAATTGTTATTTGGCTCTGACTAAATAACCACCTTTTCACCTTGAACGCTGTTTACCTGTGTTATGCAGCATTGTAGGTGGTTCTCCACATCACGATGATGTAGTTTCTGTAACCATAGGGTGGATACTTGCATGTGCTTTTTGTGTGGACAGTTATTCTTTGTGAGTGCAGCATGTCCATGGGCAGCATCAAAAGTGTTGAATGAATCTGAAATAGAGACGTGTGACCTAAAAACAGTCCATAAGCTTTTATCTTTTTGTTGTATTTTGTTTGTTGTCAGTGAACGTCACTTCAGCTGAGTTGCGTCATGTTTCTGCTCTTCTGAAACTCCTCCACCATCATTAGATCCTGGTCTTCAAGATTTTCCATAGATCATCTGTTGAAAGTTGGGTCCATGTTGTGACTGACATCTGTCTTCTCTCCTGTGCCTCCGGTATTACCAAGAAAAAAACACTAGCTATTCCTAACACTTATTTTTCTTTCTCAAGAAAGAGAAGGAAAAAAACAACAGTATTTTCGCAAGAGCAGTGCGATGGAATGTTATTGTGGAATGCTGTAATAATGAAATGACCTGTGAATATAGAAGTATAATCAAATCGGGCTGGGTGATATGCCCAAAAATAAATCTTCAGGTCTTCTTATCATATGGGACACTGCAGGAATATTATGTTTCTTGTGTTTCCTGAGTGTTTTAAGGGTCACTGCCTCATCAGGCAAGTACATTATGGAGAGTCACCAGAATGATGAGATGGAGCGAATTTCGGATTGTTCCGATCATTCCTCGGTCACTGAGGCCCTTTTCGAAATAGACAGCATGCAAGGTGTGTCAGAGGAACTCGGGTAGGCATTTTGCTGTATCGTTTTGAGCCGTATCTGGACGAATTGCCCCCAGAAACAGAGGTGTCAGACTCTCCCTCAGAGCCAGAGACAGATGAGGAGGGACCCGACGAATCCATCCCAGAAGATAGCGGGTGACTTCAAAACACGGAATGGTAAAAATCATCTTGTTCCTCGGGCTGACAAACTTTAATTATTATTATACAGTTAACCCTTTAAGCGCCATAGTCGCAATATTGCGACAAGCAACATTGCTGAATAAAGCGGGCTGTATGTATAAATGTGAAGCCGAATCTTATTACTTTTCACCAGGAGATGGCGGACATGTGTGCCTGTAATCTGAGAACCATTTTTGGTGGTGGCACTATTCAAAGCATAAAATGAGTTCTAGTGCAGCAGAAGGAGAATGCAGTGTAGAGAGAGCAGAATAGAGCGAAAGAGTGTTTTTGTCATTTACTCACCATGCTGAGAGGTTGGTTTACTGTCCACAAAGTACTTTGTCAGGTCCTGGCTAACTCCGATTGCGAGGAAGAAGACATGCAGTCGTCCAGTGAAGCAGAAACTGACATTATTAGTGACGGCGAGTTCGCACGCCGTAATCCACAATGAGCACATAGTATATCGGCTGCTTCGCCTCAGCGTGGTCGGGGTGGAAGCATTCTTCGATCGCCAAGCAGGTCGAGGTGTCAGGGGGCCTCAGAACACTGCAAATATGGAAAAATGTAGCGGGGATTAAAGCAGTTCTGGCAACGAGGGAGAAGCCGGGGAAAAAACACCGCTAATGGCGCACCAGAAATCACGGTGATGATGGTGGCGGCTGAGAGTTCCTGAGAAGAGTAAGAGTATCAAAAGTGGAGCCCAAATTTTGATGAGCCCGTTGGTTTTTGTGGAGACGATCTGACAAATTCTGAGCCCATTGATTACATCCCTTTTCCAAATGATGAATTCATTCACTTGTCCCTCATCCTCCGGACTTGCTGAACCCATTGCTCCCGTCGAACTGGGTCTTTTGGAAATGTGAACAGACTGCATCCCCCTTCCCTGGTATTCGAACAAAACCCTGCCACACATCAAGCCGGCATATTGCAAAAAATGATGGAGTTTTGCTCAGAAAAAGTTGTCCACAAGCACAGTTTACACCTGCTGGCAATGTAAATGGCTGCAACACAAACCTCGCGGGGTTCTGCATGTGACGTCATATCCGCTTTCTTCCTTCCGGCTGCTTGAGGGCTGGCCGCTCAATCAATTTTTGTCGGTGGCACAAAACAAGTTTTCGTCAATGTCCTGACGTTCAATGTTGCAATGCTATACATCATTTTATTCGGGAGAGTGCACCCAAATTCTTGATTTTAACATAATTTTTGGTGTCAGGAGCCCTTTAAATAAGTGGTTGGCCCACATGGTAACAGCAGCTGATTATGAAAGTGAATTTTTTAATTCTTCTAATTTTTTTTTATTTCTTGTCATTTTTTTAAAGAATGATATTGATATGATTTTACCCTTCAGAACAGCTTTTAGAGCATCCTGTACAATGGGAGGAGACAGATCTATTGAGAGGTGTGTAGGTGCATGGTCGCTTAGGTCAGTTGTTCCAATTTCACAGGTGTGTCTTTCTGTTCCAAATATTAAGAAATAATCTATTCTTGTATATAATTTATGGGGAGAGGAGTAATGAGTTCTGATTGGGATACAGATCTCTCCATGAATCTATTAAACTTACCCCTTGGAATAACATTAATTTTCTTAATCAGTGAGTTTGAACTCTGTATTTGCAAATTTGAGGTGTTAATTTTAGGTTGTAAATGTATATTTAGGTCTCCCCCGCAGATTAGGAGACCTACTGTTTCAGATACCATCAAATCCACAATCCACAACATTCTTAAAAAATTAATGTCACTTCCAGGTGGTGCATAGATGTTTAACAAAGTTATGGGGGTCCCCTCAATTTTTCCCCTTAATAATATATATCTCAACTCCCGGTCACTTTTCTCAAATAATTTTTCAAAGTGTATTTTACCTGATATAAGAATAGCGACTCCCCTTCTTCGTCCAGATTTGTAAGAGGTGGAGAACATTTTCGTACAACCCAGTCTTTTCAATTTCTCATGTTCCTTATGGTCCAGGTGGGTTTCCTGCAGATATACCATCTGCACTTGTTCTCTCCTCATTTTAGTTAAGATCTTATTGCGCTTAATTGGATTTAATAGACCATTTACATTATGTGATATAATATGTATCTTTCCATTAGTCTGATTTCCAAAGTATTTGTAAACTAGCAAAACCTCGGGTAAACCTCACACTCCTTGAACTCTTGAATAGAAATACAAATGTTTGAGCTGTATAGAACAACAGCTAAATAAGTAAACCCTTGAACAAATGTAAGACAATGAAAAGAAAAAAAGCATTAAAAAATAAATGTTGACTTCCAATGGTGGGGTCTCCAGAGTGACCTGACTTTTTTTCCCTTTATGCTTTTTTGTCTTGTGATATAATTATATGTACATACAGACACACACACATATATACACACGTGTATGTATATATATATATATATATATATATATATATATATATATATATATATATATATATATATATATATATATATATATATATATACATTTTCTTTGCTGCTCTCCTTCCCCCTTTGCCCCCACAATGTTCACAAATCTCTGTGGGCTTCAGCTCATTCAGTAACATCTAGCAAATGTGAAGCAAGGGCCCATCTGATTGGCCAAAGATTTTAATGACAGTTCAGTCTTTTGTTGTGATATTGACATTGCGCGTGGTGAAACCACAAGGATGATACATAATCAATATATTGTGCAGCCCTAGTTCTCACTATCTTCTGAATGGAAACTTTTCAGTATGGATACCCCTGGTTTAGTAGGGAATCATAAAGAGAGAGGCTAATCCTTTCTGATGTAACCTTCCCAGCTCTGGGAAACTTCTCTTCTTCTATGAAGGGTTTAGTTGAAGAGCTCAAAATATTACGGTACTGAGAAAACCATAAAGATTTATTGTGTTTTCTGTTAAGCTGTTAAGATGTTTTTTCTTTGAGTACTCATAAATACTCATACAGGGATTCCCCGTTTTCACAAGTATAAGTAACTGTTTTACTTTTTGAAGAAAAACAAAACAACAAAAACAATGTACTTGTTTTGAAACAGTAAACACGAGTCACTAAGTTACATATCCGAAATACTAGAATAGGTTTTGGCTTCTTTTCCTAGTCTGCTGCCCTGCAAGACACAGCTTGACACTGAGATGAGAAGGATGTTTATGGTCATGTGAGAATCATATGAAGCAGCTTAAAGTTCAGAGTCATTCTTTGCTTCAGAGAAATTCCAGCCTTTCCCTGAGTATATTGGAAATGAGAATATTTTTGAGAAGTATCATACAAAAAAATAAATAGACATATACATATGCGTACGTAAACATATACCCACAAAATAAAAAGAGACATCCAGAAGAGCTAATTATAGATTTCAAAGAAATTCCTCCCCTTTTTTTTCTTTGATTTTTGTATACTTGGTGTGGTATTTTAGTTTCATCCTTGTTCTTTCTAACTAAATGGACTGAATTTGAATACTATTCTTAAACGTGATATGCAGTGATTTGTATTTATATGCTTTATATTCACTGAATTACATTCAATATTGCCATGTAATTGGATACACAATTTCTTTTTCCACCTTTTAACTCAGTCTCGCTGTTAGTGAAATACAAAACAGACCAGTTCTCAATGTTGTACTACAGAGTACTTCTGCATTTGACAGATGTACTCTGTATATCCTATCTGGTTTATATTCCTCAGTAACAAAAGCCTTCTGATTTTTTTGTGGCGGTGTCTCTTGAGGAGGTGGGCACTTCCACCCTCTTGTCAAATGAATGTTGTGAATTATGCTCATTTACAGTACATTTGCATTACATGGTCTTATGAGAGCACCACGACACAATTTCAGATGATGATATTTTATTATATTTTACTTTATCTGTTTTGATTCAGGGATTTTACAAGGTTTAACTGGACCTTCCAACAGCCCTGCTGCCACCACATTGCCTGAAGTTGATTTTTGTAACCTAAGGTAGGAGAATTTAGAAAGGATGCTGTATTATATGGATGGTTTTCTTTAAATTAGAAGATTTCTGCTCTATCATCTTGATAAACTGCTAAGTACACTTTCAGTGTTACTGAGAAAAAAAATGGAGCATTGCAGTTTACCGCTGTAGTGTTGTTAGTTATTGATGAAAATTTGTTACTGTGATCTCTCTGTGAAGACACATATGACCAGTTTTAATTGTTGAAATATAATGGTTGCATTACTAACCTCTTGTGACAACCTGAACTTTGCAACACAAAAACCTGAATTAGATTTTTCTTTTTTTTTTTTTTTCTCAGATGAATTGTTAAACCTCTGCTTTGGTTAAATGTCATGATGTCTTCAGTGAGTTATTGCATTGACATGGCAGTGATGGAATGTCTTGCTTTTGTTGTACCAAAACAGATGTAGTTACACTTTAGATCTCTGATTAGATCTCAACCACCTTGGTGAAATCTGTTGTAAAATTCATTGGACCATTAAGATGTAAATGTAAGCACCACGTAGCTTCATATGTAATTTGAATTAAACAATCTTCTAAAAATAACTTTACATTCTTTACTTTTTACATTAGTTTGTGTAATACGCAATTAAACACACACTGAATAGAGTCTCTTGTTTTCATTGAATGCCAAGTACAACAAAGACTCTTATCAGGGAGCGCTCTCTTGCTGCTTCGAGGGTGTGTTCTTAAAAATAGGTCCTGGTTTTGCCCCAACCTATCTGCTCTTAGGTTCATAGGTCACTGCTGTCTCATGTTTATAAACACTGTCTTGTCGGCTGCGCTGAAGTTGGTCTGCAGCCTTGGCCCGAGTGCCATCACTTAAGTATTGGTTAGACTTCATTTCACACATCACTTCAGGTAAGTAGCTTTGCTATTAGACATACTAATTTTAAATCAGAATGAAGTTAGCGTTTAATAGCCAATATAATCTTAGAATATTTGCTTTGTTTGAGACCTTTTGAAGGATTCAATGTCTGATTGCATGTGAGCAAGTAGCATTAAGTGCAGCCTTTTAAAGTTTTAAAGTGCTGTATTGTTTGTGGAAACTTTGGTGTCAACAGTCACTTTATTCCAGCAAAAACATTTTGAATTACTTTGCATTATGTTAGAGTCCTTTCAAATGCTGACATATGTTTCTGCATAAACAGTTGATCTTGTTATCGTGGAGAAGGAAGTCCATTATGAGCTTATAGTAGTTAGGTGATAAGCTATTCATGTTACTGGGACAATGATCAAGGCTTTGACGATTCAACAAAGGTGTTGTTTTTTACTTTGATGGACACAACTGTTTCCTTCATTATACACATCACTGGGATCAATATGAGTACATTATTTGTATCTCCATTGGAAAATATTTGACTATTATAAAGGCAAGCCAAGGCAAGTTTATTTGCACATTTCGTGTACAAGACAATTCAAAGTGCATTACATAAAACACTAGAAGCATTACAGAAGCATTACAGAGTATGTTTAAAAAGAAGAAAAAAGTTGATCAACAGTTGTTTTTTAAAAATGAAGAGTGCAGATAAAATGCAAGAAATAAAAGTTAATTGTCAGTTGTTTTGATAAAAGGTGGCAAATAGCAGTTTCAATCAGGGTTAAACATTTCTAAGAGTTTCGCCAGCCCTGCAGTTTTCTGGGAGTTCCACATGTGAGGAGTGTAAAAACTGAACGCTGCCTCTCCGTGTTTTGTTCTGACTCTAGGAAGAGAAAGTAACTTGACCCTGATGACCTGAGGGATCTGGTGGTTTCATAACAAACCAGGAGATCCTGAATGTATTTTGGTCCTAAACCATTCAGTGCTTTGTAAACTAACAGCAGGATTTTGGAGTCTATTCTTTAACAAACAGGAAGCCATTGTAAAGATCTGATGATTGGAGTTATATGATCCACTTTCTTGGTGTTGTGAGGACTCGAGCAGCAGGGTTCTGGACTTACTGCAGCTGTCTGATGGTCTTTTTAGGGAGACCTGCAAGGACAGTGTTACAGTAGTCTACTATGCATCTGGTCAGTGTTTGGATCAGACTATAGTCTCCTGGTGAGATGTTTATGTAGATTTGTGTGTCATCAGCATAGTTGTGGAAACGTATTATGTTGTTTTTCATAATTTGAGTGAGAGGGAGCATGTAGATGTTAAACAGCAATGGCCCCAGGATGGAGCCTTGGGGAACTCCATAAATTATTTTAGTCTGATCAGTTATAGTTACCTATGGACAGAAAGACATCCCTGTCTTTTAGATAGGACTTAAACCAATTTATTGCAGTGCCAGAAAGTCCTACCCAGTTTTTCAGCCGGTCAAGTAAGATGTTATGGTCAACCATGTCGAATGCAGCACTGAGATCTTGTAGTACCAGGACTGAAATGTTTCCGTTATCTGTGTTCAAGTGGATGTCATTAAAGACCTTAACTAGAGCGGTCTCAGTGCTGTGATTTGGCCCCAAACCTGACTGGTACACATAAAAACAGTTATTTGGCATCAAGAAGTTGTGGTGTTGTTGAAAAGCAGTTTACTGAGAAAGGGGCTTCAAATAGAAAGGAGAGATTTGATATCGGCCTGTAGCTGCTCATAAGTGAAGAGTCTAAGCTGTTCTTTTTCAGGAGTGGCTTAATGACCACTGTTTTTAGGGTCTGAGGAATGACACCTAAAAGCAGGGAGGCGTTTACAATCATTAAAATATCTGGGGCCATACATCTGCGTACAAGAGAAGAATATGTGACAATGTTTCCTTGTATCGTGTATGCAAATAATCCTCAGCGATTACTGCTACAGAATATCGATTGGCATTGTTAACAGATGCTATACAAATAAAATTAAATTGAATTGTATAAATTGAATATCATTGAAATACAGCAGTAAAAGCACCAAGAGGCAAAGGGAATAGTATTGATTGTGTCATTACAATCTACCATTCTCTGGGTGCTACATTAGACACCACTTTGGCACATACAACCCAGCTAAACATCGTTACAGAAAAACTAACCTCCATTGATTGCAACAGCACTCCTGGGTAACAGAGACCTTGCCTCAACAACTGAGTGATGGGTCATCCACTCAGACCTTTCAGATTTGCAAGACATACCAACAAAAGCCAAATCTACCACAGTTTCACCAGAAACAGAACCCCGCCCCCCAGGTCCCATGCCTATGCCCATCTTCTGGCAGGCTTTAACAGCACAGGTGGGACCCAAACAAATGTTAGGAAGGTGGTTTGGTACTTGAGGATGATTGGTGTTTATTTTCTTGGATGAGAAGGAATATTTTTGTTGGATAGATGACAGTGCAGTTAACTGGGAAGTGACAATTAAAACAAGTATTCATTTATTTATTTTTTTAAGTTGAATGGGATAAAGGTTCTGCTGTTTAAGTGGCTTGTTTTTCCTTCATCTGTGTTGTTCTTTGGCATTTCTTGTACTCTTGTGGGTGTCTTAAAATAAATCAATGTGGTATTTTGATGCTTTTAGTTAAGACTCAGAGCCCTGCAGTATGCTATCTGCTGTTACTAGTCTTGACAGCTTTGAGGAGAAACTTTGATCTTTTTTTTTTTAATATCAAGTGTGGTCCACACAACACAATTTTATTCCCTCAAGATGTACAGGCTGTAAATTCAGGATAAGCTTTGCTAACAAGCTGCAGGCCAGACATGTGCATGCATGTGTGTACACACATATTTGTCTGATCTATGCTGTGTCCCATCTTACTATTATCCTGCAGTATGCCTCATCTGACCTCTCTTTATTTTTTCCCACCCCCACCCTTCACGCTTTCAACCACCCACAGGCTTCACAAGAGACCTTATGAGGATCATTTGACTGGGATGATATTGCTGCTTCGGGCTTTTTAAAGTGGGCGAAAACAAGCAATTTGTTACTCAATCCTCTGTAGTTAGTTTCTTATGCTCCAGAATGCTTCCTGATCCAGTCATTAGATCTGTTATTGTTAGATAAAGGTGCATCAGCTTTGAAGATTTTGTTTGTCTGTGGGCTTGTTATCTTTGTTGTTGACAGTTTTTTCTTTATTTTTTTTCCCCCTGAAAATTATGTATGAACTGCTACTAACATTTTTTACTGTATAGTATGTCAGTGTGTCAGAGCATTGTTTCTACAGCTAGATTGAAACAATAAGCTTCAGTAGCTCCGCTCCTGGTTGCTGGACAACAGTAATCCACAAATTCCTTTCTTTTTTTTTTAAGACTTCCAGGGTTTGAATCCTACACAGTGTGAAGTGACTCTCATTGTGTTTTTGCAGGAGACCAAACGTGAGGGGACAATGAGAGTCCACGTGCACACCAAGTTCTGTGTTTTGTGTGTGCTCACCTTCCTTTTCCACCACTGCAACCACTGTCATGGAGAAGTACACAGCCATCGGCATGGTGGACATCAGCATGGTGGACATCATCATGAGAAGCACAACAGTGCCCACAGTGATCTGCAGATTTCTGAGGCTCCATACATGAGGGTTGCCACTGTGTCCCCAGTGTCCAAGATTCCTCAAGGGGACACTCTAGAGGAGGAGCAGCGCTTCTATATCCAGGAGCTGTTCAGGCGTTACGGTCAGAAAGACCGCTTGGACTTTCAGGGATTTCAGAGTCTGCTGTTTAGTTTGGGTCTAGGAGAAGTGAAAATGGTAGGTGTGGGTCATGAGGACCTAGGCCATGACCATGTAGCCCACCTAGACTTGCTGGATTTGCAGGAGGGGCTGCACTCACATTCATCTGACAGTGAGGGCCATAGCCATGGCCACCATCATGGGCATGATCATCCTCATCACAGGCCACACTCGGATCAAGTTCCCACACATTGCAGCCAGACTACTGCTGCCAGTCCAGCAGCTGGTGGACACACAGTTCATAGTCATGATCACAGTAAAGTACCGGATAATAACCATAAACATTCTGATGGCCATGTACAGGAAACACATCATCATGACCACATTCATGATGATGCACATGACAAAGAGCACAAACATGAGCAGTTACAGATACAAGGTAACCACAAGAATCTGTCTTCTCAACCTCACAATGACCATGACCATGAGCACAGTGATCACAGTGGTGATCATGAACACGATCATCCCCGTAATCACCAGGTACACACAGACAGGACTCCCATCAACAACCAGCAGCTGCCCTCTAACCGCCTGCAGCCCTCCCACGCCCCTCAGTTCTCTCCTGCCCCAACAGCAAGCCGGCCCAGGAGGCCCAGAAGACCAACAAGAGTAAGAGAACAGCGAAGGCCAAACAGTACATCTTCTGAAGCACCTCCATCTGTTGCCCAAGAACAAGAACACACACTTGGTCATCAACGCAAACATGACCAGAAAAACTCTCATAAACACAAGAGAGAGGCTGTGGTGGAACTAACAACACCTCCTTTAGTGATGCTCTCTGGACATCCAGGTGGCTCGTCACATCAGCACGAGGAGGTAGGACTTATTTGAACTGGGAGGTTAGAGTTAACTTTCACAGTTTATTGCTTTAGATCAATTTTGTTCAAAATGTCTCGAGTGTTTAATTTGTTAGTATGTGTACTTCTTATGTTATCGTGTGTTGTTACTGAAGAAGATGTTATTCAATTTACTTCAATTCAAATTAAAAAATACTTAATTGATCTCCAAAGGGAAACTAAAAAATAATGATGTATTTTTGTATTGTTGTATCCCTTTCACATGACTATCATTCTTAAAACTCTGAAGTGTGAAATCTGTGGCTTTATTTAGCTTATTAATCAGCACAGTGAAAAAAGTCTTTACTAACATTTAGGTTGAAAAAAATAGTCTTTTCTTGAGGCGATGTTAGGTTTTTCACATTGAAATGATTATTTAAACTACAACTCAAACTTTTGAGCAAACTCTTGTAGAATAATAAATATTCTCCTCACATCTGTTTATCATCACTTTCCAAACAAACATCGCCTACACACTTATATTCTTATTTCAGGGACAGGATTTGATATTTCTTATAAAGATAATAAATACAAAGAAAAGTCTTTGTATTGCTGTTGTTTTATGGTAACACGTTTATTTCCTCCGCCAAGGAGGTAATGTTTTTGCTGGCGTTTATCTGTCTGTCTGTTTGTCTGTGTACAAGATAACTCAAAAAGTTATGGATGGATTTTGATTAAATTTTCAGGAGTTGTCAGAAATGTGAAAAGGAAGAACTGATTTCATTTTGGGTGTGATCCGGAAGAAATCCTGGATTCTGGATCACTTTCAAATTTTCGATAACATTGCGGTCAATAGGGCCAAAAATTTTGTTTCTCAATATCTCCGTTAATTATTGCCCAAAACTCATGAAATTTGACTCGGATTGGCAATGGAAACCTCTATCAAATTTCAAAGGCTGGTCCGGATCTGATCCAGAATGTGGATTTCATCACGATCTGTAAATCGCTATATGGGGGAAATGTTGCACTTGGTGGAGGTCTGCGCTCTCCGAGTGCTTTTTTAGTTTCTTTTATATTTACTTTTTGCCTTTTCTCTTTTTTTCCAGTGTTTGAACCTCACTCAGCTCCTTGCCTACTATGGTTTGAATCCTGATTCACTCATCTCCCCCAACCAGTTCACTTATTTGTGTCCTGCCTTGCTCTACCAGATAGATAGTCGCGTCTGCATCCGCCACTATCATCAGGTGGAGCAGGAGGCCCTGCAGCCTGTAAGTTCAGGTAAGAGCCAAGTATTGATCTGATTCAGTTTGGCTGAAAGAACTTGTCATATATTTCAGTGAATGTCAGCCCCCAAGTCACTTTTGTTTGTGATTTACCTTGAAGTAATAGGTTTTTACCAGTTCATGCCATTACTTCATGCCATTTTTTTAGATTATAAACTGCATTAAAGCTGATACTTATCCTTCTTATGCATTTTAGTAGGTTTAGATATAAAAGTAAAGTGAGAGACTCCAAATGTTTTGCATGAATCCAGTACTCTGAAAGAAGTTTACAAAAGCTGTGAATTTTAACCTGTTAGTATCTCATCATAGTTTGATCACACTCCACAGTGCCTGCCTGATCAATAGATCGTTGTTGTGGGGTGTTAAACCTAATTGGTCATCACTGATGATGGCATCAGAGATGTCGTCATCAATGATGACATCATGTGATGAGTGTTCTTTAGGCGTTGATGGGTTGGATTAAAACATTATTTAAACATTGAATGTAATCTTAATGATAAATCATTTAATCTGCGTTTTCCTCCTTTCTTGATCTGTCAACCTTTAAAAATCCTATAATCTGACTTTCAAAGGTTTGAAAATGACTTAAACTGTAATATACCCAGTTTTCAGACAGTCTAGCTGTCAATTTAAGAAGTGTATTATTGATTAACCAATAAATAAAGATTTTGAAAGAGCAGGCACAGCAGAAACTTGCAGTTAAAAAAAAAAAACTCTCTTCATGTAAACTGTGATTATGCAGACTGGTCCTCTAAACTCCTAGCATTGATCACCTCAGCCCTCACTTGTGCTGCTTGATCAATGTAAATGGGGATCAGAATTACATAGGACCTTTAAACTCTGGGTGTGTTGCTGGGGCCCTTAGTGAATGCAGTGTTGGGTTTAATTACATACCAGTAAGAACTTGTCATTTAATGGGATTGTCTTTTTGTCTGTGGGAAAAGGATATCACAGTCTATTGCATTTGTTATTAGGCAGCATCGTGATAAACACTGGAACATTATCTGTGCCCACCGTGCATGTAAATTACAGATTGGAACTCTGAAGTGACATAAATAGGAGATTTTTAAAAGTGTGTGTGTGTGATAGTGAATGTCAGTATTGCAGTAGTACAATGAACAAGTAGCCAGTGTCGGGAGTAATGGATTACAAAAGAAACACTTCTATAGAGAGATATTCCTTTTTGTTTTTCAGTTATACAGTAAGATAACACATTACCTTTTTTTTTTTTTTTAATAAGTCACCAAAACCACATGATGTCCTTGGCATGAGGACATATAAATTCTGTGGGTTAAAAAGTTATCTATTTCTTTTTGCTGGGATTCGATGTTTGAGATGAAAGGGTTAAACGGGTTAAACATTGGTCCATAACTCAGCCCTTTAGACATTCCTTGGCATGCCAGTGTCGGGGAGATCCACGAGAATGGCCTGGCATGTCTAGAGAAAAGGCTGCTAAGCGCCATTCCTGTGTCCTCCTATAAACCTGTCCACCACGCAGCATTGGAAAGTAGCGAAAAAGTAACATAAAACTCGTATGATGCCATAAAATTTGGAGATGGTAATATAAAATTTTTTTAATACTTTCAAAGGACAGTAACTAGTCAGACGAAAACTTTGCATAGCTTTTCATGTGGTGTGTCATGAGCAGGGAACTACCATAAACAATTGGGTATAATGTGGTGTGTCAGCAGATAAGCAGCAGACTGGCACTGCCACTCCAGCACCACTGCCACTCCAGACTGGCATTTTCTCTACTTGACAACAGAGCTACACCTTTATTAATTACTGCTACCTTTTCACACACCTTTTTGGAAGCCAGAGTCTACAGCTGCTGCAGCTCTACAACGATGTTTTGTTAGTTAACTCATCAACTCAAGCATGTAACATCAAAAACACACAGCTTACTTTTTTAAAGTCCAATCAGGAAAACTGCATGTAAGCTGATCAGTTGTGGTTGTGGAAGGAATTTATTTAAAAAGAAGCATTACTCTTTTGGCTCTTTAAATGGTGTGTAGGAGGTGTTGGTGCCTGCAGGTAAGGTTTAGAAGGTAGCATTGGTTGATCTTAGTTTGTCACAAGTCTCATTGAATGTTTTTCTGCATAATTAAATCCCATCAGCAGGAGATGATAGATAGTGAATGTAATAATCCAATTACTGTGGAAGCGTCAGTCTGTCTTCTCAACGATGTGTTGGTTGACCTTCACCCACAGAGTAAGAAAAAGACAAAGGTAATAAATGTCTTCCATCACATCTGGCTGTTCTTAATGCAAGATGTGAAAGATCCTCTAAATCAGGATCAGTCAGTGGTTGAGCTGATACACCACCTGTGTTTGAAGAATTCTGTTTATTAGGAAAAGCTTGGAAGGATACCTTTAGGCAGAACAAAGTGCCTTACAACACACACAGAGATGAGACCAGAAATTTAAAAGACTGAAAGAAATGTACAAATATGTAGGAAGTTAAAAGACAGTTTTAAAAGAAACTATTTAAAAAGCAATGAACAAAATCCCTTGTGTCTAGAACTTTGTATTTCCACCAACTAACTTCAGACTTGATTTTGTAACTGTTGGGGCAGATACCTATATGGCTGTAATGATAAGTTAACATAATTAATTACGTCAATTAAGAAAATCTGTCTGAATTTTGATGGAGTAGGTGAACTAGGGAGAGTCTCCAGACTGCAGAGCTTTAAAGTGACTCATGATGCTGTGGGCTTGTGGTGCTCAGTAATGTCAGTCATCTTCTGTCTGTATCTTCAGAAGATGACGGCTGTCTGTCTGTGGTGAGCTGCTGGTGTAACCTGTAATATACAGCTATTTTGCCATTTTCAGTCCAAACTAGTTTCTGGAGAAAAGACTGAAGGATGTCTGCAGCAATAAACAGAAGCTTTACTGGCTTCATGCATCAACAGCTGTGTCTCTCTTGTGTGCAGGGATGCTCCACATAACGTTCCTCCTCTATGTAACATTAAAATACTAGAATTTTGGAGTCAAATATGAAAGCTTGGTTCAAAACATTCAGAGCAAAACACTTTGTATCTATTTTTATTTCTGGTAATCGAGAGAACGGGACCTCCTAGTGGAAATGGCTGTTTCAAGTCATGTCAGGTCAGTAGGTGTTTCTCCAGTGTGGCTCTGCCAGCTGTTAGAAGAATGAGACCACAAATGTCCTGGACAACCACTGAATCTGGCTGAGTCCAAGTGTGTCCAAGTAGGTTGACATCTGTGTTTCAGTAGTGAACTCAGATGCAGTCTTCCTGGTTACAAAACAAAGATGGAAAAAAATGGTGACAATTATATGATTTGTGGCATGAAATTAAGTATCAACTTGTTTCTGCATGATTAACATTGAAATAAATCATGCAGTTCAGTTCGGCTCCTTTCCTTTTATCAAACTTTCTTCTCCTGCAACGTACAAGTCTGACTTATAAGCAGTGAAGTAGTTCTCACGTGGTTTTACGTAACAAATTTATGTACGTTTGAGATTTTTATCTGTGAGAAAAGAAACTGTACCATAAGGAAAATTCTGCAAGTTTCCAAACTCACAAAGTGATTTGGTCCGGAGTAAATGAACTAATGTTGTGAAGACACCTTCAGAATAACGTTTATAAATCTAAAAAACCTTTTTTGCGGCCTCTTTTTAAGACTTCTCTTTTTTTTCCCCCATTTTTCTCCCTTCCTTTCAGTTTATCTTGATTACACAAATTATTAAAAATAGAAACAACAAAAAGATAAGAGTCAGTATTGATTTTCTGTTCTGGGACTTCATAGTACTCCGACATTTATGAGACTTCTTATCTACGGCATCTTAGTTACATCTTAGTTAATAAGTTACAGAATATGAAGTTAAATTTCATAAATCCATAAAAGCGTTACAAAAATAAAACCAGGACGAATAACATCAGTTTGTGTGCGCTAAATGCAAACCATAGAATACAATGTAATGTTTTGGAGCTCTGTTGTAGGAATAGCAGTTGTGAGAAAGAAAATACCTTTGTCACTTCTAAAGGTGTGTATAGCAGGATGTAATTTAAAAGAATTTAAAAAGCAATCTGGGCCCTTAACAGGTCCTACAATGTGGTACGTACGACCTCAGATGAACAACATGACACTGTAATTTATTAAATAAAACCCAGACAGTTCAAATCCAGATAAACACACTGCATCTGGATTTGGAATTGAAAGAGCGTCTACTTTCTTTTTCACATTACTGTATGTTTATTACCAAGTACAAAGCAATGAGATAAGAATATAAATGCCTCAGAACTGAAAACTCAGGAGCAGTCAGGAATTGACCCTTCGGTAAGCACCGCCCCCTTCCTAGTTACTGTTGCTAGGTCGTACAATCTTCCTGCCCCTCCGTTAAGGACTGTGTTAATTTGCTATATTTCTGATGTGTGTCATCAGTGTTAATATTCTACTATAATAACTCCATGGTGAAATGTTGCTGGGGACCTGCAACAGTGATTTGAGGTGTCCTAGAACATTTGGAGGGACATTTTTATTCCCTTTCCCAAACCAAAACAAACGCTGGCAAAACTGCAGGCTGTGGGTTCAGTTATGTGTCCGTCCACAACTGAACGTGGGGAAAGTTACAAAACACACCTACATTTGCTCCAAGGTAAGTTTGCTTTGTTTATTAGATGATTGATTTAACCACTGTTTAGTAAAAGTAATGTGATTAAGCAGCAGAGAGGGTGATGAGTGCAAACGAATCACTGTTGCAGGTCCCCAGCAGCAATATTACACCATGGCTTTATTATAGTATAATATAGATACTGATGATACGCATGGAGCAGCAAGATTGTCCGACCTAGCAACAGTAACTAGAGAGGGGGCGGTACTTACCGAAGGGTCAATTAAAATTACATTAGATTAGATTAGATGTACTTAATTCATCCCCCAAGGGGACATTATAAAAAAAAAAAAAGTAGAAAAAAAAAAGTAAACCTGTATAATAACCAGATTTTCTGCAGAACCTGATTTAATTTCAACAAGGAGAAGAAAGTTCAGTTTTACTGAAAGGAAATTCATTGTTGGTGCAAACAACTTTCATTTTTATAGTTTTGGTTTTTAGAAGGAATAAAATGAAACAGCAGGTATAGTTGTGCGGACCTTTTAATGATTATCTCTCTCTCTCTCTCTCTCTCTCTCTCTCTCTCTCTCTCTCTCTCTCTCTCCTGGAGAAACCTGTATCATATGTGCTACCACTCACAACAGTCATAAAGATGGTAATTAAGACGACACAAATAAGCCAAAAGGGCAGTAGTGGCTCCTCATTAGTGGGAAAACTAGAGCTGGTAGATTCTCAGAAATGGTGTGCCGAGATTTGACCGTAGACTTCACCACATGCTGCAGAGCTGCGTCTCATCTACCTCCTGCTGGCCTTCATGGGGGAGCTCAGAAAATGTACCCTTGTTTCTCGCAGATTCCCACTCCCCCCTCTTTCGTGCTGCGCCAATTAGGAAAGCCTGAGCGACAGCATGGGCCATTTTTCTGAGCCATGGCTCGCAGGAGATGCTTAATTGGAGAGAAACCATAGACCAGTTGGTCTCCTCCTTCACTCTTCTGTTCCTTTATCACCACATTCATTTGCCCCACTGCAACCGCCTGCCCACCTCTACGTCTGCAGACACGCACACAAAACTACAAGTGCATAAAGGTAATGAGATAGAGAAGTAGATGAGCTGTGTGAGTGTGAAGGACCTGCGGTGATGCAGTGATGGACTGTCTAGCTGATGTACAGTTGCCTCTCAGCGCTACACGCGTGATGGCGACAAATAAGAAAACAGCCAACTGTGAAAACTTACTTTGAAACATATTGATACAGTAAAACTAGGATATGAAGGTTATCTATGGTATCTGAACTATGATGATAAAAATATGCAGCCGGTCCTGTTTGTTCATCTTTATAACGATCTCTATATGATGTGTGAATTCAGTAAGCTAGAGCTGGTGAGGCCAATAATTAGTAGTCTGCTGTAAAACACTAAAACTACTGACAGAACAGGAAAAAGTACTTTGGTCTTATGGAAACCACGTGTGTTTATTTACCAGTTGTCAACCAACGCATTATGACTAAAGTCACACTTGTTCAGTTTTGTTTTAAAACATCAAAAAGGAGGGTTTTTCATGTTAAAACATCCATTTCAGTTTCATTTGAAGGAATATTGGAATACTTAAAACAAGGGGGTGTCTAGCTTTAGCAGACTCCTACACTTACTATTGGCAATAACTGATTGTTATTGTACCATAACTTTGGACTCCCATCTTGATTATCTCTCGTGTCAACAGCATATCACTTTACAGCACTGTGTCACATGTTAATGATGGAGCTAGCTTACAGACATACAGTTGACATGGTAGCAGAGACTTATGAAAGTATTGATAGTAGAGAAAATGAGAAAGTCCAATCTATGCTGTTAAAGCAACTGAACCCCCACGCCTATGAGCTCAAACCTGCACAAACTTATGAAGCCCCACAAGCTTAAAAATGCTGTTTTTAACCTGAAGGTTATCCACATCCACAATTTTATTTATTTTTTTATTTTTTCGCCAAGAGAAATGGAAGAATTTGGCTGTGGTTGATTTGCTGTCAGAGGATGAACTTCAGAAATTAAATCAAAACAGATTTGTACAGGCCTTAATTTGACAAACTACTACATATCATGATAAATTAGTAGCAAATAGCAGTAGAAGATCTATGAAAGTTATTCCACAGTCAATATTAAACTATTTAAAAAAAACGGTATGGAAAACAGCCAGTGTTTAAACAGTTTAAAAATATATTTTTGAAGTGCAGAGATACATGTGCATATGTGTGCATGTGCATTTCAACTCCATGTTAAAGACCTCAGATCACAATGCGTCACCGTAAATCCTAGATCATGCTCATCGAGCATGCACACATGACTCATCTCATCCAAAACTTCACTAGAATTATTATTGCAGATCTTCTTGTAATGATTCTGGTAATGCCATCTGAAAGGGGCATTAGTTTAGTTCATCCACATTAGACCGTGAGAGCCGTGTTTTCAGACTGAAATGTGTCTGCAGTGAATCAAAGATGTTCCAGTTTTGGACGGTTGATTTCACTGGAGTGGTACAGAGACCTGGTGTATCTGTAATAGAGGTTTCAGGTTTTAAAATATTACTTCTGGCATTCTTTTGATGGTGAGAAGGCTTCTCTTGAACATAAAAGAGAAATCTTGGCTCTCTTTCCACCCTCAAAACAAAACCTGCACTGCGTATATCACAAATACCACCAGTAATGTGCAAAATAATTTTCATGAGATGAGACTTAGAGACAAATACATAAATGTCAACTGTAAATAAACATAAGTATAGCTGTACAGTGCAGATGGGTCTTATCCAGTGTGCTTATGTTTTACCAAAAACACTGATAGAATAATTGCTGGTAAATTAACCTGCTTGAGCTGCACATGGAAATAGGATGAGTCCAGAAATAATCTATGATCACACATTGTGTCTTTGTCACACCTCCTATACACTCATAACACAATCAGTCTTTTCCTTCTTTTTAAGCACAGAACCTCGGCAATTTTAGAGGAGACTTTTCCACAGAGGGAGTTGATTGTTGATAAGCTCATGCAGAGTTTCAAATATGAAAACAGGATCCTGAGAATATGTCTCGGCGGAGAAGAAAGCAGCTTTGTTCAGCTGAATTCCTGTTTCTCAACATGAAAACAAGAAAGATGGACAGCTTGTCACCAAATGATTAAAAACCATCTGCAGTCAAATATTATTTAATATAGACTAGGAAATATGACATTAATATTCAGCTTCATGTTTCATTTTATTAGGATTTAGTATGTGAAAATTTCATGTTCAAACATAACTTGGGTCTAAAAAATCACCTGCTTTGTTCTAACATTTATTGTATAGAAACCTGCTCCTAAAAATGATGCACTAGAAATTTAGATTTTTTTTTTCATTCCCTATGCTCATAAGATTTTCATTAGAAACTGTCACATATGCACACATGCCCCCCTCCACATACATGTGCAACTGTTATATACCCAAGCACACCTCTTCCCACCATGCCAGAGACCAGGAATCCTCCTTTGCTGGAGAACACAACAGAGCGCTCACATTTGTAAATGAAACACATTTTAGGACTGCACTCTAACACTTTCTAAAACAACTTCAGATTTTAAGCGTGAGTCAAATCATCTGACGCCACACCACAGTGGACCAAACACATAGGAGAGGAAGTGTATCTG
Source organism: Hirundichthys speculiger (assembly GCA_018398805.1). Taxonomy (NCBI): domain Eukaryota; kingdom Metazoa; phylum Chordata; class Actinopteri; order Beloniformes; family Exocoetidae; genus Hirundichthys; species Hirundichthys speculiger. Next base: position 591,487 of record JAGFBZ010002373.1, on the reverse strand, counting down.
GATGTGAGATTTTTCCACTTATTAATAGTCTTTTTCCTTTGGCTCTGTGTTGCATTTACATGACAATGCTCAATCAGTTTTTGAAATATTTGGCAGTTGGGGAATAATGGGCTAATAAGTCATGTTAGAGTAGTGTTATTGTTGTACTGATGCACACTTCTGAGATACTGAAGTCTGTTATCTCAAAGATTTTACATGCCTCCTATTTTTTTATTATTCAGCATTGCTGCACAGCACCAGCTTTGGTGTGACATTGAATTTCATACCACATTTAACAGTTGCTCGCCTTTGATGAAAGATGACTTAGTCTTAGTCTGACTTCTGTGGTTTTGAAATGCTTTCTGGACTGACAGTTAAATGATTGTGTACATTTCTCACTTTGTCTTTTGTCTCAAGGCTGCGGCCTTGAATGGAAAATGAGGAGTGCTATTCAAATGAAACGTCACATCACCTTTTTTTTTCTTTTTTTTTAAGCTAAGCATCATATATCATTACAAGGACACATGATTTGACATCCTCTAGAGAAAAGTTTTCCTCCCATGCAAATGTGGGGGGAGAAATGCAGAATCAGCGAGGGTCCAAATGATGAGAAAGTTGTGCCAGGCTTGCTTTTATTAATACAAGTTGTCTGACCAAAATTGAGATAACCCCTGACTCAACAATCCAAGTTTGAATTTATTTTATTTTTTTTTTTAAAGACAGTTCAGTTTTAGTGCAGTTCAAAAATGCCAACAGACACCAGTCTCATCCATTTTTTCTTAGTTTATGGAAATTCTTACTTCTGTGTTGTGATGGTTAAGACTATTGCAATGCTCTTTACTTTTTGACGTCCTTAGAGTCGATCCAAAATTGCTGCAGGACTCTAGTTCATGTGTTCGTTACACTGTTGCATTCAGTTCAGAATCCTACTCAACTTCTGTCGGGCCACAAACAATCTGGCACCAGAACATCAGTGAGCTTTTAGCTCTTTATTTCCCCACTGAACCATTCAGTTTCTGAGTGAAGCCTGTTATTAATACTTTGTTATGGAGTGACACCACTATGGGAACTGGCCCAGTCTTCTTCAGGGGGTCAGACCAATAAACTCTTGGGTCTTTTAAAACCAACTGAGGATTTCTTATCTTTCTTAATGTGTGCGTATGTATTTGACTCACTAAGAAACACTAATTCATTTCACATTGGTCATTGTCACATTTCTCTTGCTTGAATTGTTTGTTCGTTCTTGAGCTTTGGTTACTTTGTTTTGACAGGTACCATATAAGTAAAACATATTTAATTTCCTCTCTCCAGTGTGGGTCTGGGTATGGGGATTTGTGTCCATCACCATCATCAGCCTGCTGTCTCTGCTTGGTGTGGTTCTTGTTCCAATCCTCAAACAATCCTGCTTCAAGTTCCTTGCTCACCTTCCTGGTGGCGCTGGCAGTGGGCACGCTCAGTGGTGACGCTCTGCTTCACCTGCTACCTCATGTGAGTATGTCACTCTTGGCCAGAACACAACCTATGTAGAGTACGCTTGAGTAAAACCTCTTATGAAGTGCAGTCATTTGAAAAAAGAAGGTACATGCTCTGTCAATTCAGTCTTCTGGACCTGACAAAGTCTTGAAATCAGGTAAATGCAGCCTGTATATTAACACAAACACTAGATATTAATGTGTTTTTTTGGTTTATTTTACAAAAACTTAATCAAATGTACACACAGTAATTAGAATAAACATTATCCATTTGAGAGAGAGAGTGATTAATGGTTTGATAAAGTCCAGTAGAGAACTGAGCTGGTGTGCTGGTCACTTACTGAAATATGGATGAAGCCATCTGCTGTTGGACCACTGCCAGTGTGGTTCTTACCAGTGTGACACCAGTGGTAAGAACCAAAATCTGATTTTGAGTTTGGCAACAATAGGCTTTCATTGAAAAAATCTCTACATTGCAGTCATTAGTTAAATTTACTCACTGTATACCGTGCCCTGGTGGTCCCTCTAAAAATAAATTAATTATTTAAATTATGAATAAAAATAAAAACAAATGAAAAAAAACACATTTTTGTCCGATTAGCTCCAGTATCATTTTCCACTCCAAAAATGTCACGTATATCACCAGATAATCCAACATAGTGACAGCTGAACACTGAACTCGAGGTTTGAAATTAATAGTCCAGCAACCAATGACTGCTGTCATGATTTGTCTTTTCCTTTATGTACAGTCTGTGTGCGTTACTTATATTAATTACTGACTGCGAATGTTGTGTTCACAGAACTGTAGAGTCATGTATCAGAGTACTGTAGAACTAACAGGGGTGATTTATTCAGGAGTATTAATGCCCATCCAAGAGAACGAGGATACATTGATCCTACTTTTTCAGTATCTATTCTGACACAGAAACCTGGGTTTAGCATATTGGCCATTACCCAATACCCATCTCATCCACACATTCAAGGTGATCCCATACTTTTTTCCTACTCTGGCTGCACATTTTGGGATACAATTCTCAGTGCATTTTTTGTTTTGTGTACAGTTACTTTAATGTAATTTCCTCAGCTTGAGCCACTGTGTTCTTATGCCAAATATATGTTCTGATATATTTGATATATATATATTCATGAGCCTCCGTCTTCCTGTTACAGTCTCAGGGGCACCACGACCACAGCCAACATGGTGTGAGCGAAGACACTAATCTGTTAACAGACTTTGATGGAGTGTGGAAGGGACTTACAGCATTGGCTGGCATCTACCTCCTCTTCATCATCGAACACTGTATTGGCATGTTTAAGCACTATAAAGATAAGAAGGTGAGTTAAACACAGCCCAGTCGTAGATGAGAGACTTGGTCCATAAAAACACATTTCACTAACAAGGGACTTTGTTTTTATTCTATTAGTTTTGGTCTTGCTTGGACTTTGAATGCAGTGAATGTTGATAGAATATAAAATTGTATGATTGCTCACAGGCCATGGAGAAGGGGAGTGAGGAGGGAAAGATTGGCCAGGAAGTTATCAGATCACAAGTTAAATCGACGCTCAGATGCAGAATGGTTGCACTTGAAGCCACTCAGCGACGGTAAGAAGTGAGACTTTCCAACAGCTATGTATCCAGCGCTGTCTCTGTAACATGTCCCTCTCTCATCCAGACCCAGAAAGCACGGCCATCTCCAGCGACAACAGTCACAACGAAACCCAACTCACTGAGCTCCAGACACCCGACTCTCCTACTAACAAGACACCACTGGCACCCACAAACCCCCAAGAAGAGCAGCAGTCACCCTCCAAAGAGAAGAGCCGTAAAGCCAAGCAGCACGGACACAGACATTCTCACGGACACGGTCACTCTCATGGTGGAAACTGCCACTCAGACCAGGAGATGAAGGATGCTGGGATAGCTAGCATCGCCTGGATGGTCATCATGGGAGATGGCATGCATAACTTTAGTGATGGCCTTGCCATAGGTAAGGGCACGAAGTGCACTTTGTTCTTCGGGCTGAACAATTAATTGAAAATCTTTCTCAATTATCAATTATTTCAGTTATATCTCTTTTTGAAATATTCATTTAATTACCACATAGAGTTAAACAAAAGGAAGTACAAGCAAATTATAAATATATATATATTTTTTATTTGAAAAATATCCCAGTTTTAATAGGTAACTGTATTTCCAGGAAAAACCTTGTCTGAAGTCTGAGAGCAAAAATAAAACGATATTAAAATAATCGCTCATTAATTTGAATCAAGGAAACTTCTTCAATTAATCATGATACTGATTTGAGGTCATATCAGCCAGCTCTAGTTGTTCCCATTCAAACTCACTGGGTAAGCCATAAAAGACTGGGACTTCAGCTTTATTGCTCCATAAAAGATTATTTCAGTGCTTGAGAGTGATGTTCACCATAACCATACAGTCCATGTTCAGGTAATCATCTAGGTAGTTCTTACTTGCAAACTAAAATAAAAACAAGACAGCTGTTTGCTGGATGGAAAAATACATTTATACACTAGATACTGGAAAGTGGCAGTAACATTGAGTACATTTAGTTTCTGAAAAATGGACATCAAATTTTCTGTACAATAGGTCTCATTCATGAAATATTCATAAATCAGTGAGGACATTTGCACTTAAATCACCTTGTGACAAAAAAAAAAAATCTCCCCCGGACTCATGAACGCTGCGTAAATCTCAGTAAGTTAATGAATGCTACATGCTCGCAGGTGGGGAGCTCCCTCACACAGCTCATTAATTAGCATAAATCCTGCCCAGAGAGCACCACATAAGAAGGTGCAAAGGTGGAGACGACCAGGTGATTCACATGACCTCAAAACCTTTGGCTAAACTCGTAATCTAATGAATCCAGGTAAGGAGCCAGTGCTGGTAAGCGCTCCACTTTGAAATTTTCCCAGTGAGACATGAGGTCAGAGAGTTGAAAAAAAAAAAACAAAGCAGACCACAACTCTTCTGTTCCTTGTGCAATGAGAACTTCATGCTGATATTTAATGGTGTTTCTTCTGTCCAGTTAAGTATTCAATAAGTGAAGTGACGGCGGTTACGCTGCTGCAGAAAACTGCAACATTTGTATTATCTTAAAAAACCTCTCTCCACAGATTCATGACATTATTGGTGTCTAGGAGTGCTCCGATCAGGGTTTTTGGGGCCGATCACCGATCACAGAAATCAATATCGGCCGATCCGATACGGATCACCGATCGTATTTATTTCCCTTTGTTTCTTGCTGTCTTAGACCTTTTCGACTTGAAAATTGTGGACATGCGCCCCCTAGTGGCCCCGCCATAACTGGAGGGTGCGGTGCTCCACCAACTAACCCAAACACAGCAGCGTGGAGCATCTGTTACGGATAACGCAGACATGTCTTGGATTGATGATGTTAGGCAGTGGCCTCCAGTTACAGATGAAGGTAGTTTATCGCTGTTTTTAATGATTGGTTATGGAAACAGCATGATCTATTCCCATAATCAAACACTAAAAACTGTGGAACGCTGCAACGCTGGCTATAACTAATGTCAACAAGCCATAAAGATTATGCTACTGTAACGTTAACGCTAGCGGTAAATTAGGCTATGTGTTAATGTTATATTTAATTTATTTAATCATTCTCCTAAGTCATTCATTCATTCATTCATTCATTCATTTATAGGCTTGTGCTAGTGCCGAGGGCTACAGTAGCCTCATACTGCTGTTCTTTCGGCCAGAATCGTCCGGGACTCTCAGGGAGACTATGAGTAGTACGAGATTGAATGTTAACGAAAACTCACCCGGCTGTATTCATTTGGAACAAAGTCCTTTCTGTTGATATTTTTCACCCACGTCTTCCTAACTTCTTGGTTGTCGGTGCGCCCAGGAAATCGGTGCAAACTGTATGGCTGCAAACAAGGCAGTCTTCGTGCAGTAAAGGCTTGTGTATTTCACATACTTTCTTCTTCCATTGTTGAATTTTCACACCATTGTTGGCACAGTTTATGACGGAACATGTATTCCCACTCGACCGACTCGACATTATAAAAATATCTATTTGTAGAAAGAGAAAAACACTGGTTAATCTGCGAGCTGGTGAAAGTCTCGCTCTGTAGCACAACCCCGCAATGGCGGACGGGGTACTTCCGGGGGGCTGGCCCGAAACGGTCTATAGACAGTGTATGCGCACGAGAATAGAGCGTTTTTGATCGGCTCTTTTGATCAGCTTTAATGACAATTCTGACCGATCCCGATCATATGCATATCGGCCGATCCGATCAGGTCACCGATCGATCGGAGCACCCCTATTGGTGTCCGTATAACTGTCTGAGCTGCAGCATCAGCAGATCATTTAATCAACCCACTGAGACTTTAAGAAACACAATCTGAAGCTTAAATATGCAAAATGCCAATTGATTTAGAATATTTTTCAGATGCATCGTCATATAACAAGTTTGTATGTTATATATTATCGAATAACAGTCCACATCAGCATTAACGTTGTAAATTCCGAGACAGACAGCAATATTTATGTGTGCTCCTCATACTCAGCACTACACATGTTCAGAGGCAGGAGGAGATTTTGTTTGAAGAGTTTGGAACTACTAACATTTTCATGAACATCAAAGCACATGTGAAATTCACTCTACTCACAGTTTATGCTTAAAATCCATTCTGCTCATGTTTCATAACTCAATTATTATTGAGTTTGTATTTTTTTCAAACTGGCTCCAGATCTATGATAACCAAAGATTTTCTCAGTACACAGCACAAAGCAGGAAATGAGCATAAAATGGTGTCTACAAGTTTTAAATGTCACTAAAGATAAAACTGAAAACCTGATGCACTGAATTGACAGCTTATTATTGGTTAATGTGATAAAACAGTGTACAAGGATGCTTAAATGTTTCCCCACTCCAACACTGTTTAACTGTACAAACCATCCACAATGTCTTCCATAGGTTTAAAGAGTTACACTTCACAGTTTTAGCTTGGCTGGTTTCCTTTATGGTAACCTAGATTATTCATTTTGATCAAATTTGTAGAAACATCCTCCTTTCAAGTGTCGCTAACAAAATGCCCTCCAAGACACGTGCTGTCAGAGCTGGAACAAGGAGAAGCAGAGCTCTGCTGGACCTGCCGGTTCCGGTCATCTATCCCCCACATACACATGTGCCGGTCTGGCCCGTCGCCGTCCTGAAATGATCCGCTGGGGTTCCTGGCTCCTTCAGCCGAGCCGTGCCGGAGAAGCTGCTGGCAAACATCTGCAGTGTGACCTCCCATTTCAAATGTCATTTCATTGATGACATCAGAGATGACCACTATGTCTGGTCGACACACAGTCAACACAACTGTTTAGCTAAGCTTTAGCCTCAGATCAAACCAGACCCACAGCCGTTCGTTAACACAATTAACACACAAGCACAACCAATCATTCTCCTTGAAGAACGATCATCTGCAGTTGAAGCCAGAGACCTTCTCCAACAGAGATGAAACACTAATGAGGACGTGGCTTGTTTTTAAACAAAAACAGACTAACAGGCGAGGTTGCCCAAGTGCCAACCAGATTATTTTCTCAAGTGTCAGTGACAACATGCGTCATCCTTTTATGCTCGACTATGGAGTTGAGAAGAAGTATAGACTTTCTTCAACCTTAAGCATTTTACTGATGAATTTGAGAGCGTTTCTCCTCTCTAATGATGGAAACTTGTCTCTACAGGTGCAGCATTCAGCGCAAACCTCACTGGTGGCATCAGTACGTCTGTGGCTGTTTTCTGCCATGAATTACCTCATGAACTTGGTAAGTGCAGCAGGACAGAATGGAGAAAAAAATCTTTAAACACTGCACCCTTACTCTATTCTACAAGATAAACATCATCATAGAAAAATTCCCTTCTTCCAAAGTAATGGTTTTTATCTAATGGGAGTGTGGTGACTGATCAATAATCTAAGAAGATGATTGAGGACGTGGTATGATTGTAACCGTAACATCTGTAACAGTGAGCATAAAACGGATCAGAGCTTTTCTACCTGTTCGTTCATAATGAGAGGAAATGGGGGGGGGGGGGGGGGGGGGGGGGGGGGTTGTGTGTCACTTAATCATTTGATGTACAGAGTTGGTGAATTATGATTTGGGGTTGTCTGGCTGCTCCCCCTGGTGTTGATCAGCAGCATCTTTCCTTTTTCTTCTCTTTTCTTTTGATTTTTTTTATTGTCCTAAGGGGGACAGCACGTGAAAGATATTTGATTTAAACAAATGTCTTCTTTTTTTTTTTTTTTTTTTTGCATTTAGGAGTTTTAAATGTTAAAAGTCCAGCTGTTCCTGCAGTGCTTCATAAGAAGAACAAAAAGTCTTGTCCAACATTTTGATGTTTGATCCACAAGTTCAGTTGGCTTCTATTTCCAGACTGAAGCAGTGAAGTCTCAGAGTGCATGTGAAGATCTGCAGCTTTGTTCTCTTCGTCTCTGTGTAATTTCCTGTTGATTTTGTAGCTCATCTTTCAGCAACACTTGCTGTTGTGCTTTGAACCCTGTCAGGCCGCTCGTCAGACAAACCCATTAGCTTGACAAGTGCACTTCCCAGCTCCTCCTGAACACAAAAGCTCCCCTGACTGGCACCGGGATGGAAAAGGATCATTATGAGGGTTCTTTAACCACCCAGAGTGAAGCTAATCGACACTGATGGGTGTGTTAATTGCGCTAGATGAGGCAGCGGCAGGCGTGTCTGAGTGTCTGACGGACTGGAATTTAGAGAAGCAGGGACCGGCGGAGGAGTGGAAGGGTGCCACTGAAGTGAGATGTGTGCAGACTTCACTCTTTTCTCTGGTGCTGATTGATGGATGATAGCAGAGAGGTAATATATTCATTGTGGTAATTAGAGAGGAAAAGAGGCCGCTTGTTACATGGTGCAGGAAATGTAGGGCACACCCCCCTTTTCAGTATTCATCTTTCTCCAAATCCAGGGCATTTCCACTGAGACTTGGGCCTCTCCCTGTATTTGGCCCGGTGATGATTGAAGAGGCTAGAGAGGCTGCAGCGTGCACGTGCAATCATAAGCATAACGGAGGGGGGGAGTTAAGGATACATGACTTCAAGAATGCAGCTGTTTTTCATCCGCTTGAAGTCAGTTGGAGGTAGCTGTTGGGTGGAGGGAGTTTGTTTTTAAGTTAGGAGTTAGGATAGATCATCTGCACGTCGTGTTACATGTCTTGTTTTTCAGTGAGGAGTTTAAAGTTGTGCGAAAGTTAGTACTCCTCCTCTAAATCCTGTGTTTTTGGATAAAAGTATAATGCAAATCACCTGATTGTTTTAGGTCTTAGTATAAGGCAAATACAGCTTCAGACAAACAACATAAAACTTTTTTCATTATGCAATTAACACAAATAACATTTTTAAAAAAGCATGTGGACAATACTAAATACGCCATAAACCAAAGGATTTATGAGGGTAAGTTGCAGCCAGGTGCTACTAATCAACAGCATCCCAGGTTAGATGAGACCAAGTGGAGTTGTTTGGCCTTACTGTCCGGTACTGTGTTTGACGAAAACCAAATGTAGCATTTATACATGTAGCATTTATCTTATACTAACTGTGGAGCGCTGCATTGGAGGGGTGATGATTTGGAGTTGTTCTGTAGCCACAGGACCTGAGCGCCTTGCAGTCATCAAGTCAACCATGAACTCTTAAACTCAAATAGCTAAAGCTTGGTTGAAACTACGTCATATCTGCATCAGAATGGCTGAAAAATAAAATAAATCAAGTTTTTGGAATGGCCTCGATGAAGTCCAGACCTCAACCCATTTAAGATGTAAAGATTGGACCAAAAGTCCTCAACAGCAATGTGAAACTAGAAAATTTCGGAGAAATTTTGAGGCGTGGCCAATTAAGCCGCCAATTAAACCGCCCGTCAACGCAGTGACGAGAGTGGCCTTCAGAGTCCTGAACCAGTGACCAGAGTGGCCTGCAGAGTCCTGAACCAGTGACCAGAGTGGCCTGCAGAGTCCTAAACCAGTGACCAGAGTGGCCTGCAGAGTCCTGAACCAGTGACCAGAGTGGCCTCCAGAGTCCTGATCAAAACCTGATAGAAGACTTTTGGGATGTTGACCTTCTGGGCCAACATCAGTGTGTGACCTCAGAAATGCACTTCTGGAAGAATGGTCCAAAATCCCCAATAAACACACTTCCTAGAAGTGTTGAAGCTGTTCATGCTGCAAAGGGTGGAGCCACATCATATTGATAAGGAATGGGATGAACTAAAGCTCATATGTGAGTCAAGGCTGTGATCATTCTCATAATATATCATATACTGTGCCTGAAGAACCTGCAAAAAGGGGCGGGGCTTCAGGGGAGGCAGTCACATGTGCGGCTCCTCCAGCGTGTGTATGTGTGTCTGTGAGAGGAGGAGAGAGAAAAAAAAGGCAGCGACCTCCTAATTACACTGTCCAGTCAGTCCAAACCTGGATTTTTGTGTCCGAACAAACGGCTGTAATTTAAAAGCTGAATAAGTTTTTCAAAAAATTCTTGAACCGGAAGTGCCACAAGGGTTTCAGCTACGCGGTGATATATATTTTATGTCGTCAATGTTTTCCATTTTTAAACTAGAGCAGTTTTAAAAAGTATACATTTATGATCTGGAGCTGGCAGCCTGTGTATTCTGTCAAAGTCCGATTTTCCATGTCCCGAACAAACAGCTGTAATTCAAAAGCCAAATAAGTTTTTGAAAAAATTCTTGAACCGTGAGCGCCACAAGGCTTTCAGGATTACAGGGATATATCTTTTGTTTCTGAAATGTCTACGGTTTTTAAATGACGGCAGTGTAAAAACATGAAACATTTTGTTGTCAGATGACAGAATTCAGAAATGTCCCCATTGAAATAGAATGGAGCCGGGAAGGACCAACTTAAACTCTAGGTTGATTTGACGGAAAACTAAACACCACACAGACACAAAAGGCACATCATCTGAAAGAGGACAAAAATGCCTACGTTTTGATGTATAATTTATGTAGGTTGAGCAAAAGGAGTGGACGTGAAAGAGGAAAAGGCAGGTTTAAAAAGTTTTTCTCTTCTCTCCTCGGAGCTAGAGTGCGTGATGACATCACTAGAGTGAGGGAGGTGAATTAGAGATTTTGTAAAAATCATAAAACTTAAATCGCTATTTCTCAAAGACGGTAAATCACAACAATACACGGCTTCAGTATGTTATAGGTCAAAGTCTTGTGACCCGTTTAAACTTCGAATGGTGTCTCTGTGATGAAATATGGCCGTGCTAGACAGGTCCAAAGAGGGGTGGTTTTGGGTTTTTTTTTTGTCTGGAATCCTGCTAAACCCCATTCATTCCTATGGGACCAAAATTTGCTGGTTTTTTGGGAATTTCGGGAATACCGTTCGACGGAACGCCACCAAAAGTCATAGCACACCGAGTCCGATCGAGCCGGTCGTTTTGATGTATTTTTTGTTGGGTTTTTCTCAAAGCTGCGGGCCGTGAAAACCGTCAAAATTCTTGACGGAAGACGGAAGAATAATAAAAACGAGAATAAATACACACAATAGTAATAGGAGTGGCTTCAATGCTTGCATTGGCCATGCTTCGCATGGCCAATGCTGCGCATTGGCCACGCCTAATAAATATATCCACACATATATACATGCCTGATAAATATAAACATGAAACAACTACTTCAGGTTATGCTAAAGATGGATCGACAAGCTGTTGAGTCATAGGAGTACAGTGGTACCTCTACTTACGAACATCTCTACATACGAAATGTTTAGGTTACGAAACACCTCAACGGGAAAATATTGCCTCTCGTTACGAAGGAAATTTCAGGATGTGAAAGGCAAAAATACAGCAGCGCTGCTACTCACAGCTCCCAGAGTTTTCCCGAACGTAAGCATAGCTGTATCTCGGTTTGAAAGCGGTGCGACCAAGCTGCTCTGTCATTGGCTATTCACTTAGCATCTTCCTGGCATCCATTGGTTAGGAGGGCCCCTCGTATGAGCGTAACCCAGCAACCCAGGTAAACAAATAACTTTTACCTCCGCAAGGACGTTATGTTTTTGCCGGCGTTTAATTGTCTGTCTGTGTTCAAGATAACTCAAAAGGTTATAGATAGACTTATATGAAATTTTCAAGAGTTGTCGGAAATGTGAAAAGGAAAAAGTGATTTTGGGTGTGATCCAGAAGAGATTCTGGATCACTTTCAAATTTTTGATAACGTTGCGCTTGGTGGTGGTCTGCGCTCTCGGAGTGCTTTTCTAGTTCTAACATGTATTTCTTACAGGTTTTTATGTCATTTCATGTATTTTTTATAATTTATAAAAAATTATAATATTTGTATTTTGGGGGGCTTGGAACGGATTAGGACATTTACATAGAAAACACATTTCTACTTACTGAATTTTTAGGTTACGAAACTACTCCCAGAACCAATTAATTTCATAAGTAGAGGTACCACTGTCATTTGTATTGCCCACACAATTTTAGTTTTTGCACTTTTATGTTGAAAAAAAATAATAGTACAGTGAAAAAAGGTTATGTTGTTGATCTGAGATCTATTTACCTAATACTAAGATCCACTATGATCAGCTCCTTCTGTATTGTTTTTATACAAAGAAAAGCAAGGATGGGATACAGCTGGAGAGATGCTCTGCTGGTGGTTAAATGAGTTTCTTCCTCTCGACAGGTGACTTTGCTGTGCTGCTGAAAGCCGGGATGTCAGTGAAACAGGCCATCGTCTACAATCTGCTGTCTGCTCTCATGGCCTACGTTGGGATGCTGATTGGCACCGCTGTCGGCCAGTACACGCACAATGTTACCAACTGGATCTTTGCCATCACAGCTGGCATGTTCCTGTACGTGGCGTTGGTGGATATGGTAAGACAGCTCTCCAACAACATCAGCTTAACCTGAGTCCTCGTCCTTGATTCTGACTGGTTCCGTTGTGTCTTTCCCAGCTGCCAGAAATGCTTCACGGGGACAGTGAGGAGCATAAGCGCTGTGACCTGGGACACTTTATCCTACAGAATCTTGGGATGCTGACCGGGTTCAGCATCATGCTGCTCATCGCCATCTTTGAAGACCGCATTGTTTTTGATTTTGGCTTTTAGCAGAGCAGAGAGGAGGTGAAGGAAGGGTGTTGGACATTTAAATTTTGTTCTTGGCCTTAACATGCTTTGCTTGCTGTGTAACATCATCGTCTTGCATGCAATGTGAAGTTTCATTTGTGGCCTGTGCCTTCATTCCAGACATGCAGCACTGGCGTCTGAGTAGAGCTGTCTAGTTATGTTTACACTCTGTCCCTCCTCCATTACCTTTCCTCTTGTTGGTTCAAATTTGTCTTGCTCCCTGTGAAGCAAAAGAGGCCGGTTGACTGCAAGACCTGCTCCCAAATCTGTAACTCCCACCTTAAAAACCGAGCTGTGGACAGTGAGATGATGCAGCGTATGTTCCTGTAAACAGACAGCTATCAGAGCCCATCATCACCTGTCATTAGTGTCCCCCCCCCCCATCCTCGTTTCTGATCCTCTCTGTGCTGTGTCCCATCATCTGTGCATTTAACATCTGCTGCGTGTTCTTTACCTGTCATCCATCACCTCTGATGCCATTAAACACCTCTGTGCCAAGCCCCGGCCACTGCAGCGGTTCCACTGCACACGGTCACGCTGTCCTCACTGACGCACAGCTTACTTTAGCTAGATGCTACACTCAGAAAAAAAAAAACCCAAATCTTTAGCCTGCATTGCTTAAAATGCACAAACACCGTGAAGGTGCAGTGTTTGAACAAACAGAAAAGTCTTTCCCTAACTGTACTTGTGTTTTTTTTTTTTGATTGTTTGTGTTATTTAGATTTCCAGGAACAACTAACCCTAGTAGTAGCTGCCAAGGCCTTAAGAAATTGGCATTTACAGAAATCAGTGTTCTTGTTTATAAGAATTATGTCTGACCACATTCTTGTAAAGGATTGACAATCTGAAGCCAAATGAAACGTTCATCGCAAGTCTTAAGTCATCTTTTTTGTGAAGAAGAAGTGTCAATCCAGATAAAGTAATTGCTTCCATTAGAAAGTGTTGCTGTTTACTAGATTTATTTAGGGTGTCTCACTTATACCGCCCTAAGATGAAGATGCAATCATGAGGAAGTTTAATTGTCACATCAATGAAGATTAATTTTTTATTTTTATTAAATGTTCTGTTAATACATGAAGTCTGCAGAGTGTCAGTACTTATTCATCTAAAAGCTGATTTCAGCTCCTGTCATTGTTATCAAAGATTGAAGTTACATTTCTCACAGACTGGGCCACTGCACCAAAAAAATATAAGTACCATTACTGTGACGCATTCCTCAGTTCTGGTCCCTCAGTAACCGCGTAAGAAGGGACCATGGTGAGTATTTTCAGTGGCTGGTGCTCGACGCAGCCCTCCTCTGCACCCCAACATTCCATATGCTGATCTGCAATTCATGCTAAGCTACCTGACGTAGCTTTAGCTGCTGGAACACACACACACACGCACGCACGCACAAGTGTGTCTTCATTTATCCTGTCACTGTGTGACATCCATTGTCTGTCTTTTAACTGGCTGTAAATCATTGTCAGTCTCATGCCATTGATTTTCATTTTGTTTACAGCATGAGTGAAACAGTACAGACATTGTGTTGAGTGTTAAAATTGTTCTTTGTTCTGCAAAATTGAAATATTGAAGACATTTGTTACCCTTATAATGACACTGTGAGGATCACGGGAAACTCCTCCGGGTGTAGTGTAATTGGTGTTACGAGTCTGTATTTGTTATTTGAGAACAAATGAGACACATAACTCTATCGTGTGTATGTCTTTTTTTTTATTTTTTTTATTATAATTATTGTTTCATCTTGAGCTCATCGGCAATTCCAGTGCAGCAGAATCTGGATGTGTTTTTATTGTGACACTGAAATAAACATTGAAATAACATTGGCTCTCTTTAAAATCTGAGCTGATTTTGACTCGGCCGTTACATACAATTTTTTTTATTTTTCAAAGTTTAAAGTATTCCCTGAAGATAGACTCATTGGTTTTTTTTGGGGGGGGGAAAGCCCATTATCAACTGTTGCTTTGTTATATTTGTTTAGTAATGTGTAGATAAATGTAAAAATGTGATGTCTGCTGTTAGCCTGTCTGTGCATTCGCTCTCATTGCAAAAGGAGAATAAACAGAAAAGATCCTGGACTAAAGATGGTTTGTTGGTTCTACTTTAGTTTTACAAACATCTGATTTGAATCAGTAAAACCACTGCAGCATGATGCAGCTCTGAGCAGTGTTTCCTTCTGCCCGTGTTCACAGATCAACACTGTTAGCGCCACTACTTCCTCAAAACCACCTCTTGGGCGCCTGTATATTTCTGTGATTTGAAGATGAACTTGGGTTCTAAATTACATTAAGAAAAGGAGTAAATATTCATTTTGATGTCGTGCTGAAGTGAAACAAGCACCATTGAGAATTTCATAAACACTCAGATCCTGCTGACTGAACCTCTGCTTAGGACTGTGAAAAGTAACAGCTGATGCTCACAAAGCAGGACAAAGTTATCTCAGCATGGCTACTTCTTTAATTTGAATAGTGGAGGTCAAGTGAAGCCTGGAGAACAAGCGTCTTGATTGCGACTGAAAGACAGGGACATGGGTTGCTGGGTAGCTTGGTGGCGTAACCAGGTGACCCGTGTATAAAGGCTACAGTTCTGCAGGAATCACAGGTTCATCTCCCAGCCTGCATGTTTTCCTCTTTCTCTCTCTGCCCCACTTTTCTGTCTCACTGTAAATAAAGGCAGCTGGAGCCACAAAATCTTTTAGAAGAAAAAGGGGTTTAATAATTCTTACAAAGGCTTTTCCTTGACTTCACTTAAGACATCGCTGACAATCCGTGAATGAACCTCGAAGGAACAGAAATGCAAGACTGTTCAAGAATGACACTAGAAACAATGAAAAATTACCCAAAACAAGAACTGAAAGCTGTGAACTGGATACATAAAACATTTATAAGTTGTGATATTTGACAAAGGATGTGTTACTGACCATGTAGGATCCCTCAAATCTTTACACTTGCTTTCAAATTGTAGAAAGAAAGATGGAAATGAAAAGATTGACGTTTGCTTAAAATATTAAAGATAGCTTAATGTTTACTGATCTTCATCTTTATAACTTTTTAGTAAATCAGGTCATCTTTGACTTGTTCACATCTGAGAGCAACAGAACTTTAGATAAAACCAAACTTTGAACTCTTTGAAACGAGGAGCCATTTACAAACCAAATATAGATGCAGCTGAGTTTACTGTGCTGAACTGCTGTTGGAACTGTCATCCTGCAGTTTGCCTGCTATGAACTGTATCTTCTACAAATGCTGCATTCACAGACTGTAGCTTCCTGACATACAGGAAGGCCGGTAAGCTTGTGTGTGTGTGTGCTCGTTTTCATACTTTTTAATGAGATGTCAGAGTGTGAGGAAAAGGAAAAAGCAGGAACTATGAGCTGAGCTGGCAGAGCAGAGCGACTCCTCGTCTGATCCAGTGCTCAGCAGGGACGTCGGAGCTGAGCGTCATGGCGATGACGTAATTGGTGGAGTGTCCAGTGGTGGACAGGGTGCCTCTCCGCTCGCTTGTCTTGTAGACGGGCGCCACATAACACATTCTCCGAGGAATGTCTTGACGCTTCATGGGCTTCAACCACATCTGGAAGAACGAAAGGGAATGAGAGGAGCAGCAGCTGGGCGAAAGGATGTAATTTTCAAATGACAATAACACTCCTTATTGTTTAGGGGCTGATTTTGTTTGAACATTTCTGATTGGTGGAATAATTAATCTGACTGGAAAAGGTTCTGTACGATGCAGCAGAAGTACAAAAGGTTCAAGGGGTCACGATACAGCAATGAACATGTAAAACAGTAGAGACCAGGGTCTCCTGTTATCCAAACATGAACTTACAAATCACAACTTTGGAACTTCTAAAACAAAAGCATTAACAAGGAAGAGCCCCCTAGAGCTATTAAGAAGTCTTGGTTATGCAAAGGGGATAAACTGGGCCACTCAAAGAAAACATCTTTAACACAAAAAATAAAACCAGTTTGCAGAATTGCAGCGGGAGAAATTCTCTTCTGCCTCTGTAGCAGACGCATCGGTGCATATTTGCATTTCAAAGCCTCTTCTGTGTTGTTTCCAACCACAAATAATAAACACATTTTTAATTAAGTTCTGTTCTTCTCAAAAAAAAAACGATTCTGCTAATAACTTGCCCTGAAATGACTGAATATTAAAAAAGTCAGCCTTGTGCATAATTCATAGTCACTGATCAGTCGTCGCTCTCAGCCACTCCTTTCCATCTTTGTGTCTGTCTGCTTTCATATAACGAGTCAAGCTGTTTTAATTAATAAAAGGATGGGAAGTAAAGAGGCAGGCATCCTGCAGGCAGCGTGTAAAATATTGCTGAAGCTTTGACTGTGGTGAGTCCAGAGAACAAGGAGCTGGCGAGCATCCTTGTGGGTGAAACAGTGTTCGCTTTCTCACAAAAATGGACCCTGCTTATAAACGAAAAACAGATAAAAACACAGCTGCCTCAAAGGGGATTTTTCACACCAAACAATCATGGAGTCTGCCCCATTTTCATAATATTCTATGAAGAAAGATAATATCTACCCTCTTTTCTAACACCCAGAGAGATTTACAGGAGCAGAATCAATAAACCTCCTCCCTGGGGCTTTACGTAAGAATATACAGGATTGTGCAACAGGAAGCTTTTTGACTAGCTGCTTGCAGTGATTTTGATAAACACCACACATTCACTACAAGAACACTAGGAGATATTAGTTCCCACACAGAGGAATCAAATCCCAAAGCTATGAAACAAAGAATAAACCCACTCATCTCTGCCTCTATGTCTGCGCATTTAGTCCAAAAAGTCAGTTGCATTTGAAACTGCAATTAAAATTGAACCAATTTCCAACCTCCCTCCTTTATAAACTGCCCCATAAAGTTTGAAATATTGGGGCAGCAGTGCTCATTGGTGTTCCCTGGAAGGAGCTCATGGGAGACGCTACAGAAGAAGGGAGCTTGAAAGTGAAAATTAACTATTCCAGTTTATTTTTCTTGTTCTGTCAAGTTCATTTTTCCCCATTGAGCTCGCTCAGCATATGAAGTTCACGCACAATCAAATCTCTCTTAAAAATCTTGGAAACTTCACAGAGTGTCGTTTTTAGCAGTGGAGCTCTACACTGCTAAGACCCTCCCCACCAAAAAAAAAAAAAAAAAAAAAAACCAGACAGGTTTGCAATAAGACCTCACAAATAACTGACACTACTTCAATCAAAAGATACTTCAGATTAACTACAGCAAAAACTTCTGAGGATTCCTATAAGCAATATTTCACTAATATGTGAAATGTCACTCATGTGTGATGATGCTCTTGCATTGTGCTGCTCACCACAGGCATGGGGTCATGCAGCACTTTGGGGAAGGACTCGGCCAGTAGTTTGGTCTCTCTGTCCCAGCGGGCCCCATCGAGGAACAGACCCCTGATGTAAACACCTGACACAAACACACACAGTTCAATGGCATTAGAGAGGTGTTGTCATATAGTAATCACCTTTTACAATCTGGATGTGACCTTCCAAGATGGAGAAACGTGACCTGACCTCTGTACTGTAACATTCTGTGAACTCCTCCTTTACGTATAAAAGGAAAATAGAGGTAAGGTTTAATAATAACTGGCTGCTGGTACCCTCTCAGTACCACACACTCAAACGCACAAACACACTGGTGGATTTGGAGCTGGACAGTATCAGCTGCGTCAGCATGATGGAGACCCAGCTGGGGACTGATTGAGGCTTTAAGTAAGATTTGACTGAGATTCTTCCAGCAGGGCTGCAGGCACAGTGAGGGGCTGATGTAGGTCAGCATGTAGATGAGAGGCCGAGAGGCTTCACTTTTACTTACTTCCTGAAAATATACTTTGGCTCTCCCTCATATGAAGTTGACTTTAAGTCAGATCTCATCTGTTTGGTTCTTTACTTGCACACGCTGCATATATTTTACTATTTCACTTTCTACTTTGAAACCTCACTTTGCCTCCCCGCTGTCGTCATTCTAAATCTTCCTGTGTAGTGTGCTTTAGCTTTAGCTCCTTTCCTTCGACCACGCTCCCTCAGCCAGTATCTACTTTGGTTTCAGTCACAGCCTACCGTCCTCTGGAGGCCTTGTATGCTGTTTGTCATCCAGAACCTCAAAGTCAAAGCTGAGCAGGTCAATAGGGATAGTGTGTTTCCTGGCATAGTTCTGCTGGCTTCCTGTGAGGAATGCCTGAGTGAAGAAGAATCCTGATATCCAGAATACAGCAGGTGTGCCTCGATCATACCAGTCCTAAACAAAAAAAGAAAGCAGAAAAAGACACATAGAACCAAAACAAAGAAAATGCTCCTGCACTGACTTGCATGGACATAAATCCTTTTTGATTAAGATGATTTTACAGCTGTACACTGTACAGAAAAAAGCTGGACAAAACCTCTATGACACCACCCATGGGCTTCTGAAGGGGGGTTTTGAAGCCTATTTTTCAGACCTATGAGCCCAGACTTAATCAAAAAAAATAAAAAATGGACAAATGGGCATAACACACAATTCTGACGGTTGGAACACACCCACCTTAACCCAGCTATTGTAGCTTAGCTTAGCTCTTACTAACCTATGATGCCAAGTAATGTTGCTTTACATTAATTTTCTTTTTAAAGGATTTTGTGGTTCTAGTGGCCTTTATTTACAGCGTGAGACAGGAAATTAGGGAAGACATCCAGCAAAGAAGACATCACAGACTGGGAGTTGAACCTGTTACTGCTACAGGACTGTAGCCTCTGTATATGCGTCACCTACTCAAACCATCGAGCTACCTGGTGGTCCAGCCTTACGTTAATTCTGACTGCATCTGTCCAACCATCTTTGTTCAGATATCGCTACCAAAACAACATCTGAAACAAGAACTGCCAGATGTAACTGTCCACTCAAAAAGAACACACCCCAGAAGACTCCATTGCAGGGCCCTTATGGAATCCGCGATCACAGAATCGCGGACGGAATCGCGTAATTGGAGATTAAAAACGGAATTCACTTTAAATGCGCAATATAACAGAACTGAATGGCAATTTGCGTAAAAGTTTGTTCCTTTTCTCCCAGACTAAAAGGAAATTTTCTTTCGAGAAAATGTTCCAAGAGGGGTCACTAAAAGCTGGGGACAGTCTAGCTTCTCTGCCCCTTCCTTGCCCCCGCTTTCCTCATTAAAAAAAAAAAAAATACAACAGTAGTTTTCCTAAAATAGCCAAAGATTTTTGGTTTGTCTAAGATTTAAAAAACAAAAAAAACTCTGCAATTCAGGCTGTTGGGAGTCATGAACAGAGGCATTTCAGTTAGAAAACACACACACACACACGCGCGCACAGTACAAACACACACACACACAACAGTCTTTTCTCTCTATTGAACACAGACGAATATTTATGCAATGGGAACTGAGAACTGTCTGATGAACCAGCTCATGTTACAGACTCATGACAGGTCATGTGGCTGCATGTACTTCCTGTGCCAGTTTTTCACATGACTGAAGTGGGATCCAGCACACCCCCTGGCCTCCACTGTTGGTAAGTGAAATGAAACTCATGTATCTCTCGTGTGGTGCATCCTTAGGCATGTTTTATCTAAAGTATATTCAGACATCCTTTAACATTTAAATGTATCCATGAGAAAATAAAAATCCAGTGTGAGCTTCCAGAGACATACACACTCTGTCAAGAAGCATTAATGGATTTCTTGCAAAGGTTTTAATTTCCCTTTCCTTACTCAACATGAGATAAAAAGAAACCATTAACATCATTGACAGACGGGTTGCTTAGCAGTTTGTTAAACTCCTTGTACTTGTTACCCTGTGATTTTGAGAATTAACACACCTGTAAGAACTTGAGTCGTTCAAGAAAGTCATTGACGTAACTTCCCAGTGGTTTGAGACTGGGGTAAGACTTCCTCATCCACATGGTTGGGATTCGGCCTTTCAACATGTTGGTGACTACCTCCTCCAGCTCTGCTGACATCACTACCAGGCCCTGCACAAGAATACATGCACAGAAACACGATGAATAGGATGATTATTTATATATATGAGATTGTTGAGTTTTGCCCTTGAAGTGAATTCATTTTAAATAAAATTAAGTTGGATTGGTTAAAAAAAAAAAAAATTCTTTGGCAACCTCCTAGTGAGAACTCTTATTTGCTGTGTAGGGGTGCTTTGATACCAGCCTCAATGATTATGTGCTCATTCCCATTTCTGACACTTTTTATGGTCGTTTTCAATTCACTCTCCCGAGGATGGTCCATATTTGAAGCAAAGGAAATTTGTTTGCAAATTTAATGGTATAAAGACCAGCATATAAGTGTTCAGACATTTCTTTTTTTTTTTTTTGAATGGGTGTAATTAAGAGTGCAACATTACAAAGTAAAACATTCAGATGACTTTCTTTTGAGGCTTTTGAATGAAGAAGTAAATTAATCAAATCAGTTAAGTATACAAATAAAATCTAATTTTATGCAATCATCTATTTCATGACATAGACAACTTTGAAATCTCCTAAGCTTTAGAAATGGAGACGTGACTCTTTTCTGCTAGAAGACAATTTTATTTATGGCTGTGACTACTCTCAGGATTCCAAGTGTTTGTCAATGAAGTTAGAGCAGAAATCACAGAAACAAACAAAACAAAGAGGAGGCTATTGCTTTGACATATATAATGATCATATTTAGTACAAGGTGGCAGTAAGACACTGAACTGTGGCCAGTGGCAATGAAACAACATACAAAGAACACACTGTGAACTTAGATGCTAACATAAACGTGGAGAGCACAAGACCTCAACTGTAAAAAAAAAGTAAGTTTTTATTTCCTGCTTTGTAAAGTACTTTGTATTTCCTGCTACTGCTTCTTTTTCATTTTCAAGATAGGTGGAAAGATAGATTGCTGCAATGTCAGTAAAAATACTGCTGCTCAACATTTGTTATGTTGATACATCTGAGATTCATAAAAGAAGTAAACACAAGGGGTTGCAGCACTCCAAGCTGTGATCTTTTGGTAAACTGTCGAGATGAACCTCCTGTTTGCCTGATAACTGTTGAGATCCTATTCTGCTCTCAGAACCCTCAATATTATGAAATTGTTATGGAAAATGAATAACTGATCATGTCGTTTATTCATTTTTTCCCAAGCTATGCAGTTGAATCGCAGTTCAGTAGCACTTCCAACCTGAGGTAGATTAAACTATTTTCTACAGTGGTTTAGTACAGGAAGTACAGTTTAAACATGTATGAGTTTGAAAGTCTTTTAATACATTTTCTTAGCAGGACATGCAAACTGTAAATGCACTTTAGGCTGGGGACAGTTGGGAACAATCACTTTTCCCTTACTTGAACAAACAGAAAATGGATAGTAGAATAGAGCATTTACAGTGTTTTACTGAATGCTTACAGTATCTGATTTTGGATGTGTTTCCAGCATTTTGCTTGTTATCAGTAAGCAAAAGAGAGCGTCTACAGATAAACCATTGCTTTTGCTGTACACAAATGTAAAATCAATAATGATTCATCATTTGGCCTTAATGTTTAAAACAAAAACTTTTAATGGGATTACAACCCATATGGCCGTATACTGTATAATTCCATAAGGATCCAAACAACATAACATACAGAAGAACTGCATCACAAAGATGATTAACAACTTAAGATGAGCCCTAAGTGCTAAAGTAAGGTGTTTACAAATGTCACTTATGGATCAAATAAATTGTAAAAAAAAAACAAACAAAAAAAAGTAATCTGTGAAAATGTCATCCTCTAATGTTCCCCCCGTGTGATCAGGTTATGTATGGATGTACCTTTATGGCCTTCTGAATGTTGACGCAGGAATCTCGGATGGTGCAGAGCAGTTTGTTGAAGCGGCCCATCTCCTGCACCAACACTGTGTTCATGCTCTGATTGTAGCTGGTGGGAAAGTGTCTCATGGCTGCCTGTAAGTCAAAGTCTGCAGGCAGCTTGCTCAGGATGTCAGCTGCTACATCAAAGACCATCTCATCAGAGGATTTGGCATCACCGCCTGAAGAACGAGACTGATCAGAAACACAGGGCGACAGAGGACTGATCACAAGTGCAGGATGTGAGGTCCATATTGTTCATAGTTATTAGTCATTTTCTGTCTTGGACTTGTAAAAATTGTGCATTTGGTTTTAAAGGCTTTTTTCCATTGGTGTTATTTTCATAATCATAATATTAGGAATACCTTAAATAATATTATATAATCTTTATGTAAGACATCTATAAGAACAAAGACTAACACCGGATAACTTATTTTTTTCTTTTCTTTTAATTTCACTTTTTAATGCTTCATTTGTAGACATTAGTCTAAGCTACTACTAGCAACACTGTTCACAAAGGATTTCTAACAAGTATTTTAGGGCGTCATCATACAGCATGAGATGAAAGGCTTCACAGCATTTTCTGTCCAATTTCTCCCACACAGTAATTTGACACACTCTCATTAACAATTCTAATGCTCATTAATCCTGATAATTATTCACTCCAGTCTGTGATTCTTCTGCTTTCCTCTCAGTTGAACTTGCACCATTTACCTATATGATGTTTAGTCACTATCCAGCGGTAATGGATAATCATTGGCTAATGGCACTGGGGTTACAGTAGGGAATGATAAATAGCTGCTTCATTCCATTTTAAGAGTCTCCCTGTTTATCGATCATTGAGACTGATGAGACCATATTAGATGCTAATGAAGTCCACACATGACTGACGCCAATATTAATCATGTTGAAAGGAATTTACACAAATAAATTCTAGACTCCACAGAGCTCTAATTTTAACTTTAAATCTCACAGCCATGCTGCATGCAGAGATAATTGTCTATTTGTTTGTGGCAGTCTAAGTCTGATACTGTGAACATACACTCTCATTGTATATACAGAGCTGAGAGAGGCTCATATGTAGAGTCTCTTTAGTGGTGGTATGAGCAAGTTTCTTGTACTCGTCTGATATTAAATTCAAATTTAAAGGAATTCCCGAAAATGTAATTTTTTGCAAAGCAAAGCACAAAATGCACTTCTCTGTCTTAAAATAAACACATGAATACACAAATATGCTTTTCTTTTGAGGAGAAGCAGCACCTTTTTTGAGTAGGTCTTGATGTGAAATCTCTTAGATTTGACAAACATCGACTAGAGTAAGGGACATAGTTGGAAAAAGAAAAAAAAAAATCCACAACAAGCTAAACTAGTCTAACTCCAGAGAGCTGAGATATAATGATGTAGGATCACACAGCTCTGACAAAGCCACTGTGAATCATAGCCTCTGCAGTGTGAAAAGAAGACAGCCTGAAAGAGAGGGATTGTTTTTGTTTTTTTGTTTTTAAACTTTTTTATATATATTTTATGTTTTCTCCTCTTTAAATAAAGTTACATGGTTTAATTTTAAGATATGGCCATATTAAAAAAAAATGTCTGTTTGGGAAATTATGGTTATAAAAGACAGTAGGGAATGATTTTTGTTATGCAAGAAAAAAACCTCAATATTTCCATCCGTATATGAAATATTTTCCATTTATCCAATTTCTTTTTTCTGGATTTGGGTTGTGTTGGCAGCAGGCTAAGCAGAGAGGCCCCAACCTCCCTCTCCCTGAGCAAACTCTTCCAGGAGGATACAAAGATGTTGACTGAGTAAGTGACAAAGGACAGCCCTTGCAATGCCTATTTCCCACCTGGAATGAATCTGACTTATTAACAGCAATGTGGACCAAACTTCCATTCTGTTTGCAGAGGGGCTGAGTGACGTATAGTACCCCAAGCAAGCCCCTCACAGGATACCCCAAGAATCAAATGCCTTTTCCAAGTCCACAAAGCTCAGGTTGAGCAAAATCCCACTTTCCCTCCAGAACGCTAACCAGGGTAATAGGGTTGATCCAGAGTTTCCGATGTAAATGTAGTTGCACACATGTTCACAAGTCATGTGCATTTCTCTTTATTGGTGGACTTTGCTTTTACTGGGTCAGGACTGATACACCCCCACTCTCATTTAAAACTGAAGCCAGGGTAGACGTTGAGATGCTAGTTCTGCTGGACCAGGAGGAGACCCATTTACTGAGAGGGAACCAAGTGCAAATGACAAAGGTAAAAAATAAATAAATAAAAAGAAATCGAGAGTCTCTCTCCCACACACACACACAAGTTGGAGTAAGGCACATTTTCACAGCAATTTCCTGAGAAGAAGTAAAAATACTTTATTTCAACTTTATTGGCATTACAGTAGAAAGAAATGCCAGTTCATTTTCACATAAAAATAATTAAGACAAACTGCAAATGCAAGTGTCTCCATGTGCTCATGCATTTTCTGACATATTAATTAATGGCTAATCAATATAATAAATATATTATGTTGTGTGTCATATATCAAGGTGGATTTACCTGTGTGAGTAAGATGCTGTCAAACAGGAGTTGTGTTTCTGCCTGATCCTTGGTGATATCTGCATTTGCATTCATGCCAAAAATCTCTGGCGATGGGTTTAGAGGAAGTGACTTTGTAAATTCTAAGTAGCTCTTGTACTGCAACAGAAATGCAGAGAACAGGGAGGAAGAGGAGTGGGGTGAAGTATGAGAGCAATTTTTAAGGCAACATCAGAAAAACATCTCAAGTAATAACACTCATTGAAAAACAACTTTGCTCCTAAGATTGCTGACATTTATTTTAATGAATATGTAAATGTGACTTCATGAATAAAAGATGTGGTTAGAGGGGGGTGAAGTACTGGAGAACTAAATGCTGAATAAAATAGCGGATACCATAGATTGCACTTGTGTTAGCAAATATATCAACCCGCACTGACAGTGGGTGCCTGCTGTGCCTTGTTACACACATTTTGTCTCTTAATGACTTTTTAAGGTATCTCAACAACAGTGTGAAGGAACTCAGGGTCATGCAAGATCTCTTTAAAAGCTAGAGTTTTATTGAAATTGGGAGACAATAATACTGTTGCAGCTTTCTGCACTTTATGTACGTGGTAGGTCTTGTTTTCTAACATTTCTATCCGGCTTTGTATAGTTGTATGTGTACATATAGTATATATTTGTTTTGTACTTTAGTTCAGATTAAAATGCAAAATGGAACATTTTAGTTTTTCTTTCTGTGCATTGTCCCCAATTTATAAAGAAAATATAATGAAAATATCTTGGACATCTGATCCCAGATGCTTCTGGCATAGATTTACTGACAGACAGTGTGCAGAACTGTAGTATTTCAAATGCTCATGTGTTTGTGCTTCTCCAGCTTGCACTTGTGATCTCAGATCAGCAGGTTCAGCAATGCTGATTTCTGAAAAAGTAAGAAATCCTTTGGCTGATGTACCCACTCACAAAACAATTTTTAATACCTGGTATGCCTTTTTTGAAATTAGTTAAATTAAATTAAACCAGCTGTTATATGTTTAAAAAAAATTCTTTTTTTTTTTTTTTACCAATACTGTGTTTGTGAACTGAGAACACCAGCAAAATATTTTCCCATTCTTACAATGAACATTTTCAACTGCTCAAAAGGCTCTTTGCCTCATTTGTTGGATATTTCATTCTGTTTAATTTCTTCTCCAGTATCATCATGCTGTTTTCTTCTATACTGAATGCGGTTTGGCAATGTCTTAAATAACAAGGATAAACAAGGATAACTCTGAAAAAGATGCACCTGTATGGTAGCACAGGCTGGTCCATGTTAATATGTCATTCAGTTACACACAGACCTACACACAGACCACTATCTGGTTTTTAGTTCACACCACTCATTAAAACACAAACTGTCCATCATCCAAACTCTGTACCATCAGGCTAAGAATGTCCTGAATGCTCCAAAGATGGAAGGGAAAGAAAAGGAGCACATATATTAAGGAAGCGATGAAACTTTTGGAAATCCAATTTGAGACTTTTTTTAGATCATCAGTGAAATACAGAATAAAGATAACACCAAAGCACCAGAGAGGAAACGAAGAGCAGTAATACTATCATTTAAAATGTAGTAGGAGTATCTAAGACATCAAGAATTATCTTGACGCACAACATCCTGGCGCATTGCAAGACCAGCAACACTCAGACATAATGGCAGAGTAAAGAAAAAAAATCTCTGTACTACTTACATCTCCTTCAGGCGGGGCGTAGTAAAACCCACTGGGATCAAACTTATAGTCAGGGTCTTCGATGATCTTTGAGGTGTAAAAGATCGAGAGGACTGTGCGCAGGGTTCGTCTGTCCCAGTCATCTGTCACACGCCCTCCATAGTTACACTCACCTGTCATGTAGCGGAGGGCATCAAATGGAACTTCCTGTGAGGATCAAAAAGTCATGCATCATAGCATAAAGGAGGACATAACAACAAAAGAGAAATAAAGAGAAATGCTGGATTTCAGCACATGCACATGTCAGTCAGAGAGTTTTGCTCTTCTTAGTTTCATTTTTCTTTGTTTTGCTTTTACTCTCTTCCACAACAGAATTACATGACTGCAGCTCTTCGGACCAACTGATGGAACAGAGACTGCTGCAATATGACCAAGAAGGGTGAGACTGTAACCACTGTGGCATTTTCTGAAAATGGATTTTACTTACAAATTTACTGAGCGACACTTAGCTACAAGCAAATGTCACCATGAAAAAAAAAAAACTTCTGCCACTTTTTCGAACCTACTGCAGGGAAACTGGGAATAGTGTGATATTAGAGGAAAATGTCAAGAGGGGTTCCGAATATGGCTCATAAAAGTGAATACTTGAGCACAGCAGAACCTACTTGTGAAAGTCAGGATTCTGCTATGAGTTTAGATATTGGATATGTCAGTTCATTTGAATTTGCGCAGTAAGAACAGTTTATCATGGAATCAGGTTATGATAGTATGTACTGACCTGCAGCTAACACTGGAAATAAATGTTTTACAGCAAATTATTATACATTTAGTGGCGTTTCTGCTCACTTTTTTTTCATTAAATTACAAAGTGCAGCTACCTGGTACTGCTCCAGGAACATTTGCAGTTGTTGCACAGAGATACGTAGGTCGGTCTCATTGAACTCATATGGAATATTCCAGCCTAAAGGTCCAAACTTTCTCCTTTCCTGGGTCAGGGCGTGGAAAAAACACAGGCCGTACAGGAGTTTCTTAAACACTGCCTGGGAGGTGGATAAACACAGGTGGAAGGCAGTTCCCAGATATATAATGGTATTGTTAGCATTCCAGTGGCAAAAGAAACATACACAACATCATAGACATGAGATATTCACAGCAGGCTACCTAGGTGCATACACACACGCGCACGTGCACACACGCACACGCGCACACACAGTGACATTTATGGAAACTGACCGGCTTGCTAGAGCTGTCAAAAAACTCAGGGTCAGAAATGGGGTCCATTAAAAAGGAACGTGCAATGTTGGAGCGGAGGCCTTTTGGGGCTTCGTTGGTCATCTTCACACCATTCTGGAGCACGGCCACGGGGAAAGTGGGAGAAGGGTAACTAGTCAACCACAATCTGAATTCTGGGTGGGTGGAATCTGGGTTCAGCCCCTGCTCACAGACACACAGCGCAGGTAAATGTATGCATGTACGGAAGGAAAGTGGAATATCACTGTTCCCACTAGTTTGAAGTCCTGTGTGTTCTCACCTCACACACTCTCTCCAGTGTTGGCATCCATGAAGTGGCCAAATGGCAGTTCTGCAATACCACCCATGTGCCCTCTCTTATGGCTGTTGAAATCATTTGCATAGCAATAGGACCTTGGCCTTGGCCCAAAGAGAGGGAGGTCAGCTTGTTCCCAGTAAAGCCCTTGTGAAAAAGAACAGAAATCCGCACACATGAACTGCTTTTCAGACTGGAAGATAACAAAAGTTTTTCTATTGTTGCAAGACTTGTGGGAGCCTGATCAACCTAGAGGATTCAGTTTCTTCTTTTATTTTGAGTTTGTACAAACAGCAGGCTTCAAAGCTGCTGAAAATTCCAGATGTCTCTGTACCTTTTCATCTCCAAACTTGAGCAAAGCTGCCATGGGGTCTGACCCAGGGGAGAGGATGAAAATGAGGGGAGCACAGCAGTGGCTATCATCAAACACCATACTTAGGTTGAAGGGTGGTGCTTCAATAAAGGGACGGCCTAAATTGTCTGAAACAAACTCCTGTACCATGGGGATAATCTGGTGGAGAAATTTACAGAATGTAAAATATTGAGTGTTGATCTTTTTGGAAGAAATCCATGTAAACCGACATGATGCAAACCGTGGGAACAGACCTTGTCTGGTCTGAGACAACGAATCACCAACATCTTCTGTAACTGGCTCAGCTTCTCCTGCCACTCACCAGGGAATGGAGTCTGATGAGGGCTCTGCAAATAATCAGAGTATAAACTTCATTTTCTACTGTAGATGTGTCTATACTCCTATATCGCTGCTGTTTTATGGTTTTGCTGAGATAAACATGCCACAAATGTATCAGTGTCAACATCTACTTTTCTATTGCAAGAACCTAAATTTTTATTGACAGGCCTTGAAAATAAATCAATTAAATGAAAGAGTGTCTAGACCACCTACAAATATAATTAAATGACATATGTATCTTAATGCAACACAAAGAAAACAATGCATTATGGAAGGAACCTTAAAAAGATGGATGCGTCTAATGCCAATTTATTTTTCTTAGGTAGCAATGTTTAGGACATGGAAATAAGAAATAAGAGAAGAAATCAGTGAATGTGGAAGAAAACTTTATGAAACAGGAATGGTTGCGAAAAGGAAGCAAGGGGAATGAAACAGACAGGAAAAAAGCAACACTTTCTCAGCAATCTGTTTGATAAATGTGGGTAACAAGTGCAGCAGCTAAAGAGAGCAATGGTAGTGGCAACTTATGGAATAATTGCCCACAAGCTGTTTGTGGAGACTTCTGGCTATATGTGCTGTAAGGTTCTTAAGACAAACACACCTATTCACATTCCCCTGTGAATTCTCAGTGAGAGCAGGGGTGTGTTAACATGTGTGAGTCTGAGTGCCTGTGTGCCCGAGTGAACAGATGTTCTTTCATCAAGACTGAATAAATGTGAATTCTACAACTGGAACAAACTAGATCTAATTAGACAGAAGTGTTGTGGCTGATTGTGTCGATTATAAATCAAAGATGGTGTGTGTGTGTACATGCACATGTGACAAGTGTGTCGAGGACATGTTTGTGTGCATCACACATTGATGTAACAGCTGTTCTTGCATCTAAATTGCATAAATGTGACTAGCACAACAGGAGTGGAATAGATTTAATTAAATAAAACTTCAATTTTAGGTTCTTTATGATTCAATGATGGTTCACAGTGCTTATGTGCATCATCGCCACTGTATTTCAGAGGAAAATCATCTTCCTTTTCCTGTGGCTTTAATTCATATCTTAGCTTTTTGATGTAAAACAAAAAGATATAAAGTATAAAACCCTTGTAGAATAACTAAACTAGGAAGTAGTTTAAAAGTCAGGGATGTCAACAGGAATTTGGGAAAAACTCAACAGCTGGGGGTTTGGGGGGCACTGTAAGCCCCCCAAGAAAATTTTGAGTTTTGAGCACTCTCAGGGTTCTTTAGGAGGTATTCTGAGCACAGCAAGGAGAGGGCCAGTGCACGAAGGGATACACGCACAGTCCAAGAAACTCCACAACAGTATTTTGGAAAACCGCATCTGCCAGTTACAGAACTGATTTAAAGATCAGGTACAATTAATGTTCCTGTTCCTCCTCGACCACCACCAGTTTCAGACATATCGGAAATAAATTCCCGCATCCAGCCTTTTCCAGCTTCACACCAGAGCCACGGAGCTCTATCTGATGATCTGACCTGTTTGAAAACAGAAGTGACTGTGATGTAGGCCATGATGGATTTTGTCCCAAATATCTCCTAGTTACCTCCACAGCAGACATCTGAATGAGATCATGCCACAGCTGTACAGACTGACATGTCTGGCCGTGACTATTCCCACATCCACCACAACTGCTGACCAGACATCCTCTGACCTCAAGAGAATAAAACGTATGCAAGTAAAACGGTGATGCGTAATCGGAAGGTAGTGCCGTTTGTGCACGTCCACATGTGAACAGCTGGACGCACATTTATGCCATTTGGACGTGCTCTTTTACACACCGACATGCGGGTTGCGCTTTCCGCAAACCCGTTATCTTGCGATCGCAGGTTTAGGGTAGCCCGCCATCGCACGATACAGAGTTTGCGGAAAGCACAAAAGACACCCCCATTGTCACACCTACAATGTGAGTAAGGGAGTCGGCATAACATGTAGCGGCTTTAGGGAAGTGGAAGATTGCATTCGTGGTTAGTGGAGGTTCCTAAACCTGCAATTTGCAGGTAGCGGGAGGTGTACGATCGGGGCCACAATGCATTATAAATATGATTCAAATGAAATTCAAGTAACAATAAATAACTACAATAAGGAATAAACATCTCTCCTGTGAATTTAAAGTTATTGAAAAGGTATATATTTTAAAGTTGGTCATCTTGGTGGAACTCAGAGAGCTGAACAGTTTCTCAGGTGGTATTAAAAGTTTGAGAATCACTGATATAAGTCATAGATTCGTTATTACTGCTGGTAGTTCTTTCATCACAACAATTTGATTGATGGAAATTGACCTGAAATCAGCCATTTGATAGGTTTGGCGATGTAATTACTCATTTTTTCAGCATTTGACAAACCACGGGGCATGATGAATCGCCGGTCGCAGTGTGATTTTTTTCACCTCATTTCACATCGAAATTCAAGTGTTTTTAATCATCTAAACAAGAAAGGGAGAAGTAATATCAGAAATTTGTGCCTCGGGGTTACTTTGACCATTTATTTGGCTGTGATGGCAGCTGATGACCCGGATTTTGTTGGGTTCTCCAGCGCTATGTCAACAAGACAGATAGTGATGTCAGCCGGACCAAAGGCTCAGTGCGCATGCCCTGGTCTCAATCAACCAATCACAATCGAGAATTCACGTCACACCGACCACAGTCTCTGCTGGATCCGATCATCGGATCATCTCTCGCTCGGCCGAGACGGAGAACCCCACCCCCGAAAATATTAAACCGGATTTACACATATCTCAAAAATCACCCCCAGGATGTTAAAAAAAACTCGGAAATCCACAGATCCGCGGAAAATTGAAATCCCTAAAAAGTGCTGTAAAAATGAACAGAAATGTGAACTTGAGGGGCCGCCCTGGTGGCGCAGTGGTTAGGGCGGGCGGCTCATATACAGAGGCTACAGTCCTCGTGCGGCTGGTCGCGAGTTCGACTCCCGGCTCGTCGACTCTTTCCCGCATGTCTTCCCCATTCTCTCTGCCCCCCTTCCTGTCTCTCTACACTTTGAATAAAGGCCACTAGTGCCAAAAAAATCTTTAAAAAAAAAAAAAAAAAGAAATGTGAATTTGAGTAGGATTTATATAATTTTGACCGTAACAAAAAAGTTAAAAGTCATGCAGAAGGATTACACTTTAACAAACAAAGACATGATGACAGCAGTCATGAATACTAAGACAAATTATTGAAAAAAAAATTTCAAAAAAAGACAGATGAAACACAATCCTAACAGCTGGGGAAAAGCGAATATTAGATAAATGACATATGTCTTCAGTGAGTAATTGGTAATTTTAGGTGCTGTTCAACAATGAACACAGCTAATAAAAAGGAGGCAAGAGAGAATGTGAAAGTCAATATGTGAAATTAAAGTCTGTTTTTTAACTGAATATGAAGGCAGCTGTCTGTGAGCAAGTTTTGGTGGATTTAGCCACACTACAGCTCAGCTGGTTTTACAGGTGTAATGGGCTTGTCATTGCTGTCCTATTTTAAAATACTGCCCAGACACAACCCATTAAATAAGTTACTTAGATAGCATGCTGCTGTTGTAGAAAATCTGAATACCAAAAGATTAAACTAGGGGTCACCACCAATTCAGGATGTGTGTCTGCGCAAACACCAACACCAATCTGTCTTCATATGATGTTTGCTGAATAACTGTCCTATGAAGTTCTGCTGAAGGGAAAAATCAATACATGTTCATTTTTTTTTTTTTTTTTTTATCTCCAGCACTGGCGTATCTTTAGGGAGGAAGAGATGTCTTTAGTACAAGTCAGCTTTTTTTGATTGCCTGTAATCTACCAAGACACGCTTTGGAAATTCAGCAAAAAAGTGTGTTGCATTTGAACTTTAAGGCACACTGAAGAGATGTCAAATCAAAGTAATGCACAGCATCCAATGTGGCACTGCTGCGAGGCCTTCTTTCACTTTACATATAAAAAAAAGGCATACAGCCTTCTTATACCTGCATATGGATTATTTTTTAACCTGATATCTGAAACAATATTGAGTATATGTCACATTTATCCTACACAATCTGGTTAGATGTTGATGGCTAACTAAATGTGGTCTAACACGTTGTCTATGCCAAAACAAAACACATTTTTAGTCGCTAAACTGCTGACCATGACCACATCTCCAGCCAAAGGCCAAAACAATTCCTACAACAATACACAAATTATGTTGGCTATGATAATTCAATTATGCGAATAGCTCAGCCAATTTTCTTGTCCCTCTACTTCCCTTGGATGTTATTAATTTTAATGTTATCACTCAATAAATACTGACTTCAATGATCAAGACCTTAAATAGTATTGGGGATTATAAATTCTATCCTTGCCAACACAAATTATTGTGTGCATACAACAATTACAAAAAGATCCCCACCCAGAACAAGTTTTATGCTGAATGAAACTCACTGGGTTGTCAAAGACCTCTTTCCACTCGTTTCCGAGTTGCGTCATGTCATGGCGGAAGCCTTTGAAAGTCTCCATCTCATCCAAGCGACATATCTCATCCCAAGATTTCTTGGGGAGCCACGTGAATGGATTTGAGTGTGGATTATCCAGGCCTATACCTCCTGTT
This sequence comes from Hirundichthys speculiger, assembly GCA_018398805.1. Classification (NCBI taxonomy): domain Eukaryota; kingdom Metazoa; phylum Chordata; class Actinopteri; order Beloniformes; family Exocoetidae; genus Hirundichthys; species Hirundichthys speculiger. The sequence goes on along the minus strand of JAGFBZ010002373.1, from coordinate 558,009 downwards.
AGAAGGAAGCGCCACTCTCCTTCATCCACCTAAGATATTTTCATCGTCAAGCAGTTTGTGAAAACATAGCAGAAAATGATCAGAAATGGCAACAGACTAACAAACTATACAAGGTACAGTTCATCTACAGCAGTCACTGGAAGGACTAGTTTGGTTAAAATAAGCAAAAATCTGTGCAAATGTGTGTGCATTCCTACCAGTTTGTTGTGTATGAGCTGAGTGATGCTGAGGCAGAAGGAAAAGAGCAGTTTATCCTTCTCAAACAGTGAGCGACACACATTGACATATAGTGTGTACGTAAAATGGCCTCTCAGGATTTGAAGTCTGCAGAAGAAACAATGTTTTGATAATCTTGTTAACTGAAGTGTAAATCCAAACCAAATAGAACTCACATACACAGCCAATTACATTTTCAGATATTAAATTCTATTTTTAAAAAGGGTACAAAAGCATATATGGTTTCTGGTAGGGTTTTTTGGCTTAATGACTTATAAAGCCATAACCATATCCATTAAGCTTGCTTACCTCTGTTCCAGGTTGTCACTCTTTTCTGAGCTGTCAATAGAACTGATGAAGAGGTTAATAAACCAGGTAAGGGAGTATTGGTACATTGGCTCAATGTTAGCAAGGTCAGCAATAGTGAAGAACAAGATGGCAGAATGTTCAGCAATAGGTGTGTAGCCCATTCGGGTCTCATCAATCTTCTTCTCTGTCTCCTCAGCCACAGCTTGTTTCTCTGTGATTTCATTGGCTAACGCCTTTGAGCAGGAAAGAATCTTGACGGCTGTCTCATCATCCAGAATGTTGCCCTCAGAGGAAGAGAGCACCTCCAAGATTTTGTCCTCAATATCTTTCAGTTGTCTGACAAAAAAGGTAAGTCCAGTTTAAAAGGTTTTCTGACTTTTGGTTTTTATTTTTTTTTCATTATCAGATGAGAATATTTGACACATATGTGGTTTGAGAAACTGTACCTTTTGTTTTCGGCTCCCTGTATGATGAGAGCCTGTTTCTCTTCTTCCAGGTCAGGCCTCTCTCTGGCCACCACAATGCCAAGTAACTGATCCTGGATGCCTTTGGTAGTGATCATGAAGTTTAGCAAGGTCACCTACATCAAAAAAGACATATGCATTAAATGTGTATATCTTTTCTGATGTAGGTGTATATAGATGCATCGCATTTATATACAATATGTTCACATACTGGACAAACAAGAAAGTAGATTTCAATTAATGCTTTTTGCACTTTATGTTGGGGTTAGTCAGAACTCACTAGCTTGATTGCAGTTAGTTCAAAATGCCGATGCTCAGCTTTTAATTGATGCAAGAAAACAAGCATTGCATGTTTTATTTGTTGACATGCTTGTGCTCGGCACATTGGCCAACAGTGTTGTTTTTAAAGTGCTTTATAAATAAAGTTGATTGATTGAGTTGATTTAAGAAATGATGTGCTATGTTAGAAGATATATTCAGATGCAGCATAAATCCAATTATTAGGCATAGCAGAGCAGAATCTGATCTTCATGATTAACTGCTTACATTTTAAAACTATGGAACAAGCTAAATAAGGAGGTAAGACAAAGTCAAAATTTAATACAATTTAAATTGAAATATGAAGAGGTCATTTTTACAAAATACAGAAATATGGTTGGGTGTACAGCACATGTGTTAAACTCAAGGCCCGCGGGCCACAACCGGCCCGCCGTGTAATCATATCTGGCCCGTGAGACCATTTTACATTATCGTTATTGATGGCCCATTGATATGAAGCGCTGATTAAAACAATACTGCACAGAACTACAGATCCCAAAATGCAACGCTTCAGCGGCCTTTCTGCACACTTACCACGTCAATCAAGTCTAGTTTCAAGCTTCATCCGTGGAGTGTAACAGAAGAAGTAATGGACATTAAATAATCACTCAGGTATCTGCTAATTTATACTCGAGGATAACACAAATTATATTTATACTTTGTAAAATTCTTACTATTTATTTGTGCAACCTGCAAATGTGTCATTTTTAAAAAAATATTTAATAATGAGGCGCCATCTGAAAGAATAAGTATTGAGTTCAAGGGGTAGGAGTTTACAAGTTTTTTACTTCTTCCTACTCCTTTTCGAACATGTCAAGACTGCTGCTGCAATCAAACCAAAAAAAAGTGTGTCTCTTACCTTTGTTGTTTAAGTATGTTCAAGCACGTCTGTTAATTACACACTCATGTTCAAAATAAAGACTTTTGAATTGAATTAAATATCACAAGTGACCATATCCAATCTGTCCCAAACTGAGCTTTTGTGAAGTGGGAGTTGTTACGGGTGGTTAAAGGCAACACTAGAATCACCAAGACACATGTCTGCAAACTGTTGGAACAGTTGTTTTTATGTTTAAAGTTTTTAAATCGGAGAATTTATGGACTAAAGTTTTCAGTGAAGCCTTTTGGAGGAAGGTTATGTGGACAAATTAGACAGTAAATGAGCTGAGGAGTAAAGAAATACAATTCCATGGAATTCTTTGTTTTTTGGCCAATAAAGATGTATGTTAAACAATCATACTGCTCAAGAAAAAGACCAGTTAAAATATCAGATTAAAATTCCAAACTGTTGTGACACTCATGTCAAACTGTAAGAGTCTTGCTCACTTCCTCAATGTCATAACAGTGAAGTTCAGAGACTGCAACTAACCTCCTATCCAATCAAATTCAGTAGCCACACTAGCCTTAGAACAGGTGGGATACATTTACTTTTTTCCTTTTTTGTGAAAATGCATTTCAACTCAAAGAGAGGGAGTGTTTCTTACTGCATGCGTAGATAGCCTGCTTTGCAGTTACCAAGAGGTTAAAAGCCTATATCTGCTCTCTGGCCTAATAAAGAAGTGCACTTCTCTGGGGCCTAATTCCATTGTTATTGATGCAGTGAGACCCACTCTGCTGGTGGTAAAGACTCAGAGCACATATTCATCTCCAGTTTGTCCTTTTCCCACATATACCCTCCGTCTTTGCTTCCCTTCATCCCTGATGCTTCTTTAGGACAGATTTTTCTATTTGCTCACCCTCACATATTTGGAGCTATTGCAGTACAAATAGGGCTTAATGGAAATGGAAGTCTCATATTGTTCTGTATTGTAGATGAAAAAAAAGGAAAAAAAAAAGATTTAGGCAAAATGGAACAAAAGGAAGTACGGAGATAGTTGTGAAAAATGAGCTGAATCAATCTAATAGCTGGCCGTAAAGACCAGCTCCTGCAAATAGATGCTTGAAATGTGATCTTGGGTAATGCTTTCCAACCCCTTGCTTCTCTGTAATGTAATTTCCTTTAATGCCCCTTTTCTGGGAATACTTTTTTTTTTTTTTTATTGGGGAGTGTGGAAGACAATAATTTATGGCATTACTGAGATAAAATGTGCTCTCATTTGAGTTATATGATGCAATACTTAAAATCCAAATCAAAAATACAAACCAACAGAATTAAATGTTATGGGTAACATACTCTGAAATCAAAATGACCTGTAACAATATACAGTTTGTAAATTTTTTTAAAAATAGCTGGTTAGTGCAGAGCAAAAATAGAGAGCTCTACACAACACTTCTGATTCAATGATAAAATCCAGTCTGGAAACTCTAAAATGGATTAACACTTTGATTTGTTGCTGTTACTATCAATTGTGGTAAAACATATATTTTAAGTGCAGATGCATATCTTGGGTTGTTTCAGCATCTAAATTTTATTTTTGCCTTAGGTGTTGGCAAAAGCTTTGTTGTGAAAGCTACATCTGTCCATGGCTGCTGCAGGACTGAAAGGTACAAGTCCCATACGCATAAATGGGATGGTAGAGAAGGCATGGAGGATTGCACGAGGCTCATTACAGCAACACTGACACCTGCTGGAAACGGCATTGGTGTGTGTCAGTTGCCAGGAAATGGTGTGCTGTGCTTTTATCACTAAAGGTGTGCAAGGGCACATGTCTGTCTCTTTGGGTTTGTTTGTGTAAGGTGTGGGTCTAGATGGGGGTTGGAGCATTGGTAAAAAATGGATTAAAATAAACTCACACACACTATTTGTGTGCCTAAATGCTCCAGAATGAACAAAACAAAATTACCTTTTCTTGACAATTTTACTGTATCCATATAACGACAGTGGAGCAATGAAGATTTTTCCGCTACCTTGACAGAAGTCTCAGGCAGGTAGTGGGGGTTGCGCAGCTTGGTCGTGATATAGAAGCGGAAGTCGGGAGCATACTCAATGGTTGAGTCTCCCAGACGAATACACATTGCCCCACCCTGTTTAAAGGTCTGTTTGAGCAGCAGAGGTTCCAGGATAGGGTCCAGCTCTTCACCAACATTTTCCAGCAGCACTAAAAGACAATGTTTGAATCAGTGTATTTTAACCAAGCAGCTCACTATTCTCAGGTGAAACCTGCTTTTATTCACATATTTTAAATAAACAATCTCACTTTAGAACTGTCAAATATTCCAGTGTTGACAGACTCTACCACATCCACAGTTGAGATTTTGCGCAATTTTAAACTGTTCCATACTGTGCAGCCAGAAGACAAGTAAATTGCTAACTGTTAAGGCAAACTGTTTTCTCACACTGGTTTCTAAACCATTTCAGAGCAGATTCTGTGCTCCAGTGCTAATAAATGTGACCGTACTAGTGTCTCAATACATTTTCTGCTCTGAAACAACTCGTCAATTACAACAGCTTATGCCAACACTGTTTAAAGTGGTCCTAAAATAGTCCCCAACTACCACCTTCCTGCTTTTGGAAAGTGCTATGGTGTTGTTTTATTCTATTTTTTATTTTTTTTTTAAACATGATAGGTGCAAATAATATTTCTGGTTATGTGGGAACCTTCAGTGCTTAAAAAAAAACATGTGTAGTCCTAGCTATTGTTAACTCTATATATTGTTTTTTTCTGATTTAGCAATAGATTGCAAGTCTGGTACAGCCACAGCAGTGATATATTTTAGATTACAAGATGAAATAAACAGTTTTGTTCTGCAGTGTTTCTTGCATAATACTGACCTTTCACTGCAACAAAAGAAACAACAGGAGCACATATATGCAATTCCAAGAAAACAGTAAGGCCCATGTAACATTACATTTTGCAAATGCATTACCCCAATAACATCAATACTACTGTGATTTCACATTAAGTGAGATGATTCTGATGAGCTAACCAAATAAACAAGCTGAGTTAACCATTTGGTGTTTCAAAAAGATATCAGTATTGCACAAAAGATGAATATTAACATATGTCGAATTAATTTATTTTGTGATAAATTTATGCCAGAACTAAGATTTTGCACAGAAACACTGGTTCAAACAGCTAAAAGCACATCATCTGTCAATAAGGTTTCAATACAAACAGAAGTATAAAACTGTGAATAAGAAAACGGGCTATAAGGGGGTAAATTGTACCCTCTCTAGACTATTTTCCATCGTGCAAAACAAAACAAAAAAAACAACTCTCTGAACTGTTAGCCTTGCAGAGTACTGGTGGGAAAAGACCAAATGTCTGGCTGAGTCAGGTCATTAGTTAGATGTCTTTTTAATGGCTGTATAGCTCTTACTATTCCTAAATCTAAATTCCTCTCTTGATGATCCCTCTCATGCCCCCTCAACATCACATGAAAGGAGAGACATAGAACTTTCTTGCCAGAACTGCTTTTTCAAAGGAATTGGAGGAGCCCCCCCCCCCCCCCCCCAAAAAAAAAAAAAAAAAAAATTCAGCTTGTGGAAAAAAAGATTAGACTGGCACAGTAGAAGGGAGTTGCACTTAACGGTGACAGAGTGGATAAAATAAGATTATTAAAAAATTGTCACATCTTTGGAATCTAACACTAACACTGGAGAGGGAAAAATTGTGCAGAAAATATAATTGATTTCTCCTTAGGTTTGATAAAATTTACATCAGTTTGACACATTCTAGTCACATTGTTGGATGTCTGAAAAAAGCTCACTTGGAACCCCTCATTCAATAATGTTACTTGTTTTAATTCTCCTGCAAGAAATCATTACAAGAAATAATCTCTGTGGTAAAGAGTGACCTCATCAGGCAATAATGGGAACTACAACAATGTGGGTTAGGCACACACTAATATGGCAGCAAAACCATAAGCTGTTAGATAGATACATACCTGGAGTACCAAACTGGATACAATTCTCCAGAGTGCGTACAAAGCCAGCATCACTCAGTTTGATAATATGCAGATTATTGGATTTCTCCATGTTTTTCACCCACTTGTTAGCTTGACCTTGGGGATCGATCATCAGAGGCCATCGCCTTGCATTCCTACAATTACACACACACATACATGCACACAATTACAGAGTGGTGGGTGATCAAATGGCAGTTCAGCCAGAGTGCTTGATCTGTAACTGTTAATCATGAGACATCATAACAGTAGGGGGAAAGGCTAGGGGACAGGAAACTGATGTGAGCTACACTCAAACATCAGTGTGACAGCTCTCAGCAGGATAAGACATCAGGGGTCAGAGTATTGTGATTGAATAACAATGTTGCTTCTTCCTTTACATAAACAAGCAGATGTCTTGTTACATTACATTTTATTGTTCCTTAATGTTAAACCAGACAAGTTGAGACGTTTATATGCAGTGGATTGAAGTTTCTAAACACAAAGTTGAATCTGCCTTCAGTACTTACGATATTATAATTGCATTCTCGATGGAAAAACTGTCTGATGGTAGGCCGGCGATGGTCCATGCACGAATCTTTACTGGGTCACCCAATGAGTTCATGAGAGACATGTCGGAGGAGCAGGGGATCTCTTTGCTCCTACAATGATTCATCCACTTCTCTATCTGATCCTAGAGAGGAGCAAATTACAGCTAATTACTTCCATTTCACTTTGCTTGTTTTCCACAGAAACAAGTGCACTTACAAACACGAGGGCCCGATCTTCCGCCAAACCTCCTAAAGCCGCTATTAAGGGATAGCGGGTAGCGGGAGGGGCGTTCCCCTGCAAAGAACGCAATCTTCCACCCCCCTAAACCCGCTATCTTACCAGCGCTAACCACTATATTATGCATATATTATGCTATATTATGCATGGGAGTGGTTAGGGCATTCTACCTGTTTAACCAATCAGTGCATCAGTAGCCATTGCCTTTAAGAGCAGGTTGCACTATCCACAAGCCACAAGCCACAAGCCACAAGCGGCTACCTGCAAGCCGCTATGGAGCGTCTTTTCATCCAGATCGGAGCAGCTCTCATGGGAAGTTAGTCTGGGACTCTGTTGTAGAGCTTCCTCCTCTTCCTTACTCCTTCTCCTCTGCACTGATATATACATAACTAGCTCGAACTAATGAGAAGCAAATGATTTAATCTTTTCTTTTGTACTCCAAGAAGTTTTAAAAAAACTGCTCAGAAAAAAATAGAGCCAGTGAGCTTCCAGGAAAGCATTTCTTAACTAGAAAAGCACTCAGAGAGCGCAGACCTCCGCCAAGCACAACAGTTCTCCCATATAGCGATTTACAGATTGCGATAAAATCCGCCTTCTGGATCAGATCCCGATAAGCCTCTGAAATTTGATAGAAGTTTCCATTGTCAATCCCTGAGTGAAATTTCATGAGTTTAGGGCAATAATTAATGGAGATATTGAGAAACAAAATTTCCGGCCCCATTAACCGCAATGTTATTGAAAATTTGAAAGTGATCCAGAATCCAGGATTTCTTCTGGATCACAGCCAAAATGAAATCAGTTCTTCCTTTTCACATTTCTGACAACTCCTCAAAAAATTCAATAAAATTCATCCATAACCTTTGGAGTTATCTTGTACACAGACAGACAAACAGACAGACAGATAAACGCCGGCAAAAACATTACCTCCTTGGCGGAGGTAAAAATATTCTTACACAGACAATTCCTATCAGCTAACTGAAAGTCTCAGATAGTTGGTGCGCCCCCGGTAAACACGCTCAGGCAGAGCTACGAGAACATATTCTCAGCAGCGGGTGCCGGGAGCAGCTGTGTGCACAGCTGCGCCAAAATGCACCAAGACGCACCAGCTGCGCCAAGACGCACAGCCACTCCCAGTGGCTCTAGTCACGGTTCTCGCGGCTCTGCCTGAGCGTGTTTATGCAAGATCACAAGATACCGAGTTTGCGGAAAGCGTAAATGACACGCCCATTGCCATGCCTACAATGTGAGTAAGGGTTCCTAAATCCGCAATTTGCGGGTAGCGGCTAGTGGGAGGTGTACGATCGGGGCCTAGGAGTACAATGCTAGAGAATACCTTATTCAAATTATACACGTGACCTGGCATAAAACATGATTTTTGCACAATAACTTGGTCTTGGGATAAGTGAGGTTCATCAAAAGGAAAACTTTAAGTCCCATGATACATCCAAAGAAGTGACATTTAATGAACTACTCTCAAACATTTGTTTTCATTGGCAATGTTGGATTTATCACTACCAGCTCCCTGAGCTCTTTTTACCTGTCTATAGCTGGAGGTGAAGGCTCCCAGGTAAGCCACTATGCCTGCTGAGATGAGAATGTCACCCATCAGATTATTGTAGAGCTGTCCGAGATTTAAGGCCATTTCACTCCAGCGTGTCTTTTCTCCACCCAAGCCTTTAATCAGCTGCTCAGCTCGCTCCAGTTGCTTACTGCACAGATCCACCTACAGGGCATTATGAGAAAAGGAGAGCAAAAATGTGTTACATAGTTATGGTCTTCTAAGGTCAAAGAACAGCCATGACCAGGGTTCGAATTACACAGTGACCCTTGGGGGAGCCCTATTTTACAGTGTGCACCATGACTTTCCCATGTGCACATGCGCATATCACTATTCCAAGTGCTGCCAATAACATTCAGACTGTCTGTCAGCTCAGGAAAGCAGATGCTGTCTTTCCTGCTGCAAGGACTTAATTTACTTTTATAACAAGAAAATAAAAACACCACAAAAAGTTTTATTTCTTGTTCTGCAACAAATGCATTTTGTTTAATAATTGAAAAAGTAAACAATTGCCCGAATATAAGACCGCATATAAAGATAAGAAATTATTAAATTTGGAAAAAGGCATAACATTTTCTTTTCATAGTATTGATTTCTTCATCTTGGCACAAGACTTTAGGCTATTTAGACCTTTATGAATATTTCATCCAGTTCTACCCTCTCAAGTATCCCAGATAAGTAACTACATTTTAAACTTTACTGTCTAATATAAATTAATTACATAGATATACATATATTAAACACAATGACCAGTTCGAGATCAAATCTTATTCAAAAGCGAAATGTAGTTTATTTAACAGGAAAACAAGTGAGTCCGTCAAACATATTAGGGCTGCAGCCATCATAAGATAATCTGAAACAGGTACATCTGGCCAAAAGACATCTCTCCATGTCTTTGGTTATCATCACATTTATGTCAGAATTGCATTAACTCAAAGGAAGTGGGCCACCAGAGCCATTTCCCCCACGAATTTGAAACATCCAGGGCCTTTTTCTGCTATTTTCCAACTCCAGTCCGCACAATCTTGACAAATGACAATATGGTATGTGTTACAAAACGCAAAACAACAGTCTGCCAAAATGAACAACCTTCTCTCTAAAATAAACATGTTCTCAGCAGGGGGTGCTGGGGGGTGCTGGGAGCTGACAGCTCCCAGCGCCCCATATATATATATATATATATATATATATATATATATATATATATATATATACATATATATATATATATATATATATATATATATATATATATGTTTAAAGTGTGTGTGTGTGTGCGCCATAGCAACTATAAAGTAAATAACACCATTTGTCGCGGTAGACAAGACGACGGATGTCAGTAAAGCGGCGCAGCTGATCTTTTTAAAATACTGCAGAACGAATCATTGGATGTCTGTCAGGGGTGAAAGAGTTTTTTTGACACTATTGCTCAGAGATTGTACCCGAGATTGCGCATCTCGGGTGCTCTGAGCGCAAGGAGAGGGCCAGTGCACAGTTCAAGAAACTCCACAACAGTGTTCTGGAAAACCTTATCTGCCAGATAAGGAACCGATCTAAAGATCAGGAACAATTAACAACCCTGGCCGTGACTATTTCCCACATCTACCGCAAATGCTGACCGGACATCCTCTGACCTCAAGAGCATAAAAATGTCTGCAAGTAATACGGTGATGTGTAATCTCTAAATTACGCAGCGCCCTCTTCTTGTTATATTGTGTTTTTTTTTTTATTGGTGGCTTGTATGATTATAACGTCATGGTGGATTAAGTAAACCTGCACTGGCCCAGGTACCAAATACACGACCCGCCACTGAATAATACTGTAAGAAACATTAAACCAGACCACAAGAATTTAGAGTAAATTTTAAACATTTTAATTTTTTTCCTACCATATTTTTTCTCCCTTGTTTTCAATGGTTTTTTTTTTTGTTTGTTTGGGGTTTTTTTTATATATATATATATATTTTTGAGGTGTTGCAGCCCCACCAACAGGCGGTGCTGCAGCCACCCCAGCACCTCTACTTCCCGCGGCACTGCACACATGAAATAAATAAATGAACCATACTACAACATGAGGAGGACATTTTTCACACAACATGACCCGCCAGTGGTTAATGGACAGCTCTTTGCACATACAGCCCAACAAGCAACAGCACAACATTACGGAGGCACACGTTTACACTTTGGACAATTTCAGCAAACAACACACACACATCCAGCAGCGCTATGCATGGTGCTGAAACAAGCTCCGATATTCAATTCAATTCAATTTTATTTGTATAGCGTCTGTTACAATGTCAATTGTCTCTAGGCGCTTTACAGAGACCCAGTGATTTCAAGTGATTTTCAATAAAATAATACCAGCGTCTTAGTTTGGGAACATAAATCATAAAAAATAGTCTGATAAATCCGACCAAAGCCAGACCGACCACTAGCTGAAGTAGTCGGTCCACTTGCACTGTTGTCAGTACTAACCATGGCTGTTGTCTTCGTTTACTTCAAAAATCCAAACTGTCCGAGACTTGGCCGTTTCCATTTGGACATTTTCAATATAATTTGAGGATAAGCCAAATATCATTCGCATTCATTCCTTCAATTTTAAATACAGTATACCACCAAAAATCATCCCCAGTCCACCCATTCACTAATGAGGAGTTCATGTGCGGCTACGTAAATCTAATAATTCTCCTCCAGCGTCGCCACGGCCATAACCGGAATATATGGAATTATGTTAACTAGTTGAGGCAAATGTTTAGAAATACTGAACATAAAATAGCACATAAACACACGCAGCCATGACATGTTTATTCTTTTTATTTCAGGAACCTCAATGTAGAGAAAATAAAATATATATTAAAGTGGACAATTCTTTAGAGCTCTCCTTGAATGTCTCAGGGCAGGCTCTCAGGGGAGCTCATGTCCCTCTCAGGGGAGCCGAGCTCCCCTTAACTCCCCCGTAATTCGAACCATGGCCATGACCATGTTCAACGAAGCAAATTTATGGTTCTGTGTGACTGAGCAGGATTGGCTGTTTGGCCTATTTGACAAATGGTTAAATATTTTCCTGACTATTCTCTATTTAACATCAATCCTGCTACATTTTTGCAGACTTTTTCTGGCTATTAAACAGTGATTGAAAGGACCAAGTTTGTGCAAAGGAAGTTCTTTTTTGAATGCCTCAAATAATGACTTTAGTTCAACAAACAAAGTTATCTTCCTATATACACATATAAATTGCAAACCTGATTTTCCAAGTCAGCTTTTTTGCTTTTATTAGCATCTAAAGTTTCCTGAAGCTTTGCAAATTTATCTTGTACTTCTTTGAGATCAGCTTGCTTTTTGTGCAGGGCCTCCATTGCCACCTTGAGCTTTCTATCAGCCTCTGCAAACTTTTCCTTCTTTGGAGCCACCACCTTGGCCACTCTGGAGGATACAACATCGAGAACATCTTTATCAGAATACTGGATAAGTTAGTATTACTAGACATGCGTAAACCAAAGGCAAAACAAACAATAAGAAAATGGTGATAAGTTACCATTGTCAAACTAAATTATACAATAGAACATGACCTTCGTTTAAAATAATAACAGTAAGTATGTTTCATGTTATCCCGTGACCCTGAAAATAGGAATGGGTAAGTATAGATAATGGATGGATGGTTGTTTCATGTTAATCACAAAGACAGATGCAAATCTTATCTAAACTTTGAAAATCTGTGTTCCTTTTCAAAACAAAGAATAAGACATAAGAAAACTGCTACTTACCTGTCATACTTTTCCATGGCACAAACCCACTTGCACATGCCCTCGGCTGCAGTGGATGCAGTTCTAATCTTCTCTGGTTCAAAATCTGGGTTGGTAATGTATTTATTACGGATGATGTTCATGAGATTTGGTGGGATGTTGTCCTTGTCATACTCGTTGAGGATTTGAAGGAACTTTATGTCTCCCAAGAGCTTTTTGGCTGGGCCCCAATAGTCTTCCACTTTTTTAAGAGAACCTGAGGGGTCTGGCACACGATCTGGTTTGATACCTTTGAGGATGCAAATTGCCTCCATAACAAGCTTGACAGCTGTGGGTGGGCTTTTCATGGACTTCACAACCATGATATCCTGTAGAGAGAAATATTCTATTCCAGTCTATCTGGGGCAGATGTAAAAATGTAAAGACAGCATCTTGCATTGAGAACATATTTCTGAATTACCTGAGTAGTGAGAGTGTTCAGTGCAGCCATGGCTGACTCTAGGATTGGCATGGCTTCAGCCAGGTCAGCATCACAATCATCTTTAATGGCTTTGGCAGCCTTTGATTCTTCATTGGCCAAAGCCTCATCCATTTTCACAACCTTCTCTTTCTCAGCCACTTCCACAGAGTCACGTTTGATCACCTCCATCACCGCATCTACTTCTTTGCTGGCCACAAGAAGCTGTGGTTGTAGAGCCTCTAGTTTCACTTGCATAGTAGCTACCTGGTCTGCTGCTGACTCCAGCTTTTCAAGACCAACCTCATAGCGACGTTTCAGCTGCATCACCTCACTGGACAAATGTAGACAATAAAAATTTACTTTTTTGGCCTGTGACTCATAATGTTAATTTAGTAGCATCACCTCAAATAAAATCAAGATCTATGGGCACATTATGCTACATAAAATAAATCATGATCTTACGCTCTTTTGGTCCTCAATAAGGTTTTGAAAGTGGAGATGAGCTCTAGGTATGAGGTTGGGGTGACATAGTTGTGGCGCTGCAACTCAGCCAAAAAGCGAGACGAAAGGTCAATAGTTGAGGTGTGGAAGCTCTTGCACATATTGATGCAACCTTCACGGACTTGATCACTCATCTCAATGTCCTCCAGGAAACGACAGGCCACTGCTTGAAGGGCATCATCAGGCCAGGTCTGTTAAAGAGGTAATGTGATATCTGTTTTCTTTATTGTCAGACAAATTCTGTCTTTTACTCTCAGCCATGACTTACTGGTGATGCTAGAATGGAGCCAAACACATAGTATATTCTCTCTTTGTTTAGTCATGAACTTCAACTAAACTCCCAGAAAAGTTGTTAAAAAAACATGTTGGTGAGAAAGTTACAATATTTTCTGAGAAAATGATCCTTCACATTTGGAGAACTATGCAGCCCAAGAGCAAAAAAGAGTTCAGTGTCTCACCATTAGTTCCTGCCATGCTATCTTGAGTAACAATGCACTTAAAGCTGATTTTTGCTTGTTTAAAATCAATCTGAATTTGATGATTTGGGGGTGGAGACCAATGAGTGCACGGGCCAGCTCATTATTTCCTGCCAATTGTTCATATGCAGGTGCCATGGCTCAGGACTTTCTGTTATCCTATTTATCAGTAAAAGTCAACGTGCTGGAGGGTGAGATCACATGTAAGCCTTTCAAGTATAGTGGTCACTACAGTAGAAAAAACACTTTCTAGTACCTGCATGGGTTCGGATACTTTACTGCACATTAGCCACGTCAGGCAATTCATTATAAAAAAACATTTTTTAAATGCGTATATTATGTTGCCCTTCTGTGGGGATCCCACAGGGAAATGGCAATCAGGAGGAGGAGACAGCTTGGAGGTCAGCCACAGCCAAATACCTACAGAGGGTGAGGCAGGCCTCGAAGAGTCAGCTGAATGGGAAAAACAAGATCCAGGCTATCGTTTTCCTCACCTGGTTCATTGGTGCCACGATGGATGTTTTAGAGTCTATTTAGAATGAGGCCAAGGGGGGTGGGGGGGTGGAGTATGTGTACTGAGTGTGTGGGTGTGTGTGAGAGAGAGAGAGAGAGAGAGAGAGGATGACTGGGTGTTGATCTAATCCTGGGTGTGTGATGGCTTTTAAGTTGTTTTAGTTCTTTTTCTTGTTGTTTTAATGATTTTAATTTTATTATGTAAAGCACTTTGTGTTACGTTGGCATGAAAAGGGCTTTATAAATAAATTTGATTTGATTTGCTTTGGTCAATACCTATGTCCTACCAGTAATCAAATACCCCGTTGGCATAAAATCCTGACCATTGGAAGTGATGCAAGCTGCCGATGTCAAGACAAGAAAACTCCTTTCAATGCATTAAGAGGGTTTCACCCTAAATCCAGCATCCTGAGGCTGTATGCCAAGCGAAGGGGGGGGATCAATCAAACAGCGTCAAATGATTTTCAGGCATCTGATTGGTAAGCTTTATTGCTTAATATAAATTTATCCGATGTAGTACAAAATAATTTACCCCCTGTGCATTTGTCATGGATGTAGATTCTATCTACCCTGAAAAAAGTTATTTTGAACCAGGTTGTAAATATGTTTAATTCTTCTGCAAAGTTTGCCATTTTAACATGGGAGTCAATGGAATTTGCTCTGATTTGCAGATAGCACCTCGTGGGCAGTAGAGGAACTGCAAAAAAACGCACTTCCTGAATGAGCTTCAATCTGGAAGTGGGATTGTTGCCGGTTGGTCCCATCACCATGATGATAAAAGCAGCATAATTTAATGCTGCTATGTCAGTATTACTGCATTAGATGCAAAGGTGGATTAAATTAGTATCGGCATCTGTAAAAATTTGTTTAAAAAATATTTGATATTGGTAAATATCCAATATGGTAGCTGTAGCTCAGTTGGTAGAGCGGGTCTTCCGATCCCGGCTCCCACTGTCCACATGCCAAAGTGGACCCTAACTTGCCTCCAGTGGGCCTGGCAGCGCCTTGCATGGCAGCAGCCACACACTGGTGTATGAATGTGTGTGTGGATGGGTGAATGACAGGCTATTGTAAAGCGCTTTGGGGGCACCATGATGGTGTCCGGAAAGCGCTATATAAGTGCAGTCCATTTACCAATATCGTGCACTCCTGATATACATAGGAAATTAATTTAAAAAAAGAACGATTTGGAAAACCAGCAGTGAGCCACCACTGGAGGGCTCATATGCATGGATTGGTTCTGAGCAAGTAGCAGGTTCAATCCACTTACCTGAAACCAGTCAATCGTGCAGCAGTTAATGATGGCAGGAAATCGTCTCAAGCGGTCTCTAAAAGCCTCTCCAATAGGACTCATGGCCAGCACCACATGCAGCTGTGTACGACATCGCTCTAAAAACATGCTGAAAAGGGACAAGGGGTTGCCATCTGTCTGTTTGTCTCGTTCACGTTGTCGATCCAGCACACGCATTCGTTCACAGATTTCCACTTTATCATCAACTCCAAACAAGTTAGGCACCTGAAAACAACACAATGGTTACAAATTAGCTTTTTTCTCTATATTACCATGTATACACACTCACATACAGAATATGCCTGACAATGTTCATCTTTAGTCATTCATCTCAATCTATCCACCTGTCTGTCCTTTTTTCCCCCAAACAAGTCTTTGATACATAGTTTTGTCTTTCAATTTCATTGAATTTTCAATCCATCCAATCCTTCATTCACTCACTCTTCATTTTACTTATGTTGTTTAAAACCCCAATGAGAATTCATTCACAGGGAATTTACTGCATCTTTCTTTTAATCCATCTCACCTCCCCATTGTTAAGCAGGTTGCCAATGTCTTCCAGAAACGACTCCATTTTGATCTGAGTATCAGTGAAGAGGAACACGCCATGAGCTTCACCCTGTGTTGATTTCTTCAGGATAAGTTTCAGGTCATCATGCCATTCAGTAGTTCCATAGGTCTTGGAGATCTCCACCTGGAAGAGCTCAGAATCTGCCATATGGGCAGCCAAGCGGGTGAGAGACTGTCGTCCACTCCCACCCACCCCCACCAGCAGGGCATGGCCCCTTGGCTGCTTCAGGATGCGAGAAATGCGGCAAACATGCTCAATAGCAAAACGGAAGAGCACTAGATTCATGGGTGATTTGCTGATATTGTTGAACTCCTCAAGGTGAGCTTCCACCACCTGACCTAGCATGTCTAGGTTGTGGATTTCCCGGTAGTTACGGTCCTCCCCCTTAGGGTCATGGAAGTCACAAAACATGAGGCTGCGCAGGTCATCTTCAGTCACTTTTCCATCACTGTCCTGGTCCAGATGCTGGAAGAGATTATGGAGGTTTTCCTTCATCTGATTGTGGAGCACAACCTGTAAATGGCCTACAAGCCAGGACCGATCTGTGTTGTGGACCAGTCGATCATAATATACCCTTAAAACCTGAAGATTAACAAACCATGGAAAGAGCGCATCAGCTAAATGCAGAGGCAGTGAGGCACAGAGAAAACTCAACTCTCAAGGCTTCAAATTAAATAGATTGTTCAATATGTGTCATTATTTAAATTTTATTTTAGTTACATTACCTATTTAGCTCTTAGGCAGTATCTTCTGTTTGTGTACAACATTACCTCATGGACCCATAGTCGTTTGATGACAAATGGTTCATCTGCAGTTTCTGGCCGTGACAAGCAGATGCCTTGGATGACCCGGGAAACATCTCGCAGATTGAACAAGTAATGAGACTTTGTGGGGGTTGGCAGCAGGTTCTTGGTGGCCTCCTGGTACACTAACATAGTGCTATTGACAATCTGAGAGGTCAAAGCTGCAAATGGCTTGGGAAAGGAAAACCTGTTGATAAAATGGTTTACTTTTGAGATCCCAATATGACAGTTTTATTGTGGGTAAGATTGGAAAAATAATGTGCATGCTATATTCTAACCATTATGTGACCTTTTATTATTAGCATTAAAAAAATGTTCATACTTTCAAAATGTAGATAAGACTTCAGTTTGATCTAGTGTCTGGATGATTTGAACCCTTTCTTAAATGTTTGGTTGTGCAAGAACAGGAGTGGAAAAAAACACAATTATTGACTTAAAAAGATACATAAAACATACACTGTTGCCCATAAAGATGGGATAAAATATTTTTTACCTCTTCAAAGTGACAATGTGATTTATTCTTGATAGATAGCTTGTCTGAAAACAATATTTTTGCAACTTTATGTGCAACAGTATATTAATGAAAAAAAACTTACAATATGACCATCTTGGCTATTTCAAATGCTTTTGGTTTGTAATAATTTAAAATTCTTTCAATTCTTTTGTCATTTAAACAGAAAATGTATTTTGAAAACACCAGACAATACCTATTGTAATGTACTTTGTCAAAGGCATACAGTAGGTTTGGTAATGAACGTTACTAAAAATTCACATATTCTGTGCTGGTTTAAATGAATTGAGGTGAAGGTAAAAAATTCATCATGGTTACCGTATTGTGAAATGCCAATCTACAATCCTGGAGAAGATTGTATACATAGTGCTGTCATCAAAATCATTAATGGTTATCATGTTGAAGTGGCGCAGATATCGAGGTGTAACAGGATTTCTCCCACCACCTTAAAAACAGCAAGACAAACAAGTAAAAATAACAGACAACTATCACTTCTGAAAGTTACTCCAGTTGAGCAACTTTTAGTTTTTATTTCTGTGTTAAGATTTTGTCAGCTACCATTTCATCTATATTGTTATTTATATTATTCTTTGTAACAAAAGCATTATTGTCATGATTTAATTTGTTAGTAGAGAATACAAGAAACACTGGAGAGACTACCTCTGGGGCTGAGGTCACTGCAGTAGCTAAACTACCCCTCAGCAACAGGGCCCTGAGAGAGGATGACATTCATCCTGGACTCCTTTGGGTTGTATATGTTGACGTGACTGTGGTGGTGATGGGCATGGGACAGATTGGGGTTAGACCTCTTTAAATAGAGAGGGACCACCTCCCCTGTGTGTTCCAACTCCAGGGGGATCACATTCTCAGCTTTCCTGCAGAGTTTATACCATGGTGGGCCATATAGAAAAACATCTGTTTGATGGTCAAATTAAAGATTTACAAGTAGCAATAAAGTTTTTGGCGTCGGTGTGGAGGCCCGGACAAGCTCTTTACCTTAAGGCAGTGCTTCTTTATTATTTTCCCCCTTGTCTATAAAATTGTTGTAAGTACACCTCTGGGTGCAACTTCCTGTGAGATGCCAGAAGTAGCAATAAGCTATTGGCTAACCATGGTAGCTGAGTGACTGCGGACAGCAATTTATTTGAAAGTAATCCGCTTTCACTTTAGTATAGAAGTTACTGTTTTCATTTCTGGCAAATGTTTGACCATCGAAGTATTTTCCTAAAATGTCCTAAAATTAGCTTGGGTACCTGTTGCACTGTTCGTGGCAGTACTCGCAACCTAAATTTGTGGCTTCAACAACAGTATTTTGAATTTGCACCTAAGACAAAAAGAGAGTTCCTGTGACAAGCGGTGCGGTTTCTATCACCTATCTACAGATGAAAAGAATCTGGCTGAAAAATCTGAACTTGAAGAAACTATCCAGAGTTATGATGTTTATTTAAGATGGTTACGGTGAAAAATGCAGTGACAGGTACATAAGGTACATAACAGCTCAGGTGTTCTGGACAATTTATGTGCTGGAGACGAGGTGATAACCCTAACCCTGCAACTGAAATAGTGGCACTATCATAGAAGAGATGACATGGGTCTTAAATTATTTGATCCTTGAAAAGTTTGGGGGTGTCCTCTGCTGATGGAACTCTTGGGATCTGATGTTGATGAGCCTTCAAGAATGTGGTCTACTTTATGATGTTTAAAATATATTTGCTTTATGCTGAAAATAAAGTCCAAATATAAAACAACAGTTGCACACGTCATTACAAAATGCAATTAAATTATCATTAAAACTACCACACCAATCAAGATTTACCTTCCACAGTACTGCAAGATCTGCCTTGTCCTGCAATGCATGAACACTCTGCTGTTTGTACTTAACCTGTGGTTGAAACTAAAACCCACTACTCTGTAGATACTGACTCACCTCAGAGCTTTTCAGATTGTTCATCGCTTCACCGTCAGAGGCAACTAAATCAATAAAGTGGCTAAATATAGTTATCGGTGGCCACTTCTTCAGGTTATCCTCCCATTCCTCAATAGCAGTAGGCAGAGGTATGATAACTGTCACGTTTGAGCTGTTACAATTGGTGTTCCCACATGTTTCATGTCCCCAAAGCCCGAAAGAGGATAAGCATGTAAACAAACGCTGGCTCCTGTATGCGCCAGAAGTTAGGCCCATAATTCATGCAAGGCCTCATGGGGGCTAGGAATAAGGTGGATAGGGCTAATATTCCCTGTGTATACTGATAATGAGGGCACCACTGCCACCTATTGGATGTGCAATTACACTTTATTCCAGTATTTGAGAGGGACTGCCTTAAGGTAAGTAGGAAACTGGAGGGTGTGTGTCAGTTTGTCTTGATGTCTTGATTTGTTTTATGGTTTTTGTGGAGGCTTATGCTTATTTGCTTTGTGAAGTCCTGTAGGAGGTCCTTTGCTTGTATTGGTATTGGGGTCTTTATTATGGGCCATTTGGTCCCTGTGTACAACTAGGGTGAGAGCTTTGTTTGCATTGCCAGCAGTAGGATAGACTTATTTCCTTTGGGTTTTGAACTCCCCCATGGCAGGCAATTCTGTTCTTGACCTTAAGGGAGATAATTTCTGGAAGCTACTCAATTAAAAACCCACACATGCGCTGCATGCTTCTGCATGCTCATAAAAAGGCTCTGTGCTGCCAGCTACCAATCAAGAAGCTGCATTCTGCCTCATGAGCAGGTCACGTGTTCTTCCACTCCAATCAGTATAGCAGTGTGCAATTTTAGATATGGCTGCAGGAGGGGGAGGAAGCGGAGCCAAGGGTTTTAAACTCCAAGAAAATAGCACATCCGTCATTTGGCAATATTTTGGATTTGAGACTAAAGATGTGCATCAGAAACAGGTGCTGTGCAGAGCATGCCGTGCAAAAATTGCAACTTCGACTGGAAACACAACAAATTTGTACCAACACCTTAAAGTCCACCATGTAAACCTGCAAGAGGAGTGCATGGTGAAGAAGTCAAGAGAGAAGTCAGTAAGTGAAACTACTAGTACAGCCAAACAGACAACAATTGCAGCTTCTTTCGCCAGTGTAACGGCATACGAAAAACGCAGCTGAAGGCACCAGGAGATGACTGCTGCCGTAATGTGTTCCTTACCAAAGACATGGATATTTATTTTACTATTACAGTTGCCACTGAAAAATACATACTTCTTAATACAGGGGTTGAATTTCTGTGACTGCTGTTGATGTTAATGTAAAGCTAGCTCCATCAAGCCAACAGAGTGTGTTCAGTGAGAGGCTTCTTCAGGTCCGTTGCAAGATGGAAAGATACAGAAGATCATTCCTGCCAGCAGCCATCAGCCTCCACAACAAGACATAAAACCTACTATTATTATTATTATTATCAATAATTGCTGTTGTTTGACTGTTGTTAAAAAAAAAAAGAGAGAGCCCTTGCTACAGTGTTGAATTTCCCTTTATGGGATAAATAAAGTATTTTTCATTTCATTCATTTCATTTCATTTTCATTTCATTCATTTCCATACACTGACCTTGCACTACTTTTAAGGTAAGACTTTTATTTTGTACTACTTTGGTGTACTTAAGCCATGGATGCTTTAGTTCTTTACTGTTTTTGTTATTTATAATATATTGCTATTTGTACATTCCTTTACAGAAGTGCCCTATTTTGGTGCTTCTGAGCCATTCATGATCAACCTATTTACATGTCTGATTTTGATGATGAGAAAAGTTTAACTTTACTGAAGATAGATGGCTCTTGTGTTTATTTGTAGGTTTATTTTTAGTTATTATAATTGACCTGGTCAATGTTGCCCATGTTTCTTGTTAATAAATATTCCTAACGTTGGAAATCTATTATTGACTCTAGCTTTTATTCTTGCATTGGCTTTATGGAATTAACTGTTTGAATGGTAGACAGACAGAAAAGAAAACACTGAATGCATAAAAGCAGTGTTTTTTGGCAGTACAACGCCATAGCTATTGATGTAAAAACTTAAGTGATTTAGGTCATAATCAAGAAAACCATGGAAAATGGTAAAATATCAGCTCTTTGATAAAACTCTTATGAGCAATCTTTGTGGTTATCATTATGTTTGTCCAAACAAATGTACCTTTAGTTGTACCAGGCATTAAAATGAACAAGAAACTGAAGAAAACAAGGGTGGTCTAACAATTTTTTCCATGACTGTATATACATGTATATAAATCAGTGCAGAGGAGCGTTTGGGAAAACAGGTTGCACATAGCAAAACCTGCTCTTGGCAATGGCTGCTGACGCACTGATTGGTTTAACAAGTTGAACGCCCTAACCACTCCTATGCATAATGTAGCGGGTAGCGCAGTTGGGAGTGCAGTTGGGTTTAACAAGGGTGCGTTTTTTGCAGGGTAACGCCTCTCCCGCTACATGCTATCCCTAAATAGCAATTTTAGCAGATCTGGCCGAAGATTGGGCCCAATGTCTTTTGGCAGAATTGGAAAAGCTTCATATTCTCCAATATCAGCTCCAGAGGAGCTGTGGAGAGGGAGGCCTAGGGAAATGTTTATAGAATGGTACCCTCACTTCCTGACCAGTAGAAGAAAATGGATGGATGGATTTGTCATACTGCTCCCATACCATTCTCTGACTAATACTATTACACAAGTAATATCATATAGCAATTTTAACATAATGCACTCTCTCTGCAAATAGATCACTGTAATGTTCTGATTGATTGGTTGTTGCAGACAGTACCACATGGACAGTAAAATCACTTATGTTAAAATCTTATCAACTCATAAATCTCATCATGGAATGTAAATCCAAGTGAATCAATTAAGACCCAAAAGCTATACTGCTGAGTTATGTCTGTATTGTCCAACATGACAATATGACATATCATTAACATAACTTTCAGTTAGAGACATCAGCACAGTATGGCATAAAAGCAAAAAAAAAAAAAAAAAAAAAAATCATTGTCATCAATTTAACAATAATATTTCTAATGAACTTAAGGGTATACAGCTGCTACTCACCAGGCGGCCCCATAGCACATATGATCTGAATATCCACCAGTTGGATCATTGAGCAGTCTTTTGTATCATACCAATTCCAGTGGTCTAGCCACTGTCGCAGCAGCTCCACAGGGGGCTGGGCACCATAAATCTCCCTGGCTGGCATGTTGACATCATCTACAAATATCACCTGATAAAATGGCACATTAGTTTACTTGAAATACCACATACTGAATACTGATTAAACAAAAAACAAAATGGCTTTTTGGTTACTGAGTAATCAAAACTGTATGCTGCTTGCACAATTAAACTGCCAAAATAGAGGGATTGGACACTGACAACATTTTCAAAGAGGAAGGAAAATATGAATATGGTAAAGAGACTGTACCATTCTTTTTCCCATGGGAGGGCCAAAGACTCCTTTGCGACGCTTGTCTAACTTGGACATAATAATGCTTTGGGTCTGGGCAGCAGTAGTCTGGGCTGAGAAGTTAATAAATAATGGGCTGTACACATCTTTCTGCAGTTTCTTCAAAAGAAAGTCCTGATGATAGATATTTGAAATATGAACAAAAATTATCATCAAATCTTGCTGCATTACAAATTATACTTTACTATTAAAGGTGGGGTAGGTGTTCTTTTTTTGCAGCACTTTTTACAATATTGCCTGAAAACCTTTTCACATTCCCATTGCACCCACTGAAATAAAATGTTTGCAAAAAAAAAAACGAAACGTTTTGGTCCGGTCTAGAGGGTATAATCAGAGAAAAACTCTGACCAATCAAAATAGTGATCATCATTACTTTCATTGGCTGCCTAATACGTCCATCAAATATCAATGCACTCCCTCCTTGCGGTTCATGTAGTCGTGAATCGTGTGAAGGCGTGGTTTCGAGGGGTGAGCTGAAGAGGAGGAGGCAGAGCCTTTGGGAGGAGGGAGGGAGTGTATATTTTCAAATTCTCACTTGGGTTGGATTGCTTGAACCGTTTTTTCAAAGAACACCTACCCCACCTTTAACACGAATACAATATCAAAACTATTACAATACAAATCAAAATTGTCCGGCTGCAGGAAAAATAACAACTGTCAACAAGGAAAACGGCATAGGTAAAAAGTAACAATAATTACCATACAACAAATACTTAATGTCATGCTAGGTAGAAGAAGGTGTATGCTCCATGAATCTGTTTTGCAGCAATAAATAAATAACTTTAAATGCAGTGTTTAAGGAGTGCTCAAGTGCTAATTTGGTTGGTAAATGATGTTACTTTTTTAAAAATCTTATCATAAAAGTTGCATTATACAATAAGGATACCTAAAGAGACAATTACGGGTTTAATCCAAGAAACTGGTCCAGAAAACCTTTGTAGATATATGATGCAGAACAAGCATGCATCATGCCATTTGAGAAAAGAGTTGGATAATTAAAGAAGATTTGTGATGTGATGATCATTGAATGCAGGCAAAGTACATCATGATCTTTTTGTATAAATTATAAACCAGTAATGCAGTTTGTCGCCGTCTCATTGTAGATTAGTGCAGGGCTTCGAAGAAAGTTATCCGACAGTAATAGCGAGGGCACCATATTCATATTGTCTGAGTGTTGATTCTCTTTTATCAGTTCTGCAAGATTTGGGAATCTGCCATGGTCTGCTGGTTGCATCATGGGACAAACCTGCTCCAGCCTGCAGACAGTGAGGAAGATGAGAACAAAGCAGGCTCCCCAAACAGATGATCTCCATTTACCCCAGAGTCTAAGGTTTGAGCACAATTGAAGCAGGGGGTTTAAGAGATTAATCCTTACTATAAATAGTCATAGCTCTGCTGAGATGACACTGCATTCTTTCAAGGTGGTTATTTCACACCCTGGGTTAGTAACTGTGTTTATTCTTAATAATTTGTGTCTCAGAGCTCTTAGTCTTGGCTGATATTACACTTTAGTGAAATGAATGCTCACTCATCAGTTCTTCCAAATGGAGATTAATTTATACTATGAAAAAAAAAAGAAAAGAAATTAATGATGTACAATACCTGCCCAAAAGATGATACATCCTGTGCTCATGGAAAAAAAAAAGTTTTTGTTTCAGATTCAGCCATATTGGTCTCCATCAAGCAAACAAAACCACTAAAGAAACTGCTGAAATAACTAAATCTGGTTTAAAAACAGTTCAGAGCAATATTAAAACCTAATGGGCTAGTAGTGAACCATCATCTTCAAAGAAAAAATGTGGGTGGAAAAAAATCTTTGAATGATGGTGTACTTACATTACACTTAAACACTTAAACATTTGATGAAATTTCATCAGACAAAATCAACTCATAGCAATGTATAATAGTAACAGAGCATTTGCACACAAAAGCAAGGCAAAGAAAACTGTGTTGGTATGAAAAAGCTGCATAACTTTAAGAAAACCATGTATCAGTGAAGCTGATCAAAACAAGAGGCTTCAGTTTTCTAGCTAGCATCAATGTTGAACTCTAGAGCAAGGCAAAAAAATGTCATACTGTTTCATGACTCCACATATACTCTGCTCTAGAGTGACATTGCAGAAAGAGCAATGGATGATGTGAGCACCCACCATGCCCAGTGCCCAAGATGCAAACCTGTAGGGGCAGTGTTATCATCTGAGGTTGCTTCAGTCAGGTTGAAGTTCAGCAATGTTGTGTTCCAAAGACAATAGACCAGCTAACTACCTGAACATAAATGAGCAAGTTTTTCCATCAATGTTTTCTCCTTTTCCCCCTTCTGGTTCGTCTGCTCACCTCCTTAAATGTCTCTGTCCTTCTCCCTTCCGTGTTCCTGCCTCGCTGTCCCGTCACCCCGGTTTTGGAGAGCAAGTAAAGTATGGATTTTTGTTGTTTTTGTAAATAAATCACGTTTTGCTAGAAACACCTGCATTTGGGTTCTCCATACCACTCACCAACACGACAGCATATGCTTTTTTAGACTTAAAGGAGCAAAAAGCGAAATCATTTCACCGCTAGGATTGCTGTTGAGCACTGCCTGTAGACCAAAACAAAGTGTGCCATTAGCCACACCTCCCTCTGCCTCTGCTCGCCACCAACCAACCCCCCCCCCCTCCCCTCCCCTCCACACACTCCCCCACTACACCCCCGCTCGCTTCGAAGATCTACCTACACCGAGCAAAACATCACCAGCTTGTGATGACCGGCTTGTAAACTTGAGGCTGGAGATCAACACAGAGAGCGGGTGTGTGACGTCATCCTATACTCCAGATGAAATTACACCTCTCGTTCTCCATGTAGCGATTTTTTAATTCCTTCAGTCTTAAATAATGGATTTCCACTTATTGCTCCTTTAATTAAAACATCTTAATTAATGTACTTTATGATACTTTTATTAAACGTGTCAGCACCCTTTCCTTTTTGTTAATTTCTGATTTTTTTTATGTTTCTTCTTTTCTGATATTTTAATCTGCATTCTTATGCTGTTTTAATTTTTTTCTGTTCTTTTTTTTCTTAATGCCATTTTTGTCAGACAATGTAAAAATAGCAAAGTAAAGTGACTGACTTCTGCATTTGGATAATCTTAACTTCACATTATTTTTGAAAACATGAAACCAAACTTCCAAACTTCTATTTAATAACACATGTATGAAACTCACGGTAATGTAGACACTCTTGCCAGTACCAGTGGGACCAATGAAAATAGTTGGCTTCTGGTGTGTGACGAGGAGCTTCATCAGTGCCATGTAGCGTACTGTGTTCTCAGTTGGAACAATGATCTCGTTGAACTGCATGTCCTTGTGTAATGGGGGAGTAGTCTTTAGCTCATCTGTCCAAAGCTCCCACCTGCCTGGACCCTAAAGGAGATTGTTTTTTTTTTTTGTTTTTTTTTTTCAAAAAAGGAATGATTATGCAGATTAACACTTGGGATCAAAATGACCAATGTGTACTGTATATTGTAAAATTGGATCTATATTTTATGAAAAGGAGCACACACACTGATTTGTGCACACTATTAAACAGCAAAACAGAGATTTGGAGCAATGCTCAAAATGAATTATTTTCAATAGTATGCCCGGCTGCAATGTTTCTGAAGACAAATGGAGACGAAACCATCTGTTAGGTTTTTAAATAAGACAAATATACTGTATATAATTTTCCCACTGCTTGTAAAGCAGTAAAACCATGTGAAGTCTACATAAAAATAGCAAACTTCTAAACAAAGAGGAATTATTAAAATATAATTTTATGATTGTAAAAGAACACCTGTGGGCTAGTCTGTATTTTATTTTCTGAACACACTGTTTTGTTAACCATTTTCTAAAGTAAAATAACAATTAACTGGCTATATTAAATTAAAGCAGTTTAAAGGAACTTTCACAATTTTTAGCTCAGAGGATCCCCCTAAAGGAGGGGAGGTTAAATTGCTTTTACAATGTGATGAGCTTTGTTTAGTCTCTTGCTTGGTTTCTTGTTCCCTCTTCAATCTTTCAATTCTTGAGTTTATTGTCATGGCCTCTGCCATAATGTCACATGTAGGTCTGTGAGCTAGTTTCACCAGTGTGAATGTGTGAAACAGTGCTACTTTGGCTGGTTTTAGTAGATAGCAGGGACAGGAGACCGCGAGAGCTAGACTCCTAAAAAGAATCAATTATTCCTTCATGGAAATTGAAACAGATATTTTAACATGAAAGTCATTGGTAGTGCTTTAAAGGGAAAGGTAAACAGAAAAAAAATGCAGCTCCCTTTAACAAACAGTTAACAGACTCACTAGTGAAAAAGTTCTGTTGTTAAAATGCTGCTACTGTATGTCACAATACCTAATCCACAGGTATTTGAAGTTCAGGCTTCATGAGGCTTTCTCGTCAGTTATCGTGGTTAAAAAAAAGTACTGGGTTCTAATTTAATTAGTACCTTTTACTGTGTGACAGAGACATTTAGATTTGAATTTTGAGTAGATGCAACTAAAATTTCCCACGGCACATGAAGAAAAGAAATAAGTATATAAGTATAGATTGTAGCCATACCTCCTTTATGAAGTGATACTGGTAAACTGTTCCCTCAGTTGGTAAGGGAACTGTCAGCTGTTTAGGTGGAGCCTGAGCTGGGGCCATAATGCCATGGTGAGCCAAGGTCTCCTCACTTACAGGGCCATTCAGTACCTCTCTTATCAGTGTGTCAAACTTGGCCCGGCCAAAATCGTCACAGCTGGCGCCGACTGACCACACCAGGCAGAACACAAAGATGCCCTTTGCACAAGGAAAGAACAATTGTCACAGGTTTTCCTAATTAAATTACAGTAAATATGCCATGTGTCTGCTGGTCCATGAATTAAATAGTGAGGAAGAGCCCTCAACCTGAAAGTTAAAATGGCAGTTAAAAATATATGTGGTACTACTATTCCCTACATTTTAGATTACATACATAAATATGTCACATGAACAAGAGAATTTATCGCATTTTCAGTTTGATTTCAGTAAATATGCAAGTGTTGAAGTGTATTTACCTCCACCAAGGAGGTTATGTTTTTGCCGGCGTTTATCTGTCTGTTTGTCTGTCTGTGTACAAGATAACTCAAAAGGTTATGGATGGATTTTGATGAAATTTTCAGGAGTTGTCAGAAATGTGAAAAGAAAGAACTGATTTCATTTGGGTGTGATCCGGAAGAAATCCTGGATTCTGGATCACTTTCAAATTTTCTATAACATTGTGATCAATGGAGCAAAAAATGTTGTTTCTCAATATCTCCGTTAATTATTGCCGAAAACTCATGAAATTTGACTCAGGGATTGACAATGGGAACCTCTATCAAATTTCAAAGGCTGATCCGGATCTGATGCAGAACGCGGATTTTATCGCAATCTGTAAATCGCTATATGGGAGAACTGTTGTGCTTGGCGGAGGTCTCTGAGTGCTTTTCTAGTTACATTTGGATTCCTGCTTACTGTTACACTTGCTGTATGGAAGGTAAAGTTTAATGAATATACATTCACACTGAATAAAAAGGTCTGGATCCTGCCTTATAAAACAAATTAGGTCAATTTAAACATGAGGTTTAGTGTGGAAAATTTGGATATTAGTGAGAAATAGGGAAAGGCTACAAAAAAGGTTTAATTGTGAAAAATCTCAGTGTGCAGAAAAAGTTTTCAGTTTCTGATTTAATTTAAATGTGCAACAATGAGCAAATACCTCAACCACTGTACAGATTATTTAATGAGACAAAAGTAAAAACATTCACAGAAAAAACTCTTTGTTGCAGGAAAACACACACACGCACACCCACACCCACACCCACATACATACACAAAAAAAAAAACAAAAACAAAAAAAACCCAGCAGGGATATTGTAAGAATTGGAAATGAGGCTTAGCATGCTTGTGACAGCCCCTGCTGTTAAAAAACTGATTAATTCAACACTTTGATAATGACTGACTGAGAAACATAGGCGAGAAGGTTGAAAGGCATTAATCTGTACAGTGTGCCACAGGGGGATAATAACAGTGCTTTCAAAAGACATGACTTGGAGGCAAAAAAAATTTATATTGGAACTCATGCAGAGGGCAGAAGAAAGGGCTCATTTGCTGAAACATTTCCAGTCTTTTATTTATTTATTTTTTGCCTGTGCGCAACCTGACCTGATTAATATAACAAAAGAAAAAAGAAAAAGATATGTACCTTTTATAATGTATCTGCATTTCTTGAGATGAAGAAAGACTTCAGACTTTAACTACATTTGCAATTAATGCTACTTTTTTTGAGGCCATTATTTCCTTTTGAGAAAGCCAGAATGAAACTGTGATTAAAAAGAACTTTATCAAGCTAAAAAACAATTCCCCCCTTGCTCCCTCAAAAAAAAAAAATAAAAATAAAAATAAATAAAATAAAAACACCAGAAAAGAAAGGGTTTGGTTTAAGTTTTCAAATTCCAGTTAATCAGAATAAAGGTTAAGGGGATCACGTGATGCATTCAGAGTGAGAGGATTGCCTTCGCCGAGCTCCCGCTTTGGTGGTCGACTATTTTCTTTTTCTTACCGACTGAACTGCAGTAATTTAGTGGACTTCTGGAGAAAAACATGTCCATAACCGAGGGCAGCAGTAACTTGCGAGAAACGCAGAGGATGACACGCTCTGAAGTTAAAAGGGCACTTGTGCCTTGCGCCGAAGCTAGCATGGAGGATGACGAAGGTGAGCCGAGTGAGGCTAATGTCGCTAGCCTTATTTCCCAAGATGTTACGGAGAAAATAAGTGCTTTAATGGAACGGAAGTTCTCTGAACTGCAGTCCACTCTTGAAAGACTGAATAACCGCATCGAAGAAAACACTAAAAGACTAAAGGCAACCGAGAGCCGCATTTCCGAGGGAGAGGACCGCACCACCTCATTGGAGAGCAGAGTCAGCGAACTTGAACGGAGAGTGAAGACCCTATCTGACCGTGCCGAGGACAGTGAAAACAGGAGCCGCAGAGAAAACATACGAGTTGTGGGACTTAAAGAAGGCGCCGAAGGGAAAAATGCAGTCAAGTTTTTTGAAACTTGGCTCCAAAACACACTGGGATTGGAAACCAAGCGCGGATCCATTAAGATTGACAGGGCACATAGAGCCCTCGGCCCAGCAAAGTCTAACTACAACAGGCCCGTTATTATTAAACTACACAACTTCAGTGACAAACAAAGGATCCTCGCAGCGGCCAGAGATAAAGACGAACTCATTTACCAGGGGAGCAAGATTCATATTCGCCAGGACCTATCAGCCCAGGTGAGGGAGGCCAGACGTCTGTTCAACAGGTCCTGCGAGCAGCTTATCCAGAGAGGAATATGGTTTCAGATGCGCTATCCGGCCAGCCTGTGCTTCACCTTCAGCGGAAAGGGATACGTCTTCAAAAGTCCCGATGAGGTGGAAAACTTTCTCAGCACTAACGTCCCGGGTCCAACTGACTGATTTTGGGGAAAAATTCATGTTTGCACTGGTCCCAACGGAGGAGAATTGAAACTCGCAGCGGAGAAAAATTAAAGCTCGCGTGTTTCGGACGGACTGACGGGCTCACTGAAAAAAGGTAACCACCGAGAGGAGGGTTTGTCGGACAGATATTATTGTTCTCTTTAGCTTTCTTATTTGGACTATTAAACTTTCATTTTTCGTAGCAGAGCCTCAGAGTCACAAGGTTAGGGCTCGGACCAGGCTACAGCCTTTCTGTTTTAAAAGTATTAACATCGAGCCCTGTTCACCATGTTTACCGTCCTGATTATTATATTTTTTTTTCTTCTCTCTTTAATGTGTTATACTGTTATATTCGACTGACTGTGGTTTGATCTTATTAATGCCGCTAATCAGCCGGGGGCGGGAGGGATGTAGAGGACGACTGTCAGCAGTGGGATGGTGACTCCTGCAGCTGGTG
Organism: Hirundichthys speculiger; assembly: GCA_018398805.1. NCBI lineage: Eukaryota > Metazoa > Chordata > Actinopteri > Beloniformes > Exocoetidae > Hirundichthys > Hirundichthys speculiger. The sequence goes on along the minus strand of JAGFBZ010002373.1, from coordinate 527,305 downwards.
GGGGGTCCTCTCTTTTGGAGGGGGGGATACCTCTTAGCCTCACTTTTCCAAGGACATTTAACGCCTTTGAATGGCTATCTGTTTTTGTTTTGGGGGGGATTTGTTCTGTTCTGGGATTGGATCCATCATTTGGGGATGGACCTTTGTTGACAGCCTTACCTGTTTTGTTGTTTTGTGGTATATTGTATGTGTATTACTATTATGATCCGGCCTTTGCTTTCGTGAATAATCAATATATAACTGCCCCTCCATCCGTTCTGGATTTATGGAAATTTAATTTTGGCCCAATTTGTACATCAGTGAAAAAGAGACCTTGAGCGCTGGCATAACCTACCACTCTCCTTATTTGGACGAGTTAGTCTTATAAAGATGAATGCCCTTCCCCGACTTCTATATCCCTTGCAGATGCTTCCACTGCACCTTTCTAGGGCAGTCAACCGGGACATAGAAAAGGCCTTTTCTAAGTTTATCTGGCATGGCAAAAAACCTAGACGGAGACTCAAGGCACTACAGTTGCCCACGGCTATGGGCGGTCTCTCTATGCCTGATTTGATATTTTACAACTGGGCCTGTCATGCACGTTCTCTTAGACTATGGCTACATTCATATCTGAAAAGGGAACCTTGTGTTGACTCCTGGGCCTGTGCCCCACAATCTCTTTGGGGTCTGGTCACTTGTGATGCAAAAAAGATAAACACTGATATAAGACATAATCCTATTATATATAATAGTATCAGAGTCTGGCATGATATGACTAAATACCTTGGAAGGAAAAGTTTGAAGTCGCTATTGTCCCCTGTTACCCTGAACCCAGACTTTCCTGCAAGTATAGACTCATCGGTCTTCTCTTGGCGAGAAAAAGGCATCCATGTACTTAATGATTTATTTAAAGATCATGTTTTGCGGTCCTTCCAACAACTACAGAATACGTTTGATATTCCTAAACAGCACTTTTTTGGATACCTGCAGATAAGACATTTTGTGTCTTCTCAGGTTACCCTTCATCCTGTTGCCCTCCCCTTTAGTGACATAGAGAGATTTTTACTGGAATGTCAAAATGAAAAACACTTCATATCACGCTTCTATTCGACTCTCAGTTCCTATGATAGGTACGAGTTACCAAACATCTCCCGTAAATGGGAAAGGGACTTAAGTACACAATATATTGAAGATGACTGGCAGACAGCTATTAACCTGATCAGAGTGACATTCACTTGTAACAGACTAAGAGAAACTCAATACAAGATTCTTCATAGGCTTCATATCACTCCTGTTATCTTGCATAAAATGGACCGTTCACTTTCTCCTTTATGCATCAAATGTCATTCTGAGAGGGGGACATATTTTCATTGCTTCTGGGAGTGCAAGCTAATTTCCAGATTCTGGTCATTCATTTCTCAAGAGACTAGTGGGATATTTAAGAAAAAAATTAAAAAGGACCCTGGTGTTTTCCTACTGGGCTTGCCTTCCAGGGAGTTACATCTCCCTGCATCACAGTACAAACTTCTTGAGAAGCTCCTTTTGATTGCCCGCAAGTGCATCTTGCATAAATGGATTAAAGCTTCCCCACCGAGTGTTACTTTGTGGTACAGAGAGATCTTTAATACCTTCCCCCATGAAAGATTACAGGCAGTTTCAAGGGGGAAAGAAGAGCTGTTCATGAAGGTATGGTCACCTTTCCTCGATTATTTACCAACAGATCTGAGAAATTTAATTTCGAAAGGAAGACCCTTTTCCGAGTGGCAGATATCTCGTGTGGCTGATGGTAAATGATGGTAACTGATAGTAACTGATGGGTGGTTGCTCCTAACTGTCATGAATATAATTTGTTTGGCTGGTATACTCACAAAATAACAAACATACAATGTTATTATTATTATTTTTTTTCCCTTAGTCTAGTCGTGTTTTTTTTTTTTTGTTTTTATTTATTTTTTTCATTTTTCTTATGCTTCGGATAAGTATATAATTTATTAAAATATCCTTTTGTTGTTACTTAATTTCATGCCAATATTGCTTCTTATCATTGTTGAAGTGATATTTATCTTATTTGTGACCTTAGTTATTTATTTTCCTTATTTTCCACAGTTGATGTACTAAATGGCTGTCTGGGGTGGGGGCATTTTATGTTGTGGTGTTGTTTTGTCTGTTTGAAATCAATAAAAACGTTTATTGAAAAAAGAAAAAAAAAAGAATAAAGGTTAAATTAATTGTTTTTCTTTAAAGCTGAATACTTTTTTTAAATAATAAAAATAGAACAATTTGATAGAACTTTCAATTGGATTCAATTTGATTTAATTCAACAATACTTTATTGATCCCCCTAAGGGAAATGGTATAACAAATTACCATGCTCTTAATACTCAAGCCAGGAAAGCTGTGATTTTACCTGTTTAGTTCAGTTTCTCCCTTTATCTAAACACTTTTTTCTGCTTTCATGAGAAAAATCACTTCAGGTTTACAATATCGGTGTGGAGGAAAACAAAATGTTACAGTACCACTTTTTATCAGATGCATTCTTAATTTGTATTCTATGCACATAAATAAGGCTATTTTAAATTCAGTCTTTGCAGTATATTCAAATGTACCATTTTGAAGAGGGAACGTTATTAAATGAAGAGTGGCACATTGGATGCTCTTGAAAGCCTTGAATGCTGGTATGTTACTTCGAAGCTCTTGTGTGTGTCTTTCTCATTAACTTGCTAAAAACACTATGTTGCATGATGCAAACAGATTCATTCAAACAGGGGCATGACTGCGTTGATACTTCATGAGTATATGAAGAGAGAATTGATTTCAGAAAACAGGACAAACTTTAAAACTGAGGTCATAGGTTGAGTTGAACTGCAATCAATCTGTTATTAGTAATCCAATTATTAATAGTCCAATCATAAGATATAGAGACAGAAGTAGTGCTATTCAGGACACAAACCTCCAACCAGGACCGAATATAATTTTCACTCATGCTCTTAATTTTTGCTTCATCTTGGAATTCATCCATCATGCAGTCCATCAAATTCATCAAGGACTTCACTAGATTGGTGTCAGACGTTGGGGACAGTTCCTGCAGTCAAACGAAGAGACAACATGATTACAAAAACTCAAACATATAATCCCAGAATATGGTATAAGACTCAAAACTTGTTAAAATCTTAAAACCATATACAGTGATCCCTTATTTTTCGTTGTTAATGGGGACTGGCGCCCCTCTGCGAAACTCAAAATCCGTGAACTGGAGCTGGAGCCCCCAAGCCTAAATAATGTGTTTAAATTATGTTTAAAAACTGCAAAAGAGTAGCGAGGCACTGCAGCGAAACAAAACAAAAGCTCAAATGTGGTCTTTGTGTTACCTTCACAGCCTGTAGTAAAGAAACCACTGGTATTGTGGTATTTTTGGCTCGTAATTAGCGGGTAACAAGCTAACAACAACAAAAGAAAAAATCAGATTTTCTCTGCATGGAACAGGCACTTTATTCTGGCACTGCATGGAACTTGTAACATCACACAGGTTGTATTGTTCAGCTCCTGTCGGTTAACAGAGAATGCAAATCTATACATGCTGGGCTGCTGTTTATGCTCACTCCACTTTTCATCTAACCCCGTTTTCGTTCTGCCGTCCCATGACACACACACTCCATTACCCATAAGGCCACGTGATTACCCATAAGGCCACCTTCTTAAAGGGGCCAGGCTGGCTCACAACATTTCTTCACTGTGAGAGAACGCGCACAACATCCTGTGACGTTTCTGCAATTTTTTCTTGATTTTTTTTAAATATTATATATTTCTGAAAAATCTGCCAATAACTAAAACCGCGGAATTTAAGGCGCGAATTGGCGAGGGATCACTGTAGTTAATTAAACTTGGCAATGGAGACTGAGAACTGCAGAGTTCAACTTATGTATAAATTTAAAACACCAAAGATTTGTGCTAAATAAGGCAAAGTATAACTGAAAAAAAGTTAGTATGCAGATGCATATAAAATGTCACAACATATTGATGATTAGTGAACAAATGACGGCTTGAAAATGTACAGTATGTGTTGAGCCAATCAAGTACCTTGGTTGCCTTTCGAATGAACTGAAGACAGACAGGCAGTATGCAGTCAAAGAGGGCAGTGATGAGATCCTTGTGCATTGCATTGACTGTGGTTGGAAGTGTATTCAGCCAGGACAGCATAAGAGGCCTCCAGCCAAGCATGTGGGGCTCCATGTAGATCATGCCGCAACGAGATACCTGTAAGTTCAATATATTTATAAATTTGTGATGGGTTTTATGTTGAATTGTCATGAATTGTAATGAATTGTAATGATCGTTATCATTGCTTCTTTTGTTTTCCTGTCTAATGTTTTCCTATGTATTCATTGCATGTTTTACCGAGTTAATCCATTGCTTATTATGTCCGTCTAAGGACTACAGAAGCAAATTAGCTGCCAGCTAACCCTGGCCACTGTTACTGTCAAAATAAATAAAGTAAAGTTAGAAACATTCTTCACATGTGAAAACACCTCCCCCTTTTTTTTTTTTTACTACCAATGCTTAGTGCCATAATCTGCCAAAACCTTTTTTTTTTTTTAAGTCAGCTATATATGCAATTTGATCTTGCTGCAGAGGTTCAGAGAAGTCATTCACTCACATCACAGGATGCAGGATGCTCAGAAATGACAATTGGTAAGTAAGAAAACATTTGTTTTTAAACCATCACATGAACAACATCAGACCTTGAGATAGGTTCTTTAGATGCCTACGTGTCAAACTTAGGGACTTGATGGAGCCAGAATGATAATCAGAAGCGATGGCCCTCAACAGGCCAGAATCTAGAGGTAAAGTCACGGACTTATGATTCAGCATTATACACTACTCAAAAAAATTAAAGGAACACTTTGTAATCAGAGTAAAGCATCAAGTCAATTAAACTTCTGGGATATTGATTTGGTCAGGTAAGTAGCAGAGGGGGTTGTTAATCAGTTTCAGCTGCTTTGGTGTTAATGAAATTAACAACAGGTGCACTAGAGGGGCAACAACGAGACGACCATCAAAACAGGAATGGTTTTACAGGTGGAGGCCACTGACATTTTTTCCCCTACTCATCTTTTCTGACTCTTTTTCACCAGTTTTGCATTTGGCTAGGGTCACTGTCACTACTGTTAGCATGAGGCGATACCTGGACCCTACAGAGGTAGCACAGGCAGTCCAACTCCTCCAGGATGGCACATCAATACGTGCCATTGCCAGAAGGTTTGCTGTGTCTCCCAGCACAATCTCAAGAGCATGGAGGAGATTCCAGGAGACAGGCAGCTGGACAGAGCCGTAGAAGGTCTACAACCCATCAGCAGGACCGGTATCTGCTCCTTTGTGCAAGGAGGAGCAGGAGGAGCACTGCCAGAACCCTACAAAATGACCTCCAGCAGGCCACTGGTGTGAATGTCTCTGACCAAACAATCAGAAACAGACTTCATGAGGGTGGCCTGAGGGCCCGACGTCCTCTAGTGGGCCCTGTGCTCACTGCCCGGCATCGTGGAGCTCGATTGGCATTTGCCACAGAACATTGGAATCGGCAAGTCCGCCACTGGCGCCCTGTGCTTTTCACAGATGAGAGCAGGTTCACCCTGAGCACATGTGACAGACGTGAAAGGGTCTGGAGAAGCCGTGGAGAACGTTCTGCTGCCTGTAACATCATTCAGCATGACCGGTTTTCTGGTGGGTCAATAATGGTCTGGGGAGGCATATCCATGGAGGGATGCACAAACCTATACAGGCTAGACAATGGCACCCTGACTGCCATTAGGTATCGGGATAAAATCCTTGCACCCATTGTCAGACCCTATGCTGGTGCAGTGGGTCCTGGGTTCCTCCTGGTGTATGACAATGCCCGGCCTCATGTGGTGAGAGTATGCAGGCAGTTCCTGGAGGATGAAGGAATTGATACCATTGATTGGCCCCCACGCTCGCCTGACCTAAATCCAATAGAACATCTCTGGGACATTATGTTTTGATCCATCCGACACCGCCAGGTTGCACCTCAGACTGTCCAGGAGCTCAGTGATGCCCTGGTCCAGATCTGGGAGGAGATACCCCAGGACGGCATCCGTCGTCTCATTAGGAGCATGACCCGACGTTGTCAGGGATGCATACATGCACGTGGGGGCCATATAAATTACTGAATACCATTTTGAGTTGCTGCAACGAAATTTCAGCATCATTTTTTTCACTGTAATTTTTGGGGTGTCTTTGAATTCAGCCCTCTGTAGGTTGATAATTTTCATTTACATCAAATGATGTGGCATCTTTTTGTTCCTAACACATCACCCAGTCCAAATAAAGTCCCAGTACCCAGTCCCAGTACAAATAAACAGCATGATTTTTTTTCCCATTGAGATCTGATGTGTTTTCAAAGTGTTCCTTTAATTTTTTTGAGCAGTGTATAATACGTTTTTGTTTTTGCATCCCATTTTCTTTGTGTGTATGACAAGCTTATCTAAATCACAGCAGTAGAGCACGCAGTTCCTCACCCAAAGGGGCACAGCCCACAACTGCGTGCTAAAAAGGGGATTATGAAGCACCGTCTACTATGTGTGACCCGTCCAGCAGCCAAACACCCGTCCCCACTCGCAGATCAGATTGGAATTGGTTGAGTGATTGATTAAAGTGATTGAATTTGGAGTTTGAATTGTAGTAGAACTTGGATTGCCAGATCCCCGAAAATAAGAGAAACAGCAAACGCCCCCTTGGAGGCTAACTACTCTAGACTACAGCCAAAAACCCATTGGTAAAAAAAAAGGCCACAATACTATTTAATCAAAGAGCATTCAGTTCTCAGAAGCACCCACAGCTGCACCAGCCCAGTTCATGTTGGGGAAGATATCAGATCTCTGATCATGCAAGAAAGATGTTGTCATTGTGTAATAGGTGTCTAAGTCAGACTTGATGTCTTCAGATGGTCAGACACTATGCCCCAGTAAGATCAAGTCGTTCTTGGGCCTAGTGAACTGGTACCAGTATTGTTCCGCACTGTTCTACGCTGGGTAAGCCTCTCATCCAGCTAACAGCTGAGGCAAAGGTCAACAAAAATAGTAAAGGGAAGAGGAAGAAGCTTGTGTACAGGAAGCTGACTGCTGAGGATTGGACCTCGGAATGTGACGAGGCACTGCAAGCTCTCAAGGATGCCCTGCTTGAGAATGTCATGTTGGCCCACCCTGATTTTTCCAAACCTTTCATTCTCTCCACCGACGCTTCAACTGACGGTTTAGGCGCTGTGCTGTCCCAGGTTGCCCCGGGTGAGAAACGGGCTCGTCCAATAGCGTTTGCTAGCAAGACCTTGAACAAGGCTCAGAGAAAGTACCCTGCTCACCGTTTGGAGCTACTGGCGCTGAAATGGGCGGTCTGTGAGAAATTCAGCCACTGGCTGAAAGGGCATACTTTCACCGCTTGGACAGATAACAATCCACTTGTCCATATCCTCACTAAGCCAAAGCTAGATGCAGTCGAGCAGCGCTGGGTTTCAAAGTTGGCCGCCTATGACTTTGATGTCAAGTATGTTCCTGGGCCAAGAAACGTAGTTGTGGATGCGCTCAGCAGGGAGCCTTTTGTTGGGAAGAGGATCAGTGAGTGCCTGGTCAGTGAGCCCCATGAGCATCTGCTGGAGGAGTCTGAAGCGCTGTCTGGAGGTAATGTGCAGGAGGCTTTTAGATCGTCCACCATCTGCCAAGTTGCTCAGAAAACCTTGCAGATAGACACATGCTCATTGCCTGTCGAAACAACATCTCTAGTTTGCTCTATGTCTGGGAGTGAGGTGTCGGCTCTCCTGGACTGCCATAATGAGTGGGATACGGCTACGAGGAGGAGATCCATGGTGCTGGTTGACCATGTCCAGACTGTCATGTCTATCGGCCAAGACGTTCTGCCATCCATCTCCAAAAAAGATCTCAGAGACAAGCAACAGGAAGACACTGAATTGGCTAGAGTGCTGTTCTATGTTGAGCGCCGTCGACGGCCTTCAAGGAGAGAGAGGCCTAATGAGCCTGTGACCGCTTTGAGGTTGATGAAGCAGTGGGACAAGTTGGTGGTCAAGGATGGCATACTATACCGTGTGTCCAGAGATCCTGTCTCCAGGAAAAAGAGGAACCAGTATGTGGTGCCTATGTCTCTGAGAAATGATGCCTTGCGTGGGTGCCACGATGACGCAGGTCACCAGGGTCAGGACAGGACCTTATCCCTTGTGAAGTAGAGGTTCTATTGGAGCTCTATGGAGCGAGATGTGAAAGACCATGTCAAATGCTGTGTCAGATGTGTCATGGGCAAGACCCCAGAACCTGAAGGCCATGCACCTCTCGAGAGTATAAAAACCACCGCACCAATGGAATTGGTTTGCATAGACTTTTGGTCTGCACGATTCTAAGAACCGCCCTGTTGATGTCTTGGTCGTGACGGACCACTTCACTAGACTGGCACATGCCTTCTACTGCCCTGATCAGACTGCCAAGCAGGTTGCACGGTGGTTGTGGGATAACTTCTTCTGCTATTACGGTTTTCCTGAGAGGATTCACTCGGATCAAGGGGCAAACTTTGAGAGCAAGTTGATAGCGGTGCTTCTTCAAGTTTCGGGTGTCAAGAAGTCTTACACCACTGCTTATCATCCAATGGGGAACGGCTCCGCTGAGCGTTTCATCCGCACTCTAGGAAGTCTGCTCAGAATGCTCCCACCTCGTTCTAAACAGGTTTGGCCTCAAATGTTGCACACCTTGACGTTCATGTACAATAGCACCACACATGAAACAACTGGTTTTCCCCCTTTCTATTTAATGTTTGGCCATGTGCCTTGTCTGCCTGTTGATGTGCTGTTCAAATCTGCTCTGAGAGATGACAGTGAGGTTGCATTCCCTCAGTATGTTGAAGAGCTGAGAAGAGATCTTCGTGAGGTCATGATCCTGGCGGACAAGCATGCAGGTGCTGGGAAGAGGCGGCAGGCGGACATATACAACCGGAGAGTCAAGGGAGTGGGAATCGAGCCTGGTGACAGGGTTCTTCTAGTGAACAAATGTGAAAGAGGACGGAGGAAGTTAGCGGACCGATGGGGCGATGTGGTTTACACAGTGGTCAACAGCAACCCTCAGTCTCACACCTTTGAGATTCAGAATCCCATATCAGGCCAGTCAAAGATCGTCCACCGCAATTTGTTGCTTTGTGTGAATTTCTTGCCAGTCCTGCCTGAGGCTGAAGACTCTGGCTCCTTCGTTTCCCCCTGTGCTTTGGAGGAGAGTGCAACTGTTGATCTCTCCATTGAGTGGCTCACGCGGTCTGATGTCGCATCTCTGGGCTCCTGCAATTTGGTGTTCCTGTGTTCTCCGATGACCTGAGTCTGTGTGATGCTGTAGATGTTGCCTCCCTCCAGCTCACAAAATCTGATTCTGGGTTGGACAATGTCACTCGTATTCAAGACTGGGTCTCTCACATCCCCATGCCTGCTGCAGATCGGGTGCCCGCTGTTCTGTTTGCAGCTCCTGATCTAAGTGCTCAGGTCCATGATTCAGCCACCCCAGCCCCTAATTCAGCTCCCTCTGCCCCTGTTTCAGCTACCCCTGCCCCTGATTCGGCTACTCCTGCCCCTGATTCAGCTACCCCTGCCCCTGATTCAGCTACCCCTGAACCTGATTTAGCTGCCCCTGATTCCGGTGCCCTATCCCCTTATTTAGGTGCCCCTTTTAATGGCTCCTGTTGCAGAGGGGGCCATGATGGCGTTTACTCTGGCACCTTCCAGGCGTCACCATCTGGTCGTCATAGAACCAGAGCTGGCCATGTTGTTAGGCCAGTCAGCAGGCTTATCCAGACTATGAACAGGCAAACTTTACGTGGTTAGAAGTATTAGTTGAAGGCGTGGGCTGGTTACTATAGCCCATTGTGTTCTTTGATGTGATTCATTTTTTGTTTTCTTTTGATCTGTGATTGGGCTGGGTTTGAATTGAATTTGAGAAGTGTATTCAGGCACTTTTCGTGTCATCAGTGAAGGGTTTGTGTTATGTGTTGAACTGCTTTCCTGAGTTCTTTATTGAGCAGCCTGGTGGCTTGACAGAGCACATCGTTTTAGTATCAGTGCTATATTCATTCGAAGTTTTTGCTCGTGTGATATGTCAGGATTCCCTTGAAATCTATGTGTTCTAGAATTTTGACAAATTTAGGGGTGGAGAATGTAACAGGATTGGTAATGTATTTGAAGTACGTTAAAATTATTTTAGTATTATGGTTAAGCTATGCAAGGCTCTATGCAATTTTCCCTTTGGTGTAATGTGGTGTAATGTCGCCCTCTGGTGGCAGGTGGTGTCTATATAAGTGACAGGAAACAGCCAGCGCGTCCTCTTGCGCTGCTGATTTCCTGTTATGGTAGGTTACACACAGCTCCGCGATTTTTCATATATTAAGCTAAAAAATGCTATTTCACTCAAATCAAAGTACACATTGAGTTATATGAATGTTGTGGGCATGTTTTACAACTATCATTAAGTTAAAATGTGTACAGTTTTCTATTCTGCTCTAACGTGATAAGTTGCAAGATTCAGCAGGGAACTGCACAATAGTAATGGCGCAGCCCATTGAAATGTACTGTTTTTTCCTGTTCTGATGTTTAGGAGCTGTGTTATATGAGCCATACACAGTCACCACCAACCACCAGTGTTGTTGTTGTTCAGATCAGCTACTACAACAATAACTGGTGTGTCTCCCGCGTGACGTCGCAACCGCATACCGCCGAATACATTATAGACAATATATTATGCCATAATACTACAGGTTTGATTGATTTCAAAATGGCATGGTCGCTCTTCGTGGTGTTGAACTCTTACTATCAAATGCTTTGAGGTATGTGTCAAAAATGTAGTAATGCTTGTAAGCCCCACTGTTGCGGGCATGTGTATTTTGTAAAACGATGTAATCACAAACTTTATTGAGCTTAAAGGGCCCGGTCATATGCCCCGCCCCCGGCCCGGCAGTGACATGTTCCGCTTTCGCTGCATGTGGTGTTTCTGTGGTGTGCTGTGGTGTATATTAATGAAAGTGTGGTGGTTTGTAATGTTTTATGCATACCCCGTGTCCACACCAGAGCTAAAGCAGTCCAGCAACCAGACATGTAGCAGTGTTTCTGACCTCACACACTTGCTCTGCATCAACCAGTATCCGTAACCAGTACTACAGGCCTACAGGCTGGTTCACAGCTGGTGCTGGTACAGTTGGTGTTTCATGCAGCAGATGACCAGTACACTGGATTTCCCTCAAGGCTAAAAAGATTTTGATCCAGGACAGGATGACATGAATTTATTTTTCAAAAATACTGAACTCCCATAACTTAGTACAGAACAAATTGACAAACTGAATGCATCAGTTTTAGAAAGTGAACTATCTCACTCTTAATCTCATGCCAGATAACAAAGCACTAGGACCCACCAGGCTTTTCTGCTGAATTCTACAAACATTTGTGAAATATTTACCTCTTCTTTTTATCAGAACAATAGCTGAAATAAAGCTAAACTTAAGATTTCCAACACCACAGGATTTCACTTCTCCCCCAACCTAACAAAGACATAACACACTCCCAAATTATTGTCAAGTTATCTTTATAGAGTTATCTCTCTTATTAATGTAGACCTAAAAACTAATCAGTAAAGCTCTAGCTGACAGGACTGAAAAAGTCACCCCTCATCCACCCAAACTAAAATGGCTTTATTAAAGGAAGACAAGCCTCCAGTAACATACATAGACTATAGTCATCATGTTAATTGAACCCTTGGCAGCAGCTATCCATCAGAACCTCCACATCAAACAAATTCATACATCTCAAACACAGCATAAGATTAGCCTACAGTGATCCCTTAGTTTTTGCGGTTAATGGGGACCGACGCCTCCCCCGGGACAATCAAAATCCGCGAACTGAAGCCGGAGACCCCCCGAGCCTAAATAATATGTTTAAAATATGTTTAAACACCGCAAAAAAGTAGCGAGACACTGCAGTGATACAAGACAAAGGCTAAACTGTGGCCTTTCTGTTTCCCTCATAGCCTCTGGTCTCCGAACTGTAGTAAATGCATCTCGGCCAATCAGCGCACAGATTCTAGAGTTCTGGGCTGTCTGCATTTCTCGTGTTGATTACAGGACGCTGTGAGTCATTGTTTGATCTTTCGCTGGCAGCTGCAGCCTCTCGTCTGTTGTGGGGTGGATTTTCGCAGAATTTCAGCAATTATTTCTTGATTTTTTTTATCATAATATATTTCTGAAAAAAATCCGTGAAGCAAAAAAACCATGGTACTCAAACCGCGAAGTGGCAAGGGATCACTGTATATGCAGACAACATTTTACTCTTTTTTACAAATTCCTCACTTCATCCCTACAAGAATTAGTAAAACTCATTAATTTAAACTCTAAAATCACTGACTACTCAATAAACTGGATAAAATCATCCATCCTCCCATTGTAAAAAAACTAAATGGATGTGGCAGCCATCACCCATCACTCTGTGCACAGCGACACTTATTTAGGTATAAGTTTCCTCCAGGTTGTAAGAGCTTATTAGATTCAATTTTATCTCATTATTGAAAACAATAGATGATGGTTTTCACCACTGGATAAACCATTAACTCTCCATTATGGACAGTTTCTTTTCTAACATTCAACCCAACCTACTTGTACATATATGTTCATTTAAATCTTTAAATTAAATGATCATTAAAGTCTAAAGAAAAAAACACCAAGGCTCAAACTAGATACTTTACAAAAACCTAAATCTTAGGGAGGCTTAGGAGCTCCACATGTTTACCATTACTCTCTCAAAAATTCACATCAATATATATACATGCAAACTGACTCACCCGCTCAGTCAGATAACACATGGCTGGACATTGAAGAAACAGTGCAAAAAGAAATTCAGATCTCATACATCCCATTACTCAGTCAATCCACCAAATACCATTCACATTTCAAAGCAAAAACAAAAGTATCTACTCTGTCTGGTGGAAAATCTATAAAATCCTAAATCCACTCCTCTAATTTCTCTCCAATCTCTAACAACTCAGACTTTCTAAGCAACAACAACAACAACAACAAAAACAAAAAAACTTTCACACATGGGCTGAAAAGAGCATTAATAATCATAAAAACATCCTTCAATCAATAGTCTGGTATCATTTTCCCACCAGGTCCAGGAGTATGGCATCAGGAACAATTTGTTTCTGAAATATCTACAACTAAAATCTAAGATCTAAACTAAGATTCCCAACAGATTAACAAATTTCCTCCTACTGCAACAAATATAATTAATATCTTTTTCGGCAAAAAAAAATTATCTCCAAAATATGCAAAATGTTAAAATAAAACCACATCTCTCCTGTACTACATCTCTCTATTGCTCTTAATTCTTAACTCTGAATTCTGGACTCAAATCTGTAAAAACATTTTTTTTTAATGATTAAAAATGCTAACTTACAAAGCACTCAATATAAAACTCTCCACAGAACTCACTACACTGGGCAGAAAATGTTTAAAATGGGATTCACATCAGAAACACCTGTCCATATCGCTCGCAAAACACACCTGACACATATATTTATGCCACCTGGCACTGCACACCCATGAAACATTTTTGGAAAGCAGTCCCTTAAAAATAATTTCTTGGGCTACCACATCCCATTATCTCCCTTACTGTGCCTGCTAGGAGACTTATCAGCATTTAATTAGGGTATAATTGAGTGAAGATTTCTCCATATGGCCACAAGCATCGCCAAGAAAACTATCTCCATGATCTGGAAATCAAGGAAAACCATACATTTAGCTCAGTAGGAAAAACAATCAGACCACATTTCTTTTGCTAGTCCTTCCACTAACACTACTGAACCATAGTCCATCTGGTCAGGTTTCCCAGATTTCTTTTCAACCTAATACCTTTGAGTTCACTTGTATAACAGTTTTCATTATTGTTAATGTTATGACTATTGCTATCTTCATTATTATTATCATCCACACTAATACCAACATTCACATCATACATATTCAAGTTGTAAAAACTCTAAAGCAGTGTTCCTCAAGTACTGCTGCCCTGCATATTTTAGATGTTTCCCTGCTCCAGAACACCTGGCTTAAATCAATGGGTCTATGACAAACTTGTGCAGACCTCGATGCCAAGTGTATGAAGTCATCCATTTATTTGAACCAGGTTTGTTGGCACACAAACACCCAAAGGAACATTTGTTCCTTTGTTTATGTCTTCTTATTATTATTTAAGCTTTTTCCTTTACAGGTCGCCACAACAAATCAACTGTTTCCATCATAGCCTGTCTTCAACATATCTCAACATTTCTCTGTCATATCAACTGTATGTCCTTTTTCACCACATACCTGTATAGAAATCTCATCTTTAGGTCTTCAGCCTGGCAGCTCCACTTCCAGCAACCCTCTACTTATGCATTTACTACCCCTCCTCTTTATGTATCCAAACCCTCTCTTACTTTGTCTTCAAGATGTGTAACTCTGGCTGTTTTCTGTCATGTGCTTAATTCTATCCATTTTTCTCACTTCCTTGCTTGCCTTTGATTTATACTGTTATTAACTACTGAAGGACACACGTGCTGGAGCAGCTAATAATGGAACAGGCATCACTAAGGTAAATTTTCATGTTCAAACATTAGTTTCAATTGAATCTGAAGGAACATAAGGTTATTTTTTAGGAAGCATTGTCAAGCTCTGGTGGTCCCATACTACTGGCAGAAACCACCCAAAGTGACTCATTCCAGAACTCTCTTTCTGAACTCTCATTCAAGAACTTATCGTTTTACTACACTGAGTCATACATCAACAACAATGGTTAGTGATGGTAATACGATAGAGCTAGTTTACAGAGCTAGTTCAGTCATGTACAGTGTACACCATGACAGAGGTAACAAAGAGATCCAAGAAAGTAATGACAGAAGAAGAACGGAAGAGAAAACAAGAGTGCACAAGAAACTGAACAAGGAAAAGAAGACCAATAAGCTGAAATCAGTAAAGAGATACAGTACAAGTAAAAAGCAATAGATCATTCTGTACATTCAGACGTTAGCAGAAAAAAACGAGAGTTCAAGATCAAGGTTAGGTCTTAAGGGACACAGAGAAAAACAACTTTTAGAGATTAGGAAATCATGAAAGTTTAAGAGGAAACTAAAAGGACCACAAAAAAGAGTTTATGTATATCTGTATTTGGCATGATTAAAAAAATGCATGGGTGCAAAGGATAAAGAACTAAAGTCATAAATAAAAAGTGCAGCCTACCAGATAGAAAGGAAAGGGGTCTCTTTTTTGAAAAAAAGCCTTTACCTCTTCCTGACAAAAACAAATGTACTGAAAAGTACAATAACAAAACCCTGTTTTCCTGATAATCAATGTGGTCCCTTAGTTTGGCAATAGGCTGATTTTTTTTTAGACAGTCTTTACTGAATTTTTTCTTGAGAGCATCTTTGACAATATTGAAAAATACTTTCTCCAGGGAGGTCCTAGTTGTGAAATGCCTTGAGTGGTTCCTGGGCTAGAAAGGTGCAAGCACCAGAAAGACACAAGCACATTGCTGTTGTTGTAACTTACAAATAGAATGCTTGTATGTAATTGTCTCAGTTTAAGAGCATTAATAAGTCTCACGTGGTCTTCCATCAATGCTGCAAAAGTAGAGAGACCAATACACAGTCATAAAAGCTTTATTCACAGTAAAGGCATTTCTCACCGTTGCTGGTGATGCTACTTCCAGGTCCATGGGCTCAAAGATGAGGCTCATTTGTGGCGACATCTGAATGATCTCACCACTCATTAGACACAGCTTCTTGTTGTCATCAAGGACAGTGTTCATGTTCTCAATCCACACTGCATCCACTGGACCATCAAAGATAAGCCATTTTCTGTCAGGGCTCTAAGAGACACAAGAAGCAGTGCTTACATCTCAACCTGACAACTTCTAGTAAAATTTATGTGAATGCTAACAGGCAACAAAAAAATGAAAGAAGGCCACAAATATTTTTTTAGTTGTTTTGAACTGGGATAAGGTTGGGTGAGGGTTTGAATGTGCAGATTTTAATGCTTTCCTTTGCCATTTACTATGACTGTTTACTAATGCTTTACAAATAAAATCTGATGGATTGTTTGACTAACTCATTAAGTTAGTCACCAATACAGACCACAATGATAAACTGTGACTCATGCTTTTAATTTCATAACTCACCATAATATATAAAAAATATATAAACATATTATTAGAGGTAAAGACAGTGAAAGTTATGACAAGGCCTTTTATTGAAAAAAACAATGATGTTAATACAACTTGGGCAATGAACTGATTACAGTTGTAGGAATCCACATCTCCATTTGCAGATGGCATGTTTCTATCTTCAAATAACACTTCCCTTCAGATCTGACACCCCCACCACCAAAGACATAGAAAAGGGGGAGTCAATAAACATCTTGACCCAGCCGATGTGGATTAGATTCTCAGCCATCACGAACGTCCGCTAATGAAAAAGTTCTCTTTCTTCTTTGGACCCGAGGTGGAAGGCGGATTGCCTCGATGTAAATTTGACCGACAGAAACTCAGATTTGCAATCTTCACAGACCAAGCAAAGTCTACTAAATCCTATTCTGCAATGCAATCCAGACAGCAGCAGCAGTTCACTCATGGGGTTATGGTCCCAGATGGGCCATTATCTGTTTTGAGCCATAAACATAAAAAACTCTGCATTCTTTGTCCCAGGAACCCCGACTGGAGATGGACCAACAGCTCCCACATGTGGCCAGAAGAATACCAACGGACAATTGCAGTTTTGAATGATTGTTAATGAGTAATGAGTAAAATGCTGACCTAATATAACATGTATGTGGTAATATTTTGTCTTACCATGGTTGATATTAATTTCTTTTATTGTCTAACTGCAGCTGAAGTGGTGGAATTAGAAAAACTTGTGTTAATGTCTAAACGTGTCTCACAAAGGGACCTAACTGGTGAATCTGGGCTGGGCGGAGACAAATTACCCGCCATGGTCAGCCGTCTCCAGGCTGACTCCTCTTTTAAATAAAGACCCTTTGAATATTCAAATATATAAAAACAAAAGACAGTCCCTTTGTCTCTCTCTTGCCTCTTCTCTTCACTTTTCGTTTTTGGCCAGAACTTTTGCGTTTTACCTTTTCTTTTCCTTTTTGTTTAACAAGACACTATTGCCATTTTTCCCTTTTCGGTTCAGAGCAGTCTCATTTTAGTTGTTGTCTTTTGTTTTATCAAGACTTTGTTAAACATTTGCTCTTTGCATCATTTTGAATTCTCTTATCCCTAACTTCTCCGTGCAGCAGGTGAGCGTCGGAAGAACTTCATACTTTTTTTGGACGCTTTGCAACTCTAAATCCCCGCAATTAAAACTCTGTTTAGTTAATTTATCCAACTCCCTTTAAGTTGATTTTTTTCTTTCTTTCCTTTTTATTTGACCCAATTAACTTCATTCAACTTTTTTGAAGTTTGTTTTGCTCACGTCAATCCTTGACGGGCTCGAAATCAGAAAGTTTTTTTCATCGAACTTTGTCTGCTGATTTCCTACGGCCAGGGCTAAGTCTCTGGAGCGCAGAGCCAGTTTCACCAACACGAGACCGGCTGATCAGAATCCGAGACACCGGATCCGATCGAAACACCAGACGGGAGGAAAGGGGGCCACCCGACCCCGGACAACGCAAGAGGCCCAAGGTTCTGCTGGCAGAATCTTCTCCAGCCTGATCGGATCCCAAGGCGGGTCACAGAATTTCCACTGCAAACCAGTTTCCCTACCGACGCATGCTGACATCCTCTCTCACTCCTGACACATCAGTCTGGTGAGGTCTGTAGGTCAGTTTGGTGTCTCCAGTCTCCAGCTACATTTAGTCAAGCACTGCACCGCCGGACCACGGCCCGAAAGCCGTTCCTTATTAAGCCGTTAAATTTTGTTCCAGACTTCTCCCCTTTTTATTTTTCTTTTGTTTATAGCACATCCCATTCCACGATAAAGAGTTTTTCTCTTAAGCTCCCATCAAAATCTGGCATCTTGTTTTGTTTTTATTTACTTCCTCTTTCCTCCTCTTTACATTAACTCTCCTGCCTCCGGCCCAGCCTCTAGGTAATGACAATCCATATTGATACGATCCCTATATCTATCTATATATATATATATAACTGCGTTATGTGTGCCTAATTTTTTTGTGTCTATGTCTAAATAAATGTTCGTAGAACCATCTTGAAGTCTGTCTTTTTGATGTACTCAGCCAATCCAGCCCAAAAAGGACTTGCGTCTAATCAGAGACTGATAAAATTATAGTTTCTTCCTTTCTCTATAAAAAAGGAAGTGGTGCCCCGTTTTTAGAAATGAATAATTACGAGGTGAAACACTACACAGTTCATTGGCCAACAGATTACAGACAGATCCACTCATAAAATTTTAATACTTAAGGAGGCTTCTTACTTCTGATGCTAGTACACGAAATTTTTGGGTTAAGATGACATTAAAATTATATGAGAAGAACGCATTCTCCACAGCTCATTTAATTAATAGCATGCCTGTATCCTACAATATCCACATATTGAATACATCTCTCCTGCACTAAGAGGGATGATTATACAGATATCCAAGGTTACATAACTTCTGTGCATTCTAATTAGGGAAAATAATCTTTGAGAGAAATAAACACCTATGCTGTCATAATGTAAGTTGACAAGAAGTGTCGATTTTCCAATAAAATGGGCTGGCATGAGCTCCGCTTTAAATTGATCTGTTGTAATATGAACAAATGAACATCCTTGGGTTGCAGGCATCTTCTGGTTGAGAGGGAAGTGAGTATGCTGTAATGTTACAATTTAACAGAAAAGAAAGCATATGTGTATGCAGGGGATTACCTACACAACACTGCTGTTGACTCCAGATAAGCAGACTTAAATTTTTTTAAGTAAAGTATTTTGCAGGGAAAAGAAAAAGAAGAAGTAAAAACAAAGACAGATTTCTTCCCAGAGAGGAAAATGACTTTCTTGAGAATGAATTAAGATATGATCTTGTTTTATATTTTCATTACATCGGAAAGCATATTCATTCTTCATCCTACTTATTCAATGACAAACCAAAGAACAATTTTTTAAATGACCTTTTTACTTTTAAATGACAAGTTCATTAAGAAACAATTTTAGAAAAATGCAAATACATGATTTTTTTCATCAAGACATGCCTCCACTGATATCAGCAAATTACTTGCTTGTGTATATCTACTGTATGTGGGGCAAATGAAATGAGTTATTAAAGATCTAGTTTTGACAAAATGGCCAAATGTTTCTTTGTTTACCTGCTACAGCAGACAATCATTCAAACAACCCTGCAATTAATTGGAATGTCAATCCTTGCTGAAGAATGGCATATTCAAAGTTTATAACCTGAGGCTGACAATAAGTAGCTATATAGGCTATGAATTTCTTTTCCTTGTTGTATGGCTACCTATAGGAGGTAGGCAAACACACTTTTGATGTTGAAACTCATAAGAGAATGTGCAGGAACACTTTTCTTGCTCTGTGTGATTCGCTTCTCAATTGATCATGATGAGGGAAGCATAATGCAGACTGCATTTAATGATTCTTCATCTCCACTGTTGTCTTCCTGTCAAAGAGTTTCCTGAATGTTTACTGTGAACAAGCATTTCCAGACAAAAGCTGCACAGCCTTCATGTATCAGCACAACACTAAGAAATGGAAACAAATGTTTTGTTTTAAACTCTAAATAGTTTCAAATGGCTGTTTCAATTGAGACAATATTGGTCTAAACATCTGTGGTATATGCAAATATTAAATGTTGGATGAGATATTAATTTTATTTTATCTTTAAATGTAAAATAAGACAAAAAATAGTTAGTGCCATAATCTGCCAAAACCTTGTGTACAAAATGTGTAATAAGACAAAAAGATAAACAACTGCTTCAAAATTACTACTTAATTAACTGTGCAGCGTTAAAGACCTCAAAATTTGAATTAAAAGAAAAAAACACAAACAAAAAAAAAACAAAAAACAAACAAACGCAAAATGATGATAAACAAAAAGGGAATTCATTATAGACGTGCACATTCTGTGGGCCTATTCCAGCTGTCATCAGGGATAAACAGAGGTGGAGTGCACGCTGAACAGGTCACTGGTTTATCACAGGGCCACACAGAAACAAACTGTGCACACTCACGCTCAAAGCTACAGCTAAAATGTATGTCCTTGGACTGTGGGAAGAAAATGGATCACTCAGCAGGGAATGTTTTAAACTGAGATTAAAACCTGGAACTTCTTCGCTATGAGACAATACTACACATGAACAGAATGTTAAATTTTAAGAGAATTTCTGTTTCGACACTCTAAACACTCAGTGTTCAATTGATTATTATGTCCAACTTCTTAATTAAGAACTTCTTAATTCTTACAATTTGACACTGGAATTTGTAGAACAGGAGAATGCCTACACATGGCTTAATAAATCTGACTGAAAGAAGGCTTGTGCACATTTTTGCCATTTACTGTACACAGTTTTAGTTGCGAACAAAAACAGGGAACATACACCAGGTAGCCATCTTACCTGGGAGGCAGCAAAGGTCCTATAGCTGACAGCAAGGATGCCATCAGACCACTCATGAGAAACTGGGTCAAACTGGCCATACAGTTGGCCCATGGTAATTGATTTTGGGTTGATTACTGTGATCTGTACCTGGTTCTCATCCATCAGTCCCTGGTGTAAAAACCACATACATTTATACAGAGATATCGTCAACTAAAAAAATTAAAGGCTCTACACATGTACACATATATACAATGCATTTGATCAAATTACCCCTGTTTAAAGTGAAATTACTTCAAAAACCTCTGGATGGCAAAGGTTATGCTGAGTAAGTAAGAGCATCAAAACTTGAAACAAAAACGTTGATTCAGATAAGGTGTTGGGTTGACTTAAAAGCAAAGAGAAAGGGAAAAAAAGTTTGAGAGACAAAAGTTTGCACAGTTGGACATGATCAGTGGATGTGCAGCGACAGGGATGACGATGATAAATGTGACATTCTCTGGCTTTCATCAGACCTTCATCTGTCTCCTCGGTGTGATGCCTCTCAGTCCTCCCAGCCATGTAAATACAACAAGCCAGTTCTGCTTCTCTCTGTGAGATCGATAACAGCTAAACAAAGCCTACAGCTCTGACAAATTGGATGGATGTGTTTACTTGGGACAAGCATGTTTCTCAGATAAGCCTTGGATATTGAGTGTAACACATATTTTTACTTGACATTAAGGTTTTTTTTTTCTTTTGTATTTTTTTTGTTCTTTTACTTCAAGCATGGTCAGCCATTTAAAGATAAGACTTTGTTTTGAAAGTTTCTATCAAATTTAAAAGAATGATATCTGACGTAATCCTAATAAATGTCATCTAACTTGAAGTAGCATATAGAACTTTTACAATTTTTAGCACTTTGGCTCCCCCTATAGATGTTGGAGTAGAGGTCTTCGGAACAACACAAAAAAAACCTGAGGTTCTGACCCGACCTGAATCGGGTCTCGGACGTGACTCCAGGTTCGGGTTGGAATCGTTACAGTTAGTCTCAGGTCCAGTCGATGCTCTCTGACAGGCTGGGTCCCAAGAGACCCATTACTACTCAAGAGAGGTAAAGATATTGGCGGTGGCAGCCAATGTCAGGACTTGGGGCAGTTAAATGATTATTTATTAATATGGCGTGTTTGTCATGAAACAATCGTGTTGCTGTAGTGTGTTACTACCGGTATGCCCAGCAGCTGTAAAGCACAACGGATCGCCAACATGACAACGTTGGATGAGAGATCATATTTACGACACGTCCTGACCGGTGTAGGCTTTTAGTGTTAGCAATTGCTACCAATAGCATATGTATCCACAAAGAAAATAACGACGTGGATTTATTGTTGTTTGCATCCTGTAACCTATGCATCAACTGAACCGGGTAGAAGAAGACAACATTAGGTAAGAAAATCAAGTTTTATTCAACACTAGACAACTTTTAACATGAGCAACTATGGGCTGTATTGTCTCAGTTCTATCCAGGTAACTCGGTTCGGTACGTGGTCGGAAACTAAAGACTCAGGTTGGGTCGGTTCTGGGTCCAAATATTGCGGATCCATAATAATAGCTCGGGTCGGGTCGGTTTCGGGTCGAATTTTCAAGGGTCCATTCGGGTTCGGGTCCATGAAAGTGGACCCGTGAAGACCTCTATGTTGGAGTTTAAATTGCTTGCACAGCACCATCTAAAATTTACTTTTGCTTTGTCTCTTCCTCATTCACTGCCAATTTCCTTTCCATCATTACTTTTTTGATCATCTTAGACATCTCTGCCATGATATCTGCTGTAAATCTGTGGGCTTGTTTCATCATTGTTTATGTGTGAAATAGTAGTGTAAGCCATACGCAGTTTTCCGGGATCAAGAAGCTTGTCAATCAGTAAAAGTTAGACTGACAGCGGGAACAGATAGTCACTGCAGCTGGACAATGATTTGTAAAAGTAACCTAATATATAATATATAATATATTTATACCGAATTACCAATTTCCTAATGTGATCAAAAGTCCTTTGTTCTGCTTTAAGGCCCATTGTGCTATTTTTCACCTCCTCCATTGCCATGTTATGAAATCAAACATTCTTACTGTATTTCTCCACCTGTCACAGCTATGCAGAGAAAAAAAAATGAGGATCATACCTTTTCAAAGACGTCATGAAGAGCTGCAGCCAGCACACGATAGGCACTGGTCTTTCCTCCAAAGGGTTCACCCACCAGCATGAAACCATGTCTTACGATCATCATTTCAAAGATTTGCAGGATTTTCTCAGCAAAAAATTCAGTAAGTTGAAGGTTCAAGATCCGGCAGTTTTCCTTAATGGCTTCCAGGAGAATGTGATAGTCTCGTTGTGGGAGGTTAACTCCAGGGAAGAGGTCAGATGTGATACCCTGACATATAAGGGCAAAATATGTGGGGATTAACAGAAATGTGTGGTAGAGTAAGGGGAAACACTATAAAACAGATACTTACATACTATGGGCCTGATTTACTAAAGGTTTGCGTGGGTAAAAACGTCTGCAAACTTGACATCACCCGCAAACCAATGTGCAAGCTGATCTACTAACAGCGTGCAATGAGGACTGCGCCTCTCTAATGAGCAAAATAGCACACGCTGTTCATTTAGTACTTTTGCCCTGATGAATAATCAATATGGGGCGTACCCGCCAGAAAGCGCTAAATACTGGGAGGGGAAAATGCAAATAGGTTCATTTACCACACGCAATGAGATTTACCAAGCCTGAAAGTAATTGCGGGGATTGTGATTGCTGGCCGCTTTTGAGGCTCTGCAGGGATGCTTTTTGGTGCCTGATTTGAGGACTGGGGTGGGGATGGCTCAACTTGTGGTGAGGATTCTCCACATGCAAAAGGAGAAATATTTTATTTGAATGTTAAATCGAGTATTATTCAGCAAAGGGTTGCCACAGGAGGCACATTCATTTTTTTATTTGTGATTAATAAATAAATCACGTGTTTTCATGGAGAAAAAAGTGTTTCTTATTGTGCGCCTACCTTGTTCTGCAGTTGGCTCTAGCGTGTCATACCCCGTATCCCAGTTATCTGCTCCTCGCAGAAGGTGAGCTGCACCTGCTGCTCAATGCTGGTTAGAGGCATCTCTTCCGCAGGCCCTCCACCTGTCTTGTTTGCCGAAGTTTTATTAAAGGCCACTTTTTCTTTAGTTCTTCGCCTTATATCTTGCCACCTTCTTTTAACCTCATCTGCCGTTCTTTTTGTCTTACCAACTGCATTTATTCTATCGCAGATTTTCTCCCATATTGCGTTTCTTTTGGTAATGTTTAAATTTCTTTGCTGTAGTTCATGAATGTGTTTATTTGCCTCTTCCACTAATATCTTTAACTCCAACTCGTCAAATTTCATTTTGCGCTTGCGTCTATCCTGCTTTCTATCCAGACTCTCCATGGCGCAAACCGTAAGACACGCAACACCTCATTTAAATACTGCGGTTTGCACTTGTTATCAATTGCGCAAGCATTCTTAGTTGATCACCCGCAAAACACACAACAACAGCACGTGCAAACTTTTTCAGTGCACACGCAATTTAGTACTCTTTATTTAGGATCTTAGTAAATCAGGCCCTATGAGTATCACAAGAAAACAAAAAAGAATTATGTCATAAAGATTTTAAACACATTTACAATGAGATGTAAGTGCTGAGAACTGACCAATGATAGAACCATAACTATTCAGAAACTTATGGTGAGCATCAATTCACTGATGCACAAACATACATTTCAACAAACTATTCAGATATAGACAAAGATAAATTTCCCTTGTACACCGGGGTTAGAATGAAAATGAGTAAAATTAAAGGGATCTGACATCAGCGAACTGCTCCAGTAATCAAGACGTGAGCTCAACATACCTCAAATAGCTTCAGATCATGAGCCAGAAACTTGGGCAGATTGACATCAATAATTGATCTCAGCAACAGAGTGTCTTCAGTCTCCTCTGGAAAAGCCAGCTGAAAAGAAAAACAAAATCCCCAAGGAGATGTTTGGAGAAATTGAGAGGAAAACCATGAGTAAAAAAAGTTCTAAAATGAGACCCGTTAACAAAGGAACAAGAGAAGCGCAGGAGACATGTAGTATGAAGCAGCTGAATTACTGAAGATGAAAATATATCATTCTCTGTGCCGCATCTGACTGACAGCCACCCCCTTAATTTGAGGAAGAGGCATCAGCAGTTGCTGTAAGGAAACTAAATACACATCTCTCTTTCTATCTATATTTTGAGTCTCAGTCTGTTTCCAAAGAAACTGGTGATTAACTTAAAAGAAAGAAATTGGTTGCTTGTAAATATGTAAATGTAAATAAATACTGAAAGCCTAATTCTAAAGCTCAAACTTGTTAAACATGAAAACGTGGGAACATGAAAAACACAAAGTAAACCTTATATTTACTTTGACTTTTATGTCTTTGCAGACAGTATGACCAAGAACGTTTCATGTTTTCCCTCACCATTTCATTTAGTAATATACAGTGCCTAGCGAAAGTATTTGGCCCACTTGAACTTTTCAACCTTTTGCCACATTTCAGGGTTCAAACATAGATATAAAATCTCAATTTTTTGACAAGAATCAACAACAAGTGCGACACAATCATGAAGTGGACTGAAATTTATTGGATATTTTAAACCTTTTTAACAAATAAAAAACTGAAAAGTGGGGCGTTGCAATATTATTCGGCCCCCTTGCGTTAATACTTTGTAGCACCACCTTTTCCTGCAATTACAGCTGCAAGTCTCTTGAGGTATTTCTGTATCAGTTTTGCACATTGAGAAACTGAAATTCCTGCCCATTCTTCCTATAAAACAGCTGGAGCTCAGTGAGGTTGGATGGAGAGCGTTTGTGAACAGCAGTCTTCAGCTCTTTCCACAGATTCTCGTTTGGATTCAGGTCTCAAAAGTTTGATTTTGGTTTCATCTGACTAAAGTACCTTCTTCCACATGTTTGGTGTGTCTCCCAGGTGGCTTGTGGCAAACCTTAAACAAGACTTTTTATGGATATCTTTGAGAAATGGCTTTCTTCCTGCCACTTTTTCATAAAGGCCAGATATGTGCAGCTTACAGCTGATTGTTGTCCTATGGACAGACCAATGTCCCACCTCAGCTGTAGATCTCTGCAGTTCATCCAGAGTGATTATGGGCTTCTTGGCTGCATCTCTTATCAGTCTTTTCCTTGTTCGAACACTTAAAAGGGACGGCCGGGTCTTGGTAGATCTGCAGTGGTCTGATACTCCTTCCATTTCAATATGATTGTTCCTTGAGTTGTTTAAAGCTTTGGAAATCTTTTTGTGTCCAAATCCGTCTTTAAACTTCTCCACAACAGTATCTGGGACCTGCCTGGTGTGTTCCGTGGTCTTCATGATGCTCTCTGCGCTTTAAACAGAACCCTGAGACTATCACAGAGCAGGTGCATTTGAATCACGGAGTTACAAAAGGGCCCAACTCAACCGAGGTATATTTTTCAGGAGAGCATTTTTTCTCTCCAGGACTTGGGCCGTTCTTCAACTCAAGGCAAAAAACATCACCTTAGTTAACAGCTTTATGAACTGTAGTTGGGCCTTTCTTCAATTCATTTTGATAGCTCTTAACCTAATGTACAAGATAGGGAAATAACCTGGATTTCGTAAAATCGTGGAGTTGGGCCCTTTTGTAATTCCATGATTCATATACGGAGACTTGATTACACACAGGTGGATTCTATTTATCATCATCAGTCATTTAGGACAACATCAGATCATTCAGAGATCCTCACTGAACTTCTGGAGTAAGTTTGCTGCATTGAAAGTAAATGGGCCAAATAATATTGCATGCCCCACTTTTCAGTTTTTTATTTGTTAAAAAAGTTTAAAATATTCAATAAATTCCGTTTCACTTCACGATTGTGTCCCACTTGTTGTTGATTCTTTTTTTTTTTAAAAGATTTTTTTGGCACTAGTGGCCTTTATTGATAGCGGAGAGAGACAGGAAGGGGGGCGGAGAGAACGGGGAAGACACGCGGCAAAGGGCTGACAAGCCGAGAGTCGAACTCGCGACCAGCCGCACAAGGACTATAGCCTCTGTATATGGGCCGCCTGCCCTAACCACTGCCCTACCGGGGCAGCCCACTTGTTGTTGATTCTTGACAAAAATATAACATTTTACATCTTTATGTTTGAAGCTTGAAATGTGGCAAAAGGTTGAAAAGTTCAAGGGGGTCGAATACTTTCGCAAGTCACTGTACATCCAATTTGCATTACAACCATGCGTCATATGCTCGTATGGAGGTTATTTTAAGCAGGTGATGTCAACAGGTGACTGTACTGATAATTTACCAGTAATAGAAAAACAGTATAGATGAAATGCTGAGTTTTTGAGGAGTAGAAATGGGTAAAAGTTTCTTAACTCACACTATGCTCCTGCCTCCTCTGAAGAAAGTATTCACAATAGCCAATTCCACCCTATTTCCAAAGTCTACAACCATCTGACCTTCTGCATTCCTATCTTGAAAACCAAACCTGCCCATCACTTTCTCATCACCTCTATTGCCTTCTCCAACAAAACCACTGAAGTCTGCGCTAATCACTACTCTTTCATTTCAAGGGATACTCTGCATCACTTCATCTACCTCATTCCAGAACTTCTCCTTCTCTTCTAACTCACATCCTACCTGTGTTTCTGTGAAAAATGGGTCAAAATAAGACCTAAGATTCTTTATCAGTTGGTATCCTTAATCCCAAATCATCTTCATTGTGAGAAGAAATCACATCACAATTAAACGGTTTTAACATACCTTAAGGTTCCCAGCAGCAGTTAGCACAGATTTGACGGCTCTCATTCCATAGTCGTAGTGATGCTGTGAGGACAGCTGCTCCGAGCAAAGTCGATAAGTGGCCACAATCTTCACAGACAGAGGCCGTGCAGCCACAAATCCACATGAGTAGAGGACAATCTCAGCAATCATTGCATAGTCTGGTACCATCATAGCGACAGTCCTGAAAAGAGCCTGGTGAGAAGAGGCAAATTAGCTCAACAGAAACATCGAACATACTTAAAACTTTGTCTGCATTTACATTTATGGTTAATGCCATCATCTGGCAAACCACTTAATGTATATATGCAACTTTATCTTGTAGCAAATTTTTTTGTGCTAATGTGAAAGGTGAATGTGTCCTTTCGTGAACATGTCCTGGCAGTCAATTCTAACATCTTTATTAACATCTTAAATCCTGATTTTGTCGAAGAGGACTAAAAATCACCAGCAGTTAGACATTTAAAGACAAGACAGTTAAAGGGACACGACAATGAGAGTGTGGTGTGTACTGAATTGTGAAGCGTGAGGGGCGTTGTGTAGTGGATTGTTTAGTAATGGACAAACTTAAAGGACAATATATACGAAGTAGAGAAAACTACTAACAAAAAAACTCGATGAACACGTTCTACCTAGCAATGGGCCTGTGCGCATGTGCAGAATTCATGTAAACATTGTGGATGTAGTGTGTTGATAGAGGAGGGGGGTGTTAGGGGAGGGATGTAAAGCGTAATGTCTATAAGCCAGATTTCTGGGTGGACTTCTGAATGCTCATGGATACGTTACTTATTACTTTAAACAGTCAAACTCATACACATTATATACGAATACATACAGTGCCTTGCGAAAGTATTCGCCTCCTTGAACTTTTCAACCTTTTGGCAAATTTCAGGCTTCTAACAAAAAGATATTAAATTTAAATTTTTTGACAAGAATCATCAACAAGTGGGACACAATCGTGAAGTGGAATGAAATTTATTGCATATTTTAAACTTTTTTAACAAATAAAAAACTGAAAAGTGGAGAGTCCATAATTATTCATCCCCCTAGCGTTAATACTTTGTAGCGCAATTACAGCTGCAAGTTGCTTGGGGTATTCCTGTATCAGTTTTGCACATTGAGAGACTGAAATTCTTGCCCATTCTTCCTTGCAAAACAGCTTGATCTCAGTGAGGTTGGATTGTGCATTTGCATTTGTGAACTGCAGTCTTCAGCTCTTTCCACAGATTCTCGATTAGATTCAGGTCTGGACTATGACTTGGCCATTCTAACACCTGGATACGTTTATTTCTGAACCATTCCATTGTAGATTTGGCTTTATGTTTTGGATCATTGTCCTGTTGGAAGATAAATCTCCATCCCAGTCTCAGGTCTTTTGGAGAGTCCAACAGATTTTCTGAATGGTCCTGTATTTGGCTATATCCATCTTCCCATCAATTTTAACTATGGAGAGACTCTCTCACCTCAGCTGTAGATCTCTGTAGTTCATCCAGAGTGATCATGGGCCTCTTGGCTGCATCTCTGATCAGTCTTCTCTTTGTTCGAGATTAAATTTTAAAGGGACGGCCGGGTATTGGTAGATTTGCAGTCGTCTGATACTCCTTCCATTTCAATGATTGCTTGCACAGTGCTCCTTGAGATGTTTAAAACTTGGGAAATCTTTTTGTATCCACATCCAGCTTTAAACTTCTCCACAACAGTATCTGGGACCTGCCTGGTGTGTTTCTTGGTCTTCATGATGCTCTGTGCGCTTTAAAAAGTACCCCAAGACTATCACAGAGCAGGTGCATTTATGCAGAGACTTGATTACACACAGGTGGATTCTATTTATCATCATCAGTCATTTAGGACAACATCAGATCATTCAGAGACCCTCACTGAACTTATGGAGTAAGTTTGCTGCACTGAGAGTCAAGGGGCCAAATAATATTGCACGCTGTACATCAGGAATGTCCACAGCCGGTCCTTGAGGGCCGCTGTCCTGCAGGTTTTGGATGTTTCCCTCCTTCTTCACACCCTGATACATGTGACTGTGTCACTAACAGACGTGCTGACCTTGATGACAAGATGATGATGGCCATTAATTAGGATCAGGTGTGTTAAAGCAGAGAAACATGAAAAACCTGCAGGACAGCAGCCCTTGAGGACCGACTTTGGACACCCCTGCTGCACATATTCACCTATACTGATTTAACCATAATAAGGAACATGCCTCCATGCAAACAATGAAGTCACTTAGTCAAGTATTCTTGGTCATTTTGGTGTAGTAGTTGTAATGAATTCATCTCCAAATGTTTAATTAATAACAGTAACATGAAGAATGTTAAACAAATATACATTTATACACTCATTTATACACTAAACTGCTTAAGTGTATTCATGTGTGGCAATATTGCCAAAAACATTATAACCCAAAAGCAAAACTGAACAGAGAAAAAGAGGGAGAGAGAGAGAGAAAAAAAACCAAACCAACAGTCACTAGGCCCCAAGCCCCAGGAGCAAAAGTCCAGGCGGGCAGCCTCGGCGCTGGGCAGATGGCAGAGACAGTTCAGGGGGATGGCCTTGGTGCCGGGGAGACAGCAGAGACAGGTCAGGTGGGCGGCGCCGGGCCGAAGCCAGGAGCTGACGAGGCGGGTGCTGTGACAGCTGCGATGGTGGAGACTCAGGCAGCTGCAGGTCCTGCTGCAGTGGAGACGGTGAGACTCAGGCGGCTGCAGCTCCTGCTGCAGCGGCGACAGCGGAGACTCACACGGTTGCAGCTCCTGCTGCAGCGGCGAAGGCAGAGACTCAGGCAGGGACATGGGCGGCTGCAGCTCCTGCTGCAGCGGTGAAGGTGAAGACTCAGGCGGAGACTCAGGTAGCTGCAGCTCCTGCTTCAGTGGCAAAGAGACTTTGGCGAAGACAGCGGCGAAGGCAGCGGCGAAGGCAGCGGCGAAGGCACAGACTCAGGCGGCAGCAGAGACTCAGGGGGCAGCAGCTCCTGCTGCTCGGGCTCTGGCGGGGTCTGGGACCGAAGCTTAGGCTGCTTCGGCTCTGGCAGCGTCCAGGACCGTGGCTTAGGCTGCTCAGGCTATGGAGAGGACTAAGACAGAGACTGAGATGGGGTCTGGGACCAAGGCTGAGACTGAGACTGAGGCGGGGGCCGGGACCAAGACCGAGGCGGAGAATGAGGCCAAGGCCGAGGCTGCTCGGGCTCTACTTTGCACGAGACCACCTCGGGCATGAAAGTGAGTGCGTCGGCATCGACCACCTCAGAGACGAGAGAGAGTGTGTCGGTGTTGACCACCAAAAGCACCAGGCCATGACAAATATATCACATACATACAAATATACACACGTATTTGTGCATGTACGCACTTCATCCACACATGCAAGCGCATACATACACATGCGTCCGCACATGTGCCTGTACTTACACATATACATGCACATGTCCATGCCCATATACACTCACTCGTGCTTACACATGCAAACACATAGGCACACCTACACAAAGAGACACATGTATAAAAATAGACACATATGTGTACCCATGTGTACATTTTCGAACTTATTATCTATGCAATGAAACAACATGTAATATATATATATCAAAAGATGGAGAACTTTTATTGTTTGCAATGTTTATGTATGAATACAAATATGCTTTTTTTTTTTTTACCTAAACACAGACGTTTGCAAAAATGTACATATATATTCATAATTCTATGCATGCATGCCAAATCTAGATATGTGTACGCATACAAGCATACACATATCTATATAAACACCCCTATTATGACTATAAGGCTATCAATGTTGGTAAAGAAAGATATCTTTGAGCTGTGGTTAATGATAACTAGAATAATAATGGTAATGATAATAATACCTATTAATACCTACTACAGTACCTACTACTACTACTACAAGTGGCCAAGGTACCAAAGAAACTGTCACCACTATTACTATCTCCACCATCCTTATCTTAGTCTGTCTCAAATCTTCCCACAGGTGAGAAAACGGCAGCTAACTCCCACCTCCCAGGACCATTTTTGGAGCAAACACCCCCAAGGCATACGTCCACCAACAGAGGGGCCAGGTAATGGCACCCAGAAGGCCAGAACCACAAAATGAGCTAAAATATTAACTTATTTTGACTTTGATGCCAGCTACACATCTAAAAAAAGTTGGAACAGGGGCTACAAAATGCTGGAAAAACAATTAGAGGGGCATTTTACAACTAATTAGGGTAACTGGCAACAGGTCAATAACATGACAGGGTATAAAAGCAGCATTTCAAAGAGGCTGAGCCTCTCGGATCTAAATGTGGGCAGAGATCCATCAATCTGCGATAAACTGCGTCTCAAATTTTTCAGCAGCTTACACATCTGGAAAGGCACCATCAATACTAAAGAGTACATAGAGGTTTTAGAGCAACATACACTCCCATCTAGATAACATGTCTTTCAGGTAAGGCCTTGAATATTTCAGCAAGACAATGATAAACCACGTATTGCATCACATCCATCACAGCAGCATGGTTTCGCAGGAGAAGATTCCAGGTGCTGAATTGGCTCGAGAAATTTTTGAGCACTCTCGAGGTGCTGCTTTAGGAGGGATATAGAGGTTAGATATCAAAAATAAAAGTAGTTGTTATGAAACAATTAATTTGCCTATTAAAGGCAAAAATTCAGAATGACTAGTGATTCAGTCACTCGTGAACTTCAACAGTAAAACATCACTGACAAGATACATGGATCCAATACTTTAGTAAGCAGTTATAGAAAATAGCATGTTAAATTCAACATGTCTTTTTGATGCCTGTAACTCTGAACATTAGCTTTTCTCAATTTTTTTTAATCACAAAAAACTCTAAACACTAAATAACTAATACTTCAGGCATGAAAATCCCTCACCTTTCGGCGAAATTTGCCGTTTTGAAGTCAAAAAGGGAGACCTACATGAATCATGTAGATCTGAGGAGTTTTCTATTTTGAGGGGGGGCAGAGTCGGAAGATTTTTTTAAAATTTAATTATCATATAATTGCCCTCATATGTAAACTGAGCACTTCAGAAATCTGCAATTTAAATGTACTTGGAGGTTACATTGCTAAGCGGGACGAGAAGCAGGACCTAGTGTTGTCCACGCCGGGGACGATCTTAGTTTCCTATCTACATTTACCAGTGGTGAGAAGCGCTGTATATTTCATCCGCATTGTCTAACAATAAGTACAATAAGGAAAAAACATCTCTCCTGTGAATTTAAATCCTAATAATCATCCATCCAAACATGAAAGGGAGAAGTAATATCAGAAAATATGTGCTTCGGGCTTACTTTGACTGCTGATCTGGCTGTGATAGCGGCTGGATTGTCAATGGGCTCAGTGCGCATGCCCTGGTCTCAATCACTCAATCAACCAATCGCAATCGAGAATTCACGTCACGTTGGTGGAGGGTACCCCCCCCCCTGAAGATATTAAACCGGATTTGCACGTATCTCAAAAATGTCCCCCAGGATTGAAAAAAACTCTGAAATCAGCAAATCCACGGAGAATTGACACCCCTGCTTTCACTATCAGAAAACAAAAAATCTGGCAACAAAGGCCCACGTCTGTTCAGCAGCAAAGTTCAGCAAAGTCAAAGTGAGCTAATATTTTCCATGAAATAGAAAAAATATGTTTCAATATTTGATATATTCTTTATGTTCACTAGGAATAAAATATGGATTTATTAGATTTGCAAATTAATACATTCTGTTTTATTTACATTTTACACACCATCCCAGCTTTTCTTGAATTAGAGTTGTAGTTCTGCATTCATTATTTTTGTGATGTTGTCTTGGCTTTTAGTTTAGCATTATTGTTGACCATTAGTGTTTAGATGCATACAACAACTTGTCTACAACAAAGATGGAATGCAGATTCTGACATACATAAAAGATAAGTGGGAGAAAGAGGCTGGAAGTCTGATATCAGAGGAGGAATGGGAACTGATCAATGAACAGCAATGGATAACAACATGCTCAATTTCATGGAGAGAATATGATTGGCAAAATATAGTGAGATACTTTTTTATACCAGCACAACAGAAATCTCAAGATACGAGATGTTGGAGACTATGTGGAGAAAATAAAGCCAATCAGTTTCATATTTTTTGGGAATGCCCCTCTATTATACCTTACTGGCAGGATTTACAGAAATGCATGAAGAAAATCTTGAAAGTGGAATTTTCATTTACTTTTATGAATATGTACTTGGGAAAAGGGAACCAGGAAATAACAAATTCGTAGGACAAATATATACTTAGAACGATGATAGTGGCAAGTAAAAAAGCCGTCACCAGAAAGTGGCTTAAAACAGAGTCACCTAAAAGGGAAGATTGGATAGATGTGATGCATAACATTTACATGATGGAAAAGTTGACTTTCTCACTTAGATTAGAATTGGACAAATTTAAGAATTTCTGGAAACAATGGGTTGAATTCGTGTCACCATTAAGAGCAGACTTTATCTAAATAGTAATATGGTAAAGATTCCCTTGGTTCTTGCTACAAAATTTTAATTGTTCATTGTTCTTTAAAAAAAAGTTTAAGTAAAGATATGTAAAAAAGAGATTGAAACAGGACTAATGTCTGAGAAAGTGGGAAAGATGGATAAGGTACAATGTGTTTGTATGATCATTCAGTTGTAATGCCCACAGTTTGTTTATCTATTCTCTCATATTCTACTCTTGTGTAAAGAGACAACAATTGAGGGACAGAGGGTGAGATGAGAGAAATTGTGATATATATGTGAATGTATGGACATCTGTGAAATCTTAATAAAAAGAGAATTTCAAAAAAGAAAAAGGAATGCAGATTCTGAGAATCCTAAATTGTACATTAATAATTGTGTAATTTCAAAACTGAAAACGTTAAATAAGAACAAGAAGTGATGCTGTACCTTAAGGTTGTCTGGAAGCTCTGAGCGTCCAGCATAGCCAGGATTCATGGTGATGAACAAAGCACAAGAGGGGTTCAACTTAAGCTCTGTCCCTTCAAATTTCAGCAGTTCAGTACGGGATGCAATTCCTGGGAAATAGATGTATACAGTGTATACAGAAGTTAGAAAGGGGAAAAAAAGCATTATGAATTTGATTGAAAATACTACTCACTTTAAAATACATAAAATATTTTCATTAAGTAAGAGGTCAGTTTGCCAGCTGACCCATTTGAAAAGATGCATAGCGTTATAGCACCAGCAAAATGTGGTTCACTATTGTATTGTGTAAGCCTTCCCAGGGACCTGTTTCATAAAGAAGGCTCAAGAAAGTCTGAATAGAAAAGAAAAAAAAAAACTCAGAGTTGACAAATTGTTGTTTAATAAACTCTGATTCTGTTGATTCTGAGTTACTGCGACTATACAAAGTGTTATGGCCTGGGTCGGCCATAGCAGCCCTGTGTGTGTCTGTGTCTGTCAAGTTGGCGTCTCTCCCTGTTTTTAGTGGTGCCTGTTTTACTTTGAAGGTCTGTCCTGTCTCTATTGTGTTCTGCTTTGCTTCCTTCCCCTCGTCACCACTGATTCCCTGCACCTGCCTCTCGTTTGTTCCTCTGTGTATATAAGTCCTGTCATTTTCCCCTGTTCTCTGTGGGTCCATTGTCGTAAGTATGTGTTTGCAGTCCTGTACGTTTCCCTCCCGTCTCATGGATTTAGTTGTTTATGTTTTTGCCTTTTTGAACTTTTTGTATTTTTTTGACCAGTGGGACTTTTGTGTTTTTGGCTCAGCTGGACGTTTTGTGTTTTTGTAATAAACCTTTTGCTTATTTGAGATCTCCTGTGCTTTGGTCCTCTTTAGTAGCTGCAGACATGACACAAAGAAGTCATCGGAGGAGCTCCGTTGTCGTGAGACCATTTTTTGACAGTGATGCTAAAAGTAAATTATTGGAAAGGGAATAGCACCTGCCTGTATATATTCACCATGGCAATACCAAGTCAATGGAAGAGATCATCCTTCATTTCATTGAATTCAAGCTTTTATTGGAATCACTGGCTATTTGCAGAAATGAAAGATGAGTGCAGTGGCTAAAGAAAGACATCTGATGTGGGAGAAATTGCAGAGCAAGTGAATATTGTTAGATCCCCCAGGTGCGGATTCAGTCTCTGACCAGCAGAGTCTGTCACGGGACCAGCTCTCCATCCTAAGGGGCCGAAGTTGCGGTCTAGGGGGGTTTACCTCGCTAGAATCAACTCAACTTTGTTATTTCTGAATTTGTTGAATCGCCTTTCTGAAATACGCCCCTGAAGATCACAGTAATTCTGTGATCTGTAACATCCGCAGTAATTCTGTTTTTCAGCTTTGTCCCCAATGTACAGAGATTTCTTGACATTATTTTACAGATTATGAAATACCCTAAATATTTCAAATTCTATAACCCACCTCGGAAAAAAGTTTATTTATTTATTTATTTATATATTTATATATATATATATATATACACACACACAGTCATGGAAAAAATTATTAGACCGTCATTTTTCCTTTACTTTCTTGTTCATTTTAATACCTGGTACCACTAAACATCATCATGTGACTAAAACAGACAGAAAAGAAAACACTGAATGCATAAAAGCAGTGTTTTTGGCAGTACAACGCCATAGCTATTGATGTAAAAACTTAAGTGATTTAGGTTATAATCAAGAAAACCATGGAAAATGGTAAGATATCAGCTCTTAAATAAAACTCTTATGAGCAATCTTTGTGGTTATCGTTATGTTTGTCCAAACAAATTTAGTTTAGTTGTACCAGGCATTAAAATGAACAAGAAACTGAAGAAAACAAGGGTGGTCTAATAATTTTTTTTCCATGACTGTATACATATGTATGTATATATATATATATATATATGTATGTATATGTATATATATATATATATATATATATTATATATATATATATATATATTCATACATACATACATATATATATATATATATATATATATATATATATATGTGTATGTATGTATGAATATATATATATATATATATATATACACATTAGAGCTGGACAATGATTAAAATTTTTAATTGTGATTAATCACATGATTTCCCTGATTAATCATGATTATGCACATTGTATACACAAAATCAAATAATGAATTCAAAAGTAAAGTGCACTTTTATTTAAATGTTCTGCTGCCATATGAACAAAAGTGCCATAACATTTGTTGTTCAAACACTTTTAACATCAGTACTTGTCAGTAATACATATTTAGTGTAAATCTCATCTTAAAATATAATAAAGCTTACTGCCACTGCCAGGGCATTAATGCCATTCTGTTTTTTATGAAAAATAAAGAAAGTCTACCAACAAAATCCTGAGCCACAATCATAACATTTAAACACGCGATTTCTGTTTCGTAGTGGTTAGAAATAACATTGTTTCTGTCGAATCCGCCGTCTGGGAGATCTTTAAAATGAAAATTTCAATGTTAAAGTTCCGTAACTTTATCGATCCGTGGATCAATTGTTCTTTCCATTTTCAATTGTCCATCAAAAATTTAAAAAAAAATCAAAACGTGACATTTTATTTTGTTTTTTGTTATTTAAATCTAACACAAAAAAATAAAAAATACCTGGTTTTCTATATTTCAAATTTAGACTTTGTTACAAAATATGAAATGAAAAAAACGTGCCAAAGGACTGAATTTGTTTTTAATATTTGATTTTCCGGTTTACATGACCCAGAAATGGCTTTGTGCATGGCAGTTCAGGTGATACACAGACATGTGTGTGTGCATGTGTATGGTTTTGCATACCCTGCATTTCCTATAGTGTTAAACAGTTTTTGAAAAGAAAAGAAATCTTAACCTTCTTAATCTTAATCTTAAAATGCTATTTTTTAGGTGTGACTTTGTATTCCATGTTGATGTGATTGGCTTCTCTGCCTCCACTGTTTCCATCTATGTCTTCACACCCAACCATCCTCTCTGTGTGCCTCATTCTTATTTTGCAATTTGTATATCCTTGACAACTCTGCTTGATTCCTCTTCTGGGTTGAGGTAACAGTGACTCAACAAAATAAAACAATCTTGCTTCAGGGCTATCATATCAAAACAGATGTCAACTAAATATCATGAGTATAATGTGTTATATGACTTTAATATGTGCCAGATGAGAATCAACATCTACAAGAGACACCTGTAAATTCTAGTCTATACAGTAGCTCTTTGAGCAAACCTGGACTCTACTCTGGCTTTTCTCCTTCTGACACTATTGATGAATAATATCACTTAAGATGTTTTGATGAAATCAACATCCAGCTCAAAAGCAAGAGGTAAGAGGAGAAAGGGGGTTGTCTATTGGCTCAGTACAGATCTGCAAGGTAAGCCTACAGATCACCTGTAGGGTTACTTTTGTTCTTTGCTGTCAGTCTCATTATGTCATTGCTGTTTTTCATCAGGTTGAGTTCAGTTTCTTCTTTGGATTTACATTTAGTTTCCCCCAGGTTGTTTCTTTTTGGATATTTTTGTACTAGTCTATTCATACTTGGATCTTCAGCTTCCTTTCATTTCTCTCCATGTTAGCTTTTGTTCACGCAGCATCATAAGTTGTATTAAGGTTACTTTTATCTATTCCCCTTCCCTACCATCTTATACATGTCTGCTTGCAGTGTTCTGCATACAGGAATCCAACAGGAAATGCCAAAAATTACTGTCATATGGTATATGTTTGTTTTCTAACATAAGCTAGGCCTCCCCTTGACAATAAAGGTATGAATCATGGGTACTCCAATTCATGTATCTGAATGAAACCACAGTGTAAATATACCTGACCATTGTAGGTATCTGAGCAGACAGCTAGGCATAGAGCATAGAGCTAGGCGATATGACATCAAATCAATATCACAATTAATCAAACCAGTAATCAAGTGATTATTTTAGTAGTATTTTGTTTTTTGCCCTCACAGATCACTCACAAGGTGCTGCAAATATAATCAACTACTAAAACTGTGATGCTTTTTGAAAAAAAAAAAAAAAAAAAAAAAACATCTCTTTGAAATATTAATTTAATGACCATACTAAGTGAATCTGTGTGTGCTCCCTTTTACTTATTTTAAAATTAAAGGAGATAAATAATTGACATGAGCAAGATTATATCAATAGTAAGGATAACAATAAGAGGGACTTGATTTTGATAGGTTCTAATTTGCATGGATTTTCATTATTTAAATTAGTTTTGTAGTTCAAACAAATATGTAACATCCTGCTGCAACCACTAAAGGACCTAAGCTTCCTTAAAAGATAAAGTCTGCTCTGTCCCTTTGTGTAGATAGCATCAGCATTGCATATCTAGTCCAGTCTGTTGTCTAGGTGAACACTGACATATTTATACTCCTCCACCCCCTCCAGTTCTTCTCCTATGATGTACACATTTCCTTGTTGTTGCCTTTGTCTTGTTCACATTGAAATTGAGATGATAGTGGCATGGTGTGGGAACAAAGTGGTCCACCAGTTCTCTGTACTCAGTCTTTTGTCCATCACTGATACGCACCACAACTGTAGAGTCATCTGAGTATTTCTGCAGATGACAGGACTTTAAGATGTACTGGAAGTATGACGTGTATAAAGTAAAGAAAAATGGCGAGAGTAAAGTCCCCTCAGTCTGGGTATTATTTGGCTTCTTGAAATCTCGCTGTTCCTGCTTGTAAACAACTCTCACATTTCTATAGTTTCTCATCATAAGAGGTGATATAAAAATGTCAAAGTAACAAAGAAAATCTCTCAAGCAGCACAGCATCCAAACTGAAATGAAAATTTATTTTTAAATAATTTTTGTCAAAAAAGAAGACAAAGTACAAATAAATAAATAAATAAATAATGCACAAAGCTATCAAAACAACAGAAACCACTGCAACAAGGTGCCACCATGAGCTGGTCTACAACATCAATTATTAATCTGATTTTCATTTGCAGTAATACTTGATGAATCATTTTTATTCATTATATTGCTCATTTGTATTATGTTCTGAAAATAATATCGCATTCAGCTCTCTTGCCTATTGCCTCTTGTTACTGATGTGGGTTAAACCATTTTGGAGGCTGTGATTGATGTTTCCCAGTGATGACATATGTTAGGGTAGTGGGTAGCCTTTCCTCTTTTGTTAATTGTTTAATATTAATATGTGTTATGTGGTATTACCAAACTGTCTGAATAAAAGATGGCGCATGTTGGCTGTGAGGTTGTCTCTCTCTCCTCAGATTTGTTCATCTGTATTTATGTGCTAGTTTACAGACAAGAGTTGTAACTTCAACCTTAACTGCAACTGTGTTTCAGGTAGAATAAATAATACTGTCGTCATCTTTTTTAGCTATTCTGATTATCAGTGTCAGTTTCCTGAAACTGATAGTGCAGTTTAATTTCCATAATAAACATTTACTGCTTAGCAAATTATTGCATTCCCTTTTTCTTTTTTTTTCATTTATCATTTTACAAAGCAGTTCAAGTCTGGTAAATTTAATTTTACTTTAAGGAAGACACTTAAGGAGTAGAGAAGAGTTCAAATGTTTTTGAACACTATCAAACTTTTTGTGGATTTTGTGACATCCAGATCCAGTATCATGTTCATCACATTAGTACATAAAAAAGGCCGTATGGCATCAAATTGATGTAAACATGTCTGTAAAAACTGATGGATTTAAGCTATGGAGCTTTATAATTTGCCAAGTAGCTAGAATACTGCACCCAACAACAAAAAAAAAATTTAATAAATGAATAAAAGTAAAAACTACTCTACAACTTTGTAAAAAATATTTAGAAGCACTTTAGAAGCAGTTCAGTTTTGTTCTGAATACTGCTGGTCTTACATTTTTGACAAAGTCATTCAACACCCAATGTGCGCACAGCAAACTGCTACACAAAGCAGTTTGCTCTGGTGAACAAAGCTGTGCTTGAAGTTCTCTTGGCCAGCCTACACAAATTGCCTCAGCTTAGAGCCGCAGTTCTTTGTAGTTTAAAACAATCATCTTTACTGCTGACAAAATGACATTTTTTTTCGGTCTACTGCCAGCTTACTTGAAGATCAAAAAGGAAGAAAAGCAGAATGTTAAAAATCATACCTCTCTGTATGGTGAGAATCTGTTGAGCCACCACAGACAGCACCTCCAAGTCAATGCGGTTAAACTCATCAAAACAGGCCCAGGCTCCACAGGACAAAAGGCCCTAATCACGCATACACGTTCACACAGACACACAAGCACATAGAAGTGCTTAAAACCAATTCAATTAGCATGTAAGGGAAGGCTTCACATGTGTCCATTAACAGTTTCAAAATCTACATGTAATTTACTAAAATTATACACATCTGCAGAAGTGGTGTTTGGGAGTAGTGACCAAATGTGCCTTCAATGTGCTGTCTTTTCTTTAAAGATATCACATGCTGTCATCCTGCTCTTTGAAGGCCTAATAGGTTTGAGAGTGGGATATTCCCAGACAAATACTTTTTGATGTTCTATGAACTTCAGTTCAAAACGGGGGTAACAACCCAACATGCACAAATATCTCTTAATTTTTCAAGCACTTGGTTTTACACATGTCTAGACTTTTTAGTTTGCAGTAGTTGAGATTAAGTGATGGCAAGAGAATTGACTCACTTTAAAGAATTTGCCCAGAGTAATGTAGTCTAGTCCATCAGAGCAGTTAAAGACCACACACTGCTTGGCCACAGCTTTGGCCAAGTCTTTGGTTGTTTCTGTTTTTCCTGTGCCTGCTGGACCCTCAGGGGCCCCTCCCAAATGGAGGTGGAGAGCACCAAACAATGTTCTGAAGAAGAGCAAGCATGCAGGATACAGTCATTTGTGAAGTAATTAGAACTTCCTGTTGATAATGTTTTAAAATACTTGTACCACACATTCTAAACTCTAGCTGATATGTGTTTTATGCTTTTGCAAGGCACTCATATTACAAGTATATGTCATATGTTTGTCATATCTTACCATAATAATGTATGATCAGGCATCTATATTTTTTTTTGGTTTATTTAGATTTTTTCCTGAATTATTAATCATCTGACTTATAAAGTCTTTCTTTTTCTATATCCCAATTTTGTCTATTCTTGACCTATTTCAACAATCATTTTGACTTCTTTTTCATACTAGGTGGCTGTATTGCTAAGAACAGAAAATCACAGTCAACAACATTGGTATAGACAATGCTAATGAAAGTAGATGCATGTACCAGCTTACTAAAATTGTAAAGTTTTTCGCCATAATCTATTGAGACACTCAAAGCCAGAAGACATTATTCATAACTGGACAATCATAAGTTCACATAAGTGTGTGAAATACACATATATCAGATTTTGGTGCTGATGACAGAAAATAGTAACAATACAATTATATAATATAAAAGATTCTAATTAATGAGACTTACGAGGGCATCAGAGTTAGGGAACATCCACAATCTCTAAAAAGAACAAGTGTTTATTGCAAAGCTGTAGTTATCACCAGAATAGTGATTCCAGAGATGATGTAGCTAGCGAACCGAATTGATTTAAAAAGAGGTGCATTCTGCAGATGAGGGGGAGAGGTAAAATAAAGGGGCTGACTCCACCCCGTAGAACTGTTTGTAGAACAAGGTTGAAAAAGAAACTGTTGTTCTGCATTTCTGTGGTAGTTTGATCAAGCATATTATAGACTTTTCATTTCAAAGGAAATCGTGACAATTTTTTAAAAGATGTAATCCAAGTTTATAGTCCAGTTGTAAAATAAATTTCTGCTTATAATAAAGTGGGTCAGCAATGCATGTTAATTGCATTACAAATACTCACACTGTGTCTTAACTGCTCATAATTAATTTGCTCAGTATGTATCACTTGTGAGCACTGAAATGAGCTGTGAGTGGTGAATCTCTGAATGTCAGTTACAAACTACTTTGACCACTGTAATGTGAGGGCTGAATAAGACTCTTGTACTGGAATAGCATTGTAACAAATCTTATATAAAGATAAGAGTTTTAGCTGGAGGTCATCATAAAGAAGAAACAGCGAGCCGTTGATGATGCTTGTGTAGTGGTTTTACCGGTAACAGCGGTCAGTGAGTGGGGTAATGACCAGACGTGGCGTGTTGCCCAGGTATTCATAGCCGTAAGGCAAACCGGCATTGATCATCTTGGTCTGAAGATGGTTCTCCTGCACATTGTGATGCAGAGTTCTAAAGTCAATGTCTGAGCACATATTATGAGTTGATACTGATCCCCAAATATCCCAAACAATTTACCCCAGGGACATACCACCCAGTAGTATCGGAGTTGGCTGAGCCATTCAAAGTCATTCTCGTCACTTATTCTCTTTTGCACCAATGTGGCTAAAACATCCCTGGCATGGACATCCAGGACAACAAGAGCTCCAAGGGTCACTCGATTCTGTTTGGAAAGCTTACCGTGTACAAGTGCCACAATGTCATCAATCTGTCTGTTGTTCTGCTCCAGGTAAGCATTTAGGGCCTGAAAGAGAAAAGTTCCATAAATTAAAAGGCAAATGACACAGAAGTTTATCTAAACAGGAAGAAAAGTTGTATGTATATGTAGAAAGACTTTATATGTTTAGTAAGCCTAACAGCAAGCACGTAAACAATGATTTCGAACATTAAGTATGTAATCACATAAAAATATAGCTGATCACCTTCTGGCCTGAACGGATAGCTTCATGAATATTCTTTGTCCAATAGACCTGTGAGACACACAACACAGTCTGGCCTGGCCAGGCACGCACCCAGTCAATCCTCTGCTCATTGGGATATGCCTCGATTGCCTCCCCTATTACCTACAACACAAGCATATCAACACATTTCAATCCCTGGTTAGACTACCCTGCATGTTGAAGGCTACAAGGTGAAACCAGTCAACCCTGCAAATTTTCTTGAGTGTTAGGGTTAGAAAAAAAGTTATGAAAGGTAATTAATATCAAATTTTGTCTGTATACTGTGAACTATCAAAATAAATAGCGCAAAAAAAGTCCACTCAGCACCTTATGCAGGGAGACAGTCATGCCATTCTCAAGTTCAAGGAGCCATTGCTCCACCTGGCCCCTGGCTTTGGAAGTGGAAATGATCTCCAGAAGCTGCACCATTTCACCCTCACTACTTTTCATGTGGGTGATGTCCAGTATATCAGTGAACACCACACTGGCAATGCCTTCAAAGCACTTCTTCAAATGCGGCTGAACCCTTAACGAGACAAATGTAAGAAAATGGAATTACGTATGTATTAACTATATTTACAGATCAGAACATCAGACGTAATATCTAAGGCATATCTTTCACTGGTCTTTTATGAAATTACATGCCCAGAGCAGACATTGTGACTATTTAATTTCAATCAAAACCTTCACAGATTTTTTATGGTACACTAATACACATACACTAATTGTAGAAACTTTATTCACACTTAATTAGGAAATATTTTGGGCACTTATTTATCTGTTTACCAAAACACAATGAAGATACAGTAACAACAAATATTCAAATTTACATTTACTAATCTAGATGCCTGCTCATATCCAAATCATATCTGTTACAGGGAGGTACAATATTGAAGCTTCACTGCAATTACAAATACTAATGTACACATCATGTACTAATTAATCAGAATGAACTGAATTAATTTGAACTGAATGAAATGTTATTATTATTAATCATATTGATGAAATACAAATAATTGAGAAAAATAAATAAATACGAATATAGTAAATATAATTTAAAATAAATAAACTGTAAACTGAGATGTGTGACTGAAATCTCCAAAGCCACAAATGCAT
The DNA here is from genome assembly GCA_018398805.1 of Hirundichthys speculiger. NCBI lineage: Eukaryota > Metazoa > Chordata > Actinopteri > Beloniformes > Exocoetidae > Hirundichthys > Hirundichthys speculiger. Next base: position 483,133 of record JAGFBZ010002373.1, on the reverse strand, counting down.
TGGGGTGTTGCAAAATAACAAAGTTAATGACATGACATGCAGTTTTGGTAAGTAATACGGGTGAACTTTCTTGGAAAACAACATAGACAGAAACTTGCAGCCACCTATTTCAACATCTGTAACTCCTTCACAGTAATATGTCCAGGCTTACATCTTATGTTAACAAGCACTGTAGCATGAAAGCCAGATCTTGGAGTCCAGCATATGTTCTTGCAGCCATGTTCTTGGAGATTCTACTGCTCTCCCTGATTTGAAGAATTAACGCAGTAAAAATTATCACTCCTTCTAAGTATGTAGTACTATATCTGTTTCAGAACATCCCAATTTCTCTTAAGAAATCCTTCTTCAGGCAGCTAGCCATAAAACCTCCATTTTATGGGGACACAAAGTTCATAAAATAATGAAGACACATCTTGGCAGGCAAGAGTTTGAGGGTAAACTTGCCCTTCTAAATTTCATGCTTAATCAGAAGACCTCTGCAATCAGTAGGCTTCATTCATGAAATATTTGTAAATCTGTAAGTAGATTTGCACATGAATCAACTCGACACTAAAAATCTACTCCAGAAGCATGAACGCTGAAAAAAGAAAATCATAAAAATGTCTTTGTAAATGAATTCCAAATGATTGCAAGTTAGGAACAGGCTCATGAAGCTCATTAATTAGCAAACCCCACCCAGGGACCACCAAATGGACGTATAAATGTGCAGACGACCACATGATTCACGTAATCTTAAAATCTTCAGGGAAACTCATAATCATGCAATTCCAGCCAAATGGGCTACGGCATCGGGGACAAGGAACTGCTGGCCATCAAGGTGGCTCTGGAGGGGTGGAGGCACTGGCTCGAGGGGGCCGATCAGCCCTTCATTATCTGGACTGATCATAAGAATCTGGCATATCTGCAGAGCGCTAACAGACTGAACCTTCGACAGGCCCGTTGGTCCCTCTTCTTTTCCTGTTTTAACTTTTGTGTTTCTTACAGGCCAGGGACCAAGAATGGGAGACCAGATGCCTTGTCCAGACAGAACCCCAGACAGTACGAGCCCCTTGAGGTGGTGAGTGTTGGGCCACAGGCCATGAGTTACAGAAAACCACATGGTTTTCTGAGACAAAGGAAATCATAAAACTCAAGTCCCCAGCATGCCTGGCGGTTTCAGTTTCACACCTAGGTGTGAAACGTGATGTCACACCCTCTCACTGGCCAGGGACCCCTACTCTCACAGCGGGACCCCGAATGAAGGCGGATCGCATCGCTGCAGCTTAAATACTGCAAGATTCCCTCAGCTCTCTCTCTTTCCCTGCTCCTGGGTTCTCCTGCTGGACCTTCTCCACGCGATTCAAGATTAACTCTTGGCCTGCTCCGGCCCATCACAGCTTTCATCCAGCAGCCACGAGGCCTTTCCAGTAACGGTCCAGCGAGCCACCAGTAAAAGGAAAGACCAGTTAACGCATCCCATCTGGCCAGCACCAGAAGTGGCCAGCGCACGTATCGGCGCAGAAAGAGGCACGGTTGCGCCACGGGATGACGCGATGGTTCCAGATGCGTTTCCATTAGAGGACCCACTGTGTCAAGACACGACAACCGGTACACCCCACGGAAGCAGAGAGTACCAGGACAAAAGGAGCCGCTCTTGCGACCACAAACGCGGAGCGTAATCAATCAGCAGTGCTGTCGTCATCCAAGCTTAATCATCCTCACGGCTCCAGGATAAGTGGAGCGTACATTCCTGCCCTATACAACCGATCCTGGATCATCAATCCAGTTCCATGGACTTCACAACGCCATCGATCACTTCCAGATCGATCCACGCAAGAGGCTTTTGTGTCTGGACAGAGTGACTTTGCTTAGTTAATATTTCTGTGCTTACTGTGACACTGTTTACGATTGAGCCTACCGGTAATCCGCCGGTGCGTATTTACCCACGTTATCCCGTGTTTCATCACCACTGGTTGATCGCGCCCGATTTCCAAATGATCAGGACAAGAGTGTGGACGTCTGCTTCACACTCTCCCTCCTGTGGAAATCCTCGGAGCGATCACAGCATCGATGGTTAGGAATCACCTTCGCTTTGTTGATTTTACTGTCTTTTCTTTCCTCTTTTTTTTTGTTCGTACAAACAACCTTCTGTGATCTCAGCCGCCATCTTGGCAAGGGACGAGATTACCGCGTGATCTCGGCCGCCATCTTGGTGAGGGACGAAGTCACCACGCGACTATAATGCTGAAAAACTATAATACTATATATACTATAATGTTAAATGTCCCTTCTGGGCATTAATAAAGTATTTTTCATTTCATTTCATTTCTTCAGTTTGGCTTTGCACAGAGGTAGGTCAGTGATGGTACGTAACTCAGAGGGCAGATGGTTCCAGAGTTTAGGACCTGCAACTACAAAGGAAACAATGATCCCACTGTTTGCACCTTGACCATTGGACCTCTAACAGATATCCTTTCAAGTCTCTTTAAACAGCCTTTCTTTTAAAAGTATGAAATATATGAAAATAACAGCCCATATAAGCCATTAATAATGTAAAGCCTGAGAATGAGAGAAATATTTATGTGTGCTCCTTAAACATGGTCTACACATGGTCAGAGGTAGGAATAGTCTTTGCTTGTAGCTACGACAAATTCATAAAAGTCATGAATGCCAAAACGTACATAAATTTAATTCTGCTCAGAGTTTACGCACAAATCAATCCCAAATACAAGACAGCACCAGAACCCAAATGGTTAAATATGGAAAAAAGATTGTTTTCTATAGGTGCAATTTTGCTAACCCTGGCCAAGTTTCATAAACTGTTATGTAATAAAAACCCAGTTATCCATAGCTCATTCTATACTTGGAAATAAATCCAGTAAAACCTTAATCTTGCACCTTTGATCCTTATGCTACATATTACGAAACATTTCTATTCTTAGATTTCTAATTTGGACATTATTTGAAAATGATCCAAGATTAAATAATTGTTTCATTTTTCCTAAAGCCCTATTTTGGATCAAAGTTTATTCTTTATCACTTACATGGACAAACTAATCTTGACCAGGTACTGGACACAAAGGACTATCCAGTTACACAACATATCTGATAATTTACCTTGTGGGGTCTTTGGTCTCAGACAGGATTTCCAGCAGCTCCTCATTGGAGAGAAAAAAGAATCGAGGAAAATAAAGACGCTTTTTCTCCAAGTAGTTATTAAGACCTTTGAGGATAATTTCCAGAAGATGATTGGACTCCTTTAGGCTCTCCAGCATCTTGTTGATGGTTATCACAGCAAAAACGTGCCTATCCTGAACCATATTAAAGAGAACACTGTTTAAGACTTGAGCCTACAACAGAGACTGAATATTTCATAAAAACTTTGTAACAGAAAATTACATGCGATAATTTGTCTAGAACACGTTCAAAATGTATATGCTTTGTCTTTTGTCAGTTTTAGTCAAATTGTTCAAGCTCCATTCAGACATTCAATTTTAAGGTGCCCTAATGAAAAAAGCATCAGCCTCTGGATCTGGAGAATTTGCGTCTGACTCCTACCCTAGTCATATTTTATGATTTATAATCAAGTTAATTTGGATATGTTTCTGTCAACTCCGAGTGAAGCATGTCATTAAAGGATCTTCATTACTGTGATTGACCATGGCGTTGGCAAGTTAACAGAAGAGCTCATTTGACTTTTCTTTGTTGGAGGGTTTATTGAAATAACATGACAAATTGGGAGATTGGGATTGCATCTTTCTACAGAAATATATCATGGCTGCAGTGGTGAAGGAAAGATAGTTGAAACAAGACCAAGTGAATGCATTATCAAAATATTCAATGACTGTTATATTATGGCATTAGTAACAGTGGTGGAATGTAGGTGTATTACACCTAAGACGGACTTGCTACAGGTAAAATCCTGATGGTGAAATGAAAATAAAAAGTTGAGCTGAGAAAAGTAACTGAAGCGTTCCAGGCTCGGTTGTCATTCACTTCAATAACATTTTGTTCAAGCAAAAGAAAAATAATTCAAGGAGCTTGTGACTTTTCTCAAAGGGTATGTTCACCATTCCTTTCATTATGAATTAGCAATATCTGTTTCTGTGTGTATGCACCAAGATAAAAAGAAAGATAAATAAAATAACCCAAAGTATTTTGTGTGAAGTCAGGAGATATGATGGGTGATATTTGTGATCCATGGACAGATAAAGTCATGCATATAGGTTATGTAACTGCACAGAAAAATGGTAGGATGAAAGCTCGAACAAAAGTCCTTAGGGCAGGCTATGCCATAGAATCTACTTGGATCCTCAAAATGACATGTCTTTGTTCAGGCATCTCCAAAATACATATTAAAAAACTGATTTCCTGATGAAATTAAATTAAACCCATTTCAACTTCATGAAGAGGAGGAGACAGAGAGGAACTCTGGGTTGTTGAAAAACTCAGTATAAGTTATATCAGTTTCTGAAACAGGCCTGACTTAATTTTCTTTCTCAGGGTTAAGTTATCTTGCTATCTGAAACTGAAATTTCAGGTTCAGCATACTTAGGGTTTGTACTTAACCCATTTTCTGAAACAGACCCCTAGAGCTGCAAAGTTTGTATATTCTCCCTATGTCTCTTTGGGTTTCCTCTGTGTACCGTGGCGTTCTCCAAAAACATGTTAACTTAATTGTTGTTTCTAAATTAGCTAGAGCAGTGGTTCTCAAACTTTTAATACTGCTTACCACCTTGAGAAACGGTTCAGCTCTCTGAGTACCACCATGATGACCAATTTTAAAATATAGCCATATATGCCTTCTCAATTAGCTTTACACACAGGAAAGATGTTTATTCCTTATTGTGGTTATTTATTACCTGAATTGCTACCTTACTGAATCAGACATTTACAACTCTGTCCAACAATTCTCACATACTCATACTCTCATACAGAGCAACTTTAATTATCTCAAGTTACACATTGCATTTGAAATGTTGTATTTTTTAATGCATTATATGTTTCCAATTTTTTTTTTTTTTTAAAGTGAAAATGTGGAAAAAATGTGGAACGTTATGACGTTCTAGGCGTACCACCAGAGAGCGCTGGTGTACCACAGGTGGTACACATACCACAGTTTGTGCACCACTGAGCTAGAGGTGTACATGCATGGTTGCTTGCCTTTGTCACAGAACTAATTATTAGTGTATGCCACGGTACAGCCTGAACAGGTAAGAAAGGGGTTACTATATACACAGTATATCAAAAATGTCATGAAAAGTTTCTCTACTTTAAGGTTGGATAGTGATTGCCTGGCTTTAACCTGCTCACATGAAAATATTGACAATTCTGAAAAGAAATGAAACCTAGTGTCAAGCTTTTGAATAGAATGAAATAAATTCAAGAAGCAAAAAATAGATCTGATATACTGACAAACATGGAAGTAATAATTCTAGCTTGGCAGTCTTTGTTGTTTCTCTCCTTCTCTAGACTTTCATGTTTCAAAAGGGGAAGATGCCTAAATCATCACTGAAAAACCCTGAATGGTAAAGAAAAAACTTTTTTAGAAAAAAGACTATTTCTATGTTGCTTTGCATTATTCCAAAAATCATTGCAACATCAATGTGATTGCTCTCAATTGAAGACAGAATGGTGTCATTCTAAAGTTAATAATTTCTGTCTGGGGTCAATACAAATAACTTAAAAAATAAAGGTTAAAATATGAAAATACAAGAAGATGAAGTAATATTCATTTAAATCAGCTAATAATCAGAGGAGACTGAAGTTTCCATAACCAACATGTTTTAAGAGCTAAAAATAATAATAATCAAATAGTAATCATTAAAACACAGAAGATGACACAAAGAGAAAATATTCTGTTTTGGTTATATTTCAGAGGCCATAGAATTTTCCCTGTTAGGTCTTCCTGATAAAGAGTGACTATAATTTTTAATAAATTTCACCACACAGGTGATCTTTGATCCATTCTTTAAGCTGATATTGTAATAAAAGGGCTAATTTTATATTCACTGTGCCAGTGGGAAGCTATTCATGAGTGCACTGAATGGATAACATGGAATTATGTGTCATAATGTAGTTTTTATGCACCAAACAGATGGCTTTAGTGGAGGACAGAAAATATTCACAGCTGATATGGCAGGTCTAGAATCTGCACACAGAAAACCTTTAAGGTAATGACAACATTTTTCTTTGCTCTTAATAGACACACACATCTGGAACAAAACATTTATTGCATATTCAAGGTACATCCTACAGACTATATTGCATTTGCGCAAGTGTGAATGAATTTATATTAAGAGAGCAACTCTTCCACCAAATATGTTACTTTTGGGTTAATGCATCAGTATGTTTGTAAACAACATGCCAATCATTTTCTCTATGAGCTTAAAGGTGAAATGTTTTTCCATTCCTTTGTTCTTTAGAGGGAATAGGAGTGTGGCGTGCTTTAAAGAAAGCAAAATAAATGTTTTCAAAAGACTTTGCTGTGTTTTTAACTGTAAGTGTGAATTGCAAAAGAAGCCAAGTGACACATTAAAGAGACAGCATTTTTTTTTTTTTTAAGGCGTAGGAGGCTGTGGAGGATGTAAGGAGATCAGTGAATCTTGAGCAGCTCCCAGTGGCTGATCTGATGACAACAGCCTAAGCAGAAAATATTGTCACACTGATGTCATTTGTGGATAAGAGAGTCGCTGGGTTTTCTGCTCACATTGTTCTGCGTATGTAGTGGAGCTGATTCTAATTTCATGCACTGCTGATCAATGCCATGGATGAAGCGTAGGAATGCTCCGTTTATCAACTTTTGATGCAGTACAAGCCACTGCAGAAGAATGTTTTTCCTGTCACTGGCCTTCAATCATTAGTATAAAACACATTTATTAAAATCTGGAATTTAAACTCTCTTCAAATCCTAGTTATAATTTCTATATTTGGTAATCTAAAAATACTGGTTTAAGGTCATACGGAAGAAAAAATATTGACATCATAAATTCGATACATATTGGGGTTGAGAACTGATTGTGTTTCTTAGATGTATGAGGCCCTTAATTTAGTGTTCTTTTGTCATTTGCAACATGCAAAGCACCATGTTTTGATGGCTGCTACAAGGGTTTTTTTTTTTTTTTTTTTTTTTTTTTTTTTTTTTTTTTTTACATTTTACACTTGCTTTAACATTTCTTTACACTAGTCTAGGGGTGTCCAAAATCGGTCCTTGAGGGCCGCTGTCCTGCATGTCTTAGATGTTTCCCTGCTTCAGGACACCTGTTTCAAATGTGGGGTGCGTCAACAGACTTGTGCAGACCTGGATGACATCTTGGTGCTGATCTATTCAACTGAATCAGGTGTGTTTTGCCTCAGAAACATCTAAAACATGCAGGACAGCAGCCATCCAGGACCGAGTTTGGACACCCCTGTACTAGTCTTATGAAGTTACACAATGAAGTTGTTTCAGTTTTATTTGTGTTTATCACCAGGTCTTATAAAGATAAGATTTCAAACCCTAATGTTTTCCCTCAGGAGGTTAAGATAAACACAAGGCTGCCTGTTAATTAACTAGATGTTCTCAAGTGTTGGCTGATGTCAATTAATGTAATATGGCCAATGATCTGCTCAATTATTACGCCAACTAATTAATTGCCCTACCTTTAGTCTTTCCAGCTATTCAGTTTCTATGGCAAGTGCAGTTACTTTTTACAAATTAGTCATATAATCATGGTAAGCAGGCCGAGAAGGAATTTAACATTTGTGCAAGAAATGCTTTGTATAAAGAGTAAGTATATAAATTACAGTAAGTAAATATATATAAATATAGTAAGCATATTTTTATAAAACATCTGACTTTATAAATAAAGATGAAAAACATGTGGTGACACATACGTATCATATTTTACAGATGTAAATTCATCTATTCATCAAGTAATATTAAACATAAGGAGCATAATATTTTCCTGAAAGTGTATGAGCACAAATTGAAGTGTAAATGTAACACACCACCATTTGCACCTAACAAGCTCAATAACAGTATACACAGCACACATTAGATGAGACACTATGTATGCACATCTCTCTGTGAAAGCTCTCTGTTCCTTGGTGACCTCATTTTCTTTGTGGCTTCATACACTCGTGGCCCTTCCAGACAAAATCCATAATTTCTATTTGATGGTGCAGTCAGGCTGGGCTTTCTGGAGGACACTGCCTGAAATTGATGTGTCTCATTTCAGGTCTACTGAGGACGCCAATTACCCTTTGGAAACTCTTTGAAGATGCTGGTGCAACACTCTTTCTTTGTCGTTCAGTTGTTTTGTCTTAGTTTCTCCCCTTTATGAATGATTCACTCTTCTCTGTTTCCCTTTGTCTAAATAACACTCCGTTCTTTTACTGCATGTGTCTTTGGTTCCTGTTTTCGTCTGCTTCACTTTCGCCCTCTGTTGGTTGTCTTCCATTATGCATATTTATGTGTATAAACATAGATATGAAAAAGAAACGGGAGCTTGATTCAATTTTAAGGTTTAGTGTACACTGCCTGGACAAAAAAAGCCAAATACTATGAAATTTTGTTGGACACCCTTTAGCTTTGATTACAGCACACATTCACTATGGCATCACTTTGATGAACTTCTCTACAGAACACAATGAAAGATTCTCAGTGGGTTTAATCCATATGTGACATGATGTCTCATGCTCCTTTAACTGTTCTTTCATGGTTTAAAATTGATGAACCCTGAGACTGCGATGGTGGAATTGCTCATGTTGTCAGTGAAGAAAAAAAGTCTGTCGTTAGAAAAATCAGTCATTCAGTGCATTCAGGTGGTCAGCTGATCTTATTTTGAGGCATATAATGTTGCTAAACCTAGACCTGACCCAGTGAAGCAACATCAGATCATAATAATGGACAAGGCATGACGGGTGCATCACTTAATCTACTCCTCTTCTTATCCTGTTGCGCCCATGCCTCTAGACCTTTTTTCTTTGCTCAAGAATTCAACCTTTATGTTCCTCACCAAATTAAAGCCTTTTGTGACTATGTTTATTGGCAAGCAGTTTTCTTAAGGCAACGACCTTCCTGCCCACATCAGTAATGAATCCATGAAAAGATATAAATCATGACAGTTACTGGAACAATTTTATTTCCCTTTGGGGATCAATAAAGTATTTTTGAATTTGAATTTGAATTGAATAGCTGTTTCCTCACAAAAATTGTGCGTGTGGAAATGCTCTTATTTTCAAGATAAAATATTCCTGTGAATTCTGCTGTAGATTTTCTTTGATCAGATTTTGACAGATGTTTAATCATGATCTTTTTTTTCAGGATGATAAATGCTCCTTTGAGTTCTGTACTTTTTTGCTATATATCTGTATGTCTGTTTTATGTTTGCATGCCTGTCCTTTACTGCAACACAATCCACCACACATTAATTTACATACTCCACAACACACCATATAAACACTGCAAGAATTACTATACTACACACACAGCACCATCACTTTCCTGTCCCTTTTTCTGTCCTGTTCTTATGTTTCACTATTTGTGATTTTAGTCGAGCTTGACCTCTCTACTTTTGTCTTGTCTGTCCAAAGAACATTATGATGTAACTTTGTAAACCCAAGTCATGCTGCCATTTCCTGTTATTAATTTGAATATGCATTATATATATATATATATATATATATATATATATATATATATATATATATATATATATATATATATATTATTATTTATTTATTTTTTTTCCACAAAGTTCACTCAAAACATAATGCAGATGGTAATTTGTGAATTTTCTTTTGGCAGTCAGCTGCATGTTTTGAGCATTCCCCTGTGCCATCACACATGATTCAAATGAACAGATCACCTCATTTGCTTGGCATCAATGTCTGTACAAGTCTGTCAATGTCCCTTTAATTTAAACCAGGTGTGCTGCAGCAGGGAAACATCTGAAAGATGCAGGGCATAGGTACTTGAGGACCAGGACTGAAAAACACTGTTCTTAACACTATGGGCCCTATCTTGCGCCAAACCTCCAAAACCTGCTATTAAGGGATATTAGGTATTGGGAGGGGCGTTCCCCCACAAAGAACGCAATCTTCCACCTCCCAAAACCCACGATCTTACCTGCAAAAACCACTATATTATGCACACATTATGCATGGGAGTGGTTAGGGCGTTCCACCTGTTTAACCAATCAGTGCGTCAGTAGACATTGCCTTTAAGAGCAGGTTGCGGTACCTGCAAACTGCTATGGAGCGTCTTTTCACCCAGATCAGAGCAGCTCTCATGGGCAGCTGGTCTGGGACTCTGCTGTAGAGCTTCCTCCTCTTTTTTCCTCCTCCTCTGCACTGATATATACATAACTAGCTCTAACTAATGTGGAGCAAATGATTTAATCATTTCTTTTGTACTCCAAGAAGTTCCAACAAACTGCTCAGAAAAAAATAGAGCCGGTGAGCTTCCAGGAAAGCATTTCTTCAACTAGAAAAGCACTCAGAGAGCGCAGACCTCCGCCAAACACAACAGTTCTCCCATACAGCGATTTACAGATTGCGATAAAATCCGCCTTCTGGATCAGATCCGGATCAGCCTCTGAAATTTTATAGAGGTTTTCAGTGTCAATACCCGAGTGAAATTTAATGAGCTGTGGGCAATAATTAACGGAGATGTTGAGAAACAAAATTTCCGGCCCCATTGAGCGCGTGTTACGGTCTCAAGCCGGGTTGTAAACCCGCAACCTTCCAACTCTGGGGCTCCTGCGCACAACCCACTGTGCCAGCTTCAATCCTCTACATAGACACTCAGATCCACCTATGTTTCACCTTCCCATCCGACGAGCAGCCCAGGTGTGGCACTGCACACCTGTACCTATTCAGTCATCATTCAACCAGACTCGTCTCCAGATCTTCCCATAGAAACGCCTGATCCAGCCATTCGCAGTGCCACCTTCTTGCCTTCGTCGTCCCCTGGATTGTTGGTTTGGCTGCCAACCCTCGAATCCTCCTTTTTTTTCTTCTGAGAGAATTAAACTCTTAAAATTCCAGAACTCCCTTCCTGTCTCCATTGTAGTTGCTTTAGGGTTCAAGAAACAACTAAACAGCGCAATGTTATCGAAAATTTGAAAGTGATCCAGAATCCAGGATTTCTTCCGGATCACACCCAAAATAAAATCAGTTCTTCCTTTTCACATTTCTGACAACTCCTGAAAATGTCATCAAAATCTATCCATAACTTTTTGAGTTATCTTGAACATATCCCCTGCGCAAAGACGCACAGCTGCGCCAAGACGCATAGCCGCTGGAAGCGGTGCTTTTTAAAATACAGCAGAATGGATCATTGGATGAGCATTGAGCCAGAGGAACACGTATGATGACATCTACCTTCTACCAGTGAGCGCATCTCGGGTGCTCCAGTGCACAAGGAGAGGATCAGAGGGATACGAACACAGTACAAGAAACTCCACAACAGAGTTCTGTGATCTCCTCGTTTCCTCCACAGCAAACATCTGAATGAGATCATGTCACAGCTGTACAGACATCATCTGCCCTTAAGAGAATAATAACGTATGCAAGTAATACAGTGATGCATAATCGAGAGGTAGAGCCGGTTGTGCAGTCCACATGTGACTGGGTGGACCCGCAATGACAGGATTTGGACGCGCTCTTTATTGCGCCGACATGCCAGTTGCGCTTTCCACAAACTCGGTATCTTGCGGTACTGGTGTCTCGCAGATTTTGGGTATTGGGTAATGGGTGGTCAGACCACACATTTCCCAATACCCAATATCTGCGAGATACCAGTACCGCAAGATACCGAATTCGTGGAAAGCGCAGGAGACACGCCCATTGCCGCGCCCACAATGTGCTTAAGGGAGACGGCAAAATGGGTAACAGGTTGTGGGAGGTGGAAGATTGCATTTCGGTTGGCAGAGGCTCCTAAATCTGAGATTTGCAGGTAATGGGTATTGGGTATTGGGTATTGGGAGGTGCAAGATAGGGCCCTTTGTCCCTAGAAAGACATTAAAGCAGGGGTGTCCAAACTCGGTCCTGGATGGCTGCTGTCCTGCATGTTTTAGATGTTTCTGAGGCACAACACACCTGATTCAGTTGAACAGATCAGCACCAACATGTCATCCAGGTCTGCACAAGTCTGTTGATGACCCGACATTTGAAACAGGTGTCCTGAAGCAGGGAAACATCTAAGACATGCAGGACAGCGGCCCTCCAGGACCGAGTTTGGACACCCCTGCATTAAAGTTATTCTATATATTATCTTCAAATCTTCCCAAAATAGGCCTGAAAAGCAGATCATGCTGGAGACCTCTAATTTTGTATTGTGATAGTGGACTAATGTACCTGAGATGGATAAACATATTCATGAACATGAAAAATAAAATAAAAAGAATAAAAATAAAATTCAAATAACTCACCAGCAAAACTTTTTTCATGGTGTCTCTCCATGTTTTATCAACATTTGAGAAATGACCTTCCTCCTGAGGCATTTGAGCCTTAATGTCTGGGGAGCTGAAAATGGGTTCCAGGTATAGCCAAGTGGACTGCACTTTTAACCATTCATCCAGGATCTCTTGGAGAAGTAGCAATTTGCCCTCCCATTCCCTATGAATTGCAATGCCATTTTATTAGCTGTCTATTTGTAATATAAAGAATAGTAAGAAATTAATACCCTTTATGAACAGGAGTGTCTTCTACTCCCAACCACAAAGAAAATAATGGCATTTTAGACTATTGATGTGATTTTTCAAAATGTTGTAGAGATTCTCTTTCCACCCCAGCAGCCAAGCAAAGTGAATATATGATTGCCAGTAGACTGTAAATTAACAGTGATTTTTATGGTTATTATTATACAGCTGTGCCTCCAAACATGAGTAAAGTGCTTAAAATTAGCTTAAATTTAAATTAATTTAATAAAAAAAAAAAGATAAATTAAATTCTCCAAAAATACAAAGCGATGTAGCTCTCAAACAGCTTCTCTTGTATCTTACCTTATTTGCTCCTCAAAGGGCTTAATGAAAGGTGAGCTCCTCATGGTTTGTGTCTTCACAAGGTGGTCATCCAACAAAATTTGCACTTCCTCCACAGATGACAGGATGGAGGTGCCAGTTTCTCGATAGGTCACAAGATTAAACTCTACATCATCCCACTCACTGGCCATTTTCTCCATAGCCTTTTCTAATGAGTACTCCTTGCTGGCTGTCTCACTGATGCCCTCAAAGCTATCCAGGTACTGTTCCAGATTCATAGACAAAAAGTGATCTAGGCATGCTTTCCCATCACCTTGGTATATGGAAATGCCAGCAAGCTCCGACATGGCATCCCAGTGGCGTGTACGCAGCCCAGGGTTGCAAAATACCTGTGTAAAAAGAGTTAGTAGAAGAAAATAAAATGTACTTTTAACAGATGTAGAAAAGTCATTGCACTATATCTTTCTGTGAGAGTCTTACCTGCACCATAGGAATGTGTTGTTTAAAATCCTCCACCTTAGCTTTTATTACGTTGACTATTTTCAGGGCATTGGGTATTTCACGGAATGCTTTTTCTAGCTTGTATAGAGAGCGCCAATAATTGCCAACATCACTTTCAACCTAAATGAGTGGGGTTTTTCATAACAACAAAAAAGATTGTTTCTTCTAGCATAAAACAACATATACGATTGTAAGATCATTCATCATGGGTCAGTTTTTGTTAATGAAAAGCAGAATAAGTCAAAAACTGCACATAAAAATTTACTTTACAATCATCTCTGTAAATTCTGCTTTTATACTGACACAAATATAGTCATATTAGATTTTTGAAAAAGCTTGCAAGTCCTGTCTATTACTATTTAAATATGGCTAATGACAAGTTGCTAACGGATGAGTTGTAACAAATACATCAAAGACAGATCTGTGAACACAGAATGAATGTAAGGAAGTAACAGATTAATAGACGGAAATGGACATAATTCCTACAGATTAACACCACAGCCTGATACACAAAAGGGTAGAGATATAAAAGCCAGTCTATCTAAAGTAAATGAGACAGGCAAGAGTTATAAAGTTGTTTAGAGTCTCTACTAGGCTGCTCAGAATAGTTGAGAAGCTATTTCTATTGTGTTAAAACTGTTTCCTCTGGCAGCACCAAGTGGTTGCAACTGTGCTGTAGCAACTTGCCTGTGTGTTGCTGTGTGGTTCCAGTGTTTGTTGCTATGGTATCTTGAACTGTTACTATGGAATTTTAAGGGAGCTGCTAGGAACAAAGAGGCAGGGTTGCTCAGGTGAGTAGTTTCCTGATTGTAACATCTGTTTGAAGTAGTCACAATGCCAATATAGACCAGAGTGTAGCAGAAGCAGTCATTCTGCTGAAGGTAGTTGCAGCGCTCACTAAGGAAGTATTGTAAGTTTTAGAACTAGTAATAGTCCCCTATGTTCTTGATGAAGAAAGTATATAATCTCTCGATGCTTTCAAAATAATCAAGATGAGCACAAAAAAATGAAAATATGTGTGATGGTAAAGAAAAGGGTAATGAGGATGAGGAGGACTTTAGCAGTACATGCTCTTACTCAAGCCATTTCAGTAGCTATCCTATTTTGTATTGAAAATAAATTTTCGACAGTACCTTGTCTGGGATGACACTGGGAAGTGGCCCATGGAGCCACTGGTCATATTGTTTAAGGAAATTAGTAGCTGTCTCATAGAGGTGCAGGAATGGTGTCAACGTGTCCTGGGTCTTTTTATGCTGCGGATACTGGGAAACAGACCAGCCGTAGGCCTCCTCTTCAAGATTAAAACCATTAATCTTTCCAGAATGCAGGGAAGTTTGGATTGAGGAAAAGAAGGAAAAAATAAATAAATAAAGACAAACGATGAAATGACTGTTGGGCAAGTAGACGTGTGCCAGTATTCAACGTGCACATGATAAACAGATGACAAAATCTTCTGCAACTTCAGGCAACCCTTTTCATATCCAATGCTGCCCTCTACTGGCTAAACATTTGAAAGTACATATATTTACCTTCAAATACAATGCAATGATCTAATACACAGATTATTATAACAGAGGTATTGCTAAAGGTTTTTTTTCCCTCTCATCCTGTATCTTGAAGCGCTTAGGCCACAACTCACCTTTTGCAATCCAAATTCTAGTTTAGCATTGAGGGTCTGTGCTTTCTTCATATATTTGTTGAGATCTTGCAGTTCACCAAAATCAAAAAACTCCTTCACTTGTACGCTGTAGCTCTCCAGTTCTTCCATAAAAAGCTCACGAAACATCTGGAATGAATACAGTAAAAAATGTGCTTTTTGCTTTTAAACAATCAACATGTTCTTTTTTTTTTTTTGCCTTAATTTAATCTATTTCATTTTACAATTATATGGTTTGAAAGCCAAAAATTTCAGTCAGGTGAAAAAAAGATCAACTTTTTTATAGAAGCACTCGTCTTGCATATCAAGCAGAATCACTGACCTTGAGAGAAGTCTGGTATTGCTGTTTCTTTTCAATAATAATTTGTTCGTGTTCCTTAAAGATGGATGGCATACGCATACACCACTGATTGGTCTGTGTATTTAGCTCCATGTCCTCTGATGACAGGGTGACAAAGTCCATCAGGATGCACAATTGTTTGTTGGACTCTGACAATCTTTTTTTCAACAGAGGCATCTCTGTCTTCACCACCTTATCAATGTCTGCCTGGATTGGGACAGAATGCAAAGTGGGTAATCTGAAGTTCTTCATTGATGTGGAAGACAGTATTTGAAAAGAACAAATGTAATTACTGTCATTACTCAATTAATGCTGTTGAGCTGGTCTGTAATCTGTAAGTCTGTAATCACTGAAAGATATCCCCATTTTTCTGTAGCATCACATTTAGGTAATTTAAAAGACCACTTAAAAAAGCACCTCTAAACTGCAATTTCAAAAATAAAAATCCAAAACTTGCTGACCGGATGCTGAATATGAAATACAGTAGACACTGTCTGAAGAAACAAAATGCTCAGACTTTACCTTTAGCTCCACTAGTTTCTGAGTATCAGGTGGTGTGCTCAGTGCCTTCTCTGAAATCATCTCAAATTCTTCACAGAGCCTATGAGGGACAGAGCTCAATTATTTCAGGTACTGTATATGTAAGCAGGATTTCACTCAAATTTCACTTAAAACCAAAAAGGATGCTGTTTCACTGATGACATGCATCTATATTCATACAATGGTCAGCTTTGATTTAAATGCTTAAGTCTTCTTGTGAATATTTCAGCTGAATTCTCAAACTAAAATTGGTGTAAATTCAGGGAATCTCTTACTTCGTTAAGCTGAAGTTCAAAATTTGTGTTAGAGAATACTAGTGTGAATGCAGGGGATACCCTATGCTATTGTTATGAATAAAAAAGTGAAAATTGACTGACGTCTTATTGATTTTCTGATGGTCCTGTAAAGCCCGTGCAGCCAGTTTTTCTTGGAGCTCGTGAACACGCTTAGCAAGCGAGTGGACGAGTTTATGGGACTGAACCTCAAACATGCCAAGCTGTGCCACCTAATGTCGAAAATATTAGCCATTAACACAAACCGACAATATAGCACTTTTTTTCAAATGAACTATTTCAGGAAATGCAAAAGTGTTACATGTGTGAGAATTATCAGTTTGTTAAATTGCTGCAAGATTTTCACAAGAATATTATACGGATGGAATGTATTAAAAACAGATTTAGAAACTATTGAAGTATCACTAATTGTCATCTGATAACTTACATGGCTTCCCTGGCATGGTCTGTACTGAATCTGGTCAGCAAGCTGCTGGTAGTGTGTCACCTGTGCCAAAATATCCTGGAAGGAATGCTGTTCACTGAGGAAGTGCTCCAGATCTTTCTCTGCTTGTCCAGATACTAGTGCAATATATTTGTCATAATTGTGGACATACTCCAGGGGCTTCACACACTCATCCAAGAAAACCTTGCACACTTCCTCCTTCTGGGCCTGAAGGATCTCAGGAAGGATGATGGGCTTCAGGTTGTTTCCAAGTTGGGAGCCAGGCTGAGAAGACATAAAGTTGGAGACAAACTCAGGCTGAAAGTAGCTTCCAGGGATAAAAACAGATCATGAATGCAATGCAATGATGAGCAAATGGGTTTTTCTAATACATAATAAGAGCAAAACAGCTTGACAATCCTCAAGAATGATAACCATACCATAACAAAGTTTCATTTTGAAATTCATTTCATTTTGTTATTTTATAAAATATAGGGGATTCAGCTAAGAACTGACACACGCCAAACACAGACTTATGCTCTTACCCATTCAGGGTACAGTTTCGTTTCCACACGTGGTAGCACAGTTACAGACCTGAGCATGAACACAAAGACATCCAAGAAGGCTTCCTCATACATTTTAAGGTCTGGCTCAAACCTGATTTCATTTTCCTCTAAAATCAGATGCAGAACAAAGCCTGGGTGTCCAACTATGTCTGAATGCTAAAAAGTGGAGAGCACATCAAAATAACAACAACAAAAAAGTTAGAAGTTTTTCGAAGCCTGTTTTGTTCCATTTTTAAAACTATCTTGGTTTTAAGTGTTTATACTTCCTCTTACCCGCTTTTGAGAAAGAAGATGTGTATAGTCCTGCAGTGAGGCAATTGCAAGATTCTGCAGCTGCAGGGTCATCAGCATAGCCGCACAGTCGAAAAATGATCCAAGTTTGGCCATGTTGCTGGGTGAAGGCACTAGTTTGCGCATGCACCCCTGGTAGTATATGTCATGCACTTCAGGAATCCAACTGTAACAGAAAACAAAGTCTCATTGAAGGAGAAACTGTTAACCAAACATTTAAATGTAAATAAAGATGACAACTTTTCGTATATGCCACATTACTTTGTTACCTTAGTGCCTGCCACTATAATCTTTCTAAAGAAGCAAAGAAAGTTTAGCTCTGTATTTTTGTTGTGAAAGCCTACCCAAGACTAATTAAACACAAAAGTATACACTATGCACCTGTCTTAAAATGCAAGTCACCTTTTAAATGTTATAGCAAGCCTTAACAATTGCTTTTATACGAATGCATTGTAGAATTCATGGAAAAATACAAAACTTCAAAGGGACCTCATGTTCATGTTTTTCAAAAGAAACATAGCATTAACTCTCCAGAGCATAAAACACTGAGGGGAACTCTTGCTGATGGAATAGTGTCCTATATCCACAATTTCATAATGATAATACTGCAGCAGACTTATTTTGCAATAGTAAAATAACTTTGTTAAACAAATTCAGCTTATATATTTTAATACTGAAAGTTCTCTTTCAATATGAATTTATATGCATTTGCCTTTGAGAGGTTTTGGGTGTTTTTTTGTAGTTGTGTGGAGTGAAGTGATAATGTGGACTCACTTTTTAAGGAGGATGTCTTTGGCATTATCAACATGTCGACAGACAATCTCCTGAAACTCAGAGAGCTCAATGGATTCCTTTCTGCTGTGGAACTCCTCTGTATCTATCAGACGTAGATCTCTGCAAGCAGTTTGTCCAGGAAGGTGAGATTATTTCGCAAGTATGGATTAACAACACCAGTTTCTTCTTATTATGATTTTCATCATGGTTGTTGAGCAATATCTACTGTAACAGTAACTATAGTAACCATATCCAACAAGTATGACCACTACTGACTTCTGTCTACTTTTCACATGCAGTACCTTTCCATAATTATTATATATATATTTACATATTTATAGTCATGTGAACAATAAGGTACACTACCTTTTAATTTTAACATTTAGAGTAATATTTAAAAAAAAAAAAAACAAAACTACTCCCTACAACTTCTTACAGTTAGATAAATACAACCTTGGACAACATAACATAATCATTCACTATAAATAAATAAATAAAAGTAAGCCATTAAGCAGAAGCAGTTTGTGGAAAACAGTGCCATGATCCAACAGCCTGTAGAACCACCTTAAGCAACAATTACTAGTGATTGTTTTTTGTGTAATGCTGTGAGTTTCTAATACTGTTATAAAGAAATTTGGCCTACTATTCTTCACAGTGTTGCATCAGTTCATTAAAGCTTATCCATCATTCTCTTAAGGTCATGCCACAGCATTTCCAACTTCATGCTTTTGTTTTTGAGACATTCTGTGGTATGCATGGGATTATGGTCCTGTTGCATGACCCAATATTGACCAAGCTGTAATTGTTGGACAAATGCCCAGATATTTGAGTATAATATATTTTGGTATACAGAGGAGTTCATAGTAAACATTATCACGGTAAGGTACCCAGGTTCTGTAGCTGTGAGACAAGGCCAGATAATCACCCATCCACAAATGGGCTTCACAGCTTGTATGAGGTGTTTTTAGTAATGTGCTGTGCTTGGTTTTCACCAAATGTTGCACTATGCATGTTGTTCAAACATCTCCACCTTGGTCTCATCTGTCCAGAAGAAACTGATCCATAAGTCTTGTGTTTTTTTTTTTTTTGTTTGTTTTTTTTTTAAGCCATGCTGCCATGTTGCGTTTTAGAGAGAAGAGGCTTACTTCTGACAACTCTTTAAAACAAGCCACACTTTTGCAGTCTATCTGAATTGGTGTCTGTCTTTTGTGATTTTTACCTGCGAATAATCTTTCTCACTGTGGAATGAGAAATGTAGACTTGATGAACTCCAAATTCTTTGAAGAATATAAATTTAGGCTAAGGTTTTTGTTAAATGAATAATGGAATAGTGTAATATCTAATGTGTTCAATGTTCATCTGAGGTTTCCTCATTAAATTAATTAACCCTCCTTAAAGGTGGGGTGGGTGTTGTTTTTTTGCAACACTTTTTACAATATTGCCTGAAAACCTTTTCACATTTCCATTGCACCCACTGAAATAAAATGTTTGCAAAAAAAACTAAACATTTTGGTCCAGTCTAGAAGGTATAATCAGAGAAAAACTCTGACCAATCAAAAAAGTGATCATCACTATTTTGATTGGCTGCCTAATACGTCCATCAAATATCACCCCTCGCTCCCTCCCTCCCTATGGTTCATGCAGTCGTGAATCATGTGAAGGTGTGGTTTTGAGGGGTGAGCTGAAGAGGAGGAGGCGGAGCCTTTGGGAGGAGGGAGGGAGTGTATATTTTCAAAATCTCACTTGAGTTGGATTGCTGGAACCGTTTTTCAAACAACACCTACTCCACCTTTAAGTTCTGGTAAGGATCTTTTAACTGTGTCCTGACACATAACACATTCAAATTGGAAAGAGGGTGTGACTTCTTTTTCACATCACTTTATGTCTACGTGAGTATAGCAAGGACAGTGTATTCTTTATGCAAAAATATAAAATAATTTTGGGGGGTTTTGCAAATAAAACAGTTGAGGGTAGGGTAAGCAATTCTGTGTTTTTCGAACCCAAAACACTTTTTTGTCATATCCAGTGAATATCTTCTCATCATCCACTAGTTACCTATTTTATAAGTACATTGTACCTTTGGAGAGTTCATAATGGGGTGTGTTTTCTTGTGGAGCACTAGAGGGAAAGGAGGGAAGGAACAGGTTCTCTGTGTTTTATTGCTATTTTGTGTCAAAAATCAACAGATCTTACATCATCCAGAATTCCCTTACCCTACCTTTAATTTGATGGCATGAAAAAACGAAATTAGAGATTGATTTCATTATGCATCACAGCACACATACTTGTAATAGCCATGCCAGAGGTACACTTGCAGCATAGTGGGGTTGATACAGTGAAGCGTCTTATCCATTCTCTTTCGTGCTTGGATAAATGATTTGTTCCATGGTTTTGGCACTTTTTCCACTCTGACAGTGAAAGATAAGGGACTGTGAAGAAGACTTCTGCTTAAGTTAATATACAACATAAACTTTATCATTCCAGTTTTCCAAATTTTTCCAGTCACTACTTATTAAAAGTTCTCTTGCAAAGGAAAACAAACTTCTATGGCCTCGTCACGAGAGCTATAGAGAATCAGACATAGAGTATGTAAGAAAGAAAAGGAAGCTCTATTTACTTTTCACAAGGCAAACACACATTTTGCTGACTTACTCAAGTCTGTGAGGGAGCACATCTTTCACGTTGTCCTGGTCACTTTGCTTCAAATCTATCAGCGGATATGTCACTGAAATAAAACATAAAAAGCATTTAAACAAACATTATTCTACTGGCATGAAAATTAAGTTTAAAAATGAAAATGAAGTTTCAAAGTATTATTGATTTTAAAGACCATTTTGTCCATTTTTTTTTCATATTGTCACATGTCACTTGCTAACATCTGATAAAGGTTTATCACTTTAAATGAAACAATATAAATACAGATTGATTTCTTGTTGCTGAGCAAATAGTCGTCCTTGATCTCAAACAACAGCAACTCCAGCTTTGTGCTCAGGCTCTTCAGTTTGGAGGGGATCATTTTCTGAATATTCTCCAGCCAGGAATCTTGCAGAGGGGCCACATGCTCCAGGTCCATCCCTCTCTGAATGTAGCACTTATATTCCTGACAGGAAAGAATATAATAAAAAAAATATATATATTTTTTTATTTTTAAAAAACAGTTTTGGTGATATTGAATGATGATAACCTCAAGACAGGCTTTGAACGCAATACAACTCAGTCTCAGTTTTGAGTCTTATAAAGTATATGATCTTGTGTGTCAATATTCTTTTTCACTGGAAAGTGTTGAATTTATTTCAGTTCTCTGTATTAAACACAAAGTTACAACCATGTGCAAAAGTTTTCACCTCCTTTTTGGTGAAAAGGTGAAGCCAAAAAGAAAACAGTTGTGGGAAATATTAAGAATCCCCTTACTGCTTCGATAGGACTTAAATGGGTAAGATGACAGGTGCTGTTTATCAACTCCACTTGATGTCATCAACAGTTGTGCAGACCTTTATCAAAGCTGACATTTTGGCATTTTGCCGATCTATAGAATTCAGTTGTGTGTTAAACCAACAACCAAGAGCACTTCTAGCTACACATCAATCTGGGAGGGGATTATCAAACCATTTTCAAACAATGTGGAATGCAACATTCTGTGATATAAAAAAAATATTATTCATGTGAAAAAAGACAGTTGCCAGTAGTTCCAGGAATGGCAACTGCCTTGAATGTGAATATTCAGACCATGTAATGCTCAATGAAATACAAAAAAAAAAAAAAAAAAAAAAACTCATGAGCTACATCTCAGACCCTAAAAATCTCACTGAGCATGTTAGATGTTAAGTCCATGACAGCACAATTAGAACAAGTAGAGTTTGTTTTGGTTGCCAGGAGAAAGTCTCTTCTGTCCAAAAACAACATAGAAGGTTTGCAAAACTGGATCTGAAGCAATGACTTAGGTTCAGATGAGACCAAAGAGGGGTTGTTTGGTCTTCAAGTTTGGCCATAACCAAACATTTTAGCATTTCATAAAAAACGTTTCACACTATAGCTTGGTCAAAACTGGGCAACAGGACAGTGACCCAAAGCCCACCAGCAAATTGACATCATCCATCCATCCATTATCTATACCCGCTTAATCCTCTGTAGGGTCACGGGGATCTGCTGGAATCTATCCCAGCTCTCTTCGGGCAAAAGGCAGGGGTACACCCTGGACAGGTCGCCAGTCCATTGCAGGGCCACATGTAGACCAACAGCCACACACACTCACAATCACTCCTGAGGGAAATTTAGAACCACCAATTAACCCAGTCCTTCTCAAATAGTGGGGCGCGACCCCTTAGGGGGGCAGTGCGATGCCAGGGGGGGCATGTGTGACCCCGGGGAATAAGCCTTTTGTTTTTTTTTTTGCCGTACTGGAATAAAGTGTAATTGCACATGTACTCCAGTAGGGGGCAGTGGCGCTCTCATTATCACACTGTGCGCAGGGAGTATTAGCAGTGTTGTGTCCGTTTTTTTTGCACGAACATGCGCACATACAGCACAGAGCAGGGGATAAGACGTGAACAAACTCTTAAGAGACAACACGGAAAAATATTTAACAGGGATGAAGAGAAAGGCGGAGGGAGACTAAGATAATGAGACAAACAAAAGTCTCCAGAAAGTTAAGACGAGGAAATATGACGATGCTGATGTAGACTAAAAACAATTTTAATAAAGTTATTGTTTGTTATCTGTTATATATACAGTCATGGAAAAAATTATTAGACCACCATTTTTTCTTCATTTTCTTGTTCATTTTAATACCTGGTACCACTAAACGCCATCATGTGACTAAAACAGACAGAAAAGAAAACACTGAATGCATAAAAGCAGTGTTTTTGGCAGTACAACGCCATAGCTATTGATGTAAAAACTTAAGTGATTTAGGTTATAATCAAGAAAACCATGGAAAATGGTAAGATATCAGCTCTTAAATAAAACTCTTATGAGCAATCTTTGTGGTTATCGTTATGTTTGTCCAAACAAATGTACCTTTAGTTGTACCAGGCATTAAAATGAACAAGAAACTGAAGAAAACAAGGGTGGTCTAATAATTTTTTCCATGACTGTATTTGTGTTATATATTTCTTTCTTTTTTGTTTCTCTTAATGTTAAAAAGGGTGCAGTGTTATGCAGAGGCTGTACTTATAACAATTTTATAGACAAATTATACTATTTATAGTCAGGGTGGAGGGTGGCTGGGGCATGAAATGTTTTCTTCTTCCAAAGGGGGGGGGGGGGGGGGGGGGGGGGGGGGGGGGGGGGGGGGGGGGTGCCACACAAAATACTTGAGAAGCACTGAATTAACCTAACATGCATGTCTTTGGACTGTGGGAGGAAGCCGGAGTACCCAGAGGAAACCAAGCACGGGGAGAACCTTCTTGCTGTGAGGCAACAGTGCTAACCACCAAGCCACCATGCTGCCCCAAATTTACATCAGAATAGCTGAAAAAGTAAAGAATCAAGGTTTTGGAATGGCCTTGTCAACATATAGGCCTCAACCTAATGAGAACTGTGTATGAGTTAGAACTCAAAAACCCCAACCTGTACCGAAACAATGTTGTAAAGACGTACCAGCTAAAATTCCACCACACCAATGTGACAGACAGATGAGGTCAAACGGGAGTATTAGTATTATTACAGTGATCCCTCGACAATTTGCGCTTTAAGTTCCGCGGTTTTAGTTATTCGCGGATTTTTTTCAAAAATATATAATCTAAAAAAAAAAAAAAAATCAAGAAAAAAATTGCGGAAACATCACAGGATGTTGTGCACGTTCTCTCGCAGCAAAGAAATGTTGTGAGCCAGACTGGCCCCTTTAAGAAGGTGGCTTTATGGGTAATGGTGTGGCCTTATGGGTAATGTAGTGTGTGTGTCGTGGGACGGCAGAATGAAAACGAGGTTCGATGAAACAGCGGTTTCTTTACTATGGTTCAGAGACCAGAGGCTGTGAAGGTAACAAAAAGACCACAGGTGAGCCTTTGTCTTGTTTTGCTGCAGTGCCTCGCAACTTTTTTGCAGTTTTTAAACATATTTTAAACACGTTACTTAGGCTCGGGGGGCTCCGGCTCCAGTTCGCGGATTTTGATTTTCGCAGGGAGGCGCCAGTCCCCATTAACTGCGAAAAATAAGGGATCACTGTACTGCTAAACATGGCTCTACCCGCTGGGGGTACTTAGTATTTCCCTCATGAGGTTTTTTTCTTTTTGGCTACATTTTTGTTAAAATAAACAAATACAACAATGGCATGGTGGAAAAATAAGTTATATGTTGCTGTTTGTCTCAGGTTCTCTTTGCCTAATACTAAGACCCAGATTATTTTTATGATACTGTTACACAAAAAGACATAGGTTTGAAAGAAGGGGTAGTAACTATTGCACATGAATAATGCATGTAACAGTAATTAAATACAACATAAAATTTGTGATGAGAAAGACAACATGGATGTAATTTTACAAAAAGAAACTAAAGACTGCTGCTTTAAAAAAAAATCCACTATGAAACCACTAAGATCACCACAACAAAGCATCATTAATTAGCTGCCATATCAAATGTCATGACAGCATTATGTCAAAGAATAGTTGAGCACCTGCACAATGGCAACGGAGCTGTGATACAGTATACAGCCTTGACTGTCCATGGCATTTTACCATTTCATTCTTGGTCTTTGCTGTAAGTTTGGGAGCTACACGGTATGAGGAATCACATTGTAAAGAGCCATCCTCCTCCTTCTTCTCCTCCTGCAAGCTAAAAATAAACATATCATGGAAAGCTATGATGAAAATGAAGTTGTGATCTAGAAATAGACAAATCTAGTCACCACAAACAGACGAATCAGTTTATGAAAAAAAGTTCTATAAAAACAGTTCAACCTACCCGGAGAAACTAAACAGAAGTCTACTGAGATTCTCGTGCTTTCGACCCAGCTGTTTGGAGATCCAGGAGTTCTGCACTGCCTTTCTGCTGTGAATCCGGTTCCGGGCTCTGGCATAATTTTGACTTGGTCTCCTGTCTGCAGCTCTGGTCGACACATCTACAGTACATACAGGAGAATCGGGTTAAATAGGTAAATCACACTTTCAAAATACAGCAGTTTACAGTATAATAATATGTGATAATGAACAGTGAACACTACACCCACCTTCCAAACGCTGCTTCACTTCCTTGACGTTTCCGCTTCGGTTTGGTGGAGAGTGAAAACGAAGGTTTTGTCTCCATCCACGGCGGTTTTCTGGGGATCTGAACAATAATGGAGTTTAAATTAATTTACAGCTCTCTCATTAATTACTTACTTTGCTCCGACCATAGGCGGAAATCCCGAGGGGAACACAGGGAACGTCTCCCCCCCAAAAAATATTGTAAGCACACAAAAACAATTGAATAATAATATAGTCGTGTTCAATAAAAGTACAACACAAGCGCTGCAAATTTTAAACGTAAAAACCCTTTTTTTTTAATTGTTGAAACATTGCGACTCCCCTATTTCTCAAAGTGGTTTAGTCCACGTGCTGTTTCTAACGGGCGGGCTAGCTCCGTGTGTCAGCGAGTGTGTCATTTAAATGTAGAAGGGATTTTTAATTGTATTTTATTTTTGCATTTTTAAGTTGCCATATTTAGTGGCGTAGTTGTAATATGTTGTTGTATTTTGTTTGTCAAAAAATACAACACTACAATATAATAATACCATCTAATACCATTGTTGATTTTTCAGTTTGAACATTGAAAAACCTGTATACAGGTAGAATATGCACTGATACACAACAATGCTACAACTACTATTATTACTTTTTCTAACATTCAACAGGCTGTGGGCTCAACCCTGCAAGGCAAGTTCCAAAGGAGCAGGAGAGAGAGAGGGAAAGAGCATTTTTTTAATGTCCCCCCCAGGAATTACTCTCTGAAATTTTACTGTTTATTGTCTCCCCCCCCCACCCCCAAATGAAATGGGATTTTCGCCCCTGGCTCCGACCGAAGGAAAACAATAGTATGGGAAACGCACCAGCAAATTTCGCTATGTTCGTGCCAAGAGTAAACTAATTATCGACGCCAGTTAACTTTTGTCGTGGTTAGTTTAACGTTTGACAGATAATATGTGCATGTTTTATTTCCAGCCTTGGTAATATTATCTAAATCAATTTTTTTTTTTACTTCTTCTTACCTGTAATAGACCTGGTGGTACGGGCGGTAAGCCGTCGATAATTTTCGCGTCCTTCTTGTCAGAACTCATGTTGAGCAAAATTAAAAAGTTTTCTCGAGAACGAACCAAACTCCTGCGCCGTTGCTACCGTGGTTGTTAAGGAACCAACTGACCTCGCACGAGCGCCTTCACGGCGGGCGGAGTTGAAAGAACTGACAAGACAGAGGCAAAACCACTCAAACCACTTAACTGTGATTTACAACGATGGTTCTGTCACTGTTATTCATTTCACAGGGGGATTCAACCATTAGATCTATTGTATTCACTAAACAAAAACAAAACAAAACAAAAAAAAAAAACCGTATGCGTTATTTTTCCTTTAATTCTGTGAACGTGGTGTTAATTTGTACTGTGCAAGAGAAGCCCTAAAGATGATGACACTGGCTGAAAAACTGGCAAATAAAAGCTAAATAGTCTATATTACAACTTTAAAAGAACGCCAACAGAGGTAAAGAGTACATCTGCTCCCATCTTGTTCATACTCAGAGCATTTACGCCAACTGAAGTCTTAAAACCAACAAAACCAATATCTAGTTGTTTGAAGAACTTTTATTTTCAATAAATAACTTAGAAATACATCTCACAAGGAGCATCAACTCAAAAACATTAGGAAACAATATTCAATTTTATGTACAACAGTCTAAAATATTTTTGGCACATATTTTGTGTAGGCCTGCAGCAGTGTACAAATGAGCCACCCATAATGCATTGTGAAAATTGCTGTAACTAATTTTGTAAAAAAAAAAAAAAAAATCAGTAACAGTATTCAACAGTTAACAGTATTGATTTACTTTGATATTTGTACTCAAATTTAACGTAAACACTTAAGCTTCAACAGGATGTATCAAGCATTTTCTTAGAAACAGATGTGAGCCATTTGAAAATAAAGATTTCTTCATCATAAATATGAGAACGTTCAGCCCAACAGCTACCCTACACGCATCTTTAGAGGGGACATATTAGGAAAAAAAATCTTTTAGGCTGTGATCATGAGTTGTTCAGTGTATATCTAAGTGTACAACTCTTCCACGTCATGCTGCAACTTCTTGATAGTTGCACAAAGATACACTTGATTGTTTTATTTCCCTTTAACTATTATATATAAGTGTTATATAATAGTTTCATTTCAGTTAAATTATCAGATACATTTGGCTCAGACGAACTTAAATAATCTCCTGATAAAAAGAGTGTGACTCTTGGTAACAAGAATGTGTAATGTCTCCACTGATAATGGAAATATGCTCCCATAAACCAATACAAAAGCTGAAGTTCCAGTGCAGAATATCTTCAAGAAAGACATGATGTACTTGAATACTGTATTCAAGTATGTGCCTTTGGTCCAAATAGAAAGGTACGACGAGTCTTGATGATGTTGGAAAGCCGACTGTAGCCCTTAATGATGAGGAAGAGAGAGGAATATATAGTTCTCCAAGTAACAGGTCTGTTCTCCATGCAGCAAACGGGGGGGGTCTTACAGTTCTGCCCGCTAGATGAATTTCTTCAGCCCAGGCAGAGTGAGCTCAAACCTTTAGAGGAAGGAGATGCAAACTATCAATATGACTGTAGCCCAACCTAGATGAGCACATTTTGTTCTACATATAGTGCAAACTTCATTGGTACTATGGACCAGACAGGGTCAAAGTCCTGCAGCCAGACTGGGGTTTAAATGCCCGTAGTAGTTTGTAGAGATTATGTACTGCAGTGCTGGTTTCTAAAACACTACTCTGTACTTTTTGTTGGTTGTCTGATAAAATCAGAACAACAGTAAGACGCTGGGAAGCAGCCAGGAATAACAAATGTAAAATAATACTTTCATCATTAATCAAGTAGATTTAGGGGTTCTGAGACCAACTTTTATGTCTCAGTTTCTTTGCTACATAGGTGATACTGGCTTAAGCTTCAAGAATACAGAACAAAAGGAGGTTATCACACTCACATAATTCCCAGCAAGAAATCCTGTGTAAATTTCCTTGAATGTGAAACTATACCTTCAACCAGGACTGGTCATGCATTATTTTCTTTCCTTATCAAAAGATTTGACTGACTGCAACATGTGTACAGTTATGGAACACAAAATTTTCTAAAAATAACTTTGTTGCAGAATATATTCAGCTGAATTTTGATGGTCCATTCAGAGCAAGACACAAGGGAATATTTCCTCTGCTCCCACTGTATCACACATGCAATAGAAAGTGAGAAATCTGGCCGCTCATACTGTACCATTCTGTGACGCCTTTCTCTACATCCAGCTCTGAGAGATCAATCATCACCTGTGGACAACACCAACATTTGAGAATTCAGTACATCATCTAAACTGAGGTGCAAACAGGAACTGTTAGGCATCCAAAGCCAACTGGACCTCGTTCTATAACAAGTCTGGGAAGAAAAAGGATTCATGGTACCCAAAG
Organism: Hirundichthys speculiger; assembly: GCA_018398805.1. NCBI lineage: Eukaryota > Metazoa > Chordata > Actinopteri > Beloniformes > Exocoetidae > Hirundichthys > Hirundichthys speculiger. The sequence goes on along the minus strand of JAGFBZ010002373.1, from coordinate 454,171 downwards.
TAGTCTAAAGTTGACAAATTCGAGGCTAAATAACTCTCTCACCATTTCCTGTCGAAGAACATCAACTGCAATCATCGTCAATCTTGAATCAGGAATGGAAACACTGTTTAGTACAAATAGCACTGCCTACCATGCCAATGTCCTTTCTCTCTCTCGTATGAAACATCCTGTTGTTTTTCACGGCTACATCCAACTTCCTGGTCTTTACTTCCTCAAGTGACACTTCAAACTCAAACCTGTGAGGGAACGAAGAATGGCATTATAAATTGAAAACTAAGCACTGGGGAACTATATGAAATCTCAATCTGTGTATAGCTGTGGGCCTACTTGTCACTGAAGATAGGATTGACCGTCCTTCTTTTGACATGCGTCTTCTTGCGGTGTCTCCAGGACTGGTCAGGGAGTAAATACATGCGAACGTAAGAGTCGGTGCCATTCTCGCTGCAGGGAAATAGGTTCCTGTAGGAAAAACACACTTACTGATCAAAGTTGGCATTGCATTTTTTTTTTTTTGACACCTCTGAAAAAAATTTCAAAATTAGAGCAGTGAATTTGTCGTCTTTAGTGAGTCTGGGCTTTTGTGACAAACCTGCAAGAATGAACTAAGACGATGAGCTTGTTCCTCAGTGTAGCATAGCGTATGGTCAGATGAATTTCTCCAAATAAGCCCTGATGATTCCTAATAGCCCTGAGGTGACAAAACACATTTCCAAGTGTCATTTTGTTTTTCAAGGCCCGTTTGTGAAATCTGCAGGAGTCAGCATTAAAGATCTAAAAAGGACTTGATTATATTCTCACACTCACTCTGGATAGAAAGCTCCCTCTGAAACATCAAAACGCGATGATGCTATGGAGTTATCTGACAGAAGGCTGTGAGAGTCAAACCGGCGCATGTTTGAACCTGAAGAATACTTTCTGGTATCTGACACTAGGAAAGAGCCACGGCGTGGAGCTGCATTATTTTCAATTGGGCTTTTCAGTGAATCAGCCGGTTCAGCTGGAGAGGAGGCAGCAGGGATACTGCTGGAGGAAACTGTAACAGAGGAAGGATTGGGCGCAGGAGTGCTGCCTGCTTCTTTCGGCTGTGGTGTCTGTTGTCTGACTTGAGACGGTGGAGAAACGAGGATTTTGGGTGGCGGCTCATCCACAGTGAGAATCTGTTGTGGGTGGAAAGCATGGCTGTCGTCAGTAATCCTAAAAACATAACTGCTTCAAAGTTCAATTATAAGCGCTTTGAAAATGTAAGTTTAACAGCTGAAAATCTGCATGTGTCCCCCCCCACCCTCAGAGTGGCCTTCAGCTTGATCTGGCTGTTGGCTCCGGAGCGCTCCAACAGGAACCGCTGGTCCAAAGTCATATTAGAGATGTTGAGGAGGCGACTCAGTGGTAAATTGAGAACACCGAGCAGAGTCTTCTTTTCATGCTCTTTGACCTAAACACGAACAAAGCCATGATTAAAAACTCGCTTGGAAGATAGCAAAGAAGCCTGTGTTTGGCTGAGATCTCCAATGGCTTGGCCTGCATTTGACCAAATGATGACATGTGGAATAAATCTATTTTTCCTTTTGGGCCTTTGCGGCACAAGATTTACTGTAAACTATCTCAACACTTCCTGTAAGCCATGTAAAGGTGATCTTATGACACCTGGCCATCATAAGACTTGGTCAGTGTCATAACTACCAAAAGTATCCCAGATGAGGCCAAAGTGTGTCTCCTATCTCTGTAGGTTTTATTGGGACTCATTAAGCAACAGTAAAATTAAGCTTTTGAATCTTTTTCTTCAAGTGGAATTGGTCTATATTTAAGAGGTGACACAGATCATCAGTTTTATGGATTTAGAAGATATAGATCAGAATATTGTCCATTACAATGCTCTGTCCATTATGCCACTTTATTGATATAATCTGTCAAAAAAGTGGAAAAATAAAAATCAACAACACATGTCACTGTAATATGAGGAGAAATTATAGTAAAGGTGGAGATTAATAAGAATGTCTGAAGGTTCTGGTTCTGAGAGAGATCCTTTGTGTCATGTGTGGTCTGTACCACGTTACCTACCTGAACAATGAGCTGCTGTGTTTTGACATTCTGCACAAAGAAGGTGAAGCCCTCCTCCCACACAGGGTCTTTGGATGCAAACACAACCTGTGAAAAGAGAAGATAAGATGATACATAATAATTACAACTGGGAGGTCTCCACAAAGAAAAGTAAATAAAGACAAACCAGGGCAGGGGTGGCCCAACCCTGGTCCAGACTTGTGCAGAGCTGGATGACAAGCTGATGATGAACCATTCATTTGAATCAGGTGCACTGAAGCAGGGAAACATCTAAGACATGCAGGGCTGCAGCTCTCGAGGACCGGGGTTGGCCACGCCTGCACCAGAGGTATCGTGTTTCTGTGCGGCGCATGCCATGCATGAAGCGTGCCTACAATACCAACAGGTAGCATGTACTTGAGCACACAAATTACAAGATATAACGACTCTGATTACAAGGTTTCTGTCAATGCATGTCTATTTCTTATTAACACATTGAAGAAAAAAAAAAATATATATATATATCAGTGATGTCTTGAAAGCAACAAAACAACCTGCAGAGCCACTAAGTTGCAATGTCCCAGCGGTTTTCTGAACATAGATCTTAAATATACAGTACTATAATAATCCAACATTTTATACAAAGGACAGTCCAGGTGCTAACTCATGTCAGCAGGTGGCAGTGTCTATAATTTAGATGGATTTAACTTCAACAATGAAGCACATTTATTTTTAGCATGCTAAAATGATTCTGTGAAGACACCAGCAACTTCAACTTGATTTCACACCTGAGGAATGTAAGGTGTACATGCGATGTACCATGCAATATCATCGTTTAATGATGGGGTTGTGGCTCATAGTGCAATATATTTCATATCCTCAGAAATTATTCTTTCCTCAGCCATTTTACAAATCATTTTGATGAAAAAACAAGCAATGCAGTAAGAAACAAAGAAATGATGGAACACAAGGGAAAATGAGCTGCTACAGGCGTCAAAACATATAGAAGCACCTACTTTCACTGCAGTGTTGTGAGTTCATGTGTGACAGAGACTCTCCATTTTGAAGTGACATTGAAATTAAATGTTTGCATGGTGGTTTGTGTCATGAGAAAAGACACCAAAATAAGCATTAAAAGAGACACATTGCAAGGGAATCATTTTTTACAAGCTTAAAAGCACATGGTTTGGGTGGCTGAAGTGACTGCCAACTTAAAACCCTTAAGATAACACAACCTTGTCACTTTGTTTGGGGTCTCCCAGTGTGTTATTCACTGCGTGGTAAGATTTGCAGGGTATTGTGACATCGCAGACCCAGATCAGAGTAAAAATTATCCAGCCTGCCCATTTTTAATATCCATCCAACTTCCTGCATTTGCTGAAACTCAGAAGTGGGAAGAGCAAAGCTGTAACACCGATCGCAATAGGGGTGCACTCTTCAGAAGAGGTGGTTTCAGCGGAGTTGTGATACTTTTGTTGTGCACTTTGAGTTATTTCAATGAAAACATGTCACAGAGCATGGGTTATTATGTCAGCTAGGCCGCCTTTGAGGCACAAGTATGATTTCATTAACTGGATTAATTAAACAGGAATCTGTTTGTGGGTATGGTAAAGTGAGAGCAATACCTTGCTTTTCTGAACTTCTTCATCCATGGAAAGTTCCACCAAGGAGTTGGGAAAAGAATTTTTCTTTGTGAGCTGCAAACAGATCAAATAATAGAGGGAGTGAAGAGATTTTGCTGTGACTGTTGTAATCTTTGGCGGAGTCTACATTTCTGTCAGTGTAGCGTCGTCTCTCCTTCTTCCTCTACTTGCTGACTGTGGCATGTGTTTGTCAATAAAATACCAAGTGACTTACACAAAAGCCCACAGGCTGAGGTTGGGTGACTGTGTACAAACAGACCGTTTCAGCATTCCATTCTTACTCAATGCAAACCAGCCACACCACGTGATACTTGTCAAACGGAGTGAGAACCATCACTCCGACAGGATCATAACACTGCTGCCAGCTGACTTTCATTATTTAACATTCTACTTAAAGTTAAACAAAACAATTTCAATGTTTTTCTTGTGAACTGTATAGGAAGTTTACACAATCCATTTTTCACTTTGAGAATGCATTTTCAGCTCATGGCAGTGGCTTCTCCAGGCACTTCTGAATGAAAATGTTCCTTTGAATCCTTTCACAGTTTTTATAAACATGATGGAATTCACTAAGAAACTGTACTTGACTGTACGTGACAGAACACCAGTCTAAAACCTTTTGCTTTATAAATTAATCTAGATTTAATAATTGGTTAATTTCCTTAGCTATGTCCCTACCTGCACAAATGTTCGTATACTAGGATACAATTTCTTCTCATCCTGGAAAACTGGAGGAGGAAATTCACCACACAAAATACCTTCTGTGAGCATCACGCACATATAAAATGACAGGTACGCACCAGACAAACTAGAAATACCAGCTTTGCACAGGGACAAGTGAAACATGAACAGGGAGCATGTGATTAGACTGACCCTCTTGTTTAAACGCGAGGCACCAAAGCACTCTGAGTGGTAAAGTGCTACAATGAAAGATTAGCTCATGTTGACACTGAAATTGACTTTTTTTTAACAGCGTACAAAAAAAGATGGTAATGCTCCAAGCTTACCCGTGCCTCCTTTGCGTGCTTCCCGTGTTTTTGATGTGCTGTGAACTCACTGTGGTCTTTCTGGAGACAAGTAGAAGAGCAAACCTCAGCATATTTTCATCAACCAGTCCCAAAATCCACAAGGACATCCCCATTAGAAACCACTTACTGGTAGATTTGAAGCGCTGTCCAAATACACTGCAAGCATGGCACAAGCAAGGCCATCGTGAGACTGAAAGAGAGTGGTGGCTAGAGTTACAAACCTGCTGAATACAGTTGCAGCTAATAGTCAGGAGTGAAACACATTAAGGTTGACATTAGGTTGATTCCTTCTGCTATAGAATAAAAGTGTTCTGACCCAAACACTGATATTAATGCACCCTAGGATCTGTTTTACCTCCTTCAGTAGACTGGAGTTGGTCTGAAGGGAAAGCCACTGGAGCTTAAGATGAACTTGACCATGCTGAATCCCCTCCAGATTAAACCACTTTAAGAATGAGGGAGAAATAAAAAAAAAATCACTAAGTCAGAATGAAGAAAATTCATAGATTTTCACAAATGCGTGTTATACGTATTATACATCTGTTTCAAAACGATTTGTGATCTGTGGGTATTGGCCGATACCGACCACCGATCAGACTATGATATTTTAAAAAATTGCCTGACCGTAATATAATTATCATTGTTGTAAAACATGAATAAATACAGCAAATCCAAGCCATTTATGTCTATATTCATTCCAAATAGAACAGGATAAAACAGTATTGCAAAATTAAAAAATATTTATTTTTGCTGGTAGTGTAATGGAAGTAACCAGTAAATAAATCATTAAATATGAATTACTTGGTTTCGGTTGGTGCCTGGGACTCCCGTACTCACCGATTTTTGGCAGTATCGGAGCAATTTCCGATACTGGTATCGGAATAACACTAGTTATAAGTAACCTTTTTTTCCACTCCTGCTGACCATCATGGTACAAACATCTTTATTCAGTATAACCACAACAATAATAATAATAATAATAATAATAATAAAAAGGACAACTCACCTGGTCCATTTCTTTGTTTTTCTTCACTTTTCCTAAATCAAGATGATATCTAATGTAGAAAAAGTCAACATCATGACAATAATGTCAAGTACTCAGTCATTATGTTTTTTTTAAATAATATTCAATAACTGAAACCATTGAAATTATATATGTTCAATAGTTTTGTTTTTTGTAATTTTAACAGATAATTACTGTATTTCTACGTATTTGATATTAAACACTGAACCATTTTTGTCTCTGATGTGTAGAAAGTATCATATATGCTACATACTGAGTTATCCAGTTTGTCATATTCATATATGCTACCGCGGGTATTTAACATACTCCGTCTTACCTTCCTAGGAAATCATCTTTGTCAGTGTCCTCATCGTACAGCTCCACCTCCAGCTCTTGGCCTGGTGCCTCATGAATGACAAACTGCTCACAGGTAATGAAAGAAAGATAGGAAACAAAATGAAAAAAAGCCAAGTGTTGGAAAACGTCCTTTTGATAAAATGGTTACTGTGAAGAAGAAGCATCCTGAGTGAAGGGAAAGCAGATTTACATCATATACATACTAGATTACACATATACTGGATCTGAAACTGAAGTTAGTACTGGAAGAAATCCTACAGAAATTTGTCAAACAAAAACAATATTTTGACCCCCAACGGAGCAAAGTTGCAATGTTGTGGAAATTGTAAAAAAAAAAAAAAAAAAAAAAAAAAAAAAAAACTGTGATAATTTGACACTCTCATGAAGCCATACTTTATTAACTAGAAACCATAAAAACCATAGAACTTTAGAGGTGCTACACGGTTCTGAATAGATGGTTCATCTCCTCAGTTTAAAGATATTGATGTGCTTTGTTTTTAATGTTCTATGAATAAAGTATAGATTTAGGAGATTTGAAGATCAATGTATTCTGTATTCATTTACATCTAACACTATGTACCCCACTGTTTTGTTTTTTAATTGTGGTTGTAATTTTAGTTTCATCTCTTACACACCAAAATACAGGATCAAGTTTAGCTGAGAGAATAATAACCATGGACAATCATGGACTTTTTGCTTCCGCTGGAAAGGATAAACATTAAATGCACAAAAACGGCTAAACAACATTCATCGAGTCAATAAAATCAAAGTGTGTCAAATGCTGTGTGGTGTTGTCACTTTACCTCATACACTTCATTCCATTTTGGGTGCAAATTCTCTTTGACGGTCTTGGTTTTGAAATGTCGGTTGCCGACCCTGAGTGTCACGTAAGGGTCTGATTTGCCTTTCACTAAGCCCATCATGTACGTGTCCTTGGCCACCAGGTCTCTGGCCTCCAGCACATGGACCCTCACCACCCCCTGAAGGGACACACGAGTCGTGCAGTTTCACATGAGCACCATTTTGGCTTCGTATACACTATTTGTACGTATACTAAATATTTAATTAAAAAAGCAAAGTAGGATTTTCTTTTTTAAATCTTGAAATGTATAATGGTGTTTGAAATGCATGTGCTGCTGGTGGTGAGATGAGGATAAAGTCGAACTGTTTGGTGTTTCTTACATACACGAGGAAGCGGGAACCTCATCTGATCCATTTTGACCTGGTCTATAAGGGGAATACACATGCGGTTGGGCAACACCATGAAAGAGGCAATGATGTCCATGATGGTTTCCTCAGATAGTGAACTAGGATGGGACAAGTGAGATAAAAGGTGAAGGAACTGAACATCTGGAGAAACTAAAGACTGTTATTTTATTTCTGCCAACAAGAAAGAGTCGGTGGGATTTTTTTCTGGGGAGACTGACCTGAAGGCAGGGCTGTCCAAAAGGTTGGTCATACCAGTCCAGTTGATCTGCAGGGTCTGAGGAAATAGCTCAAAGCTTAAACATGTCCAAACACACAATTTCACTAATAAGGATAAATGTGTGGGCACTCACGGGGCGGCGAATGAAAAAAAAGGTGACTCCTCCAACAAGTGGTGTTTGACCAATCAGAGGTTCTAAAATGACCCTCAACATCCCCTGAAGCTGGAAGATTCAGGTAGTGGTTTTAACAAGAACACCAAACAGAAAGCAAAACTCAAGGAGAAGGAGAGAAGAGAGGACAAAATGAATAACTGCTCACTTTCAGCCCTTTCACTCCAGCTGTGATTGGTGGCTTCACTTCAGCATCAATGTCCACATCACCATCATAACTGCAAAATTAAAAAGAGGCTGAACGGACCACTAGATTCAGAGTCAAGTTTGAGCTGGGACATTAAACAGAAACAGCTCTGGGTGAAAAATGTGTTTTACTCACTTTAAATTCAAGTCCAGAACCACCTCCCTCTGATCCACTTCATGAGTGTACGCTCTGATTCCAGTGACCCTGAGAGGCTGAAATGAGGGAGCCCCCATTAATGGGACTGAGTATATCAAACATATATTCAGCTATCACAGCTCTTTAAGCCACTGGGCCACGTCAATAATGCAGCACAAACAGATGGAAAAGGTTGGTCAAACGTCAACTCACTTTGTGTCCAAAGTGGATCTTGGTAAAAGTGAACATTCTGAGCGCAGCGCTAGAGACTCTGATGGACGGCTGAATGTTTTCCTTCAACAACTTCTCCATGTACATCCCAAAGAAAGGCCACACCTGTTCCAACACCTAAACATATCGCAAAAAATGTCATTCAGAACGTTAAACAATAAATGCGTTCAATACTTAAGAGCACGATGCATATTTCCATAGCATTAAAAGTTTCCTTTTTGTTTTTTTTAAATAATGAGTGAGTACAGTTGACAACTTGTCAATATGATCTGCATTTTAATGGACATAAACATATTGAAAAACACAGCAGCCTTGATGGGGATGGTTATGGGATGTGCTTTGAGAATGGTGGGCCTTATACTAAAGTCAAAAGCACCTCCGTCTTTTCTCTTTGAAATCCACCAAACCCTGAAGAAAGTGCTCAACATTAGATCATAAAACTACTCAACCAGGATGAGGTGAAATTAATTTATTTGGATACTATACCTTGTTAATCCAGTGAGCTCTCTCAACATCAGTGAATTGCACCTTTTTAGGGAGGAAAAGAAAGTAGTGAAGTTAGGAGTGGATCTGTGCTCACAAACCTGAGCAAAAAATTTTTTAAAAGAAAAAAACCCTGTGACATGCACGGTGAAGCTGATAAAAAAACAAGCAGAATTTATGAATGTTACATCAATAAAGTGAAGAGAAAAAAAATCAAGGTTTACTCAGATTGATGAGTCAGTTGCAGGCAAAGGAAGCAAATATTTCCCATTACAGAAATACAATCTGTATTCCTTAGTAAACATGGAAATGTACTGGAGTGCTTGTTTCAACACTTTCCAATACTTTGTTAAAAATTGTAATACAAAGTGTGGGATAGTGCTTTTGTGCTGTACAGTGGAATTAAATGAACTCTGGAAGATGAGTGTGTCACAATTTTTTATCACACTCTTTCTATGCGATTCTACGGAGCCCTGGAGGTGACATGGAAATTATTTTTTTTATCTCGTGCGCAGGATTTACTGTAACTAGCGCGCATTTTCATACACACTTCCACTCGGTCAAAGGCTTGAAAGAAGTGCCCCCGTAGAAGGTAACATGAAGGCGTTTTAACCAATAACCATTATGTCTCCCAGGGCCTCTCAATTGCTCACTTATAAAACCAACGACATCCTACAAGTCCGAAAACTGTCTACGGCTGAGTTTGTGTTCTCCAACGATTCTGATAAGATGCCTCCAGCTTAAAATAAACCCATATAAGGCTAAGCTTCTAAGTATCTCTTTATGAAGCATTCCTAACTTAAAGAATAAAATGATGAGACTGTCTTGATCACAGATCACTGATCCATTAAAGGGCTGCAGGTTTTTGTTCCAACCATGCAGAAACACAGCTGACTTGTTTTAGTCAATCAACAAACTGTCTTCACTAAAGGTCTGAACCAGTTCAGGTGATTGAATGAAACAAGTTGACACGCCTGGTCTATCCATTACAATTCACCTTTTGGTAAGCACCGCCCCCTTCCTAGTTACTGTTGCTAGGTCGGACATTCTGGCTGCTCCTCCATTAAGGACAATGTTATTTTGCCATTTTTTTTCAATATGTAACCTGCAACAGTGACTCGAGGTGTCCAGAATGTTTGGAGGGGGCATTTTTATTCTTTTTCCCCAAGCCGAAAACAAACGCTGGAGAATGCAGGCTGTGGGTTAAGTTGTGTCCATCCACACAATCGAAAGAACGTGGGGAAAGTTACAAAACACTTTACACTTACTGTAACTTTCCCCAAACAAAACACAGTTTTCGGACTTGTAGGATGTCATTGGTTTTATAAGAGATAAAAAGTCGTGCGCACGAGATTAAAAAAAAAAAAAATTTCCATGGCACCTCCAGGGCTCCATACGATTCAGTTCAGTTCAGTTCGGGACCAGTCAGGTGCGTTTCTGTGGGGTGTGGTTCAGTCAAATACCTTGTAACACATCAGGTCATTTGGCTGTCATGGGCCACATCTCTGTGAGAGGTTCTGCCTGAATCTGGCCAGTCATGCAAATAGATCCATGAACATGACCGGTCAGATCCAGGAAAGAATCCACCAGAAGTTGTTTCAGGCTGTTTTACACGACTTTGCTTTGCTTGTTTTCAGGGTGATCCCCTCCAACAGCAGAAGTGTTTATAAGCTGCCTCAACAAAGATGTGACTGAAGCAGGTCAGTCCCTCACATACCCAGGTGGCCATCTGTAACGCGCTCTTCAGCTCCGCGTTGATGACGTGCGTCTCCTTATCCACAAACTCGATGGCAGAGCCGATCCGGGCGTCTTTCCACTGGCGGTTCTTCTTCCACCACGTAATCATCACCATGCACAGCAGCACCCAGCTGATACTGAGGCCCAGGTATCCCGTCAGGTACACCGGGTAGAAGACGAACACGGCTCGCCCGAAGTAAATCAGGAACTCCATTAAGATGCGGTTGACGGCGGAGGGGCTCAGCTCCGACAGGTCCGCTCCCTGCTCCGGACCGGGGGGTGCCATCGGTCTGGATGACTCGGCTCAAAAAGTCCAAAATAAAAGCTGCTCAGATGCTTTGTGCCTGAACAGATTTACTCTTTGCTTCTTGCGACGCTTCTTTCTTTTTTCTAAAAACGCAACAGAAAGAATGCTCGGCCAAATTACCGCACTCAATCTGGACCCAGCCCCCCTAAAAAAGAAAAACTTCCGTGTTCAAAAACCGCCGAGACAGGTCGGCACACCTGCGCCCATGGGTGTGGAGGGCTCGCGAGGAAAAAACACTCGAGCGCACAGAGCTAACCGCAGTTTCTGTTGTAGAGTTGAAATCTGTTCATGCCAATGACTAAGGAAAATTTCTTAAGAGGTAAAAATTAGACATAATCATAAGGATTAATGTGCAGGAACGCACGCACAACAGAGTTTCTTATTTTGATAAAGTGAAGGGATACTCCAACATACCTGGAGTACCTTCCTTTCTCCGCCCTTTCTTAAAGCTGAAACGTAGTGATGCGTCGGCGCATGCGTCGAGCTCAGAGAGCAACACCTGTGTCGGTACGCGTTTCGCCTTAAGAAAGTCACGTGACCGATACAGGTGCCGTGTCGAACTGACAGTGACGCGCCAAACCGAGCTAAAAGAAAGGTTTCCACCGTATGGCACCATTTCGATCTCATATCGGAAAATAAGATATTTGTTTTTAACCTCCTTGTTTCATCCTGTTCCTATCAAAGTTCCCACTTGATCATGTAAACAGGACATGTTTACATGTCCTGAATACAAATTCATTCCAAAGTGACTTAGTTTACTATTCATATTATTTTCTGCAGGTTAAATGTTGAATCTTTATTTACAAACACGGTCACTTCGATTTTCAAGTTATGATACATGTATCTGTATCTAAAGATATCAAAGATACTTTAAATTTAAATTCAGATATGCAGTGATGCCATATACAATGCAATGTCTTATATTTTATTATTGCATACTTGGTCATATTGGTGTCAGTTGCCTGTAGGGATTTTTAATGTCCAGCAGGTGTCAGTATTCAGTAACACAGTATCGACACGTATCAATACAGTTTGGGAATGTGTTGAAACGAGGCGCCATCAACCCATCACTGAAACTTGTTCAGTCTCATCAAACAATCAGTATACTGTACATACATATATACACATATTTTTTTAGGCAGAGTAATAACCGAGGTAACTTCAAGAAAAGACACCAGAAGTGGTGTGCCGTGGGGCAGGAATGTCAGTGAATGACTGGCTGGTTCTTCAGTTAAAAAAATAAAAAAATAGTTGATCCAAAAGTTCCAAGCCTCGTTGTGATCATTAATGGACTGGTAATTTTGGATTCGATACTTTCTGATCTGGTGGAAATGGCTGTGACTTGGAGGGGTACCAGGCCCAATTCACCAGAGAGAACTTTTAGCATTAATGGTTATGGCTGGCCAAGCAATGCGAAATACACCTGGAAGCTCTTTTCAAACTCACAAAAATAGTTTTCCTATTAAGCTACTTCTAAGGTTAGAGGTGATGAACGTCAATGCTCAGTAGACTGATTTCTAAATATGTTGTATCAATAAGAACATGAGGGACCACTTTTGTTGTTTACATGTCCTGAATAAAAGCTTTACATTTGTACATGTATTTGATTTAGTAAAATATAAGTTGCATTTAATAATACTGAATCCATTTAGCTGACCAGACTGTTTTTGAGCGTCATGGGTAAAATTTATCAGTCAAGACTGGACACAGTGGTGTTGCTTGTTTCAACAAGCACATTTTCACACTTTATTAGGTGCTTTCGTAATTTACAATTGAGAGTCCAAATCTAGATTCTTCAACGAAATATTTATATGCAGGGATCATTGGGCACACAGGCTTGCAGCTATATTATAATGCACCTAAACCACATACCAAAGCTTTATATTTGTTACATGTAAGATGTTATAATCTACAGCAAAAGCAAACCAATTTTACCCTACAATACATTCACTAGCATCATTTCTTGCTGTAATAATGTTTGCAGAAATTATTATTGCAGTGCCATTAGTTGTATGACTAATGCCACAGGAAATATCTTTAAAGCTCAGTTTTTGTTATGCACTGATCATGTATGAATTCTGCTGCTATGTAAATGACCAGAAAATAATCAGACAAGCAATCCCATTGAAAAAATACAAAAAAAAGGTCTCAATCAGTGGTAATAAATGTCATGAAGCATATAATGTTCACTGATAAGGAGAAATAATATGACATCAGTGATTGTTCTGTTCTTCTGTGGTGCTGATTTTCCAAAATACAAGCATTGTTTTTTTTAATAATAAATCAAAATGGAAACTAATTTACTTCAGAGGTGTACAGGACAAAAAAAAGGAGATAAAGATGCATTTTTTAAAAATTTAAAAAAAGTTATTCGTGAAACCAAATTGTTTCTATCTTTGATCAACCCTGAAGAGCATATTTAAACTCGTAAAAAAAAATTTAAGAATTCAGCAGTGTCATAAAACAGAGAGCCCACTGAAAACCTCATTCTTCACCCTCTTGAACAGGTTATGATGTACTTGGGCAGGGCTTGATAACCACTGAAAATGACAGAAACATCAGATCCTCCCTCCACACTGTCGTACATTACATCAGGGTTTGTCCCTACAGGAGGCAGAATGAGCCCTCGTTCACCCTGAATGGAGTTTCCCGTCAGCACATCTGCCTCCACAAAGTACAAGTACTTGTCTCTTTTCTCCGTCCACAATTCCATGGCCTTCTTTACTGTGCGTGCAAAATAGATGCCCTCTCCATAATATGAATCTGGAAGCAGAGGAATATTAAAAAGCACTGCATTTATCTGGCATTGTTATCAAACACTTTCCAAACTTGATTACACAGTGCCATGAAAAATATCCGCCCACTTTCAACTTTTTATCATTTTGTTACCTTGAAACCAAGAATTAAAATTGATCAAAAGAATTTGTATTAATCATAAATAAATAAAAGATTGAGCATGTGTGAGTATTCACCACAGCCCCCTTAAATACTTAGTTTTCTTCATTATCCTAGTGGGTCTAATCGCACCTCAGGCAAGCAACAACATATCACATTTTAACAGGACCATTAGTTATTAAACAAAATTTAACAAAAATTAAACTAAAAAAAAAGTCCAGAGGGCCACTTGATATATATAAATAAAAAAAACAACAAACAAACACGCACACCTACAGGTTTGTCAATCCACTATATAAAATCCAAATCCATACATAAATTATAACACAAAAGAATGGTCTGAATATTTTTCAGGGTGCTGTATGCATCTGTTGAACTGTAATTCCATTTAAAGGCTCTAGAAAATTACCTAAATGTTTTTGTAGGAGTATTATCTTACCTTCAGGTGGTGCGCACACTGCATGGAATCCAACATGCCGGACCATCTCACAGAACTGGGCAGGTATGCGCTGGAACATTTTCTGATGCTTAGAAGAGTGCAGCTGCTTCTTCTTGAGGTCAAATAGGGTCTTTAGTGCAGAGTTTTCCACTTTCTCCACCTAAAACAAATTTCACAAGTCAAGCTTCAAATGAGACATCTGCAGCCAAATTCTGCAGTTTGGAACAATTCTAACACATAAAACGAATGGTATATTATTTCCTTTATGAAACTACATTAGTAAAGTCAGACGTTCAACTGTAAAATCAACCATATTGCTATAGCTCTACAGTGGCTTAACTTCCAACAATTTTAAGTATGAAGAATTTACTCATATTGTACCTTCAATACCCTCAGGTCCTGACAATTAAAGCCAGAAAACCAATCTGAGAACTCTTGGCTTGAGCGATCCACTTCCTGTTTTTTTAAGGACAGGAACACTTTCTCTGTTACCAGTCCACGCAATTCCCTTTCTTCCTCACGGACAAACGTCTTCTGGATGTTGCAGAGCATGTCTTCAACGTGCAATGCAGCTATGACAGTCTCTTCCTTTGAATGCCCCGTTACATTTATGCATGCATGACCTTGTGAAAAAAACTCTTCAAAGGAAACATTCGCTTCAGTTAAACGAGACAGACGCTGATATTCTTCCTTGCCAAAGTGCAGGATGAAGTTGTTGTAGATGGTGACAGAGAAAAAGGAGTTGAAGAGGTCCTGAAGCCACTTTTCAGCCTCGGTTGTTGATTCAGAGTCGCCACACAGGCTGATTTGTGGTACTGCAGCTCTTTTGCTGTGAAATTCACCTCCGTCCTCAAATGCTGGTGGACAAGGCATGAAAATGAACACAAAATCACTACAGCACTCATTTTAATTATTGCACGACACAGGCAGTTCAACTTGAATTGCAGTCTACTTCTTATTAAACCTGTTTTTCTGCATTGACCGTATAAAATCATTATTCAGATTATTTTGGTAAAGATAAATGCATTTTAAATGAAGAAAATTTTAAAAAGTTTCACTAGTCAAACCAGCTTGTAAGCCTGAAACTTCTTTGAGGCAGTTAAACTTTCTCAGTGCACATTTTAACCACCCAACTCCACTCAATACTTCTTTTGATAATTTTGGGGTAGATATATCATCTGAAAAACAGCAGTAATTTATCATTTTACCAAGTTCAAAGTTGGAGGATGATACAGTTTGTTGGAGGCTTCTCATTTGTTTTTCAAAAGCCTGTAAAGAGAGTGTGATTAATACATTTATATATTCCAATTTGTATGACACAATTCATCATGAGTGAGCCTTTGAGTTAAAGTAGAGACACTGGCATCTAAACTTGTTCAACAGGGAAAAACAACACCTGTCATTGTTTTTTTTTAAATTAGAGTAGTAAATGTCTCACACTACAGTAAATCTATAACCATATTCTATCATTCAGATGTTTAGAATGACAATCCATATAATACATTTCAGATTTTGTGTGGCAATAAATACAATTCATGACACATTTTTTGAAAACTATATAATAAAATACCTCAAATGTAGAAGGGTCAGAAGGAAATATGACCAAGTACACTTCTATTTTCCTTGGACACTTTTGGGCAAACTCAGTCACTGCATCGATCATGATTTTGGCAGCTTCTGGTTTAGAGAAACCGAGGAGTCCAGTACCAATTGCAGGAAAGGCGATTGACTTGAAGGACCTTTCTGCTGCTGAACTGTAAGCACTCCAATACAGAACTTGAAAAGGATCTGTAATAAATAAGGAGATGGACAGAGATAAACAAACCTACGCTGTTTATAGGTTTTTAAACCTTGAAAATGTCCAAGAACATGATGTACCTGCGGTGCTCTAAATGCATCTTGCCCTCTATTCATGCAAAAGGTGTGAAAGACCTTTTTGCAGTTCAGTTTGTAGGAGTCTGTGATGATGATTTTGATCTGGTTGAGCATTTTTTATTTCTTGTTGTATTCCAGGACCGGCTTTCTCCAGTATAGCTTTGGAAATCTGTCCCCTTGTCAGGACTCTGCTTTCGCATGCCGTGTTGACAATGACATCTGCCTAAGAGACCAAAAAAAGGAGCAATGAATAAATAAAAGCCTCAGAACATAAATAAAGGCGACTGGTACAGGGTTTAACAAAGGCCATAAAGCAAAAGAACATTCATTAATTGATTCATTAAACCAAATATAAAGGGTTGAACCCACACACACGTGTGTGTAGGAACCCCACTGATATATTAATCCAACAAAATACATTTTTAAGCAACTCCTAAATGCAGTTAAGAAAAGGTTAATTCAACAGATCACATAAAAATGAGTGAATCATCATTTTCAGGAAATGAAGAATAATTAAAACAGATTCTTACGTATTGTTCTTCAATTTTATCCTTCTTCAGAGTCACAAGAACTTTTCCAACCTGGACAGTCAGTCCTGAGTGTTTGGCAGCACCTCTAGTGTTGCTTGCTGCTGCTGCTTGGCTGTATAATTTAGGATTAGCAGAGGCTAATATCTGATGGCACGCTCTCTCGACTTCCCTGACTGTGGGCTCATCATTGTTGACGAGGAAGATTTCTTTTGGAAGATGACTTTGAGGGTTTAGCCGTTCATAATATTTTTTCACGGTTGACACAATGGTATCTGCACATTCTGGCAGTGGGTAGTTGAACAATCCTGAGCTTATGGCAGGAATGGCAACAGTTGACAGGTGATTTTCTGCGACTCTGTCAAGAATGTTATAGATGACTTTCTTCAACAGATTTTCAGCATTTGCAAATTCAGATTTAGCAGGTTTTCTTGGCAGATGTGGACCCACAGCATGAATTATCTTCTTGCATGGCAGTGATCCTGCACCTAAAACTACAGCATCTCCTGTCTTCAAGTAGGAATTTTTCCGGATGTAATCATTACTTTCTTGTTGGATTTGTGGACCACCAACAGTAGACAGAGCCTTGGCAAGGCCTCCACAATGCTGAAGAGCATCGTTAGCGGCATTCACGACGGCATCAGCCTTAAAAGTGGTGAGATCTCCCTTCCACACAGACACCTGAACGCCGGCACTCAGCGTTACACCAAATCTTTTCTCTGGGACACCAGCTGGATGTCTGTGCTGTGTGATGCTGGATTTACTCTCAAAATCCACATCATCAAATGTGGGTATACACCCAAATTTGGTGGAAATGATATTACTCAGAAGAGCTCCACATTTCCTGACAATATTAACTGAAGATCCATCAAGAAGAGGAATGTCTAATTGACTGGCCATGGTTTCAAAACACACCTATGGAAAAATCACATTACATGTCAAACATACACAGATATCTTAACAGTCAAACAGCAAAAGAAATTGAGTAAAAATGAGTGATACTACCATTTACATGTTAATATTCAGCCTAAACTAAAGAAATACTTCAGACTGTGGGTTAAGACAGAAATGAAATGATTGACTTAAAATCAATGAAACAGTAATTACACAGTCAAGGAAGTATTCCTCCTCTCCTAGGGTGACCGTAGTTCCAAATCAATGTTAAATCTTTCCACTGCTCACTTTAAAGGTACAGCAAATGTACCCTTATGCGAAGATGGGGGGAAGTAAGCATGTGGAAACTGGTCTGGGTCTGTGATGTCACAGTACCATCTAAATTTGAGTGGCTATGACATCATTTCAAATTTAGGAGGCTACAAAGTTTCACAGAATTATGATATAAGTTTGATATATGTTTTTAATTTAGTACTCCCTCCAGACAGTGAAATAAAAAATTTAAACCAGAGGTTCACTTATAATTCAGAAAATAATACATTCACTTTTTTTTCTCCTCCATGTCCGACAGTGAAGTTCAGAAACATTTCCTGTTTTAAATCAGTTGGTCTCTTAAAATCTTTTTTTTTTAAGTTGTAAAATGTCAGGCTAAAGAGAGAATATTTTAAAATTAAGTAAACAGATTCTTTTATGTTTTTAAGATTATACAACTCAGGCTGTGGCTTAACGCTTCTTTGAGAATTCAACATGATGATATTTTGGCATAAGAAGCTTCTGAAAGGCTAACTGACATGATTTGAGTTTAATTGGAAACATGTTGAGACACAACCTTTAAACACAAAGGCCTCGTGGCATAAGATCACAGAAAAATCTGAGGAAATCAACCAAGACACCAGGAAAAGAATTATGGACCCTCACAAGTCTGGTTCATCCTTGGGTTCAATTTCCAAATGGCTGAAGGTCCCGTGTTCATCTGTTTGAACAATAATAGTGGTTTAGCGTGCATACAAGCATCATACTGCTCAGTTAAGACATGTGCCTGACTCAGACTGGAATGTGCTTTACTTTAAAAAAATAAATAAATAAATAAAAAATAAAAGAAAGAAAAAGGTACCCAAAACGTTTAAACCAAGTTAAATAATTTAAATGCAATTACCTGTATGCAACCTTCTGACTAGTGCTGGGCGATATGAAAAAAAAAATCATATATCACGATATGGACTATTTTATATCATGATAACGATATATATCACGATATACCATAATAAATTATGTTTTCGGTTATTCTCTGAAAAGTTTGACAAAAATTTCATTGCTTACTTTTCAACTTTATTTTGAAAGGACATTTAGCTGAACTGTCACAAACATACATTTTAGTGCAGCAAAAACAGGTAGGTACAGAGGTACAGTAGCTTTCACATTTTTTTAAAGTGCACAACAGTTTCTGAGAGGAAAAACACATTTTTGCACTGAAGTTCAGCTATGAAAAATAAACACAAATTATTTTTCAACTTTCTGAAATCTGTAACCTTGTAGTGCAAAGTTTGCAAACCAATATAAAGTGTCTAAAGTAAACATCAGGGTTGAAGAGAACTCTGTTTAAGGCATTAACCATGAATAAAAGTGCAAACATAAAAGGCTACTTTGTAGAAGTAGATATGATTCTATCAAATTTATCGTTGCAGGTTATTTAATTACATATTTGCTGTAAGAATTGATGAAATTAGGTTAGAAACGATAGAAACGATAGAAGAGAAATGGCACGATACACACTTTTCTATCGTCCCCACGATATGTATTGTCATATTGCCCAGCACTACTTCTGACCTAAAGTAAAGCTTTTTCTTTCCTGACGTTTTACAATAAATTAATTAATTGATTAAAAAGAAGAAAAATCAGGAATCCTTACTGATTTACAACAGGAAACTTTCCTCAACTTTACGGTCAGACATGGAGCGAAGGAGAGAGAAGACAGACGTCCAAGTGACAAGATTATACTAGTTATTAATCAATAACTAGTATAACCTTATAACCCAGCTTGGTTGTAAAAATGCAAAACACAATTCTGTATTGATTGTGTTTAAAGTCTCATAAAAAACTCTCTTTAAAATATTAAGTCTGAATACAGGTGTTACGAAATTAAAAACTAATCTGGCTGCGTCATCGATCACGATCTGGTTCGCCATTTTTTTCTTCCTTCATCAAGGATGTCAAAGGAAGACAACTAAATGTTGACGAGAAGCCAAAACAAGTGTTTGTACGCGAATTTTATTTCAAAAACCCTTCTCGTTTGAGCTTTACAGTTATTCAAAGATAAAACTATACTCAGAAATCAGACTTCAAATTAAAAGCAGTTCAAAACGAGACACTCACCCACTTTCGTCTGGAAAGTACCGGAGTGGAAAAGCGAAAGTAAAAGAAGTAACCGCACAGGGCGGTGACTCCTGGTGGGTTAATAACTCCTGAAAACACGTCCTGTTGTTGCTGTGTCTGTCTCCGACCTCTCAGGGATCAACGCAGCTACAACATCGATAACCAAGTTCAGCTTTTTTGTTTAGTTTCTTAAGAAACAAAAGTGAAAGCATCGTCGTCCGACCGTCGCCGTCCATGAGCGATGGCTGGCGGATACTCGCACACTTTGCTCGCCGAGCTCGAAGAAAACAACGAACCAAGATTAAAAAACAAGTTAGTGAAATACTTCCAGAGTAAAAAATCCAACGGTGGCGACTGTGAAGTGGACTATGAGCCCGGCAGCAGGACAGCGGTGCTGCGGTTCCGCTGGGAGGAGGGTGAGAGTCCCGATCATCTCAACCGCTGACAAAATCATCTTTATAACTTTATCAATTCATTCATGACATTGTTTTTTTTATTTATTTTTCTCAAAGACCAGAAAAATGTTTTGGCGAAAGAGGGTCATCAGATCGGTTTGGATAAAGGCGTATTAAAGGTGACGGTCCGTCTACCTTCAGAAGAGAAAAGAGCCCATCAGGTAAAGTTGTTCATATTTACGGGATTATACGAAGAAAGAAGGGTCAGACAGCACCATAAAGCTCACTGGCTGGGTGTGTTCTCTATCAGACCTCAGTGGCTTGTGTTTATCGGGTTAAAAAATGAAATTCTGAACAGCTCTGTTGAAACTGGCAGGCTGGTTTTAAGGAGTGACTGGCCCAGCGCTGCTGGAGTTTACTGGAAGTCACGTGACTGATCATAAACCAAAGGTGGCGCTGTCTACTGTGATTTCTTTTCATTTGCCTCTGTGTGGAAATTACAGAGGTCTTAAGCACTATGCAAAACACATAAAGAGAATTAATTTTTGGTATTTTCTTAGCAAAATGATAATAGTTTATCAACTGGATTGTTTTTCAAGCCAAATGGTTATTAGGGCAACGTAAACAGGAACCCTCAGTTTCATGTCTAAAATACTGTTTCTTTATTTGTTTCATACAGGAAAGTTCATCTGATAAAGGGAACAAGAAATGTAAGTATGGAGTGAAAGAAATGCATGCATTTTTTTTTTTTACAAGTAGAAACTCAAGGTTTACTCGGTAACCTAACACACACACACACACACACACACACACACACACATTATGTCTTGAAAGCGAGATTCTTTCTATTCCACTGAGTGTATATAACCACTTAAAATATAAAAAACAAGTTATATATATATAGTTATTGCCCTGAAAAATGCTCCACAGTTGTAAAGTAAGTGATGCATGTAGACTTTTATGATAAATGATTCTGACAAGCAGGTGGTAAATCTGTGGTCGGATTATCACTTTAACTGACCATAAAAAAAAACAGATTTGGATTTTTATCTTTACAGTTTGATGTTTTTTGTGACAACACGACTATTTTTTGCTGTCAAACAAAGTGGTGGGTACAAAGTTCCAATAACCCCAGCTGTTGTAATGTAATTTATAGTGGAAAAGAATCATAATGACAATTATTTTTGATCAACAGTGAAACCATGTTTATTTAAAGTGATTATCCTCTGACCTTTGAAGCAAGTTGCATTTATCAAACTTAACAAAAATGTTGAACTTTCCACTGTAAACCTCAGTGTCAAACTAAATAAATTCCAGACTTTGTTTAAAAAAAAAAAACTACTCCAGTAGTGCAAATGCTGGTAGACTGGCTCAAATAATCTCAGTCTCATCTGGTCATAAACACCAGCATCAGTACTGCAGTTATTTTCTCTCAATTACATTGTTTTTGAGATCATTGTTATGGGAGTTGAAGCTTAAAACCAGAGTAGACTTGACTCGTGTGCTTTCACAGCATGGAAAAAACATCCACAGGACTCCGATGTAAAAAGATTAAACAAAAATACATTTATTCCTTAATTTCCAAAGTATCTAGTTACAGGAGTAATCCTAATCCAAAATTCCCAAAAAGAAAAAGCACTACGGTAAGAAAACTGTGTGGCTCTATCCTAACAAGCCTCAACTGCATCTGCTCCTTCTGCTCTGCTCTTAAAGCGACAGTAACATGAAAGTGACTCTTAGCATAGTTACAAAAACAAGCCCTTTTAACCTCTCTAAAATTAAATTAAATGACTTTTAATAACATTTAACCTATTTTAATTATCTATTTATTCAATTAAATTAACAATTTATTTATTTATTTTTTTTTATTTATTTAATTATCTGAACATTAACTAATAAACCAACAAAAATCATGTAGAAGCACCTAAATCCCACCTTGGCTCCCACAATGGTGATCGTGAAAATTGAATCCAAAATAAAAAATCAATAATTTCACAGCCCTTGTTTGTTGGTTATTTTGCTGTGTTATCTGTCACCTCAAAACATTCATTTACATGTCTCACTTTTCACATCTTATAAACAGTGGATACTGTGGTGCCCGACAAACAGACTAGTGCTGGTCAGCTGAACCCCACAGATCAAGTTCAGACAGAGGCAAAAGGTGATACAGCAGAGGAAGAGCTGTGTTCCACCTCAGCTGTTCTAGAGAACATTTCAGAGAAGGACGACCAGGAGTTCTTGGAGATGCTGGTGGAGAACATTTTAAAAGACCTGAGCCATCCTTCTGCTACCCAAGACTTTACTTTGGAAATCATTCCTGACATCTCATCTGCTGTTGTGACTTTCCAGAGTGGAAAAGGTACTCACTTGTGTGTTTGTATGTTTGTAGTTGTGTGTTTGTACAAAAATAATAGTTATAAAAAACCCAAATTAAATTACAGATGCACCAATTCCAGTTTTTTTTTTTGTTTTGTTTTGTTTTTTTGTTTTTTTTTGGCTGATTTCAAGTTTCAAATGTCTGCCAATTCTGCATATTTCCTTTTCAAAAATTATAGTCTGCATCTCACAAAATATTTTTTTATTATTCTCTTTATTTAAATGCATCCATCCATCTTCTACACCTGCTTCAGTCACTATTCTGGGTTATAGAAACCTATTCCAGCTCCTCAGGTGAAAGACAGGGGTGCCTCATGGACAATTTTCCAGTCCGTACTAGGAGACCAAACATAACACAATCCTCGGTTATATGATTACCCTCCCTTAGTAGAAATTTATTTCATGTTCAATTTTGGTTTGGGAGGTCCTGATTGTTTGGTTGCAGATTTATCCTCATTGTTCCGCTGACTGAAGGGGATTTCTCTCAATGAAATAATTGCGCCACTCGGCTCACTCGCCATGATGATTTTGAAAGGGACCAGCGCATGGTGGCGTCGCTAGCTATCTTTACAATACGTATGATGAGAACACATTAGGGCAAATCCTCCCGGAACCCATAGAGATTGTATTGTAATGTCAGAACATTGAAAAAAACTAATTTTACATTAGAGTCAAAGGTAGCAGTTTGGGTGATTTTCAACTTGCCCGAAATCGCCCCAAAGGGATGAGAATTCATGGATTCAAAGCACTGACTGGACAGTGATATACAGAGCAACAGAAACTGCCTAGAACCATCCCAACCACTGTAAGGCTGTAGAAAAATATGACAAAAAAGCCCTCTTTTTTTTCTTTTTGGTGGTGCGTCACCCAATCGCTCTTATGGACAAACCGTCCCTGAGGTATAGTACTGTTTAATAAACTATTCTCTTAAAATCGTACTCATGTTCAAAGTTTCTCTGGGCCTACTTAAATAATTCCAGTTTCAAAACACCCTAAAATAAGACTGATTATATTTTCATAGCTTTTAATTTATAGATCAGATGTCAAATTCACTGACAATGATAAGTGCTAAGTTGCTAAAGTGATGACCTCTTGCCATTTACACTACAGAATGTTACTCCAAAACCTACACTCTTAATGATGCAGAAATCTCCAGCTTTTTCTAATCTCACCTGCTGCAAAGTTGTACATTTTTACAAGGCAGTCAGTAGAAATTGACTCACTTTTGGAGCCAGGTCCTCATCGTCATTTAAGCAACTGCACATTTTGACACTTATTCAATTGTCAGTCCAGCACACTAGATGTAGCTCTTGCAGTGAACCCTCGGGGAGTGCAATAAGAAGTAGAGGTAGACTGGGAGAAAGTCTAGATGCATATAAAATATAATACAGAACAAAGGTATTACAGTTTTTCTCGATTGCTTACACACATTTTCTGAAAGCATGCTTCATACTCTCAGAACTCTACACACAAATCCAAAATCACACACACAATGGTCAAAACCTCTCACTTCTCCTGCAAAATGAAGCTCTACTTTCAAAACAATGTAATCTCTTCTCAAAATGGTGTTTTGTTGTCAAATGACAAACACAAACCATCAAATGAGTAGACATTTATAAGAACCATTTGAACACTGATGTGCTCAATGTAAAACACTGTGATGAATGGAAAACACTTCTTCTCCTTTCATCATAAGGACTTGGGCCTTTTTTTTCAGTGTTACACTTACTACAGACAGTACAGAAAAAAGTGTTGTAAAATATTTTAGAATATTGTTTTTATACTCAGAACAGACAAATACACTGTAACAAATACATTTTATTTTTCCAAACAAAAACAATGTACACAGTGTACATCCAAACCAACACAAAGTTGCAAATTCAAAATAGAAAAATGCAGTTACGGTAAATTAAAAAAAAAGAAAAAGAAACTATGCTGCATCCTGTCTTCTGTTTGGATCTGGCCACAACACCTCATCCACATCACAGGCAATGTTTTCCCTGGCCAAGCAGCGGGGGAAATATCGCCTGGCATGGCGAACCCAGCCATGAAAAGAATCGGGTGTTACATCTCCACATGCATCTTCCATAGCTTGGAGAAGGGGTATACGTGTTTGTGGTTGTCGTTCATACACCTTCCATCAATTGGATTGAGGAATGGAGAGTATGGAGGGAGATAAACAACTAAAAAGCGTGGGTGGGCAGTGAACCAGTTATGAACCAGAGCAGCCCGGTGGAAACTTACATTGTCCCAAATGACAACGTACCTGAGCTGCTCTGGGCCATCAATCTGATCTGGTGGAATGAGTGTGTTGTGTAGGGTGTCCAGGAATGTGATCAGATGAGCAGTGTTGTAGGGGCCAAGGGGTAGCATGGTGATGGATGACGCCGTGGTGGGAAATCGCTGCACACATTGTGATGTTCCCTCCGCGTTGGCCAGGGACTTCTACAATGGCACGCTGGCCGATGACATTCCTTCCCCTCCTTCTTCTTTTTGTGAGGTTGAAACCAACCTCATCGATGAAAATGAACTGGTGCTCCACTGCAGCAACCTCCAGCTCAAGGACTCTCTGAAATTCACATGACAAGATCAGAATTAGACAGGGAGTGGTCACTATTGTGAAGCACAATCATTATGATTACAATACTGAAATATGTATTGTGTATTTATAGTATTGAGAGTTCATCAATTGTGGGATTGTATAGGACTTACTTGCACATAGTTATATCGCAATTCTTTGATTCTTTCTGAATTGTGTTCGAATGGCACTCTGTAGGCCTGCTTCATCCTCACATCATTTTTGCGCAAGACACGGTCCAGTGTTGATAAACTGATGCTACCAATATTTTGAAATATGTCATTGTTGTCTATTATTTTTGTTTGTATTTGCAGCAATGTTATGATGTTATTTTCTAGGACCATGTTGACTATTGCAGTTTCCTGTTCTGGAGACAGAAGGCATTCTCGACCACCATGTGCTGGTAATCTTGCAGTTCTGCAATACAAATAGTAAAATACTGTAAATACTGTGTAGGAATATAAAGTAGGAATACATTTCCCAAACTTGAAAGATACTTTACTTTTACAATCCTATAACAGTCCACAGACAGTACTATCCTACTGTACTCATTGAGTACTGTATTGATATGCAGTACTGCAATTTTCAAGTGAGAGTAGATTTCTTACCTATTCTCATTTCTGAAAGTCCGTATGATGGATGCCACGGTGAATCTGCTCAAATATGGCTGTACTCGTTGCCCAGCTTCCCTCATTGTGCGACCATGGTTGCCCACATGGTCAACCAAAGTGGCTCGGATCTCATCTGAAATTACAGTCCTTGGCCTTCCTCGTCCTCGTCCTCGTCCTCCTCGTCCTCCTCGTCCTCCTCCTCTAACTCTCACTCCTCTGCCTCTGCCTCTGTTGGCATCCATTGTTCCAAAACAGACCAGCTCACCTGTTGCTCTTTTATGCTGAAGCTGTGATTGCTAATTGTAAAACTGTGTGGCAAGTGTTTGCTGATGTGGTGAGTCAGTGCACATAGTAGGGCAATTAAGTTTAGAATTTTGAATGACAGTGTGTTCCTTGTGAAAACAAGAGATTTTCTTCATGAAAATTGTGTCTAATGCAGAGAATTGTGTGTAGTGTTTTGAAAAAAGTGTGTTTTAGAATTGAAATTTGAGTGTAAAGCAGAAATTGTGCTTGTAGTTTAGCAGAAATGGTTCAGGGGGCTGGTGCATGAGTTACATGTTGTGGTCATTGTGTCTCAAGTACCAGAAAATGTGTGTAAGCAATCGAGAAAAACTGTAAAAAAAAAAGAAAAAGAAACTATGCTGCATCCTGTCTTCTGTTTGGATCTGGCCACAACACCTCATCCACATCACAGGCAATGTTTTCCCTGGCCAAGCAGCGGGGGAAATATCGCCTGGCATGGCGAACCCAGCCACGAAAAGAATCGGATGTTACATCTCCACATGCATCTTCCATAGCTTGGAGAAGGGGTATACGTGTTTGTGGTTGTCGTTCATACACCTTCCATCTCCAGGCAGAAGAGAATTCCTCAATTGGATTGAGGAATGGAGAGTATGGAGGGAGATAAACAACTAAAAAGCGTGGGTGGGCAGTGAACCAGTTATGAACCAGAGCAGCCCGGTGGAAACTTACATTGTCCCAAATGACAACGAACCTGAGCTGCTCTGGGCCATCAATCTGATCTGGTGGAATGAGTGTGTTGTGTAGGGTGTCCAGGAATGTGATCAGATGAGCAGTGTTGTAGGGGCCAAGGGTAGCATGGTGATGGATGACGCCGTGGTGGGAAATCGCTGCACACATTGTGATGTTCCCTCCGCGTTGGCCAGGGACTTCTACAATGGCACGCTGGCCGATGACATTCCTTCCCCTCCTTCTTCTTTTTGTGAGGTTGAAACCAACCTCATCGATGAAAATGAACTGGTGCTCCACTGCAGCCACCTCCAGCTCAAGGACTCTCTGAAATTCACATGACAAGATCAGAATTAGACAGGGAGTGGTCACTATTGTGAAGCACAATCATTATGATTACAATACTGAAATATGTATTGTGTATTTATAGTATTGAGAGTTCATCAATTGTGGGATTGTATAGGACTTACTTGCACATAGTTATATCGCAATTCTTTGATTCTTTCTGAATTGTGTTCGAATGGCACTCTGTAGGCCTGCTTCATCCTCACATCATTTTTGCGCAAGACACGGTCCAGTGTTGATAAACTGATGCTACCAATATTTTGAAATATGTCATTGTTGTCTATTATTTTTGTTTGTATTTGCAGCAATGTTATGATGTTATTTTCTAGGACCATGTTGACTATTGCAGTTTCCTGTTCTGGAGACAGAAGGCATTCTCGACCACCATGTGCTGGTAATCTTGCAGTTCTGCAATACAAATAGTAAATACTGTAAATACTGTGTAGGAATATAAAGTAGGAATACATTTCCCAAACTTGAAAGATACTTTACTTTTACAATCCTATAACTGTCCACAGACAGTACTATCCTACTGTACTCATTGAGTACTGTATTGATATGCAGTACTGCAATTTTCAAGTGAGAGTAGATTTCTTACCTATTCTCATTTCTGAAAGTCCGTATGATGGATGCCACGGTGAATCTGCTCAAATTTGGCTGTACTCGTTGCCCAGCTTCCCTCATTGTGAGACCATGGTTGACCACATGGTCAACCAAAGTGGCTCGGATCTCATCTGAAATTACAGTCCTTGGCCTTCCTCGTCCTCGTCCTCCTCGTCCTCCTCGTCCTCCTCCTCTAACTCTCACTCCTCTGCCTCTGCCTCTGTTGGCATCCATTGTTCCAAAACAGACCAGCTCACCTGTTGCTCTTTTATGCTGAAGCTGTGATTGCTAATTGTAACACTGTGTGGCAAGTGTTTGCTGATGTGGTGAGTCAGTGCACATAGTAGGGCAATTAAGTTTAGAATTTTGAATGACAGTGTGTTCCTTGTGAAAACAAGAGATTTTCTTCATGAAAATTGTGTCTAATGCAGAGAATTGTGTGTAGTGTTTTGAAAAAAGTGTGTTTTAGAATTGAAATTTGAGTGTAAAGCAGAAATTGTGCTTGTAGTTTAGCAGAAATGGTTCAGGGGGCTGGTGCATGAGTTACATGTTGTGGTCATTGTGTCTCAAGTACCAGAAAATGTGTGTAAGCAATCGAGAAAAACTGTAAAGAAAAGAACATAAGAAAACAAAGTCTAATAGGGACTACTTGAGTACTGTGGAATATGACATGTAAGGGGGCAGAACTCACAGTCCTTGAAGGCTTTGCCAACATGGGCCCCTTTACGGTATGGGTTCCTCTAGTTATTTTGGCCAAAGTAGACAGGATCATCGTCTGTGTCCCAGTCAGTGTTGATCTGTTCCTTGCCAAACTGGACCAGATCAAAGTCTGGAATTTCTTGAGGCTAATCATATTGATATTTTTTCCCATTTTGTCTCTACCCTTGTGTAAAATCAACACCTTTTGAAACAGTGGGGGTTCACATGGTCGCCTTCAGAACAGAAGTCTCCATTTCTCACAAAAGCCCCAAATGCAGCGGTAATGACCAGTTTCACCACTGGGTGGTGCTGCCACCCAGTGGATACCATTTCATGGTACTTGGGTACTCCCTGTTGAAGCCCTAAACCATTATATCACAGAGTCATCTGTACATTGTGAAAAACCTCCACATCATTTTGCCACACCATTACTGCCTATAAATGACATTTGATAGTCCCTCCTGCACTTGACTGCACCTTTGGTCAAGCTGAAGGGTGTACTCAAGTGCAGTAGAGTCACTAGCATTTCAATTGGTGCATCTCTACATTGATCTGGGATTTTCTTTTTAAAATTACTTAAGAGTGGAGTTTTTACTTAAATGCTCTCTCTATTTACTCTTTCACAGTGAATACAGACTTTATAGCAGCATGCCCTCAAAACAGAATGTTCACAAAGAAGAAGTTGTCGATTCGACCACTTGAAGTCACAAAGCAAGTAGCAGTGGAAAACATTGAAAATATTGATCCAGACATGCTTCAACTATTCTTTGAAAAGGAAGGTGGTAACGTGGATGATTTAAAACCTAATGAAGTGGAACAGTCTGCTGTCATTACATTTGAAGACTGTCAAGGTATTTCATTGATAAAAGGTTTTATTGCGTGAACTTTCAATATTTATTCTAATATGCACTATAATTCATATAAGTGATTGGCACCTTATAGAACTGTAGATATTGTGACAGTTTATATATTTTTTCCCCATAGCTGTTAAGAAAGTCACAAAGAAGACATCACATGAAAAATCAAGAAATCAGAGTCTATCCATTTTACAAATCTTTGGGTGTTGCCCTCTATGGCAAAGACAAGCCTTTGCCAAAACTTCCTGCTGCCATCTCTGAACCCATTGACGGTGATGTCTGGAGATACCTCACTATGAATCAAGCAGCGGCCAAGAGCATTTGTAGTGAAATGGTAAAACACTTCTGTGATGTAAACCTTGACCAGTCTACCGTACACTTGAGTCCTTTGTCCTCATTACTGAAACAAAAAGATGCTAAAACCATCATGGAAAACTGGAGGAATTCTGTGACGTTAGCCTTTACACAAGCTATGTCAAAATTCAAATCCCTGAAATTCCCTCTAGAATCAGAGGCGTGGGAAGAGTCTGAGGAGAAGATCAGACAGTTACTTCTGAATGAAGACGTGGTGGTAGTGCCTGAAAAAACCAGTGGAGTCTTATCTGTGGTTGGTCTTGTGAATGATGTCAAAAGACTTGAGAGACAGCTGTCCGAAGTCTGTAACGAGATTATGCAAAGAGTGCAGAGGGAGAAGAAGAGTGAAACCAGAGAGATCAATGTGCCACTACCAATTTTCCTCATCTTGTCTCAGGATGGTCTGCAGGATAAGTTTCTACAAGTTTCCCCAGAGCTCAAAACCTGTTATGACAGAGACTGTGCTATTTTAAAAGTAACTGGCTTTTTGGGTGAGATATGTTCAGTAAGCAAAATTATAAATGATGCAATAATCAGATTAAAAAGAAAAAATTTAGAAGTGGATCCATATGTGCTTGACATGTTAAAGGATGAACAACCAGAAGACCTTACAGGTGCTCTACTTACATCTAACGGCATAAATGCAGCATTCGAAATCAGTGCACAGAGGGTACAGCTGGTTGCGGTTTCAGACAAAGACCTAGTTGATGCTCAAGACCACCTGGGACAGCTGCTAATATCCCAAAACATCAAGGTTGAAGACTCTGATGTTCTGAAGAAACCAGACTGGCAGCAGTTGGTCAGTCAGTTGGAGGATGCTAATAGTGAGTCATGCAAGAGAACTCGAATCCACATCACTTCTCAGGAGGTTGTGGTGTCCGGTCACAAAGATGGTGTCACAAAAGTTAGCCAGGAACTCATATCCTTCTTAACACAGAATGCTCACGTTGAAACAACTATTGATGTCAAGGCAAATGTCATCATTGAATACCTTCAAGGTCTTGTGACACCCTGGCTGCAGGATTGGGAAGACAAGGCAAGTGTGTCTTTCAGAAAAAGCCATCTTCCTAAGTGGTGCTAGAGCTGCTGTGGAGGAAATAAAGACTTTGCTTGAAGATACAGTCTCTTCTATAGTCTTTGACAGTTTAAAAGTCTCCGAGCCTGGAGTGAAAAAGCTCTTTCAGAATAAAAACACATTGCCTACTTTTCTCAAGAGGGATACTGGTTGTCTGGTCCACCTGGTTGATGAGGATGGTGGAGACTGGACCTTTATACAAGTACAGAAACCTGTATGCCAAATTCAGACATCTGATGGAATGGAAATTGCTGTTTGCAAGGCTGATATGTGCAGCTACCCCGTGAATGCAGTTGTCAGTCCTTCTGCTCCAGACTTGAAACACCATGTCGGTCTTGCAGGAGCACTCTTGAAAGCTGCTGGTCCACAGTTGCAGGATGAATGTGACAGACTTGCCTTGAGGGGACATCTCAAGCCTGGAGACTGTGTCATAACTAATGCTGGCGGGCAGCTTTATTGCCAAAAAATCATCCATGCAGTGGGACCAAAGTTCGAAGCAAGTAAATCAAAGAAGGTTGTTGCTCAGTTGAGAAAAACTGTTAAAGACAGCTTAGAACTTGCTGGACGGACTGGCTGCACTTCTGTGGCTCTTCCTGCCATTGGTAGAAACCAGGGTTTTTCCCTCGATCTCTGCATCGTCACCATTGTCAAAGCATTGAAGGAATACTGTGAAGAGAAGTACGATGAGAAGTACCTTGAAGATGATCCATTTGGTGGACAATGATGACATTGTTGTTCAGGCTATGGAGTCTGCTGTTAAGCAGGAGTTTGGAAATCACAGTGTTAGTCATTTTTCACCAACCTCTTCCTGCAAAAGATACAAAGCCTCTACCAATAACGCAAGCAGTGGCTGATCCCTACTTGTTCAATGTTCAAACCAAAGAAGGCTTGGACATCAGTCTTACAAAAGGAAATATACAAGAAGCCACGGTAATTTGGATTTTTTTTTTAATCTCCTCAATATAACTATTAAAAAACACTTCTAGATAGTAATGTTCTATATTAACAATTAACTCTACTTAAATATCTTAGAAATTGAATTAATAAAAGGGACTTCACTGATTTCCATTTTTCTGCTGAATGACTCTTGGTGAAAAGTCTTGGTGATTTTCTGATAAAAGTCTTTTACCACATTCTTAGACGGAGGTGATAGTGAACACAATATCTGAAGATCTTAACCTGACTAAGGGGCAGTTTCAAAAGCCATCCTGGCTGCGGCCGGACCCAGCCTTCAGGTAGTGGTAAATGCCCAAGATGCTCGTGGAGAATTCGGTGAGGTCTTTGCTACTGATGGCTGTAATCTCAGGTGCAAAGAAGTATATCATGCAATTGCCCCTAGCTGGGACAAAGACAAAGGAACTTCTAAGAAGGTAAAGTATTTAGTATTTCATTATGCATAGTACGTGTTAAAGGACCAAATCTATGTTAAGCTGATAAAATGCCAGAGGGATTAATATTGTTTATGCTTTGTCTTCCAGATCCTAAGTGGAATCTTCACTGTTTGCTTGGATTTGGCAGAGAGTAACCACATGACTTCAATATCCTTCCCAGCCATTGGCACGGGAAATCTGGGTTTTCCAAAAGACCTTGTAGCCTCTTTGATGTTGGAAAAAATCTTAGCGTTTAGCAGCCAGAAACAACCCAAGCACCTGAAAAAGGTTGCGATTGTCCTTTACCCTGGGGACACGCAGTCTATTAAGGTAACGGAAGTTAACAAATTTTCTAGTATTTTCATGCCGAATGCTTATTCAAGGCTATTCTCTTAATTGCTTATGATTCATCCATTGCCACTGTGGGGCCCCTCATAAGTATCCCAGAAGCTTTTGGACAGAAGCTGTTTCAAGTATCTAAATGCAGAAAACCTCAGCAGGAAGTCAGTTAAATAAGACAGTTCTCAAAATAAACATCTTTTGCCTATCACTGGATCACATCAATATAACTGGTAGCAGTTATATTGATGTTCTATTGAGTTGTTTTTAACTATGTCTGATGAGAAAAATGGAAAAATACAGAATGGATTCTTTTGTGTCTGGTGAAAGCCAGATATCTCATCCAGACATGTCAAATAGTTGTGTTAAATTTGTACTTAATAGAACTGCTCTTCTTTTTTGCTGTGTCATCTTTGTTATCTTCTTATTTTGTTGCATCGTTGTCAGTGCTATTTATTTGCCGCACAGTCACAAGCTTTATGTGCAAATGACTAAATAGGGACATGTCTGTAGTCAATTATGGCTGAAGGTTGGATAAAAATCAAGCTTTGCATGTGTGCACAATTCCATCATAATCGAAAATCAGAAAACAGACCTTTATAGATTTGTTTAATATGAGTTTTATGTGTCTGAATCCAGGTTGATCATGCTTTGGTGTAAAATAAGTCATATAACAATTTTATAACAACAAATTCTGTCTCCAGGATTTCAGTGATGAATTCATGAAGAACTTCCCCAACGTTGCAAGTAGTACAGGTTAGAATTTTATTTTTTTTTAAAATGTTATTAGCAGTTACATCATTGTATCATTTCAGTTTTTAACAGAAAGCTTTATTTTCATTGCAGTTTGCAATATACACTTATTAATTGCCACAATGAATTGTATTTATTGATATTAATACTTAGTTTGTGTCCTTTGCCAGCTGGCCACTTTTCTAAAGTTGTCTCCAGTTCAGGAATGTATGAGACTGTACTGGGAAATGTGACTGTGCTGGCAGTATCAGGAGACATAACCAAGGAAACTACCGATGTCATTGTCAACTCTTCAAATCAAGACTTTTCTCTCAAGACAGGTAAATAATCACAAAACAGTTATGCTCAAATCTTACAAAGTAATTCTAATCAACATTTGTAAAAAGAAAGATCCTCTATTACAACCAAAAAAGGAAAGAAAAAAATTGTTACAATATGTAAAATGTAAATAAAGAAAGAATACAATGATTTGCAAATCTCATAAACCCTTATTATATTCAAAATAGAACATACATCAAATGTTGATGAAATTTAACCATTGCATCAAAAACACTGGTAAACATCGTCCTCTCCCATTGTGTATCATCCCCTCTTCTGCATGCAGTATGTTGTTTACTATTGTCTTGCTAAAGCATGCAAGGCATTCTCTCAAAAAAAAACATTTGGCATCATTCATGAAACGTGAGCAGAATGGATTTGTATGTAAACTGTGAGAGATCAAAATGTACATGTGTTTCTGCATTCATAAAAATGTTAGAAGTTCCAAATTTTTCTTTGGTACAAACAAAATCTACTCCTGCCTCCAACCATGTGTAGAGCCTGTGTAAATGAGGAGGGCACGTAAATAGGGCACATAAACATTCTCAGACTTTATAGCATTAATGCATCATATGGACATTTTCACAATATGCAGATAGCTTTGAAACACATGGTATAAACATGAGAATAAATTAGAAATATAATAATTTTATCTAAATTGATGGGCATTTCAAATACTTAAGATCATTCAGATAATGATTCTTAAAATGTCAAAAGGTTAATTAAATAAGTCTGATATGCTGACACCCACGCAGCGACTCGAGTCACTATGAAGCAAACCAACAATGTCATGTGGTTATGCATGGAGGCAAGTGGTGGCACCTGCTCCATAAACCCAAGCAGGTGTCTAAACTTAGAGCATGCAAACAACTTACTGAATTGTGATCGGTAAGTGGTTTCATTAGACAAGCACTGGTAGACTAAACGTGGCAAGTTATTTGTAAAATGTAAAAAGCATTTCATTTTAACAGCAGTATCGAAAAAAGAGCTTTGAATAAGTCAGTTCTCTTTGACTGTAGATTGACTTAATGGAGCTGTAAAAAGAGTAGGCTAAAAAGTCTATGGAACAACAAACTTTCGCTTGAGGAAATTAATCTGCTATTCACAACAGACTGAGGAACCTGGTCAGACTCTGGTGCTGTTTTAAATTGGTTTTCCTCCTACCTGACAGACCGAAGCTTCTTTGTAAGTTTGGATACCTGTTCCTCCAAAACACATAAAATTAAGTGTGGAGTTCCCCAGGGGTCAATTTTAGGCCCAACTCTTTTTAATCTCTATATGCTTCCCCTGGGTGATGTCATCAGGAGGCACGGCATCAACTTCCATATTTACGCTGATGATACGGAACTGTACATCACTGGGTCTCCTGATGACACGAGGCAAATTGATGCCCTTTTTAACTGTATTTTAGATATTAAGTCATAGATGGCAGCAAACTTCCCAAAACTCAATCAGGACAAAACAGAGGTTTTAGTTATAGATCCTGAAGGCAAGAGAGAGAAACATTTACCCAATTTACAGAATTTAAACCTTTACAATCTGTGAGAAACCTGTGGGTGATTTTTGACTCTGAGCTCAGTTTTATTACATACATTAAGAACGTAACAAAGGTAGGTTTCTACCACCTGAATAACATAGCCAGAGTCCTCCCGGTTCTCTTTCAGGCCAGTACGGAGGTTCTCCGATGCATGCTTTTATTTCCAGTCGCCTGGGCTACTGTAATGTCCTGCTCTCTGGTCTTCCCAAAAAGAGCATCCATGCTCCATGCAGTTGTTACAGAACTCAGTAGGGATGTCCCGATCCCGATCCCCTGATCAGATCGGCCTTCGATCTTAAAAATTTAAGGTGGATCGGATCGGCCGATCAACCTTATTATAACACGCCGATCTTTTTTTCATTATTGTTTTCCTCAAAAAGTGATCCTGATTAACACAAATTAATAAAGTAATCATATTACACAAACAAAAATATTTTTTAAACTATATACATTTAATAATTTGCACTGAAATGAGGTTTCCCAGCAGCGCTGTCTTGTATCCACCTTAAAAGTTTTAAGACTGGCGGCGTCAGGCTAAACTTTAGCAAAAATGTCAGCAGTGTGGCAGCGCTATAAAATTACAAAGACCGACGCTTCGACTGCGACTTGCAACATGTGGAAGGCTGATATATCATGATGGGTAAGTAAGAAGAGAGTTTACAACACCACCAATCTAATCAGACACTTAAAAAAGCACGCAGCACCGATCACGAAGCCTTCTGTCAGGTGCCGTGGTGCCGACGGCTGCAGCTTCAGAGCTGCTGCCGGCGGCACCTGCTTCGGCAGCAAACGCTCTGTGAAACTTTTAAAAGAAAGAAACTCCCGAAAGACTCGGAGAAATACAGAAAAATCACCGAGCTAATCGCGGAATGTATTACTGAGGACACGGAGTTTGTGGAATACAAGGCATTTAACCGGCTCATTAATTACCTCGAGCCTCGTTCCCGTCATTACATGAACGACAAAGGACACAAAGGTGCGCGAACATGTGCAGCGGGTCTTGAATGAAGTTAATATTTTATGTTATTATTATTCTGATGTGATTTCATTGATTGCAAAGACTTCTGCTAGTGTTTTCATTGCCTTAAACTGCTAGCCAAGTTCACCTGCTGCTATTTAAATGAAGTGCTTTGTTGTTTAGTACTGAGACTGTTGAACAGTCACTGTTCTGTAACTAAATGTGTTTTATAATAATTCTCCCAAACAAAAAAGAAAGAAAGAAGAGTGTTTAAATAAGTTATTGTTTATTTTATGAGATGATAAAAGCTATTAATCTCAGCTTGGATGCAGGCCTATTTATTAATGTACACAGGAAATAAAATGCATAGGAAATTAAACTCTGTTTGCCCACTCAAAAAAAGTGAAATCGGATCGGAAAAAATCGGAAATCGGCCGATCATCAAAATTAAAAGATCGGAATCGGATCGGGACCCAAAAAACGTGATCGGGACATCCCTAGAACTCAGCCACTCGGGTGCTGACGAGGACCAGAGGGCGGGAACACATTACGCCAGTTCTGATCATCAAAGTGACTGTTCAAATTATGGTGCCCACTAGTGCTGGGCGATATGGAAAAAAAATCATATATCACGATATGGACTATTTTATATCACGATAATGATATATATCACGATATACCATAATAAGTATGTTTTCAGTTATTCTCTGAAAAGTTAGACAAAAATTTCATTGCTTACTTTTCAACTTTATTTTGAAAGGACATTTAGCTGAACTGTCACAAACATACATTTTAGTGCAGCAAAAACAGGTAGGTACAGAGGTACAGTAGCTTTCACATTTTTTTTAAAGTGCACAACAGTTTCTGAAAGGAAAAAACACATTTTTGCACTGAAGTTCAGCTATAAAAAATAAACACAAATTATTTTTCAACTTTCTGAAATCTGTAACCTTGTAGTGCAATGTTTGCAAACCAATATAAAGTGTCTAAAGTAAACATCAGGGTTGAAGAGAACTCTGTTTAAGGCATTAACCATGAATAAAAGTGCAAACATAAAAGGCTACTTTGTAGAAGTAGATATGTTTCTATCAAATTTACCGTTGCAGGTTATTTAATTACATATTTGCTGTAATAATTGATAAAATTAGGTTAGAAACGATAGAAACGATAGAAGAGAAATGGCACGATACACACTTTTCTATCGTACCCACGATATGTATCGTCATATTGCCCAGCACTAGTGCCCACAGTAGTTGATAAGTTGTGCTTAAAATCTTGATCTGTGCCACCACAATGATCGACCACCAGCTTTCAGGCTGTAAGCAAAAAACAATTTTTTTCCAACAACGGTTGTTCTTTCAAAAGCCTGTTATTCTACTCATTGATAGGCTATAGCATGCATGACATTGGGACAAGCTATAGGTATGGTAACGTTGTCCTTAACCACTCAGTAACGTCTACACAGAGAGTAACGTTAGCTTGCTAAATCTATAATCTTCCAACCTATAATTTGATAACTTGGTGTTTACAGAGTTTTTTGGCCAGGATCAAAAAAATACGTCTATATCTCTGAAGACATTTTTCGTGTGTTTTGCTATTTGTTGCAGGTTATCTCAATTCAAGGTGAGGGAAACCAGCGGAAAGAAAACCCACTAGAGGGAGCGTCACAGTGCTGTTAGCCAATCAGAAGCGAGACGTTTGCATATTATTAATACCCATAAAAATCCTCTTGTACTATTCCCGCCCTCATTTTCACCAAACTAAAACAATTTGAAACAAGACAACCATAGCATATTTTTCGTTGAAACCAACTCTAAGGGCATTATTTCAGACTAGAGACAACCGTAAAATTAATGAAAATACGATGGAATAAGACCTTTAAATGAGCTTCTATAGCTTCTTTTTTGCATGATAGACCTTTCGCCAGCATTTGTGGATGACATGGTGAACTGTGTTCTAACACTGATTTCTAAAAGGCAGTGCCACTTGAGTCCCTGGAAAAAATGGATATCTGATACTGATTTTTGGCCTCGGGCTAGTCCTTTCCACACAGAGATTTCTTCTGACTCTCAAAATCTGAATCTCAAAACCAATAGATCATGGTTTTATACAGTGGACCATTATTCTGAAATGGTTTCACAATTTGTAGATGCTGTTTTTCACTGTTTGCTGAACCTCTGGCTATCTTTACTTCTGAGAAACTGCCAATCTAAGATACTGTTTTTATTCCCAGTTATGTCACAGATCTGTTGCCCATGAACCTAATTAATTGCAAGATGCTCCTCCAGGTGTTTCTCTTTAGCACCACTTATTTGTCCAACGCATGTCTAAAGTTCTTTTATATGAGTTGCTGCCATCAACTTTACTTCCTGCTCTCCAGCAAAGGCGGACGCTTTTCTGCGAGCTCCTGTCCCTCTATCTGATCCTCGCTGCTCTTTGTCCTGTCTGCGTGTTTTTTGGAGCCTCATATCTGAGCCTAATATCTGAACATCTAAATCTCTAACCATGGATCTGGTCAGCTGGTCTCTCAATGCAATTGATCAAATTTTCTTGACGAGAAGAGGGGAAAAAGGAGAGCCCTCGTGTCCAGAAGGAACACACGCAGCTGGGTACGTTCAAGATTCATGGGCGAAATGGCGATTGAACTGCTTGGCTCCTCTGTTCATCGAGGACGCTGAAGATGTTTACATATTTGGATTTATGATCACGGGATTCCTGCTGTTTGGAGTTGGCGGATACCTGATGTATCGTAAAATTAAGCGCACGGATGCTGCTATTCCTGACCTGTTGTCCGTGTGCGTGGCTGTGAGCCGTGCTGTGAGTGCCGAGACTGTTAAGATAGACGAGATGAATCGGAAACTGGACGTGATTCACGGCGTGAGTCACTGACAGCTGATGATGCATGAACTGATGGGGAGTATTGATAACAACATGGGTAGACTACATGCACAGCTTAGGGAGAACTGACATGAATAATTCGGACTTTTGGATGATTCCCACAAGAGCTAACCAGCAAAGACTCAAAGGCAGGCAAAAATTCATTGTCAGCCTGACCAAAAACAATCTCTCTTATTTGAATCTGGCTCCCCCGAGCGGCCTTCACTCAAGGCCGTATTGAAAAGAACTCTCCAAGGTCTTATCCGAAGAAGGCTCTGCCCCCCACCACCCACCCCGCTCCATATCCTTTCCCCGAGTCTCAACGTCCTCGCTGGATCCTGATGTTCTTCCCCCACGTGGAGCGGACTGATTGCGCTGCGCGCCAACGGCTGCGCGCCAACGGGTGCGTGCGCACGGGCCGCTTGGCTGGGACTTTTTTTTTCCTGACCCATATGATGTCTTCGTAATAAGTTTGTTATGCTTGTACTGAGGTTTTTTTTTGTGAATCCCACAACATGTGCCTCTGATCAAGGACATGTTGTGTGAGACGCCCCTTTTTTATCCTCTCCCCCCCCATCCCCTATGTGATCATATTTTCTTCTGCTAAAAGTGCCCTGGCCGGAGGGTGGTGGGCATCTATAGGCACTTGTGGGTTCTTGTGGTGTGCTTGAGTATACTGCCCTCGGACAACGGCTGTTATAGCTGCTGACCCAAGCACCGTTGACTCCTGTCCATATGTCGTTGTTGTTTCTGTATGTTTCTCTTGGATGGTGTACTGGGAAGACAAATTTCACTGTGTTGGGACGCTGGCTCAGTGACGATAATAAATCTGATTCTGATTCTGATTCAACTTCAAAATGAATTATTTTTTCTTGAAATGGTAAAATGTCTCACTTGAAACATTTGATAAATTTTGGTGTTCTGTTTTAATAAAATAAGTATTAATTTGCAGTTGATTGAATTGTATTTTAATTTACATTTTATACATTGTCACAACTTAGGAATTCAAGTTTGTAGTTCAACACTTGAACTTATAATAGATGATAAATTATCAGGGAAATAGCAGTGTAGTACCTTTGGCTCAAGTGCCCATTTAACATCTTTAAATAGTTAAATTAAAAAAAGCAATCTCACACCTCAGTTTTATGCCTTCAATTTTCAGTTTAAATAGTGGTTTATTTTATCTCTCCCTCTTTAGGTGTATCTAAGGCAATTCTGGATGCAGCTGGTCCGGCTGTTGAAAAAGAATGTCAAGACCTTGGTAAGAAGACACTTGCGCAATTTACAACTCTAATCCAAAGTTTCCCCTAAGTCATATTGAAACAGTACTCTTGCAGTGTAATAACATGAGTTCAGAGTTTATAATTAACACAGTTATGGCACAAGATTGTCCAGCAAGCACGACATGAATATACATACTCATGGCTGTCATGATTCAAAAGCATTTCAAACTTACTGTCCACACCTTCAGCTGCCCAGCCCAACCCAGGCATGATAATGACCCAGCCAGGTAACCTAAGTTGCAAGAAGATCCTCCACCTGGTCGGACAGTCAGACCCAGTAAAAATCAAAAAGGTTGTGAAGGAAGCACTGGAAATGTGTGTGAAAACCTCACAAACGTCTGTTTCATTTCCTGCCATTGGCACAGGTGAGACTCAAAAATGATTTCAAGTTTTTGATAAATTGAAATTCTGATATACTGGACACACATTCATTTTGAGATACTCATCTTAGCTCATATGAGGGTATTGTGATATGAAAAAAATGAATGATATCTTATTGCAGGGTTAGAGTTTAGATTGCAAAAAGTTTGGATATGAGTTTATGTCTTCAAAGACGTGTCTTTTTTTGACAGAATAATGTTATCCTCCAGCCATTAAAATTATTTTATGAGTCCACCATTATACTGATGTCAGTTCTCTGCCCTGTTGTCCTTTCCTGATGCGAACTGTCTTTCATTTTTGGTGTGCCTTTTAAGGTCAAGGCAATGTACAAGCAAAACAGGTGGCAGATTCCATGTTGGATGCAGTGATTGATGTGCTGAGCCAAAACCCTTCCAGTACCCTGACAATGATCCGGATAGTGGTTTTCCAGTCACATATGCTAAAAGATTTTTATGACAGTATGCGCCAAAGGGAAGCCACTGACCCAAAGGATAAAGGAGGACCCTGGTACCAAACTTTTGGTTCCAAATTAAAATGTAAATATGGAGAAGAAAATGATTTTATCTTTATAACTCATTATTTGTTATAGATTTTGAATGTGAAATTCTAATGAAGGTCTGGAATTTTGTTTTGCCAGCATTCTTTCTGGGTGACGCTGCCAAAAAGCCACAGAAAAGAGACAACTTTAGCATCCTGACTGTCGAAGGGGACCCTGCATGTTTCCACATCTGCGGCCCCACACAGACTAAAGTAGACTTAGCCAAGAAGTTGATCAATGACCTGATATCCAAAGAACAAACCAGCTTCTGTATTACAGATGGTGCCATCTTTAAGCTTTCTCGTGCAGACCAGCAGCGCCTTGTTGACATCCAGAAAAAAATGGTCGTGAGCATAACATCTGGGAGCAAGAACGGTCAAGATTCAGTCATCATCAAAGGACTTGCCAAGGATGTCCTTGCAGCCAGCTGTGAGATCAATGATATGTTGAAGAATGTGAGAGAGGAGGATGAGATGAAGAAAAAAGTGGAGCTTGCAGCAAACATGGTAGACTGGCAGTATCAGCAGAACGGACAGTTTAAGAGTTTTGACCCAATGACCAACTACCAGCTTGAGCAAGCATTGCAGAATTCCCAATCCAGCGCAACGGTTACACTCCAGGGACAAAACTACACCGTGGCCCTGCCAGATGGACCAGCGACAGACAGCCAGGGAATCATCATGGAGACGAGGCGAATTGACAAGCAATTAGGTATTTTATTTCTGTACTGGGAGTTTTCACATCCTGCCTTGAATGTTAATCAGAATTGTTTCTTGCTATTATTTCTCTGGCTAAAAACTCACCTGCTATCTGACATGGTATTTACCTGAGACTTTGTAAAACTAAAAGTATTACCTTAACTGTTGATGCAAACAAGTAAATAATTAAATCTGCTTGTTTTAGATGCAGAAACCCCTGATTATTGGGACTCCATGCCAGCTCAGACCACTTCTCTGACTGTCCAAATCAAAGCTGGGACGCCAGAGTATAATGAAGTCCTTAATCTGTTCCAAGCTTCTTGCAAACGAACTGTTCTCAAGGTAGCATGTTCACTTCTAATGTTTCAGCAATAATCTGTTTTAATTATTCGACAGCTGCTCTTAAATCTCTCTTACAATATAAATAATTCTTAATCAGCTTTGAGATATATGTTGTTTTAAGGATCAAGGCCATTTCATAGAAACAAATGTGTAAAAAGGAATGACCCCAAACAAAAACACATAAATGTATTAATCTCTGACCTTAGATTGAGAGGATCCAGAACCCTACATTGTGGAAGACTTATCGGGCCAAGAAGCATGAACTGGAGCTGAGGAATAAGCATACGAATAATGAGAAACGCCTTTTCCATGGAACCTGTGAAGCCACCGCAGCCATCATCAATGAACATGGCTTCAACAGAAGTTTTGCAGGAATGAACGGTGAGATTTTTGGGGCTTTTTTTTTTGTCTTTATCCCTTTATTAGGAACCCCTTCATTTTTAAAAAATTAAAACCTCTCCATTTTTATTTGAATTTTAGGTTGAAGTATCACAATTACATCTGTTTTCAAACCCCTTTATTCATAACACGGTTGCTTGTTTAATTTACATTTTAGTCTATAAACTCTAGAGTTTATAGGCAGTCCTAACCTAAATAAGTGGAAATGGGTGGTCGCACATTACTTGAGTTCTTAAAAAGAATACATATTATTGCACGTTTTATGACAACTGAATGAAACTTGCACATCAAGAAATGTGCTAAGCATCATGTTTAGTCTTTAGGTTCTTATATATTTAGAGCATGGTCAAATCTGAATATCTTTTGAGCAATTATTTGAAAAAAGTTTTGGGGAAAAAAACAATATGATGAAAATATTGGTTATTATGTTGTAGATAAACTAAGCAACTTTTTGTGTTGTTCTTTTTCCAGCTGCATGTTATGGCAATGGCTCATACTTTGCTGTCAATGCCAGTTACTCAGCCAGTGACACCTACTCCAAGCCCAAGAACAACGGGGAAAAGATCA
The DNA here is from genome assembly GCA_018398805.1 of Hirundichthys speculiger. Taxonomy (NCBI): domain Eukaryota; kingdom Metazoa; phylum Chordata; class Actinopteri; order Beloniformes; family Exocoetidae; genus Hirundichthys; species Hirundichthys speculiger. The sequence continues at coordinate 411,200 of JAGFBZ010002373.1, read as the reverse complement.
TGTACTTGTGTCGAGTGCTGACGGGAGATTACTGCGTTGGAAAACAAGGCATTATCAGTGCACCGAATAAGGCTAACTCCTCTGTTGAACTATACAACAGTGTGGTTGACAATATGTCTAACCCTGTCATGTTTGTGATCTTCCATGACAACCAAGCCTATCCTGAACATTTGATTACATTCAAGTGACACAGCCCAACACATTTGAGATCCATTTGACAGTATTTTACCTTGCTTTTAGCCAATCACTAGATAATTTATGTAATGTTCAATTCAATTCAAGAACACTTTGTTGATCCTGAAGGGAAATTAAATAATTGAACTTTACCATTCATGGTTGTAAGGAGACCAATAGTAAGAACCTCTTTTCCAAGAAATAATGTGACGACAGAGGTTTATCTTTCCACTAGATCAGATCATTAGTCCTATCTTGATTTTAAAGTAAAAATGAGAGTAAACCGCTCCTTTGGTGAAAAACAAGCATTTTTTTTTCTTTAAAAAAAATCTGCATGTGCAGTTATTGTTTTACCATTCAAATACATTTTTTCAAGTATTTTTTCTTTTTTATTAATGAATAAAAACCTTTTTTGTCACATCTTTGAGCACCAAGTTAAGTAATAAACTCTGTTAGAGAACATACATATAAAAGGTAAAGAAAAAATGGAAATAAATGTGCAAGTAACCTGCGATTCACTGTTTGTATGGTATGTTTGTCTTCAAGCATGGCTCAGTTTTGATTTATGATTAAAAAAAAAAAAAGATAACTGTCTCACTTAAACTGTCCAATAAAAGTATGAATATTAACTTGAATACTTTAATTTTATTTCACCATTTTTTTAAATTTAGATCTAACTGCTAAACTCTAGTTATTAATTGATCTATTACTATTTGAAAGGATCTATTACAGTAATTTCCTTGTGAAATAGGCAGAATCCACTTGGGTTTGTTTATTTTAATTTTTTTTCATTTTTTTATTTTAAGCTCTAAGTTTTTATGTATAATGCATGATTTCATATGGGTTTACCATCTGTATGAATTTCAGGCCACAATCAGTTCCCCAATTCAAAGACACCTTCGTTTTGACATTGTAAAAAAAAAGTATTTTGACAATTTTAGTCTGATTTTCTGTACTGATTTATTTATTTTATTCATAAAATCTAGACAGTCCGCTCTGAACAAAAGATCACTTGACCTGTTGCACCAGCACTCGTCTAAATTTAGATTAGTTTGATGGCACAGCACAAAAAGATGAGTTAATGGGAATATGCTGACATAGCATTTAACCGGTAATGTTTGTGTTTGACTGGGTGTGTGTGCATGTTATTGGGAATTTACAGGTGAAAGGAGTTTGTGAAATACGACCATTTATGAGCTGTAATCGGGAATTTACTTGACCCCCCCTTTCTTTCCAAGGGTAGAGGAACAGCAGGGGACATTTCTTTTCAAAAAGCCCTATTGTTTAAAGATGGGAGGGGAGGGGAGGGGAGGGGAGGGGAGGGGAGCCCCCCCCCACACACACACCCTCTCTCTCTCTCTCTCAGGTGAAATGTTTTTTGCCACAGTAAAACACAAATTTACATTGTCTAACCAAAGCAAGCATTTTTGATATTGTAAATGTAAAGTAGGGCTTAATTAGTTCTTTTTTAATTTTCAAAAATATCTAAATCTGAATCTCAACTAAAGTTAAAGTGGATCCCAGGAACATTCAATAATGACAAATTAGAAACAATTGTATGGCACAAAACCAGTCTTTATTTTATTTGCACAGGCTGAATCCAATTAATTAAACAAGACAGCAAAAAAACCAGGGTATTACGGCTGTGTATACTATGGGTATTTCAGGCACTAGTACGGGAATTTATGTAAGGTAAACCACAGTGTGTGTCCACATGAAAATTTGACCTGTTTGGTAGAGGAGCAGGGGGCCATTCAGATCAAACTAAAAAAAAAAGACACTGCAAGAGAGAGAAGTGCTCACTGACTGGACTAATTTTTGATCCCTTTGTGGAAGATTTGCTTTTAAAAGTGCCTCTTTTTTTTTTCAATTTTTTTGCAGTGCTCCATTAAAGTTACAAAAGTATGTTACTGATTCAAATACACACAAAAAAGACAATATTGAATTAAAATTTAATGACATTGTCCCTCACCTGGGTCTGGAGGCAGGCCTGAGGGGAGGGGCTTATTCAAGACCGCCTGGTGGCCAGGCCTTCGCACGTGGGGCCCAGCCATTCAAAGGTCAAACAAAATACATGGGTCCACCCTCCTGCTGGCCCATCACCTACAGGAGGGGTCATATTAGTACGGTGCTATGTGGGACGGACAGTGGCCAAAGGCGCCTCAACCCTCAGTCATTGAAACTGGCTGTCGGGACATGGAATGTCACCTCTCTGGAGGGAAAAGAGTTTGAACTCGTGCATTAGGTTGAGAGATACCAGCTAGATATAGTCGGGCTTTCCACAACACACTGGAGAGGTTCTGGTCCTCAAGAGGGGCTGGACCTTGTTCCATGCTGGAGTTGCTCATGGTGAGAGGCGTCGAGCTGGGGTGGGATTACTTATTTCTCCCCAGCTAGGAGTCTGTACATTAGGGGTTTTCCCAGTTGACGAGAGGGTACCTTTCCTGCTCCCTTTGGTCAGAGAACAGACTCTGACTGTTCTCTGTGTTCATGTCCCAAACAGCAGGTCAGAGAACCCAACTTTCTTGGCAGGGCCGGCCCTTACCGATTTGGTGCCTGAGGCAAGATTTTTGATGGCACCCCCTTGCATCGCAGTAAATTCCACTGCTATCAATCAATCAATCATACTTTATTTATAGAGCACTTTTCATGCAAACAGGAGCAGCTCAAAGTGCTTTACATAAAAACAGTAGAGGAAACAATAAACACAAATGACCCCCCCCCCCCCCCCCCCCCCAACACACACACACATATATAAAAACACCGAAATTAAGAATGGTGAGGAAACGCCATCTCACACTCGCTACTTTGAAGTGGGGAAACACCTGAGAGAAAATACTTGATACTATAAAGATAAGATAACTATACTGCTTAAAATTTGGTAAATATCTAAAAAAAATAAAATAATAAAATAGATCAAATTCAGCTAAATGCCCAACTAACAATGTAAAATTAGTTAAAAATAAAGAAATAGAATAAACTAAAATAAGATAAAATAAATAAATAAATAAAATTCAATTAAAACTAGTCTAAGAGATAGTGAGAGATACAATGAATAAAATAGATTCAGTTAAGACCCAGACTAAGTAGTTAAAATAATAAAATAAAAATTAGGCTAAAAACACAATAAATAAGTAAGATTCAGTTAAAAGCTAGACTAAAAAGGTAGGTCTTGAGTTTACTTTTAAACATGTTCACAGCTTCTATCTTCCTCAGGTCCTCAGGCAAGCTGTTCCATAAACGTGGGCCATAATGGTAAAAAGAGGCCTCGCCATATGTTTTAGTTGAAACTTTTGGAGTAATTAAAAGGCCACTGCCTGAAGACCTGAGATTTCTAGAGGGCGCATATGATAAAAGCAAATCAGATAAATAGTTGGGACCAAGACCATTAAAAACTTTAAAAACCATGAAGAGGATCTTAAAATCGATTCTGAAGCACACAGGTAACCAGTGCAGAGATTTTAAAATTGGTGTGATGTGTGCTCTCTTTCTGGTCCTTGTCAAAACTCGTGCAGCAGAGTTCTGAAGATGCTGTAGTAGAGTAATGCTTTTTTCAGAGAGACCAGAAAGAAGAGCGTTACAGTAATCTATTCTACAGGTGATAAAAGCGTGCATTAGTGTCTCTGTGTCGGTTTGAGACAAAAATGACCGCACTTTGGCAATGTTCTTGAGATGATAAAAACCACTCTTGACTATACTTTTAATGTGAGCATTAAATTTTAATTTTGTATCTAAAATAACACCAAGGTTTTTTACCTGCTCAGACGTATTAAAAGCTAAGGTTTTGAGTTTTAGATTAAGTTTTTCTCTGTGTGCATCAGGACCGAAGACAAGTACTTCTGTTTTGTCCTGGTTGAGCTGTAAGAAGTTACCTGCCATCCATAACTTGATATCTAAAATACATTAAAAAAGGGCATCTATTGGCCGTGTGTCATCAGGAGACACGGCTATGTAGAGCTGTGTGTCATCAGCATAACTATGGAAATTAATGCCGTGTCTCCTGATGACATCCCCCAATGGCAGCATATAAAGATTAAAAAGAATTGGACCTAAAATTGAGCCTTGGGGGACACCACACTTCCGTTCATAGCTCTTTGAAGAACATTCCTTCAAGAATTATCTGCCAGTATGATATGATTTAAACCAATTAAAAACAGTACCAGAGAGGCCAATCATGGTATGAAGTCTGTCCAGGAGAATTGTGCAACTGTGTCAAATGCTGCACTTAGGTCAAGCAAGACAAGGACAGAAAGTTGCTTCATATCCATGTTGCACTTTAGGTCATTCACAACTTTTGTTAATGCCGTCTTTGTACTGTGTTTAGCCCTAAAACCAGATTGATATATCTCAAAAATACAATTAGAGTTTAAAAAATCATTGTACACTATCATTGTGTCGTATGTACACTGCTAGTGTATATATACTCCCAAGAGACTCAATAACTTTGTCTTTGGCATTCTTTTATTTAAATAATGAAATTGCACATGAACATACTCAGAAAGAATTAAACAAATACAAAGAATGATTTTCTCCATTGACTAAGACTGTAAAAATAGTCATGTTGACACCTTCGTTCATCCTTTTGTTTTGGGAATGTGAAGCTGTTTTCTATTTCAAATGGACCACTGTAAACTAACCCTGTTTGTACATTATCAGTTAGAGGAGCTGTCCAGTGAAAATCATTCTTTGTATTTGTTTAATTCTTTCTGGCATGGCATGCGCGAGCAGAGACCTGACAAGGGGACAGATTTCCAAAGCTATACTGGAGAAAGCCGGTCCTGGAATACAACAAGAAATAAAAAATGCTCCACCAAATCATATCATCATCACAGACTCCTACAAACTGAACTGCAAAAAAGGTCTTTCACACCTTTTGCATGGAGAAAGATGCATTTAGAGCACCGCAGGTACATCATGTTCTTGGACATTTTCAAGTTTAAAAACCTATAAACAGCGTAGGTTTGTTTATCTCTGTCCATCTCCTTATTTATTACAGATCCTTTTCAGTTCTGTATTTGAGTGCTTGTGTTCAGCAGCGGGAAAGTCCTTCAAGTCGATCGCCTTTCCTGCAATTGGTACTGGACTCCTCGGTTTCTCTAAACCAGAAGCTGCCAAAATCATGATCGATGCAGTGACTGAGTTTGCCCTAAAGTGTCCGATGACAATAGAAGTGTACTTGGTCATACTTCCTTCTGACCCTTCTACATTTGAGGTATTTTATTATATAGTTTTCAAAAAATGTGTCATGAATTGTATTTATTGCCACACAAAATCTGAAATGTATTATATGGATTGTCATTCTAAACATCTGAATGATAGAATATGGTTATAGATTTACTGTAGTGTGAGACATTTACTACTCTAATTAAAAAAAACAATGACAGGTGTTGTTTTTCCCTGTTGAACAAGTTTAGATGCCAGTGTCTCTACTTTAACTCAGAGGCTCACTCATGATGAATTGTGTCATACAAATTGGAATATATAAATGTATTAATCAGACTGTCATTGCTGCATTGCAGGTTGAAGACATGCTCTGCAACATCCAGAAGACGTTTGTCCGTGAGGAAGAAAGGGAATTGCATGGACTGGTAACAGAGAAAGTGTTCCTGTCCTTAAAAAAACAGGAAGTGGATCGCTCAAGCCAAGAGTTCTCAGATTGGTTTCCTGCCTTTAATCGTCAGGACCTGAGGGTATTGAAGGTACAATATGAGTAAATTCTTCATACTTAAAATTGTTGGAAGTTAAGCCACTGTAGAGCTATAGCAATATGGTTGATTTTACTGTTGAACATCTGACTTTACTGATGTAGTTTCATAAAGGAAATAATATACCGTTCATTTTATGTGTTAGAATTGTTCCAAACTGCAGAATTTGGCTGCAGATGTCTTATTTGAAGCTTGACTTGTGAAATTTGTTTTAGGTGGAGAAAGTGGAGAACTCTGCACTAAAGACCCTATTTGACCTCAAGAAGAACCAGCTGCACTCTTCTAAGCATCAGAAAATGTTCCAGCGCATACCTGCCCAGTTCTGTGAGATGGTCCGCCATCTTGGATTCCATGCAGTGTGCGCACCACCTGAAGGTAAGATAATACTCCTACAAAAACATTTAGGTAATTTTCTAGAGCCTTTAAATGGAATTACAGTTCAACAGATGCATACAGCACCCTGAAAAATATTCAGACCATTCTTTTGTGTTATAATTTATGTATGGATTTGGATTTTATATAGTGGATTGACAAACCTGTAGGTGTGCGTGTTTGTTTGTTGTTTTTTTTATTTATATATATCAAGTGGCCCTCTGGACTTTTTTTTTTAGTTTAATTTTTGTTAAATTTAGTTTAATCACTAATGGTCCTGTTAAAATGTGATATGTTGTTGCTTGCCTGAGGTTCGATTAGACCCACTAGGATAATGAATACTTACACGTGCTCAATTTTTTATTTATTTATGATTAATACATATTCTTTTGATCAATTTTAATTCTTGGTTGTAAGGTAACAAAATTATAAAAAGTTGAAAGTGGGCAGATATTTTTCATGGCACTGTGTAATCAAGTTTGGAAAGTGTTTGATAACAATGTCAGATAAATGCAGTGCTTTTTAATATTCCTCTGCTTCCAGATTCATATTGTGGAGAGGGCATCTATTTTGCACGCACAGTAAAGAAGGCCATGGAATTGTGGACGGAGAAAAGAGACAAGTACTTGTACTTTGTGGAGGCAGATGTGCTGACGGGAAACTCCATTCAGGGTGAACGAGGGCTCATTCTGCCTCCTGTAGGGACAAACCCTGATGTAATGTATGACAGTGTGGAGGGAGGATCTGATGTTTCTGTCATTTTCAGTGGTTATCAAGCCCTGCCCAAGTACATCATAACCTGTTCAAGAGGGTGAAGAATGATGTTTTCAGTGGGCTCTCTGTTTTATGACACTGCTGAATTCTTAGATTTTTTTTACGAGTTTAAATATGCTCTTTAGGGTTGATCAAAGATGAGAAACAATTTGGCTTCACGAATAACTTAAGAATTTTTAAAAAATGCATCTTTATCTCCTTTTTTTTTCCTGTACACCTCTGAAGTAAATTAGTTTGTATTTTGATTTATTATTAAAAAAACTGCTTGTATTTTGGAAAATCAGCACCACAGAAGAACAGAACAATCACTGATGTCATATTATTTCTTCTTATCAGTGAACATTATATGTTTCATAACATTTTATTACCACTGATTGAGTTATTTTTTTGTCCTTTTTTTTGTATTTTTTCAATGAGATTGCTTGTCTGATTATTTTCTGGTCATTTACATAGCAGCAGAATTCATACATGATCAGTGCACAACAAAAACTGAGCTTTAAAGATATTTCCTGTGGCATTAGTCATACAACTAATGGCACTGCAATAATAATTTCTGCAAACATTATTACAGCAAGAAATGATGCTAGTGAATGTATTGTAGGGTAAAATTGGTTTGCTTTTGCTGTAGATTATAACATCTTACATGTAACAAATATAAAGCTTTGGTATGTGGTTTAGGTGCATTATAATATAGCTGCAAGCCTGTGAGCCCAACGATCCCTGCATATAAATATTTCGTTGAAGAATCTAGATTTGGACTCTCAATTGTAAATTACGAAAGCACCTAATAAAGTGTGAAAATGTGCTTGTTGAAACAAGCAACACCACTGTGTCCAGTCTTGACTGATAAATTTTACCCATGATGCTCAAAAACAGTCTGGTCAGCTAAATGGATTCAGTATTATTAAATGCAACTTATATTTTACTAAATCAAATACATGTACAAATGTAAAGCTTTTATTCAGGACATGTAAACAACAAAAGTGGTCCCTCATGTTCTTATTGATACAGCATATTTAGAAATCAGTCTACTGAGCATTGAAGTTCATCACCTCTAACCTTAGAAGTAGCTTAATAGGAAAACTATTTTTGTGAGTTTAAAAGAGCTTCCAGGTGTATTTTGCATTGCTTGGCCAGCCATAACCATTAATGCAAAAGTTCTCTCTGGTGAATTGGGCCTGGTACCTCTCCAAGTCACAGCCATTTCCACCAGATCAGAAAGTATCGATCCAAAATTACCAGTCCATTAATGATCACAACGAGGCTTGGACCTCTTGGAACAACTTTTTTTTTTTTTTTTTACTGAAGAACCAGCCAGTCATTCACTGACATTCCTGCTCCACGGCACACCACTTCTGGTGTCTTTTCTTGAAGCTAACTCAGTTATTACTCTGCCTAAAAAAAATGTGTATATATGTATGTATATGAATCCAAAGAAACTGGACAGATTATTTGTATTGAAAAGGAAAAGAATTATGGTTTCACTGGCCAGGCTACATTTCACAGCAATCAGTAGATGAAGTTTACTTTAGTTATTGTGTGCCGAGTTCAGTGGTCCACATTGTAGGGAGAAAAATACTAGGGCTGCAACGGTACTCGGTAAAATACGGTACGGTTCGGTATGACCTGCACGGGACAACACGCTTTTATGTCCCGTGGTATTTATGTTCCAATAACTCTTTTACGCGCCGACATGCAAGTTGCGTTTTCCGCAAACTCGATATCTTGCGATCACAGGTTTAGGTCTGAAACTGTACCGAATCAGTACCGACACAAAAACCGCAGTACGGACCGTACCGTGAGCCACCTGTACCGTTGCACCCCTAAAAAATACATGTGTGTGTGTATATACAGTGGAGGAAATAAGTATTTGATCCCCTGCTGATTTTGGCAGTTGTCATACTAAGAAATAAATGAACAGTCTCAGATTTTTATGGCAGCTTTATTTCAACAGTTATAGAAAGAATATTGAAAAAAAAATTGAGAAAATTACACTAAATGAAAAATTAAAATTAATTTGCAAGTCATTGAGGGAAATAAGTATTTGATCCCCAACCAACCTTGACCAGTGTTGGTTCCCATTGGCATACTCCTAATCTCACTGAAGTAATTACCTGCATGAGAGACACCTGTTCCAAATAGTCACCTGTATAAAAAGCCATCTGCCCACAGACTCAGTAATACTCCACCATCTCCACCATGGGCAAGACTAAAGAGCTGTCAAAAGATGTCAGGGACAAAGTTGTTGAACTCCACAAGGCTGGAATGGGCTACAAAACCATAAGTAAGAAGCTGAATGAGAAGGTGACAACTGATGGTGCAATTATTCGGAAGTGGAAGAAGTACAACATGACTGTTAATCAACCTAGGCTGGGGGCTCCATGGAAGATATCACCTCGTGGGGTCTCAAATGATCATGAGAAAGATTAGAGATCAGCCGAGAACTACACAGGAGGAGCTGGTTAATGATCTCAAGGCAGCTGGGACCACAGTCACCAAGAAAACTATTGATAATACACTGAGACGCAATGGTTTAAAATCCTGCAGTGGTCCAAGGTCCCTCTGCTCAAGAAGGCTCACGTCCAGGCCCGACTCAGGTTTGCCAACGAACATATTAATAACTCAGAAAGAGCCTGGGAGAAGGTGCTGTGGTCAGATAAGACCAAAATTGAGCTCTTTGACTCAACTCAACGTGTTTGGAGGAAGAGAAATGCTGAATATGACTCCAAAAACACCATCCCTGCTGTCAAGCATGGTGGTGGAAGCCTTATGCTTTGGGGGTGTTTCTCTTCTAAGGGGACAGGTCGACTTCACCACATCGATGGGAAGATGAACGGGTCCATGCACCGCAAAATCTTGGGTGATAACCTCCTTGCCTCCACAAGGACATTGAAAATGGGTCATGGATGGGTCTTCCAGCATGACAACGACCCAAAACATACAGCCAAGGAAACAAAGGAGTGGCTCCATAAGAAGCATATCAAGGTCATGGAATGGCCTAGCCAGTCTCCTGACCTTAATCCTATTAAAAATCTATGGAGAGAGCTGAAGCAGAGAGTTTCCAAGCACAAGCTTCAAAACCTTCAGGATTTGGAGATGATCTGCAGAGAGGAGTGAACTAAAATTACTCCTGATGTGTGTGCAAACCTAGTAAGCAACTACAAGAAACGTCTGACAGCTGCGCTGCCAACAAGGGTTTTGCCACCAAGTATTAGATCATGTTTTGGTAGGGGATCAAATACTTATTTCCCTCAATGACTTGCAAATTGATTTTTATTTTTCATTTTATGTAATTTTCTCAATTTTTTTCAATATTCTTTCTATAACTATTAAAATAAAGCTGCCATAGAAGTCTGAGACTGTTCATTTATTTCTTAGTATGACAAATGCCAAAATCAGCGGTGGATCAAATACTTATTTCCTCCACTGTATATATATTTTTTACTGCATTTTTTTTAGAGATCCTCAGATACATTCATCAAACCTTTGCCATGTAACTATTTAGCTTAAATTTTTAAGACCACAACATGTGGTCCTCATATGAAAACAAGATAAATCATGTGACAGCACAACAGAATTATACATCTGCAAAGGTGAAAGGACATTTCCAGTCTGTTTTGTTACTATTAGAAAGTGAAGGACAGCAGCTACATTATAATATTAACACATCTACGGTACATGGTTGTCTATGAAAACATGGTCATCAGTAAATAGTAGTATAATAATTTTTTTTTATCCATCTACAGCTGCCTGTTAAAATCTACTGTAAATATGTAATATAGTAGCATCAATGGGTTTAATAAACCACTAAGATCATTGAACGTGACAACATCGCGAGTACAATGGCATGTTGATACATTCAAAGAAAGATCCTGTATCCTGATATTTGGTATTTAAACCTAATGCATAACATTGATCAACAGAAAAGCAAGCGTGAAAAGCAGAGAGAAAAGTCTGTAGGTTTAATGTGAGAGGATGTTTGTAAATTGTCTTTATTATAACATCTGAGAGTCTTTAACTCACTTCTTTATGCTTAAGTAACAGAATAGAAGAGTGAGTCTTAAGTTTGATTATATTGATAAAATTGGCATTCAGTTTATCCATTTGACTGAAAATAGTTCTTTCCCAGTGTAAACTTTATGAGACAGTAAATCCCGTTATGTTAGATAGTTATAGTTGCACCGTTACTTCGACAGATGCCGAAACAGCAGGTCCAGTCTTCAGCTATTACAGTACACTTGTGACACCTAATGTATGGCTAATATACCCAGAAGAGAAAGGCCTTAAGCGCAATGAAGCACATTTTCAGTTTTCTCTTGCTCAGAGTTTTAAATGATGTCATCACTCATCTTCACAGACATCAGGTCAGAAATGTGATCCAGATCTCTGCTCTCACAGATGGAAACACACACCAGCAGTCACTCTGTACATTCAGCTATCTCTGCGCCATCTACCAGCAGAGTGTGAATGATTCCGTCTCGCCTCTTCCCGCTGCTCACAGCTTTCACACAGCAGTTGTGGTCTCCAAGTGTGAAATGTGTCTCCGTGCCGTCATCCACAAACTCCCCCTGCATTCGTAAATCACAAAAGCATTAATTAAGATTTTTATTTTCTGTTCTAAACATCCATCTCTTTTTTTTCCCAAAGCATTGTTTTTTGTTTTTTTTTTTTTTTTATTTTATTTGAGACTGTTGCAAGTTCAAATCTTGAGATTGAAATGTCATCACATAGGTAAATAGCAATGTACAACACAATATTTTTCTTTAGTCCAGTGATGGAGATCATTTTGCAAACTCATCCATGCTAGCAATGTAGAAGGGTTTGGTTGCACCCAACCTGTGGTACTTGCAGGCCCCCGCCAATGGGGCGCACTCACTAGTTTGGGAACCATTGATATAGGTCAGTGGTGCTCGAGCGCTCTCTGGTGGTACGTGGGGGAACGTCATGACTTGTCAATGCATGACAATGCATTATAAATACAATGTTTTAAATGAAATTCAGGTAACAATAAATAACCACAATAAGGAATAAACATCTCTCCTGTGTGTTTAAAGCTAATTGAGAAGGCATATATGGCTGTATTTTAAAATTGCTCATCATGGTGGTACTGGGAGAACTCAATAGTTTCTCAGGTGGTACGCAGCATTAAAAGTTTGAGAACCGCTGATATAGGTAATCACTAAAGTCACTGGTGTTGAACTTACTGCTGTCTCAATTTTCTCTCCATTACACCACACATCCATAGTGTCTTTCTCTGAAAGAAAGTGAGGACACTTAGTTGATCAGTTAGCACATAACAGTTGGCCAACACAGGGAATGCAATGAAACTGCTCTGTATACTGGGACCTGAAGTTTGTGAAATCCTTAGGGAAATTTAGGATTTAGGAAGAAAAATATTACTCAGAATGTCAGACAAAGAATGTAAAAGTTTAGAGAAGAATAAATAATGAGGATTTGCAGGATAGATGTTTCATATTTCCCTGATCTTATCTTTCCTTCATTCACATATAAATTCACATATAAAGCCCTTAAGGATCCAGGTCCCTCTTCTGTAAGAAAAAGTTACAGTATCCCTAACTATTAGCTTTACAATTAGACCTTAAACCTTTTTTTTTTTGGGATAAAGCAAATAGTTAGGGATACTGTAACTTTTTTGACATGTACATATTCTTTTACATACCTGTCATTATAATTGTCTCTCTTTCCCATCTCCTCAGACCTTCCTCAATGAGTTTTTTTTTCCTATTCTGGCAGAGGGATTTTTTTTTTTTTTTTTAGTCAGTAACCATGTCTACTGTCATCTCCTGCTTGCTCAGGAAGGGGGACTGCACCAAAGTGAAGATTCAATACAGTAACAAGGATCTGTTGGGTTCCTTAGCAAGGCTTTTTTATGAGTTGGCACTGCATGAAAGCAACCAATATGGGTCCATAATTGCTTATGAAACCTTGGATCAACAGGTTTGTACTGCAAAACCAACAACAGTCATTTCATTGGCATTCCTACTCCACTGCACACCATTCTGGATGTCTTGTTTATACTAATCTACCATAGATCTCTCTCTGCCTGTGTCACACACTTAACTTTTCTGATTGGCTGTAAGCCTATCCAGTGGCATCCAGAGGCACTTACTTGTCCATCCACTGGTACCTCCCCCTGAAAATCAAAGTCAAATCCAGAACGAACCAGACTAATTCTTTCTATCAAAGAGAAAAGGAATTAGGATGGCTGACCAAGCTACCTTTCTTCAGCCTCTGTACTTGAAATTTTACTTTTTCCTGCATCCACATTTTTCTGTAATCACCACAGGTATCATTCTGACTGATTATCTCTGATATGTGTATATTATAACTGCAAACAATGTTGAGGGTTTTTGTGTGCTGTATAGGCCTGATCAGCTGTAAGCAGTGAAGGATTAACATGCCCAGATGATGACGATGGCTGAAGATGGCCTTGGCCTTAAAGCAGTTTAAGAGCTTAGTCTCAGGATACATAATATGAGAGTGGCCCTGGAGAGCAAAAGTCACACACTAGTAACTACCAAGTCAAAAACTAGCCTGACTGATTATACTGATGGACGAATAAGGAAGAGTTCTTAATTGGGTATTGACTTTTACATCCACTAGGGGTTGCTCTTACACTGAAATTAAAGTGGTCAAGTAAATAATAAGTGTAACATGGAGAAAATGTGAATGACAGAAAGACAGAGGAGCTCACCCAGGACCACCCTGCAGTCAGTGCCGTCCAGGTTCAGCAACCAGGTGCTGGTGATCTTCGATCTGTTCTCCATGTACTGCTTCAAGCTCTTGCCATTAATCTCCAGTGTGTACTCGTAGGCAAAGCCACTGACCGCATCAATGTTGATGGTTGCTTTGGTGTCTGACTGGCCCACGTTAAACGTCTCCTTCCCCACAAGTTTGAACATCCAGTCCCGTCTCAGTACCTCCTAAAGCATGGTTTAAAATCATACAGTAATTTCTAACAACAAGGATATCTTGTACTGACTTAATGGATAGTCATACAATGGGTTCATTTCTATAATAAAGCACAGTTGCTCTATGGAGGCACTGTGAATCAGTACCTTTCCATCAACGGAGATGACCCTCTTGCCGGTAGTTGTGCCGTGTTCGAACTCTATTCTGTGGACTCCATCACTCAGTGCCACCTCCCACACACCCGCAAGATCGCTGGACATCCTTAACTTCTGCAGAATCCGCTGGAGACGACCAGGAGCTGAGCAAGAGCACCTGCTTAATGAAGCAGGTGCATGAACGCTGTCCTACTGACGATGGCTAACACACTGAGCTAACACTTAACTCGTCAAATACGTATGTGCGCCATTAATGCTTTTCTTTTAAGGTTTACCTCTATTCCCAGTAATGTAGTCTATCGCCAACGTACAGCGATATATGTGCTTATAGATAAAGTACCAACAATTATCAGAATACTCTGGGCAGAGGCTGATGAAATTAGCAGGTAATAAACGCTGTTTCTTGCACTCTTGCTTCCGGTGTCATAAAGTCACTTTCAAAATTAAAGCATGCGAACTCAAAATTTTTCTTGTCGTTTTAGATGTTCCCTTAAGGGGTCGCCAGAGCGAATCATCTGTCTCCAGCACTGTCTTGTCCACCTTTGCCTTCATTCTTGCTGGTACACTTTTATCACACCCAAACACACAATGTAGCTCCCTCTGACCTTCTCTGTTCTTCTCTATCAACATTCTCAAACAGTGCATCTGTAGTACTATGCAAACTAAAAACTTGATGTGAACTACATCCAGATTTTCAACTGGTTTATAAGGAAGTATTTAAAATCTTTTCAAATAGTTTCTATACTAATTGGAAAAAGATATTGCCAAAGAAATCCTGTGGATATATTTTATATTTAAGGCTTATTTGGCTTGAAAAACATTTTCTCATTTTTTTTAATATTCAGTTCTTGTGATCTATCTACTTATTGATATATTTAGTCACTGAAGAACATGTAAATTTAAATGTAAAAGTGTTATTATTTATAACAGCAATAGAAAAGTTAAGCACACATTAAATATATATAAAAAATATAAAACATTCTTATAAAAAATAAAAGTAAAAGTATGATATAAACAGAGTGGAAGCAGATAAAATAAGTAAATTAATAAATAATAAGATGAATTTTCATCATAATGATTAAGATTTAGAAGGCACTAAAATGTCAATTTTCTTGAAGGCAAATTTTATTTTGAAAAGAAAGCGGAAATATAACTGCATTACTGTACTCCGTAAAGTTAACGTTGACAATATTTTCAGAACCTTTGAGTGCTAACGTTACCTTGTGAAGACAACATAACACGTTAGTTCTAGAATATAATCCATCATTATTCATCAGTTTTACCTCAGTGGTCCTGTGACAGTCCTTTTAGTTGTGTGGTTACAAGCGTTTTAACAAGCCACTTTAACACTGTAAGCAGACGAGCTGTTAGAATGCTGTTACTATGGTAACACGTATGGACTATCTTCCCTCCGCCCACCACGGTAGAGAGAAGTAAACTCAGTCTGTTTATGTTTACAACATCTAAACCCCTCTCCCCACTGACAGTTTCATCTGCAATCCCCGAGAGCAGCCAGCTCTGAAGGCTGTTGAGCTCTTTTTAAGTACAATGGGGGGCACAGATATTATTCAGGACCAAGCACATCCACAAAATGCTGGAAATGTATTAACACACAACTGCAACTCACATTTAATTTAGGCAATAAACAGGTTTCACTCTAGGAAATCAATATAGGCTGCTTTATAATGCTAATAGGGACTATTTGAATACATTTCTCAGTGGAGAGAAATAATACTCTTTTGGTGTAAATTAAGTGGTTGTGTCAACCTTAATTAGACCTATATCAAAAGCACTACTTTTACTTGCAATTCTTTACACTATTTCTTATAAAGAAATGTCCCTTGGACTAAAAATATCCTGATAAGCTACAGCAGGCCAGCTGACAGTCTTGTCTGGGCCCGGGACAAGATAATGTTAGATGGGCCCTCCCCTACACCACCGCCGTTTTTTTTTTTTTCTTTGTCACTAAACATCACCAGTTATGTTTGATATATTGTGATGTGTAATGCATCAAATAAGGTATTGTATATGAGGAGAAAATCTTAGCTCTCCTTGGCAGCTGAAGTTTTAGTTAAATATGAAAGGACCTGCTAATATTATTAAGATTTATGCATACACATTTTCTAATTCTTATACATGCAGGAAAAATAGACCAGGGAAGAATAAATTTTAATTTAATTTAATTTAATTTGAAGAATTTTCTCTTTGTCAACTGATAATACAGTAAATAAACATGTATATCAAACTTTAAATGAAAACTTGAATTGTAAGTTTTATATCTTCAAAACCAAATGAACATCTCCATCTCTTGAATTTAGGGCACTTGTTGACTTTTTTTCTACTTTAAAAGAGAACAACAAACATGGGAGGCAAAATAGGGCCTTTTTTGAGCTGCTATATATTAACCAGTCCCTATCTATTTTTTCCCGTCCATTGTGGGATGTGGAATATGACAAATAGTTTGGAAATTGCCTGCCCTCTGCATCTGCCGGCAATTCCTTTGCCCTCTCTGAAAAAGGCGTTCATTTTGCCATCACGTGCACGAGATTCACTCTATCAGAGTCGGTCATTGTAGTTGGCCATAATGCAGGATCGCTGAAATGTTGTGGCTGATAATCAGTCTCTGATCCCTGCTCAGCGGACAGCTCCTGCGCTCTCTCTCCCTTCTCCATCCCCATCAGCTTGACTCCTGACACCTGACTGCTGCTCGCTCTCCCTCCTCTCTGTTTCTGTCAAAGATAACGTGTTTGGTCAGGCTTTAGTACAAGCTAGGCTCATTGCTGTTAACATTAGAGCTGGTCAGGTGGGCTGCGTTACACACTGCTCAAAAAAATTAAAGGAACACTTTGAAAACATCAGATTTCAATGGGGAAAAAAATCATGCTGTTTATTTACTGATATGGACTGGGTGATGTGTTAAGAAAAAAAAGGATGCCATATCATTTGATGGAAATGAAAATTATCAACCTACAGAGGGCTGAATTCAAAGACACCCCAAAAATTACAGTGAAGAAATGATGCAGCAGGCTAGTCCATTTTGCTGAAATTTCATTGCAGCAACTCAAAACAGTAATTTATATGGCCCCCACGTGCATATATGCATGCCTGACAACGTCGGGTCATGCTCCTAATGAGACGACGGATGGCCGTCCTGGGGTATCTCCTCCCAGATCTGGACCAGGGCATCACTGAGCTCCTGGACAGTCTGAGGTGCAACCTGGCGGCGTCGGATGGATCAAAACATAATGTCCCAGAGGTGTTCTATTGGATTTAGGTCAGGCGAGCGTGGAGGCCAATCAATGGTATCAATTCCTTCATCCTCCAGGAACTGCCTGCATACTCTTGCCACATGAGGCCGGGCCTTGTCGTTCACCAGGAGGAACCCAGGACCCACTACACCAGCGTAGGGTCTGACAATGGGTGCAAGGATTTCATCCCGATACCTAATGGCAGTCAGGGTGCCGTTGTCTAGCCTGTATAGATCTGTGCATCCCTCCATGGAGATGCCTCCCCAGACCATCACTGACCCACCACCAAACCGGTCATGCTGAACGATGTTACAGGCAGCAGAACGTTCTCCACGGCTTCTCCAGACCCTTTCACGTCTGTCACATGTGCTCAGGGTGAACCTGCTCTCATCTGTGAAAAGCACAGGGCGCCAGTGGCGGACTTGCCAATTCCGGTGTTCTGTGGCAAATGCCAATCGAGCTCCATGGTGCCGGGCAGTGAGCACAGGGTCCACTAGAGGACGTCGGGCCCTCAGGCCACCCTCATGAAGTCTGTTTCTGATTGTTTGGTCAGAGACATTCACACCAGTGGCCTGCTGGAGGTCATTTTGTAGGGCTCTGGCAGTGCTCCTCCTGCTCCTCCTTGCACAAAGGAGCAGATACCGGTCCTGCTGATGGGTTGTAGACCTTCTACGGCCCTGTCCAGCTCTCCTGGAGTAACTGCCTGTCTCCTGGAATCTCTGTCATGCTCTTGAGATTGTGCTGGGAGACACAGCAAACCTTCTGGCAATGGCACGTATTGATGTGCCATCCTGGAGGAGTTGGACTGCCTGTGCAATCTCTGTAGGGTCCAGGTATCGCCTCATGCTAACAGTAGTGACAGTGACCCTAGCCAAATGCAAAACTGGTGAAAAAGAGTCAGAAAAGATGAGTAGGGGAAAAAGATGTCAGTGGCCTCCACCTATAAAACCATTCATGTTTTGATGGTCGTCTCGTTGTTGCCCCTCTAGTGCACCTGTTGTTAATTTCATTAACACCAAAGCAGCTGAAACTGATTAACAACCCCCTCTGCTACTTACCTGACCAAATCAATATCACAGAAGTTTAATTGACTTGATGCTATACTCTGATTACAAAGTGTTCCTTTAATTTTTTTTTGTGTGTGTATATGTGATATAATATATATATATATATATATATATATATATATATATATATATATATATATATATATATATATATATATATAAATAAACATATATATATATATATATATATATATATATATATACATGTACACACACACACACACTATTATTTTCCCTATGTTGCAATCATGTAGTGTCTTAGCAAATTAAGTTCATCTTTATATTTCTCTATGGTTTTTTCTCATTCACATTAATTCATAGCCGCTCTTCTTTTGAAAATACTGTAAAATAGCGATTGCTGTAATTTTAACAGCAAAAAGGCACAAACATTTCAAAGAGGCCTAGCTTGACGGTCGTTTGAGGAGAGTGCTGGCGTGACGGCAGTTTGCTTTGGTGGAGAGAGTGGAGGGAGGGAGGAAGGAGGAGGAAGGAGGAGGGAGGATGGAGCGGTGGTGGTCATATGGTGGTGACAGTGCACATCTTCGCGGCTTACACTAGAAGATGACAAATTGTGTTTCCCCTTATTTGCTGCCACCACTCAGTCCGGTATCGCTACACAGAGCAACTTTTTTCTTCTTAGTTTGACACAACTGGAACAATTTCCCAGCATGCAGTTAAAATTACCTCCAGCATACCTTCAGGACCAGTTGTTTTACAACCGTAAACACCTGTCCTGAAAAATATTCAAATATCCCCTGAACTCACTTGAAAGTACTAATAAAACAGATTAAGTTTGTACTGATGTATTTACAAAATTACCATTTGGATCACTGTGTGCATACAGTTTGTAAAATGTTTGAATAAAAGGCTTTTGATAGGCTTACAGTGTCATCTGAGTGAACTGGAGGCTCACCTTTAAACACAATGGCTCTCATTTAAATCAAACAGCATACTGTTTTGGAGGAAGATTACTTCAGTTCCGGAAATGAATGTGACTCAGTGCAAATTATGCAAATGAACCTGGAACAATGATGAAAAACCTTGTAAAGATGCTGGCTGAAACACATAAGAAAGCATCGTTATGTAAAGAACATTGCATTCTGCACTGACATAAGATGAAAGACCATGCAGAGAGAGAACACCATTGCTCCAAAACCAACATTAAAAAAAAAAGCAAAAAAAAAAAAAGAAAGGCAGATTACAGTTTTCAACTGGCCATTGGGACAAAATCCATAATTTTTGGAGACATGCTCTTTAGTCTGAGGAGACTAAAAGCTGAACTGTTTGGTAACAATGATCATTGTAGTGTTTGTCAGAAAAAGGGGCTCGCTCAGAGGCCCATCATCACAAACAAGATGTATGGGGGTGATAGCATCATGTTATGGGACAAGTTTGCAACAGAAGGGGCTGGCCCACTTTACATTAATTTGCTTTTCCACAGGGAAAGCAAATTAATGTATGTGTATGTATTAAAGGAACAGCTCAAGACATCAGCTAAAAAGTTCATGCTTGGGCATGGGTGGGCCTTGCAAATGTACAGTGACCCCAAACATACCCCCTAATGACAATAAAGTGAAGATATCGGAGTGCTCATCACAAAGCCCCAATCTCAATTCTATTTTTAAAAAAAATAGCTCAATTGTGAGCAGCACTGAAAATGTTGTAATGGCAAGAAAGCTTTACAATCATGACTCAGCTCCACAAGTTTTATCATGATGGGCCAAGACTCCAGCAAGATGTTGTAAGAAGCTTGTGATCAGTGATCAGCTCAAGTTCAACGTGCATGTAAACCTTGTATGTATCTGCACTTCATTGTTACCGCAGTTTTTTGGTGCAGTCCTGAACTCTCTTGCCTCCCTTTTCTTCTTTTCTGAATATGTTTCGACTCCAGAGTTTCCAAAGTTACATACTAACCTGCAGTGCGATCCTCTGACCACTCAGTGTTGCTGTTTACATTCTGTTTATATAGTCATCTCTGTAGTTCATGTTCTAACAATGTACCAGTCATAATATACGTACTTAGAATTTTCAATACTACAGTTAATAGATAATTATTATTAATATATTCTGTCCTGTATAGTATTCCCAAGATGTTTGTACTCTCACTTCTCTGTCCAGTCTCCCTCCTCTTTTCTTCCTTTACTTCTTTACTTATGACCCAGGTCGTGCTAGAGGTTTCTTCCTCTTAAAGTGGAGTTTTTCCCTGCCACTGTTTGATTTAACAGTATAATATTAGTTAATGATATTTGCTTGGAGTGCATGCTCTGGTCTCTATAAAGCGCCTAGAGACAATTTGCATTGTAATCAATACTATACAAATAAAATTCAAATTTAAATTGTTGTTCAAACACATCTCATCCGTACGCACAAACATCTAAAAGATCAATGAAGACATTCAGATAAGATGTTTTTTTTTCTTTTTTTAATGAATTCACAAAAAGTTGCAAAGCATTGATTACAGAGAAGAGCTGTTTTAAGCAGCAGCCTGTTTTACATCAGTTACAGAGATGTTAACTCAGTGAAAGTCATTTATCAGTGCAAAGTGAAAAACGAAGAAGATTTCACCATCTCTTCCTGTTGAAAAGATTCAGTATCTGATAGTAATAAAAAGAAGAGAAAAATATTTTTTTGCCAATGTCTTAAGGTTTAAAAGAAATGAAAGAAAGTTTCCATGGTTCATCTGGAAACATTGAAATTTCAGAATCACAGTCACAAGCAGAGTGAATCCAAAACCACTTTTTATAGGTTTCTATACCTGAACAGTCACACAAACCTTTAAAAATGTACAACAGCAAAACCTTAATACTGACACCTATTCTCAAATCTGCATGTCGCTATCAAGCCTGGCAATATTTTTGCAATTTTTTCACAAAATAATCAGTGGTCATATTTTGTACTGGCAATTTATCAACTTCTTTAAGTTTAGCATTTTAAAGATGAGGCATGTCTTTACACTTCTGTTCATGGAATTGGAGTAGAATCCAAGCCCCCTTCTCCTTGAGGTGTGTTTTGAAATATAGAGCCAGAGAATTTCTAGGAGCGGAATCATTTTTAATGTCAGGACCGTCGTAGGGGCCCTATTTGACCTTGGAAATAATCATCCAACATGAGGAATCTACATGGTTACAGAAGTGTTTCTGGATCTGAAGCTTCCGATGCTGTTGGCAGAGCCTTTCCTGTAAGCCATCTGGATCCTTTTGCTGATCAGGCCACGTCTGAAAAGCGCCGAGAGCAGCTGGTTTCTGAACTTCTCCCCAATGAAGGCGTACAGCACCGGGTTCACCGCACAGTGCATGAAGGCGATAACTTGGGTCACATTTAGCATCACCTCTACTCTGTAGAGAGTCTCACATGTCTCCACTTTCAGTGATCCCCCTCGTGCTAGCGTGTCGATTAGAACGCTAAGGTTATGAGGCAGCCAGCAGAGAATGAACGCTAACACCACTGCCAGGATCACTCTCATGGCCTTGTGCTTTTGTTGACTGCGGGTGTGAAACAACGTCACCACTGTCCAGCCGTAGCAGACCGCCATCACCAGCAGAGGCAGGAAAAATCCCACTGTGTGGCGCAGAATGCGAACGCTGACTCGCCACTGCTCGATGCTTTCACCGGTCAGGTTTTCGTAGCAAATGGTCTGGTTCAGGTCAACAGCATTTATCGCTTCCCTCTTAATTGCCACAGGCAGAGCCAGCGTTGCAGCCACCAGCCACACGATGCAACAAACCACATTTACCAGCAGGTGATGTGAGGACAGGACTCGTGTAGCTCTCACAATGGCGAAGTAACGATCCACACTGATGCACACCAGCAGGAAGATGCCACTGTAAATAGATACCTCCTGAAAGCCTGAAAGGATTTTGCACAGGAAGTTGCCAAAGATCCAACCATAATGGGTGTAAGCAGCCCAGAAGGGAAGGGTAAGACAGAAGAGGAGGTCAGCCATCGCCAGGTGCATCAAGTAGACGTCTGTGCTAGCTCTACCTTTCTTCATAGAGCAAACAACAAAGACAACCACACTGTTGCCTATGATGCTGAAGGCAAACACGATGATATAGATGACCATCAGGCCGATGGAGTTAAATCCAGGCACGTTTACATTACAGGGAGCTGAGGCCACGTCGGTCCAGTGTTCTGTAGAATTGAACATTTCCAAGAAGATGTCAGAATCAAAGTTGATGTCCTTTGTGGACTGAGTCTGAATAAAAACAAAATCAAAGCATTTGATCAATAACAGTTCAAGAGTACAATAAGGTTTCTTATTTTAATGTTCCAATAAATTTGTCAAATTAAATCAAATTTTATTTATATAGCACTTTTCATATATTTAAAATGTAACACAAAGTGCTTCACAAAATATAATATAAAACAGGCTCACAACAGATAATAAAAACCCATCCCTCCCACACCAATAAATTTGTCTGCTCTGTAACTTTGTCTTTGACCCTTTATTTGATTGTTAAATTTATCTAACTATCTAACCTATCCTATGTAAACAGTTAGCAGTTTTCAGTTTAGCTGCATGCATTCCCACAAGAAGGAGCTCAAGTTGTAAAGACATAGGGGACATATCATTATTAAAACTGTGCCCTTTATCATTTAACCCTGAAATATGAAATGCATATATTTAAAGAGACACATGAAAACACCTTAATCAGAATATTGTCTAATTGTGATTAAGTTCAATTTGATTATTGTTGTCAGTGTAAACGTAGTCAGTGTTGGCATGCATGCATGTCTTAGCCTGGCTAGCCATACCTGTTTATTTCACACAAAAAATCTCTCTCATGAAATGAGTCTCGTACTCTGCCTATTCGTAACTATTTCTGGTACAGAATATACCAATCACAACGGGGCAGGGGTTATCTTTATGTGATGGCTCATACAGGACCATCCAAGATCCATTATTCAAAACCATCAAGATGACTTGCTGATAGCATCTTGGATGTTAAACGGTGTTCCTACTCCACTGTATGCCACTTTTAGATGTTTCTTGTTGATACTACAGTATCTGTCACTCTGGCTTCATCACATGTTTCGTTTCTCTGACTGGTTGTATGCCTATCCGAGAAAAGAATTAGGATGTTTGGCCAGGCTAGTGTTTGTCTTTATTTCTGCAAACAGCTGGAAAGGTGGACTTTGCAGTTTTGTAGCTGGCACAAAACTGACATCCGGAATGCCACAGCCAAAAGCAAAGCTTTTGAAAAAGAAGCGTCAACACTCAGAATAAGGTGTTTGTCATGAAAAGACTCTGAAACTTATGAAATGATAATAAACGTTCCTTCACGTACCATGGTCACACATGAAAAAAAGGATCTTTACATTCAAGATATTTTACATGCAACTTTTTGATAAGTTGTAAGACCGTTCTTTAAAAGTACAAAAATCCAGCTTACTAAAAGTGAAGCACACTAATCGTGCAAACTCACCAACAGTAACAGCTGCAATTTCCTCACTGATGAGCATGCAAAATAGGCTACTGGTACTTTAGTGCTGTTGGAATTTAATGTCAAACATATGTCAGCCAGAAAAGCTGAATAAAAAACTAGGAGCTTCAGACAAACGTGCCCTCACTTAAAGTATTATCGCTTCATTATTTTTTTCATGCTATGAAACCAGTAAAACAATATTGCTGACTGTTTTACAGACTTGCGTATTTTTTCTTGACATGCACAGATCCATTTAAATCATTTGTAATTTGCTGTTTTGAAAACAAATCAGAAAATCCAAGAATTACTTACGGGCTGATTTCCCTCTCTTTGACTGGTCAGCATCAGTTGATTCAAAACAACAGCTATGAAAAGCTGCAGCTTCATGTTCCCTGACTTGATTTACTTTGAACAGGTAGAATGTGAGTAAAGCTGGTCTTCAATGAGTTGTTTCTTTGCTTCAGATCTGGTAGAAGTCAGCTTGTGGGGACAGAGCACCGTTCCTCTTGTTATTAGGAAACAAGTGTGAGACAAGTGAACAGGAAATCCACAAAGATTATCTGTCTTGGGTGATACAGAAACAAAACACAAAAGGTTGTTCCGTAAAATCTGAAGGTCTGATCGCATAGGTTGATGTTCTTACAAGATAAATTAACTAAACTCACAGTGCAAGGATGCAGAATTACTGTTTACCGAAGCTATGAAATAAAACCAATTACACAGTAAAAAGGGGCGTTTTAAGGTAACGGCAGGTGCACAATGCAGTACAATGTACCAAATCCACATTTAAAGATTTTAAAATACTCTGGTTTTAAATTTGCAAATTATAAATAAATCTTAAACCAGTAGAACTGATTTTAAACTGGTTCTGCCATTAAAAAAATGGTAACCTATAAATTAAACTTGCATAGCATTTGCAGAGTTTGTTTTGTATTCTGACTGGAACACGAAGTCAAGACTCTCCTCCAGATGGGCTACAACAGCAGACGGGTGAGTGGCATTTCTGTCAGCCAAAAACAGGAATTATGGTAGGATATCCACCTCTGGTTGCAGTAACGTTTCATCAACTGAAAGAAGTTATTTCTTTTGCATCCAACTGCAACTACATTTGCTTCATTTTTTGAATGCTCAATTGGACAGAGAACATGGCATTAATTCCATTCATCTTTCCAACCCTGTGCCTTCCAAAAGTATTCGCTCACCTGCCTTGACTTACATATGAGCTTTATTGACATCCTATTCCTAATCAATATGACGTGGGTCTACCCTTTGCAGCTAGAACAGCTTCAACTCTTCTAGGAAGGCTGTCCACAAGGTTTAGGAGTGTGTTTATGGGGATTTTTGACCATTCTTCCAGAAGAACATTTGTCCGGTCAAACACTGATGTTGGCTGAGAAGGTCTGGCTCTCAGTCTCCGCTCTAATTCATCCCAAAGGTGTTCTATCAGGTTGAGGTCAGGACTCTGTGCAGGCCGGTCCAGGTCATCCACACCAGACTCTTCCATCCATGTCTTTATGGACCTTGCTTTGTGCACTGGTGCACAGTCATGTTGGAAGAGGAAGGTTCCAGCTCCAAACTGTTCCCACAAAGTTGGGAGCATGGAATTGTCCAAAATGTCTTGGTATGCTGAAGCATTCAGAGTTCCTTTCACTGGAACTAAGGGGCCAAACCCAGCTCCTGAAAAACAGCCCCACACCATAATCCCCCCTCCACCAAACTTTACACTTGGATCAATGCAGTCAGACAAGTACCGTTCTCTTGGCAACCGGCAAACCCAGACTCTTCCATCAGATTGCCAGATGGAGAAGTGTGATTCTTCACTCCAGAGAACGTTCCTCCACTCCTCTAGAGTCCAGTGGTGGCTGCTTTACACCACTGCATCTGACGCTTTGCATTGCACTTGGTGATGTATGACTTGGATGCAGCTGCTCCACCATGGAAACCCATTCATGAAACTCTCTGCACTGTTATTGAGCTAATCTGAAGGCGTTTGGAGGTCTGTAGTGATTGATTTGAAGATATCACTTTGCACTTCAGCAACCTCTGACCCCACTCTGTCAGTTTACGTGTCCTACCACTTCATGGCTGAGTTGTTCTCACTCCTAAACACTTCCATTTCCTTATAATACAGCTGACAGTTGATTGTGGAATATTCAGGAGTGAGGAAATTTCACGACTAGATTTGTTGCCAGGTTTCATCCGTATCACAGTTCCACACTGGAATTCACTGAGCTCCTGAGAGCGACCCATTCTTTCAGAAATGTTTGTAGAAACAGTCTGCATGTTTAGGTGCTTAATTTTATACACATGTGGCCATGGAAGTGATTGGAACACCTGATTCAGATAATTTGGATGGGTGAGCAAATACTTTTGGGAATATAGTGTACTAACAAAGCAAAATGATATATTTTTTTCTCTGCTCCACTTCATTTAAAATTACTGAGATAGCTGTGTTTGATTTTTTTTCTTCCTCTCTCTCTGTTACTCAACATTTGACATGTCCACAAGTAAACCTGTTGAGCACCTTTGCATATCAGCTAACCGTCACCTCCTTATATAATAAGGATTTAGGCTAATTAATCAGCAGCGGGAGCGCGCTGCCAATATAAACATTTCACACATTCTCACGATCAAAACAAAGTTCTACTTGGCATTCTTCAACCAGGGTAGGTTTTTAGCAAGGATGTGATTTGTGTGCAAATCAACTTACTGATTTACAAAGGTTTCAAGAATGTGGTCTACTGGCAGAGGCATTTGAATCTGAACCTGACATCTCATCGGTGATGTCTCAGAACAATGTATTTGATGTATGGTGGCAGAGATGCTCAGCTTATGCACAAACCACAGTCTGCAATCAGACTTCACAGAAGAAGCAAACAACCTGCAAGTTACTGTTTTAGGTTTAGTACATTCTTTGACCAGCCACGTCTTTTTGCCAAGTTTGATGCAAATCAGACATTTTTGTTGACATAATCAAAGAACAGAGAGACAGAGTTTGATTGGAGCTCACAGAAAAAAATAATAGAAAAAATGAATTAATGGAATGCGTGTATCAAAAGACACAAAAGTCTGAAATCCTCTGCAAATCTGTGGCTGTTCATTTAGTTTTCAGTTCACAGTTCAACAGTCAGATGCAGTGATAGGGTGGAGAGTCATTAGTTTTCTTGAAAAACACACAGGTTTTAACTTGCAAGATAATGCCAAACCACATCCTGCATGTTGTACAGCGGTGTGGCTCTGTAGTTTACAGCCTCACTGTTAGACTGACCTGTGTGCAACCCAAACTTATCACCCATTTAGACAGCTGGTGCGTTATGAAACAAGAAATATGACGAAGGAGCTAGACAGTTAAAAAAAAAAAAAAAACATGCAAGAATGTGCAGTAGCAGGTCTCTTTTCTCTTTCCAGGTGCTTCTGGTGTTTTTTTTTAAAAGAGGAGGGAAAGCCACATTGTGGTTAAAGTGACAGTTGCTCCTTAGAACAAATTCAGCAAAAAGCAGAGACATTTCCATTTCCTTCTTTGAGTATGTCTTGGCTTCATTTTTAGCTAAAGACTGGATACAGTCCTGCTGCTTTGAACACAGTTTAAAACAGCTCTTCACTTGACTTCATACATGCTTCCTGCTTTTTTTCAAATATTGTTTTTACTTCACAAGAAAGAAGGTAACTTTTCACAAAATGCTTAGGAATTTCCTGAACAAAAATTGTTTGAGGAGGTTTTCAGGGGGTTAAATAAATGAAAAGGGAACTTTTCTCAGTTTGATGGCTTATTACAGGGTCCAGTCACTACGTGTAGCGTATTCTTTATGTTTGTGTTTTAGTTGCTCTTGGTCACAGTTAGCAGGATTAGATTTTTTGGTGTTTTAATAAGTCCCAGAGAGCTGGGATCGTTTCCAGAAAGATCCACGTGACCCTGCACGGGACTAAGCAGGTATAGATAATGGATGGATCTTCTGGTTGAAATGTTTGTTT
The DNA here is from genome assembly GCA_018398805.1 of Hirundichthys speculiger. NCBI lineage: Eukaryota > Metazoa > Chordata > Actinopteri > Beloniformes > Exocoetidae > Hirundichthys > Hirundichthys speculiger. Next base: position 383,374 of record JAGFBZ010002373.1, on the reverse strand, counting down.
TGGTACATGGTCAGTAGTAGCTGTTTATGACAAATGTCCAATGGGGGGCAGCAACAGTTTGTGGGATCAAAGAGAAGAGAGTTGAACTGTTCTGGGACATTCTGCAGCTTCACTGCTGGATGTTTCAAACAACATCATGTTGGTATGTTTTATAAATGATCTTATATTGATGAGAACTATTCAGCACATGAAAACAGTGGCATTATCTGTGGCTTCGGAGCTTTTTAAAAGTTACCTAGATGAATTTATCAAAGTTAGTCTGTTTGGTTTTGAGCTTGATAGAGAATGAAGATACAAAATTTGAAAGAAGTGGACATTTAGGAAGGTTTTAAGTTATATCATGGAACATTTTGGGCTTGATGTCGTGGCACTAATAACAGTAGCTAAATGTTGTAAGGCATTAAGTTACCATTATATTTGTAGATGAATAATGTTTTCTTGAGTCCGTCCTTTCAGTTGGATGGCTTCATATCATTTTTTAAGCACTCTTTATTTTGTATCAGATTGCTCTGAATCCCTGAGACAGTAAAGCAGCCCCAAACATCACATTTCCATTCACCATGCTTCAGTGCATGTATGAGGCACTCCTGAAACAATATTTATGGTTTCTAGCATCCATGTTAACTCTTAGTATACGAACAATTCTACCTGAGGTTCCTCTGTCAAGAACAAATTGTTACAATGTTTTATTTTATTTTCATGGGAAACTGTAGTTTTGCTGCTCTGATGTCTCTGGCTTGAGCTCCAATATAGTCCTTCACATGGCTGCTGATTTGCAGATCTGTCGGTATATGTGACTGTTTATCAATAGCTTTAATTAACTAAAAGATAAAAGTATGCCCATGTTGCATCAGATCAAAATAGGTTCATTCTTAACAACAGACCAGTTGATCAGAGGAGACGTAATGAAACTATTTTATTTGTGGTAAAGACAGATGACCAGTCAATCAGAGAAATCCTTGTTTAATGACACATTTGTACAAAAGCTGACTTTGAGTTTTCTGTCCGCCTCCATTATGCCCACTCACTGGTGCATCCTGGCTGACCACCCTTCTACCTTCTCTCAGCCCCTCCAGTGTAATTCTGCTTTTTCCATTTATGGATAGCTGTCTTTTTCATTCTGTTGAACTGCATGCTGATTAAACCATGCTGCTCTGATCAGCCTGGCCCAAATCTAGAGGTTTGGCCAAGAACCAAACATCTCTCCTAGTCCCCTCAGTCCATATGACTGAACCAATAAGCAGTGTTTGAAGAAAGCAGTTCAAGCTTTTGTTGCATTATTTGTTGCAGATGTGTACTAATGATTACATACTGGAAGATAAAAGACTGAATTTCAGAAAGTGACCCAAATACATACCACAGGACTCAGATAACTGTAAGAACACAAAGTAATGTTTAAGAATGATTGCAGACAGGAAGAAAAAAAGATACTCATTATAGGAAAGTAACAGCAAATAAAATACTATGACAAAAGGGAAGCCAGTGAGAAATCAAAATGAAGTTTAATATGGTAAACAAGAAAAACAACAAAGCAAAATGGTGCACAAACCAGTCAACCAAGGAAACATGCTGGAACAACCACTGGCCTGATGCTGAAGGCTGAGAAGTACAGACGCTGAAACCAGGAAGACTGACGAACAAACAAAGGCAGGATTTGGGCTGAAACATTCAGACCATTGCACAGCTGAAGAAAATCAATCAAAGTGCCAGAAAATAAAGAATAAATAAATAAGACGACATCAAAATCGGAAGAAGTAACTAAAGAAACACAGAAGAAGACGGATGAGAATACAGTGATCCCTTGCCATTTTGCGGTTCAAGTTCCGCGGTTTTAATTATTCGCAGATTTTTTTCAGAAATATATAATATAATTTTAAAAAATTTTTTAAATCGCGGAAACATCAGAGGATGTTGTGCGCGTTCTCTCACAGTGAAGAAATGCTGTGAGCCAGCCTGGCCCCTTTAAGAAGGTGGCCTTATGGGTAATGTAGTATGTGTGTCGTGGGACGGCAGGTCCCCATTAACCGCGAAAAATAAGGGATCACTGTACACAGAGAAACCTTTAACAAAAAACATGTAACAGGAAACTCAAAGATAAACAAAACCGAGAATCATATTTTTCCTAACACCAAGTTCTGAAGAGGCCCTGCGATGGACTGGCGACCTGTCCAGGGTGTACCCCTGCCTTTCGCCCGTAGACAGCTGGGATAGGCTCCAGCGGATCCCCGTGACCCTTCAAGGATGAAACGGGTATGGAAGATGGATGGATGGAAGTTCTGAAGAAATGAATTCCTCCTAGAAATTCTTGACACATTACAGTTTAATACACAAGGCGTCTATGTTCCACCCCCATTCCTCTACACAATAACCTTATTTATATAGAAAGACACACAGTTTACAGCCAACAGAACATTTAATGTATTGATTATCCATATTACATGGTAAGACAGTTCAGTATGTAATAGCTTCTGTTGCTTATGGGCCACATGAGATGAAACTCACTCCATCATGTCAAAGAAAAGACTTAATGTGATGTTCTATGTACAGAAATTTAAGGTGGATGAAAATGTGTACAATTTCCAGTTTATTCGGTCGTCAAATAGTCAACTTTAGAGCTTTTTAAAGACTATTGAATTGCATGTTGCTACACCAAGAGTTTCTGTATCAGTCATATCTGATCTATTCTTATCTACCTCCTAAGTGGAGTGTCACATATAAGTGAATTCATTTGCCTAAGGTTGAAAAACTATTTGTCCTGTCTCTAATGTTACAGATTACTAGACATGATGTCCAGTAAGACCTAAGACCTGACTTGGACTCAAGGTTTGCGACTCGTGAGCAGTCTTCTTATCATGTAATTGTTGTTTTTCTAATCTTCAGTCATTTGGTGAGGTAAAAGGGAAACTTAGCACATATGGTCAGGCGTCGCTACTAAACTACGGTAATTAAAACTAAATCCATAGTTCATATGCCCATTGATTTTAATTTAATTTTAATTTATTTTTTAAAAACTTAAAAAGGAATATCAGTTTAGAGCCATTTCTTGCAGAACATCCTTCATGTAGAATCCTGCATGTCATTGCAGTATTACTTCTATATTACGCCACCATATCTGCAGGAAGCACAATATATTGTGCATTTAAAAAAAAACAAACTGTCAGCATACTTAATATTGCTCTGTACTGCAGAAACACAATACCTGTATTTATGACTCAAGTATAATATAGTACTGTAGTGTACTTAAAAGGTTTTTTTTTTCCTTTCACACAACTGCAGGGTTTTCATAAAGGCACTTACATATAAATTGTCATATACTGAAAATGTTTGCTTTATCAGCTGCTTATCAGCCAGATAATGGGGTCAGAATGGGGTCAGCTGAAAGAGCTTGTGGGCATTTTAACATCGTGACCCTTCCTCTCCTCTCCCCTCACGTAACAGCCACCTCATCAGGATGCTTAATTGCGACTCATCACAAGGTGAGTTTAAAAAAAAAAAAGCACTGCAGAAATCCCTCCAAATCAGGTTTGAGGGGATATTTTTAAATGTCAGAATGGATGACTCCAGTGAACTGGGAGTGGATCTTCCATTTGGCGATAATGTTTACATGATGTCTACATTACTAGACCCGTCATTCTGCCTCTTCTGCCTGGAGCAAGATGTCCAAGGGCCAGATGAAGCTAAGACTGAAGTGAAGGTAGATGATGACAGCTTCAAACCCTTCCCAAACACATGAACAACACATTATAAGAACATGATTAAAAACAAAAATTAAATAATTTATTAACTTTACAGCCTATTTTAACTTTACCTCTGTGTATATCTGGATATATTATAATTATATTATTCTATTTTACTACTGTCTTTATAACTAAATGCAGATTTACTGAATTTTTTTCAGAGCTTGTCTTGGCTGAGGCACAGAAGATCACCATACCAGACAGCAGTAGTGGTGACGATGATGAGGAACCATCACCTTCTGCTAAAACTCTGTCTTTTTTTTGGTTGCCGGAAAAAAAAGCACCTGAAAAAAAAAAAAAGCACCAGGAAAAAAGTACAGTCCATGGATCATATATGAAGACTGAGCTCATTCGCTATATTCAGGTATCGGTTGAAGAAGAAGTGGACTGTCTGGAGTTCTGGAAAAGGCATGAAAAAGTCTTCCCTAGGTTGCATCTGCTGGCTATGAGAGTGCTTGCTGTGGCTGCCTCCAATGGTATTTAGCCATGAAAGCATTATCATGTGGGCTTAGTGCAAAGACACTGTCACTGATGTTTTTGAAATGCAACCATTGTATTGACTAACCCTTTTTCCATGACATAGATCATGTTTAAAAGTTTGTTACCATAAATGTTTTGTGGCTAAGGCTGATTGGTCACAAGGCTTTCAAGTGGTAATTGTTTTATTTATTTATTTTTTTTAATCTTTGCAATTGTTAAATGACAATAAGAAAATTGTCAGAGCTTTTTCTCTGGGATTAGAGTTATAACTCTAGAGCAATAAGTCATTTGATTTTGTGCGTGATTGATTGCAATAAAGCTCTTAATCATTTGATTTCTTCTTCCTGTTAGTGGAGAATCTTAAATTGTATTGTATATGCCTCTTCAATCCCATGTGCCAAAAGAATGAAGAGCAGCCCTCTAAACTTTATTTCTTAAGTAACATTATCTTTTGTCATCCTGAGGTTGGTAGAAGAACATAGCGCAGAGCGTGCTTCAAAATTGAGTATAAATCAATAGTGACTGCGGCATCTCTGCGACAAGCTGACGGTGACACATTGCGAGAGTATACACAGCCCTTTAGATTTTCAAGTTATGATACATTTTCACATTATATATTGACTGTATCTGAAGATATCAAAGATATTTTAGATTTAAAGGCAGATATACAATGATGCCATATACAATACAATGATTTCCATTTTATTATTGCATACTAGGTCATCAAATTGGTGTCAGTTGAGTCTGGCAACTCAGTTGCCTGTAGGGATTTTTAAGGTCCAGCAGGTGTCAGTATTTAGTGACACAGTGTCAACACAGTTTGGCAATGTGTTGAAACGTTCCATGACACGTCATCAACTCATCACAAAAAAAAACTTAAATCCAAAAAATGGGGTGAAGAACAAGATGACGCGCAGACTAACATGGACGACAATGGACAGCAAAGAGAAAGGGAGTGACAGGACTTATAAACACACAGGAACAAACGAGAGGCAGGTGTGAACAATCAGGCTGACAAGGGGGAGGAAGAAAAGCTGAACACCACGAAGACAAGACAGACCTTCAAAGTAAAACAGGAAGCACTGGAGACATGGGGAGATGCCAACTTGACAAAACACACAGCCTATACAGAAAATCAGTCATGGCTGACCCGGGCCATGACAATTTCTTTCCAAATTGTTTTTTTTTTTCTTTGTATGCGATAATCACCACAAACCCATAATGTATGTATTATGCACCACATAATGTATAAACATGTATGTAAACATATACATTCCACTTCTTATGTGTGCATACATGGAGTTTAAGACCATTGACTTCACTGGAGTGTTTGTAATTTGCACATGTGCAGTGTCATAAACAGCTTTGAAACAAATTTGATTGGTTTTTATACAGTATTCAGTATTCATTACAGAAAACATCGAGAACACTATACAGTCAACTGTCTCACTGACTAAAGCAGATTTAGTCTCTCGTTCATCACCTGATTACATTGCCAGCCAGGAAAGCCCCTTTAGAACAAGTTCTATTTCTTCTGATCTTTGAATTACTAATATGTTGCAACCTAAAAGTAATTTAAATAATTTACATTTCATAAATCTGAAAAGATTTAAGTTTTCAGTTAGGAGTATATTTGTATTTCATTGTGTTTCAAATTTGGACAATATCTGTGAATCATTCCAAGTTTTTGTATAATTGTCAAGAGGTCATAGTTCAAACTGGCTGATGATGTCATCAGCAGGTGCAGGGGCTAGACCAAAAAAAAAAAAAAAAAAGAAACCAGAACAATGTTACCAGAGTCGGTAGAGCCAAAAAGTATCAACCTATTGCAAGCTGTGAAATTTGCTGTGCTTCTTGCAAACTCCAAGACCGTACTGGGGAGAATAAAGTTGCCAAAAGGAAGATGAAATCAAGTCTTTTTTTAAGAATGCAACAAATACACAAGATAACACTGTACCTTTTTAATATAACCTAATTTTATTAAGCTGAAAATATAGCATAAACAGAGTTGGTCAATTTTCCTTATCAGCTTCTTCTTCTTCTTATGACTTTTCCCTGAGAGGCTCGCCACAGTGGATCAACAGTTTCTATTGCACTTTATCTCCAAATTGTCTAACCCTGATTGCTTCTCTGATGTACTACTTTCTAATCCCAGCCATTCTTTTTTAACACCTTCACCCCAACTACCTCCTGCTCCACTCTACGTCTTGGTCAGTGCTGTGTTTTATCCAGGTGCACCTCAGGCAGCCCCTTGTTCTGAAGAAACAAGACCCATTGACAACTTAACAATTCAAATGTATTAATTTAACAAACAGGAACCTCTCCAGCGTGTGGAGGAACCATACACAGTCACAGCAGTCTGCCATCTCTCCTCATGCTGGCCACCAGCTCGGTCACACGTTCCTGTTGGATGGCATCCTCTTCTTCAACTGGCATTTGTTGCAAACCAGCCAACATGTCTGTGTTGGTCATTTTGACACAAACAGCACATCTAAGCTGATCCCACAAGTGGTAGAGGTCAAGACTGCTGGAAAACCATTTCATTCTCTCCACTCCTAAATTCTGGAGGCAGTCTGTGATAAACTGCTCTCTGTGTGGACAAGTGTTGTCATGTTAGAGAAGAGGAGTTTAGTCCAAGACTAACTGATCCATGTAGCAGGTGCTGACTGTCAGAATCTGGGAGTACCAGAAGCTCATAACCGCAGTCAAAACCGACAGCAAAACCCCCTCTCAAAAAACAAACAAACAAAAAAATCTGTTTGTCATCAGCAGAGAAGCTTTGGCAAATATTTCATGGGCACAAACCATATATTCAGCTCCGCTGCTCATCCCACAAAATGCCTGTTCCAAATGTCACACCATCAATAAGGGAAATAAACAGGCTTTCCAACGAAACATTGTTCCAAAAAAAAATTATCTACCACAACCAAATTTCTTTAATTTTTGTGCTTAGTTTTTAATTTTGTGTCTGATAGACCATATGATTTGAGTACCAAATCTCAATAAAGCAACACTGCATTTTTATTTAAAACCTTTATATAAGCAAACATCTGGAAAGTTGTATTTTCCAGCCTTCAAATTCAGTGAGTTGTTTTCACCTAAAAGGGGGCGGGGCATTACGCTGAAGCAAAGTGTGGACATCTGTTAACATGGTAATATAACAATCTTCCAAATATGAATTTAAAAAAGAGTAGAAAACAATAAATGTTGTATAAAAAGGAAATGTTCCAGATCCAAAATTGACCACATGAGCAAACTGAAAAACACACAAAAAAAGAGTATGCTTCAAAGTAGGATTTGATCTACTGGTTATGAAGACTGGCATGAACTTGCCTAATCTGCACACAGGAGTATCTGCCTCTGTCAGTGTGCACGCCACATCAAGTTTTACCTCAGGAAGCTTAGCTCCCAAATATAAATGTTTGCACTCTATACAACCCCACCAAGCTCTGCTGGGATTAATTGGGATTTATAATCAGAAATTCCAGTCTGGAATCTGTTATTTTATAGAAATCGGGCAACCTTGTCATATTTGTCCTTGTGGCTTTTATTTTGAAATTTACATTTTAATGCAATAGATGAAATTCTTCAGTAGCCAAAAAGATGTTGATAATAACTTTAGAGCTGCTTTAGATACAGACTTCCTCAAAGTACGTACATATCGACTAACTTGCTGGATGATGATCTTTTGGGAACTCTTATGCGGCTCATCCTCTTATTACATCCTTATATGGTCTTAAAAGAGGTTTCGCTCCTTCAACTTTTTCTTTTATCTGTTGTGAGGTTACCAAAGGGAATCCATCACATCAGGGCCTGTTTACAGTTCAAGCTGTCAGTTTTAATTGAGATTACTGTCTTCCTTTTCTGCTCTGTTCGCTTTAGTTTTGTCTGTAATCTGTTTCAAGGCTGCAGATTAGATTGTGGACACACCACTGAAAGGTCCTGTCTGATGAAATGGGGGTTAGGTTGATTTCACAAACAGTAGCAATTGTACACTCCTTGTCAGGAAAGTTCTTTATAGTTGTAATAGTTACAACTCCCTTTGGAGTTGGGTTGCTGCCATTTGTCTTGCAACCATAATTTAAGACCTGCAGTTAATGACAAGCTGTTTCCTCTCCATCCTTTGAAGTGCAGCTACAGAGTCTTCAAAGTGATGTTTTACAGTTCAGAATTACTTGCCATTTTGTGAAAAATACACTGTACATTTTAGGGACAATTAAAACCATATGTTCTGAGAGGTATTATGGGAGACAATCTGTTGTACCGCCGCTGCATTCTGTCTTGTATTCTTTGTCATAGTATATTCTCCACATATATAGTCAGTTTGTGAACTCTGTTTCATGTTTCTCTTGCATCTAGTTCACTCTTGCTATCTATAATTTTCCTGTTTAATTTTTGAAAGTATTTCTTTTTTGTGCATTTCATCTGGTTTTGCTTTTCGAGCTTACCTGCACCACACCTGTTTTGGGTTCTTCTGATTTCATCACTGCTGTTCCCACCTAAACCTGTTTACCCGCAGTCATCATCTCCCTTTGTACAAATACTTTGCTCTTGTTCGATGACTCCTTTTTATTCCTTTGTTTGATTGGAAATTTAAGGTCTTTATCTATCTGCCTTTCGTGTTCTCCATTTGGAGTCCTGACAGAGCTTCAAACAATTCAATCATGTCAGTTTTACAAGGTCGGAGGTCAGAGCGCAGTGGCCTGACTTAAATATTTCCAATACTTTAATGCAGTGAGTGTGGTTGTTCTCATGGTGATGGCTTATTACAGTTGTACAAGGTACCATGTGTTATCAATGAATTACATGCACCAGATTATCAATTAATTTTGTTTTTTTTGTGAATCCTTGTTAAATTTTGATGGTCTACATAGATTGTTTTGGCTGTTATTGAAAAGCCCTGGGTGTGTTTTCATGCACACATCAGTGATACAAATTGATCAATTGATGGGAACATAGCCTGGAATTCCGTGTGAGGTTTTGCTTGTTGATATTCTTCCCTGTTTTGTCCTTACCCTCACTCTAAATTGGCACCTTCTAAGTCAGAGGGAGTTTGCATCGTCGCTTCAAAACCGGAAGTTTACATGACATGCAAAAGCCCCAAATGCAGCGGTAACGACCAGTTCCAAACAGTGCTCCCACCCAGTGGTTACCATTTTCAGGGCACTTGTGTTTCCCCTATTTCAAAAAGTCTCATACCTTAGAATTTTCTTTTCTTAGATACAGTCAAGGAAAAAATTATTAGACCACCATTTTTTCTTCACTTTCTTGTTCATTTATCAGTTTCATTTAATACCTGGTACCACTAAACGTCGTCATGTGACTAAAACAGACAGAAAAGAAAACACTGAATGCATAAAAGCAGTGTTTTTGGAAGTACAACGTTATAGCTATTGATGTAAAAACTTAAGTGATTTAGGTTATAATCAAGAAAACCATGGAAAATGGTAAGATATCAGCTCTTAAATAAAACTCTTATGAGCAATCTTTGTGGTTATCGTTATGTTTGTCCAAACAAATGTACCCTTAGTTGTACCAGGCATTAAAATGAACAAGATAATAATTTTTTCCATGACTGTATATGTAACTTGAAGCAACTTCTTGGCCCAGGAAGGTTTATGAATACAGTCCCTGTCTTATTTTTATGACGACATATGATGATCATGCCATAGAATCAAAATAATTTTTCATCCAGTAAACGGTGTGCCGTTTAACCTTCACACCAACTGCTGGGGAATTTATGGCATTTTCATGCATCTTCTTGAAGCCTTAAAAAACTTCTTAGCCAACAGATTTTTATCTCTAAATTAACAAGGGATTTTTTTCTAACTAAAACAATGATGGGTCTGTGTTTCAAGTGGCTGATACAGGCTCTTGTGAGCTTCTTTTAAAGGTTTTGGGAGGAAGTGTACTTGACAGAAAACTCAGGGAAAATTCATCCCCTGAGTCGACAAAACATACACTTAATTTAAACGGATACTAAGCAAAAAAATTCAATAAAACACAACATATTGACTCGTACTAAAGTACGCCCTCTCAGTCATGTCTTATGACCCTGTAGAATTGTGTGTTGGCATATTTCTCATCCAGTTTCATCCATTACTTTCCAGGAAAGAGGAGAACAGACAAATTTGAAATGCTGACTTTACAGACACCAGCCTCTTTTAATCAGACCCTTTGGCTCTAGAATACATCTGATTTTCCATAGTGTTGGAGAATTGAAAGTACTGACATATATATATATATATATACATATATACATATATATATATATATATACATACACACACACACACATATATATATATATATATATATATATATATATATATATATATATATATATATATATATATATATATATATATATATATATATATATATATATATATATATATATATATATATATATATATATATATATATATGTACATATATTAGGGCTGTCAATTTCTCAAAATACACACGTGGACAAAATTGTTGGTACCCCTCAGTTAAAGAAGGAAAAACCCACAATTCTCACTGAAATCACTTGAAACTTACAAAAGTAACAATAAATAAAAATTTATTGAAAATCAAATAATCAAAATCAGCCATCACTTTTGAATTGTTGATTAACATAATTATTTAAAAAAAACAAACTAATGAAATAGGGCTGGACAAAAATGATGGTACCTCTATAAAAGATTGAAAACTATTTGACCAGAGTGACATGATTAACTCAGGTGTGTGCTTTAATTGACATCACAGGTGTTTCCAAACTCATAATCAGTCAGTCTGCCTATTTAAAGGCAGACAAGTAGTCACTTTGCTGTTTGGTGAAAAGGTGTGTACCACACTGAACATGGACAACAGAAAGTGAAGGAGAGAATTGTCCCAGGACATCCGAAAAAAATTATAGACAAACATCTTAAAGGTAAAGGCTATAAGACCATCTCTAAACAGCTTGAAGTTCCTGTGACAACAGTGGCTCATATTATTCAGAAGTTCAAGACCCACGGGACAGTAGCCAACCTCCCTGGACGTGGCCGCAAGAGGAAAATTGATGACAAATTGAAGAGATGGATCGTTCGAATTGTATCCAAAGAGCCCAGAACAACCTCCAAAGAAATTAAAGGTGAACTCCAAGGCCAAGGTACATCAGTGTCAGATCGCACCATTCGTCGTTGTTTGACCCAAAGTGGACTTCATGGGAGATGACACCACTGCTGAAAAAAAATCATAAAAAAGCGAGACTGGAATTTGCAAAAATGCATGTTGACAAGCCACAAAGCTTCTGGGAGAATGTCCTTTGGATAGATGAGACCAAACTGGAGCTTTTTGGTAAGGCACATCAACTCTATGTTCATAGACTCAAAAACCAAGCATACGAAGAAAAGAACACTGTCCCTACGGTGTGAAACATGGAGGAGGCTCAGTAATGTTTTGGGGCTGCTTTGCTGCATCTGGCACAGGGTGTCTTGAATGTGTGCAAGGTAAAATGAAATCTGAAGACTATCAAGGCATTCTGGAGAGAAATGTGCTGCCTAGTGTCAGAAAGCTTGGTCTCAGTCGCAGGTCATGGGTCTTCCAACAGGACAATGATCCAAAACACACAGCCAAAAACACCCAAGAATGGCTGAGAGAAAAACGTTGGACTATTCTAAAGTGGCCTTCCATGAGCCCAGATCTGAATCCCATTGAACATCTGTGGAAGGAGCTGAAACATGCCATTTGGAGAAGACAGCCATCAAACCTGAGACAACTGGAGCAGTTTGCTCATGAGGAGTGGGCCAAAATACCTGTTGACAGCTGCAGAACGCTCATTGACAAATACAGAGATTGTTTAATTGCAGTGATTGCCTCAAAAGGTTGTGCAACAAAATATTAAGTTATGGGTACCATCATTTTTGTCCAGCCCTATTTCATTAGTTTGTTTTTTTTAAATAATTATGTTAATCAACAATTCAAAAGTAATGACTGATTTTGATTATTTAATTTTCAATACTTTTTTATTTATTGTTACTTTTGTAAGTTTCAAGTGATTTCAGTGAGAATTGTGGGTTTTTTCCGTCTTTAACTGAGGGGTACCAACAATTTTGTCCACGTGTGTAATTAATCAGATTGATCGCACGACTGTCAATAGTTAATCATGATTAATCGCAAATTAATCGCATATTTTTATCCTTTCTAAATCTACCTTATACAGATCTTTTTCAAGTTGTATTACTCTTATTAATACGAGTCCTGACTAGAACCAGGAAATATGACCATATTAGTCCAGTTCTGAGGTCTCTGCCTTCCTGTCACTCAGAGAATAGACTTTAAAACAGCTCTACTTGTGTTCAAGTCTCTTCGTGGCTCCAAAGTCCATCTCTGACATGTTAGATCCATATGAACCAACCTGGACTCTGAGAACCTCAGGTAGTGGTCCCCTGCTGGTGTCCAGAGTCAGGACTAAACAAGGTGAAGCTGCATTTCAGTTTTATGCTCCTAAAATCTGGACCAGTCTTCTAGAAGATGTGAGACAGACCTGAACTCTAAAAATGTTCAGATCCAGACTGAAAACAGTTCTGTTTAGATGTGAAGAGAGATTGAGGGTTAAGGGAGGAATTGGAATTCACCCTAAATTCTGATCCATTCTTTCTTGCAAAACAGCTCGAGTTCAGTGAGGTTGGATGGAGAGCGTTTGTGAACAGCAGTCTTCAGCTCTTTCCACAGATTCTGGATTGGATTCAGGTCTGGACTTTGACTTGGCCGTTCCAACACCTGGATACATTTATTTGTGAATCGTTCCATTGTAGATTTGTCTTTATGTTTTGGATCATTGTTCTGTTGGAAGATAAATCTCCGTCCCAGTCTCAGATCTTCTGCAGACTCCAACAGGTTTTCTTCCAGAATGGTCCTGTATTTGGCTCCATTCATCTTCCCATCAATTTTAACCATCTTCCCTGTTCCTGGTGAAGAAAAGCAGGCCCAAACCATGATGCTGCCACCACCCTGTTTGACAGTGGCGATGGTGTGTTCAGGGTGATCAGCTGTGTTGCTTTTACGCCAAACATATTGTTTTGCATTGTGGCCAAAAAGTTTGATTTTGGTTTCATCTGATCAGAGCACCTTCTTCCACATGTTTGGTGTGTCTCCCAGGTGGCTTGTCACAAACTTTAAACAAGACTTTTTATGGATATCTTCCATAAAGGCCAGATGTGTGCAGTGTACGACTGATTGTTGTCCTATGGACAGACTCTCCCACCTCAGCTGTAGATCTCTGCAGTTCATCCAGAGTGATCATGGGCCTCTTGGCTGCATCTCTGATCAGTCTCCTCCTTGTTCATGATGAAAGTTTAGAGGGACGGTCAGGTCTTGGTAGACTGCAGTGGCCTGATACTCCTTCCATTTCAATATGACTGCTTGCTCAGTGCTCCTTGAGATGTTTAAAGCTTGGGAAATCTTTTGTATCCACATCCAGCTTTAAACTTCTCCACAACAGTATCTGGGACCTGCCTGGTGTGTTCCTTGGTCTTCATGATGCTCTCTGAGCTTTAAACAGAACCCTGAGACGATCACAGAGCAGGTGCATTTATACGGAGACTTGATTACACACAGGTGGATTCTATTGATCATCATCAGTTATTTAGGACAACATCAGATCATTCAGAGATCCTCACTGAACTTCTGGAGTGAGTTTGCTGCACTGAAAGTAAATGGGCCAAATATTGCACGCCCCACTTTTCAGTTTTTTATTTGTTAAAAAAAGTTTTTAAAATAGCCAATAAATTACGTTCCACTTCACGATTGTGTCCCACTTGTTGATTCTTAACAAAAAACTAAAAATGTATATCTTTATGTTTGAAGCCTGAAATGTGGCAAAGGGTTAAAAAGTTCAAGGGGGCCGAATACTTACGCAAGGCAATGTGTATATACGTATATATTAGGGCTGGGCAACGATTAAAAATTTTAATTGCGATTAGTCGCATTATTTCCCTGATTAAACACGATTAATCGCACTGTATACGCAAAATCAAATAATGAATTCAAAAGTAGTGTAAAATGCACTTTTATTGAAATGTTCTGCTGCCATATGAACTAAAGTGTCATAACATTTGTTCAAACACTTTTAACATCAGCACTTGTCAGTAACACATATTTAGTGTAAATCTCATCTTAAAAAATGTAAAACAAAATAAAGCTTATTGCCACTGCCAGGGCAATCAATGTCATCCTGTTTTTATAAAAAAATAAAAAAAAGTTTACAAACAAAATCCAACAAAATGATTGTGGCTCAGCACAATCAGAACATTAAAACAGGTAATTTCTGAGGTAACAGCAGAAACTTTTAATGGGGAGTTCAACTTGGCAGTTGTTACAAATAACCTTGTTTCTGTCAAATCCTCCGTCTGGGAGAATTTTAAAATGAAAATGTCCATGTTAAAGTTCAGTTACTTTACCAATCCATTCATTCTTTCCATTTTCAATTGTCAACCAAAAAAAAAAAAAAAAATTTAAAAGCGACATTTTATTTAAAAAATGAAAAAAAAAGCCTGTTTTTTATATTTCAATTTTAGACTTGGATCAAAATTACGAAATTAAAAAACGGGCCACAGAACTGAATTTGTTTTATAAATCGAGGACTGGACTTTCTGTCATTACACACCTGTGCCACTAGATGGAGCCGCACTGAAGTAACCAGTAAGAGAACAGCAGACAGTGAACACATGGAGCAGATCTGATGTAACATGGAGGGAATGACGCAAATGTTTTGTTGCAGAATTTTCTTTTTTAGACAGACAGACTTGTTAATATTGCTACCTGAGTTGCTACCCTAACTATAAAGTACACAGATTTTTACCATTCTCCATGTCTGTTTTAGCTTTCCGCATGTTTACCTGCTAATTCTCTTACGGTTCCGCAGCAGCCAGTAACAGACTTTTCAAAGCAAAAAAGCATGTGAGTCTGTGGATATTCTCATTTATCCAGGTCAATTCCATTCTCGCAACAATTGAATCATATGCAACTGGACTTAGATTTGTCTAGAAGACGTTTCGCCTCTTATCCAAGCCTCTTATCAGTTCTCAACGCATCGGTCTGACCAGTCTGCACTAGTCAGACAACAAGTGGAGTATGACTCAGGTTTTTAACCTCTGTGGGGGTGTGCACCCACCACTTTCTAAAGACAATACTTCTGTTAGTGGAGTTTCGCTGGACCCTTTGTTTGGGTCAGGAGAGACACACCAGTGAAAGGACAGTCGTTAGGGGTGAGTGGGGCCACTGGTGGACAACAGTCATTAGGCATGAGGTCTGGTTACCAGTGAACGACTGTCGTTATGTTTCTTTGAGCAACTTGAGTTTAGTTTGGGGCAGTCCTTGTTATTCAGTCTCTTAGGAACAGTAGCGAGGGCTGCGTTGTAAATGGGAGATAGATGGACTCTTAAGCCACCTACCCTGTTTAGAGACGGCTTCTCTATTTTAACGTAGATGGATTCTTTTATTCCTTACTCAAACCATCTGTCCTCTCTGTCCAAGATTTTCATGTTTTTGTCCTCAAAAGAGTGAGCCTTCTCCTTTATATGTACATAAACAGCAGAAACTGGACCCGAGGAGTTCACCCTTCTGTGTTGAGCCATGCGTTTGTTTAGTGGTTGTTTGGTTTCCCCAGTGTATCTTTGCATTCCTCACTGCATTGGGCAGCATATACCAATTTTTTTTTTTTTGCGTGTGGGGTACCCTGTCTTTGGGATGTACTAGTTTTTGCCTGAGTGTGTTACCTGGTTTGAAACACACAGGAATTTGGTGTTGATTAAAAATTCTCCTGAGTTTTTCAGACACCCCGGACACGTAGGGTATGACAATGTTCCTGCGCTTGTTCCCATCCTCAGCCCTCTCTGAGATATTGTTCTTGTTGGATCGTTTTGTTCTGTAGAATGTCCAGCTAGGATAGCCGCAAGTTTCCAACGCCCTCCTCACATGTTTGTGTTCCTGTTCCTTTGCCTTTGTGGTAGGAACATTATCAGCCCTGTGCTGTAGGGTTCTGATAACTCCCAATTTGTGCTCCAGAGGGTGATGTGAGTCGGACAGAAGATATTGGTCTGTGTGTGGGTTTTCTGTATACCCCAATGTGGAGGCTCCTGTTCTCATCCAAGTGTACATCACAGTCTAAGAAGGGAAGGTGGTTGTCATTAACATCTTCTCTAGTGACCTTGATGTTCTTGTCCACTGAGTTGATGTGCTCAGTAAAAGCATCTAGTTCCTGGGATTTGATTTTCACCCATGTGTCATCCACATATCTGAACCAGTGGCTTGGCGATGTACCCTTGTACATCGTCATCCACATATCTGAACCAGTGGCTTGGTGACGTACCCTTGTACGAGCTCAGCGCCTTTTGTTCTACTCTTTCCATATAAAGGTTTGCCACAATGGGGGATACTGGTGACCCCATAGCACAGCCATGTTTCTGTCTGTAAAAATTGCCGTTAAACTGGAAGTATCTGGTGTTAAGGCACAACTCCAGTAACTGGCAAATTTGTTCTGTATTGAGATTTGTTCTGTCCTGTGTAAGATGATGCCTCACCATTTCCACTGCTTCCCTGATTGGGATGCAAGTGAATAAGGATGCTACATCATATGATACCATGGTTTCATCCAGTTCCAGCCTTACACCCTGGATTTTGTCTGCAAATTCATGCGAGTTTTGTATGTGGTGTGGTGTGTTACCCACCAGAGGAGCTAAAATGTTAGCTACATGCTTTGCAATATTGTATGTCACTGAGTTTATGCTACTGACGATGGGTCTGAGTGGGACCCCTTCTTTATGGATTTTGGGGAGTCCATATAGACATGGAATGCAGTGGCGGCTGGTGAAAAAAAATCTTGGTGGGGCTGGTGTGCCAACATTTTCCCCTGCCTAATCTAGCATAAGCATTAAAATGAACAGTCGGAAAATGACAACAGGTCCACAATAATAATTTAATTTCAGTTTCCAGTTTCAAATAAGAAGTAACAATTTACAGCTATATTAGACTTTATGCTATCAAATACTATACAATCAAGGGGTAAATTGTCCCTCCGAAAGGATGCTGTGCAGCCTCTCCAATAAGACACCAGCTGTTGAATCTGCAGCTGTTGGGTAGCTTGATGAATCAATAGAACCACTCCTGTACAGTATATTGTTGGGTCCATCAATGTACCTCAGTACCAGGACTAGCTGACATCATGTCCTCACATTGCTTATTCAAAAGCACCACAACATTTAACACAATTGATTATCTTGGATAAAATATTACGGTTTTTATCTACCTCTTCATTGTGCCTTCTTTCAGTAATGTGGTGCCCATCATCTAGCTGCGTTGCTATGCTAATCTTTCCGAGCACAGCTAGCTTTATGCAGTTTTCCATGTGAACTTTGGATCTCTCATGTTTCTTGATGCGTTCAAAGAGGTGCTTTAATTTTTTTTTTCTCCCGACGTAGGACAGAGTCTGGGAGTCGCTCTACGAAATAAAACTATCGCTGGCCCTTCACGTAGCTCTAGCTCATAAACCTTCACGCATTTTACGTAGCTGTTGGGGCGACATTTCCAGCGCCCCATCGGCGTTAAATTTGGTGACGCTGATAGGCCAATTATCAATAATTTTTCCCTAGCAACCATAACCGGATTGGCTATTTAGCTGCAGGTCAGGGGCGCTTTGCCGAGCGCCAGGGCTGGACTGGGACCAAAAAATGGCCCGGGCATTTTTGATCCCTGGCGGCCCACCATACGCCAGGGCTCAAAAATGCTGGTTATTTATACGATATGCGGAAGCACATGCTGCATGTTGTATACTATGTGCACATAGTGAAGTTTCAAAAATTAAAATAAAGTGGTGTTAGTGTCACTAGTGTTACTCATGTCTACCAATTATTTATCATGCATTTCAGCAAAGCAATGTTACACTAATATTTTAACACACTTAACACTGTAAATTGGACACCAAATCTACTCAAAGCATTATTTGACAACAAAGACTAAACCACACAAACACACACACACACACACACACCCCACACACACACACAAACAGGTGATCACCTCCAAATAGCTATTCTGACCTCAATCTCGCCCTGCTGCTGGGTCTCATCTCTCTCCTCCTCCTCATCCTCCTCCTCCTCCTTCTCCCTCTCCTCGTCCGCTTCTTCTCCGACAACCACCTGTTCACTCAACGGCCCCGCGGCCCCCGCCCCCGAGCTTATGGTTGAAAACATTTCTGTGATTTTGGCACATTTTGCTGCATCCACTTTTAATTTTTTTTGTCTCCGTTCTCTGAGCTTTTCTGCTCCTCCCTTTCGCTTTTGTGCTTTTTTCTCCATTTCCATACTCATCCACGAGCCACCACACTCTCCGGTCAGGCCAAACGGCAAAATTTGGTCAGGAGGGATGGGAGGGGCGGGCCAACGAGAGCTGAGAAATTTCATTGGACTAGCCCAATGTCCGTCAAGAAAATCAACCAATGGGCCACTTCGTGTCTTCGCAAGGCCCCGTCCCGCCTCCACCCCTCCCTTCAGCAGAAAATAACGTTCATACTGCGTTCACATCAGCGCAGCACTGTAGCGCTTGTCTGATTAGCTGTCAGTGTCTCTTTCTTGAGTTTGTTGAGTGTGTGTTGTTGTCGCCCCCACCCCCTCGGAGATTTTTATGAGCCGACTACCTGTCCGTTACCGTCGCGGTCAATAAAAACTATATACTTTTTTTTTTTTTTTTATGACAGACCTCGGCCGCCCCACAGATGTGCGTCGGCCCACCGGGCATTGCCCGGTACGCCCGATGGCCAGTCCATGCCTGCCGAGCGCCCCGTGAGAGAACGATGCACTGTAGGTCGGTGGAAATTCACTGTTTAATGAGTGTCAGTTGGTGGAAATGTTGTTTAAATTATTTAAATCGCATGTAGGCACACACATATTATTAATTAATCTGATGCTGATCAAAAAAAAAAAAATAAATAAAATAGAGTAAATATTTTTCCCCTCCACAGCTGGTGGGGCGGCGCCCCAGCGCCCCCTATGGGCCAGCCGCCACTGATGGAATGGTGTCGTGTGGGTAGAGTTTGAGGTACTGAGGCCGTTCAACCGCTCCATCTTTTTATAATGCCTGTAGGCATTGTATCACCTTCTTTTTGTACCCGCTGGATGGGTCTCGCTTCAGGATTTAGTAGTGTTAGCATCATTGAGTAGTGTGGAGACTTTAGCATGGTAGTCAGTTGTATTTAGGATAACTGTGCATCGTCCTTTATCAGCTGGCAGGATTGTGATGTTTTTATCTTTGCTCAGAGCCACTACAGCTTTTCTTTCTTTGTCAGTGAGGTTCGAGGATGGAGTTTTTGCACTGGACAAACTTGCCGACACTTTGAGTCTGAGCTGCTCTGCCTCAGTCTCGTTTAGATTGTTTTTCCTTATAGCTGACTCTGTCGCCGTGATTCAACTGAGTTCAACTATAGGAATCTGTTCCGGTGTCACAGCAAAATTTAGTCCCTTGGCTAAGACTCCTTTCTCACATGGTGGGGTACCCATATGAGCAACATGCGATAACGCACGATAAAATAAATGTCGGCGTTAGAAAAATTAATGAGTTAATGCGATAATAATGCGTTAACTTGCTCAGCCGTGGTGTGTGGGTATATATGATATATAGAGATATAGAATAGATATAATATATATATATATATATATATATATATATATATATACATATACATACATACATATATATATATATATATATATATTAATATATATATATATATATATATATATATATATATATATATGCACATATACACACAGTACACACACTAACTTATTTATATAAATAAATAAACTATCGCTAAATGAAAGTAAAACTAAATTTATATTGTTCGGTGGTAAACGGACTAACATTGAGGTAAAACTGAATTTAAACAATGTGGAAATTGCAAGGGTATATGAAATTAAGTTTTTGGGAGTAATATTAGATGATAAAGTTTGTTGGAAGCCTCACATAAAACATGTAAAACAGAAATTATCCAAGTCTATTTCTATTCTTTACAAAACAAGAGATTTACTGAATAAGAGCTGCCTTCATTTGCTGTACTTTTCACTTGTGATGCCTTATATGACATACTGTGCTGAAATTTGGGGAAATACATACAAAACGAACCTAGATCCAATAATAAAACTGCAGAAAAGGGCTATTAGGATAATAAAGGGAGTTGGATACTACAAATCAGCTTTTTATAAGATCACACACATTAAAATTGTTGGACATTGTATATTGAAAAAACATTAGAAATTATGTTTTGAGTGGTAATTAAGACAATTCCCGTTTGTATTCAAAAAATGTTAAAGCTAAGGCAGGTGGTTTATAATTTAAAGGGGTTGTTAATGTTTGAAACTCACAAAGTCAGAACTAATCCAAAGTACAGATGTGTGTCAATTTTGGGTGTAAAATTATGGAATAGATTGAACGATGAAATAAAAATGTGTAATTCTATGGTAGTCTTTAAGAAGACCTTAAAATCTAATATTATCAAAAGTTATAATGAAATTTGATGATTTGAATTCATTTTAATGATTTGAATTCAATTTTTCTGTTTAAGTTATGTGTTTTGTAATGATATAGTTGTACTGATGTATTATTGTGAATTATTCAGTTAATCCTCTGATGGTATAGGATAGGGAAAAAAAGCCTTGGGGCTTCAGCCTACTCCTTTTTCGGTTGCTATCTGATAAATTCTTTTGTAAAAACATGATTTTATTTTTATTTTTAAACCAAAATAAAGTATTCATTCATTCATAATTTGATTATCTTTAGGAAGTGTCCTCTAGCTCTTGTGGTCTCCTGTCCCTACTATCAACAAAAACCAGTCAACGTAACTTTGGACTCCCACTGCAGTCGTCTCTTGTGACCCCATCGTCTCACTTTAGAGCACTACATTAAACAATAGAAATCATGCTTTAAACCTGGATTAATCTTCTGTTTTTTTCCACTAATATCTTACACATTCTATGTACAGTCTGACAGTCTGAAATAAAGTCAGGTCAGTTTTAAGCTGGATAGTTTCCTTAATTAAAAAAAAATGTATCTCAGATTTGTGCAGTGTATAGCTTTAAGCAAGCCATGATCACATCTAGGTCAAAAGTCACTTTGCTCCTCCAACAGTTTGTCTAAAAGGTAAATATGAAGTGTCAGGTGTTTGAAAACTACTGCGCCTCTCACGTGCTGCTTCGATGCAACAATAAGGTATGTACTGAACGAAAGGAGGTGTGTCAGAGTTTGCAAGTGATGAAAGATGAAACGGTTATGTTTGAAAATGTGTATATCACCCTCAGGGGTACACTCAAGGCATGACTCAACAAAAGATGATTATGCTTGGTGGATGATAGTGAAGGCAATAAAGTGGGTGCACAAACCACATCAATCATACTTGTTGAAATAATTTAGTTTTTTTCAAGGAGCACAAAATAATCTGTGAGTGTGATTAAGTACTTTATGTCTAACACTGACATCAGACCAAAGCCATTCAGTCACTTGGCTTTTTTCACCCATGCAAGAATAATTAATGATAAACAGAATTTAATAAATCCCATGTGATTACATTTGGATGTGCAAGTGGACACAATAAAATAAAAAGGCCTTTATGGTAAAGACCAAGAGTCTTTCAGTGACTTGGAAACTTCCTTCTTCTAAATGAAGTAGCACACCCTCAATCATCACTCAATCACTGGACATTTTCTATTTTTTTGGACCATTTTCTGTAAACTCTAGAGATGGTTGTGTGTGAAGATCCCAGCAGATCAACAGTTTCTGAACAACTGAGACCAACCCATCTGGCACCAACAACCATGCCATGTTCAAAGTCACTTAAATGCTTGGTTTGAATTTAAGCAAGTCATCTCGACCATGTATGCATGCCTAAATGCACTGAGCCTAAATGCACAAATAGGCAGTTGATTAGCTATTTGTGTTAACAAGCAATTGAACATGTGTACCTAATAAAGTGGCTGGTGTCTGTATGTAGACCTTTATAAACAACACAATAATGTACAACAGTCATACTGACTGTACAGGATCCTGACTCTTTAAAGCACACTCTAATGATACCACTCCAGACCAAATGGTGGCAGTATATTGCAAGAAAATTAATGTGACAGCCACAGACATAAACTCAAGGAGTATGGAGCATTGTCCTGCCACTCTACAAGGCAAATTCTGAGTTCACAACACTGTAGAAATTCAATATAGTAATGTTATTATGCAGCTAACCATCATCAATATAACGTTAGTTTAAACAATAGATAATATCATTTATTTGCCACATTAGTTTTTAGCCTATTTGGCAGTCTAGAAGAAACATTGCAAGTTCTACAAAATGTTTTATTTCTTTACTCGCTAAGAGTCCATTTCCATCAGGGCAAAGTAACACCAACATAACAGTGTTGGTTGTGATGAAAGTCTGTTCACCCTCACTTGAATCATATCCGTACTGCAGTGTGACTGAGGTCACACTACACGATCTGACAGCGACTCAGTCGCTCTGTAACTGCTCTGTAAAGCAATTTGTGTGAAATGAGGCATAGCTACGCACAAAATACAAGTGAAATCAGACCAAGTGAAGAAACAGAAGCGCAAGCTGTTTGTGGTGTGATTTGTTCAGAGTGCAAATGAAAGAAGAAAAGACAACAAACATGCAAATAAGAATGGATTGGCACATATGGGCAGCAGATTGTCTGTGGTGCAGAGTGGTGGGTGAGTTAAAAATGATTTGTAAAAAGAAAAAAAAAGCTGACAACAAATCGAGTCATAATAAGGCACATAGTTTTTCATTATTTAGTGTGCTCTGTGGGATTCGTTTTCACATGGTGACATTAACCAACTTCTTTCTCACTGGTTGAATGGATACTCCCCCAACAACAGACCAAGACATTGGTTGGCAAATGGAGATGATGTGTCCGGTGATGTGTTGGTGGGCACCTTCAAGTTGTTCATACACATGCAACTACCAGCTATTTAACAATTTGGCCCCTGACAAGTCTGCAGGCTTGGTCTATATGATCTTTCTGGGTGATACTATCAGCATAACTGACATGAAAGTAAGAAAGCTCCTCAGCCAGCGTAACTACCTCTTTTTTATATGAATATATGAAAGTTGGAATGATTTATATCACCTCTTGTGGGAATAAATGGTATTGTGAGGTTTGCAAGATCGTCCCCAGTCATCAACATTAGTATTTTCAGTGGTTCTTTTGTCAATGCAGAGAATCTATATGTTTAGATATCCACTATATTGTCAAAAGTATTCGCTCACCTGCCTTGACTCACATATGAGCTTTGACATCCCATTCCTAATCAATATGACATGGGTCCACCCTTTGCAGCTAGAACAGCTTCAGCTCTTCTGGGAAGGCTGTCCACAAGGTTTAGGAGTGTGTTTATGGGGATTTTTGACCATTCTTCCAGAAGCGCATTTGTGAGGTCAAACACTGATGTTGGCTGAGAAGGTCTGGTTCTCAGTCTCGGCTCTAATTCATCCCAAAGGTGTTCTATCGGGTTGAGGTCAGGACTCTGTGCAGGCCAGTCAAGTTCATTCACACCAGACTCTGCCATCCATGTCTTTATGGACCCTGTTTTGTGCACTGGTGCACAGTCATGTTGGAAGAGGAAGGGGTCAGCTCCAAACTGTTCCCACAAAGTTGGGAGCATGGAATTGTCCCAAATGTCTTGGTATGAAGCATTCAGAGTTCCTTTCACTGGAACTAAGGGGCCAAGCCCAGCTCCTGAAAAACAACCCCACACCATAATTCCCCCCTCCACCAAACTTTACACTTGGATCAGTGCAGTCAGACAAGTACCGTTCTCCTGGCAACCACCAAATCCAGACTCTTCCATCAGATTGCCAGATGGAGAAGTGTGATTCGTCACTCCAGAGAACGTTCCTCCACTGCTCTAGAGTCCAGTGGTGGCTGCTTTACACCACTGTATCCGACACTTTGCATTGCACTTGGTGATGTATGGCTTGGATGCTGCTGCTGGACCATGCAAACCATTCATGAAGCTCTCTGTGCACTGTTGTTGAGCTGATCTGAAGGCCACATGAAGTTTGGACGTCTGTAGTGATTGACTCTGCAGAAAGTTGGAGCCCTCTTCGCACTATGCACTTCAGCAACCACTGGCCCTGCTCCATCAGTTTACTGAAATCATTGTCTGTGGCCCACAGAGAACGTGTTATCAGTCACCTTAAGACTCTCTCTAGAACCTAAAAATCAGGTCAGAAATTTAGGGGTAATATAGGGTTCAGACTTGAACTTTAAAATCCACATTAAAGCAATAACATCAGCAGCTTTTTACCATCTAAAAAAACATTACCAGAATCAAAGGAATAGTGTCTAAACCAGATTTAGAAAGAATAATCCATGTGCTCGTCTCCACCAGGTTAGACTACTGTAACGGCTGCTCACTGGGCTCTAAACAAGCTGTAAGACAGCTGCAGTATATCCAAAACGCTGCTGCTCGAGTCCTGACTAGAACCAGGAAATACGACCATATTAGTCCAGTCCTAAGGTCTCTGCACTGGCTTCCTGTCACTCAGAGAATAAACTTTAAACCAGCTCTACTTCTGTACAAGTCTCTTCATGGTCTAGCCCCAAAGTACATCTCTGACATGTTAGAGCCATATGAACCAACCTGGACTCTGAGAACCTCAGGGAGTGGTCTCCAGCTGGTGTCCAGAGTCAGGACTAAACAAGGTGAAGCTGCATTTCAGTTTTATGCTCCTAAAATCTGGAACAGTCTTCCAGAAGATGTGAGACAGGACTCAACTTTGACAATGTTCAGATCCAGGCTGAAAAAACATTTTTAATTTTATTTATTTTTCTTTTAAATTCATTTTTAATTTAATTTATTAATGATTATTTTTATGCTTGTATGGAATTATTCTATTTGCCTTTTTGTGATTTTATGCATCTGTAAAGCACTTTGAATTGCCTTGTGTACGAATTGAGCTCTACAAATAAACTTGCCTTGCCAACGTGGCCTACCACTTTGTGGCTGAGTTTCTCTCATTTTCAAACACTTCCATTTCCTTATAATACAGCTGACAGTTGACTGTGGAATATTTAGGAGCGAGGAAATTTCACGACTAGATTTGTTTCACAGGTGGCATCCTATCACAGTTCCACGCTGGAATTCACTGAGCTCCTGAAAGCGACACATTCTTTCACAAATGTTTGTAGAAACAGACTGCATGTCTAGGTGCTTAATTTTATACACCTGTGGCCATGGAAGTGATTGGTACACCTGATTCTGATTATTTGGATGGGTAAGCAAATACTTTTGGTGATATAGTGTACAATGGAAACAGGACAATAAACACTTTGTCTGTGGTTTGGATTCAGCTGTCATGAGTTCTAAGTGAATGCAGTTATAAAAATGATAAATGGTCTTTTGCCATCATGTCAGCAGTTGGTTACTTGGTATTTTAATCCCACTAGTCAGGTGCTACTAATTAATGACTTTACACTGAATAAACAGGAGATTGTGAAATGGACATTGCTCTTCAGTTTATTATCACCCCTTCATTGTTGGGATAATGTTGTCAGGGTGGTGTGTAACACCAATATCTTTGTCTCTGTATTAGTTTTATTCGTGCACAATCCTGCAAAACAAGACCAAACAACCTTGCCTCATAGGTTTCATTATGATGTAATACATTTCAATAACAACTAAAAACCCAACAAAATAAAAAGATCAAGATTAAAAGCCTATCAACCTTTATCCTACATGTGACCTAAATCTCATCCTCTCCATAAAAACCAAGTTTTCAGACCTCACAAAAGTAGAAAAAAAACAAGAGCACGTATTCATGCAGACAGACGGGTTAGAGATATACTGTACAGGCCTCTCGTTCCAGAAACAAATAACAGCTGGTTTTGTCAGAGCTTCAGGCTTTTCTTATGCAACTCACAAACCTCTGAGCATGAAAATGTTATCTGCAAAGGCAGATAAGATCATGCTTAATCACCTGACAAGGTAGTCAGGGCTGTTACCTCATCTTACTCCTGAGAAATGTTTTCAGTCCCATGTGCGATGTCGTAAACTTATCCTCCTTAAAAAAAAAATGGTTTAAAAGATACATGTTTTGTCTCCTTAAAAACTGATTTTTGTATCAGATTAAATGTTAGTGCCATCCTTTTTGTTGAAAGTTCGACAAGAATAGACAATGAAAGTTCAAACTGCAAAGATCTGTTTGTTTGTTTAAAACAGACAGTTTTAGGGGGTGGAGTCAACCTATTGATTCTAATATAGCCCTCGTTTGAAATGGTTCATTTAAATTATACCTCATTTGAAATTGGCGTAACACCTCGGCACTACCCACTTACAAAGTACAGAAAATATAACATGATTTGATGATGAGTAAAGATGAAGATGTCAAAGCTGGGCAATTCTACTCTGATCTGGGTGATGTAACAGTATCCTGAAAATCAAAAAAGCTTATTAAATGATAGACTGATGCAGCCACAAAAAAAGTGACAAAATCTCAGAGTTTTTCAGCTGACAGACACTTCTGATACTCAAATAAATGCTCTCAAACACAAAGAGACGAAAACTGATAACATCCCCTTTGAAGAAGTTTTATGCATTCTAAGGTTGGAAATCGTGAGCCAGCAATACATCCTAAGGCCATTTTCTTTTTTTTTTTGTAGAGCAGGATCCACATGGTGTTACAAAAACCCATCCATAAAGAGTAAAATGTTTAAACCCTAACTATATATCCATCCATTGATTTTCAGTACCCACCTTATCTAGTTCAGGGGGAATGAATCCCAATTGTCAAAGGAAGAGAAGTGGGGAGCAACCTGGACACATTGCTCTAACCATTATTATAAGATCTAACCCTAACCATGAATTTTTAACTCCTTAAAATAACAACTTGGGAGTTTGAGGGAAGTAGAAAAGTGAGAGGAATGTTGCAAATGTTGTGTCTGATGAGTCAGATAAGTGAGACTCTGGAAACCCACAGAATGAAATCAACAGGATTCAACAGAAACAGTCTTCCATCTTCATGTAGTGAAACACTGAAAGTGGACACAATGACAAGTGTGGCGAGACATTCTAGCGTCAACTTCATTGCATAGCCAAGGACAGTGAGACATCAGTTATGTCTGTAGGGAACTAAATAAAGAGAACATAGTCATTGCACAGTTTTGTAGCCTTTATTTGGCAATATTTTGACCATCTGCTGTAGACCAACATTGCTTTTACTTTCCTTCGTGAGAAGGGGGTAAGGTGATGTGAACCCCAGACTCAGTCAGTATTAACAGGAGCAGAGTGTGAGCCAAAAACAGCTGGTTGGGAAAAAAACCTCTTGTTTGCAGAAGGAGAACATCAGCTGTTGCTGTCAGTAACTTAGCTTTCGATCTTTCCTTTTTTCTCATTGCAAATATCCCTGCCCAAAGTCTTTGTTGGTGTTTCTTTTGCCGTTCTCTCATTATAGGACTCATTCATTGTGGCATTGATTTTATAAGCATTTGCAATGTCACGGTGTCTGCGAAAAATCTCTCTCAAAAATCTCGTACTGATCATGGACAAGTTGAACAGATGCATAGCCTTCTCCAGCAGATTGCAAATTATTGTGTGTATTCTGTGGCGAACAATTCATATGTGAAAATGATTATTCATGCTCCTATATCACACTCTTTCACAATTTGAAATTTCTGAATCTTCTTTTTGCTCAATATGCCTGTGCCATATTGAGCAAAACACTGGAAGAAAAAAAAAATCTACTGATGGAAAAATCTGCTTGTTTATTACATTCACGTAATCAACTGACCTCATTGTTTGGATACATAACATTGCTGAAGGCAAACCTAACCAAATGAAACAAGCCCATCATCATAATGTCCCCACATACTTGCATGTCAGATAGTAAACTTGATGGGTGCATCACTTCATCAGCCACTCGTCTCACCCAGATGTTCCTGTTGTGGAAAAATATATTCTTTATATTTTATCCATGTCTCTGGGACTTTATCTCTAAGACTTAAGGCAAAGACTTGAGATTCTCTTGAAGTTTTAACCCTTGTGTGATGTTAGGGTCTTTTGGACCCATTTTCACTCTTTACTAAAATAAAAATCATACAAGTAATACTTTTTTCAACTTGAAACTCATTGTCCTTGGCTTATTTTATGTGAGGGGCATGGAGGATAACTTTTTTTGGGGGAGCTCCCACTCTACACCCCCCCTTCACATTTACATCACACAGAGGGTGTTTGGGTCCAAAGGACCCCAATGTAAAACAATAGGGCAGTAGTCTACTCTACAGCTTTAGTGTGAACATTGGAATAGGACCATATAGATTGTTGCATACCTTTACTTGCCTTCCTTCTACCAGAGACTAGAATACCTGAACAGGGGGTGGAGTGGGGGATATATTTTTCCCAATCAAACTTGACCCAAGGGGGTGTGGCTTCACTACCACACCATTATGCAACAGGAATCCTACATCCCAGCCTCTGTGTGTGCTAGAGACATGATGCATGCACCAGGGGGTCAACAGGGACAGCCCTGAGTGCACCTTACTGTCCTACAACCATCCTTGATCAAAGGGGGCGGGGCTTCGCTACCACACCATTATGCAACAGGAATCCTACATCCCAGCCACTGTGTGTGCTAGAGACATGATGCATGCACCAGGGGGTCAACAGGGACAGCCCTGAGTGCACCTTACTGTCCCACAACCACCCTTGATCAAAGGGGGTGGGGTTTCTCTACCACACCACCCACAACACAAACCCCACAATCAAGCCCCTGTGTGAAATCAATTCCATGCAATAAATATCAATAGTACTGAAGGCCTGCTTTCCTTTATTTATAAGCAAGTTGACTGCAGTATTGATCATAACTGTTTTACTGTATGTGATATATTTATAGATAATATAGAAGAGGTCAAGGTACATGGTACCTGATATGGTCTAATAATAGTATCAATAGTGGCATGGAGGTCAGACTTCACCCCTTTGGACCAGTGTAGATTGGGGACTGGTCAGAAACCACCCACAAGCAACATCCTGGTGAAGACAGTGTGTCTTTGGCCCTCACAAGGGCTAAGTTGTGGGATTCGTCGTATGCATGATGGCAAAACTCCGCCCCCCAAGGTGACAGTCATTACAGGGAAGGTCAGTGACATCACAGCAATGCACCAGTAACCCTCCAGTGAAGACAGCGTGTCTCTAGCCCACACAGAGGCTGAGAAGTGGGAGTTGTGGCGTGCATGATGGCGAAACTCCACCCCCAAAGGTCGAGGTCATCATAGGGAGGGTCAGTAACCCATTAGTGAAAATAGCATGTCTCTAGCCCACACAGAGGTTGAGAAGTGGGATTTGTGGCATGCGTGATGGCGAAACTCTGCCCCCAAAGGTCGAGGTCATCATAGGGAGGATCAGTGATGTCACAGCTACCCACCAGTAACCCTCCAGTGAAGACAGTGTGTCTCTAGCCCACACAGAGGCTGAGAAGTGGGGCTGGTGGCGTGGAAAAAAAGCATTTCGAATAGGCTCCGCCCCCTCAGGTTGGAGAAACCTAGTGGTAGCTCAGTGACCTAAAGGGTATCCTCAAGTTTCCTCCGGTGAAAACAGAATGTCTCTAGCCTGCACAGGGGCTGAGTTATGGTATGAAACCCCAAGGGGTCCAAAGGAACCCTTAACACCCCGAGAATGTAGAAAATCCTAACACCACACAAGGGTTAATGTAGTTTACTTCCACTGCAATGCAAGGGGTGAGACAGCAAGTTGCAGATCATGGTGAATGAGCCCCAAAATGGGATATCACAATGAATTTAAGTATAAGCACAAAGATTACAAAATGAAAATGAAATGACATGAAATGAAAAATACTTTATTAATCCCAGAAGGGAAATTCAAGTAAGGGCTTTTTTTCTTTCAACAATAAATAAATGATAGCAATAATAATATTGAATTAATAATAGTAGGATGTCTTGCGGAGGGTGATGGCTGCTGGCAGGAATGATCTTCTGTATCTTTCCGTCTTGCAACGGACCTGAAGAAGCCTCTCACTGAACACACTCTGTTGTTTGATCACTGTGTCGTGGAGAGGGTGTGAAGAGTCCTCCATCATCTTCATCAGCTTATGCAGCATTCTTTTTTGTACAATCAGCTCCAGCGGCTCCAGAGTTACACCCAGCACAGATCCAGCTTTTTTGATCAGTATGTTGATTCTCTTCAGGTCTCTGGTTCTGATGCCGCTGCCCCAGCAGATGGCTGCAAAGCTGATTGCACTTTCCACAACAGAACCTATAGAAGATGTGCAACATTTTTGTGCAGACATTAAAAGATCTCAGCTTTCTTAAAAAGTAGAGTCTGCTCTGACCTTTCTTGTAGATGTATTCTGTGTTGCATTTCCACTCCAGTCTGTTGTCAAGCTGAACTCCAAGGTACTTGTATTCCTCCACCTCCATTCCCAGGATGGAAACACTGCTTTGTTGATTCTTGCTCCTCCTGAAGTCGACAATCATCTCCTTAGTTTTGCTGGTATTTAATACGAGATGATTGTTACTGCACCATTTCACAAACTGACAGATCAGTTCTCTGTACTCTGCTTCTTGTCCGTTGCTGATACACCCAACAACTGTAGTCATCAGAGTATTTCTGCAGATGACAGGACTCAGAGTTGGACTGGAAGTCAGAGGTGTAGAGCCTGAAGAGAAATGGTGAGAGAACAGTTCCTTGTGGTTCTCCAATGCTGCTGACCTCCATCTCAGACACACAACCTTTCAGTCTCACAAACTGTGGTCTGTTTGTGAGGTAGTTCATAAATCCAGGAGGTTGTGGAGGAATCCACCTGGAACTTATGGAGCTTCTCACATAACAACGCAGGCTGAATTATATTAAAAGCACTTGAGAAATCAAAGAACATAACCCTCAAAGTGCTGCCTGATTGGTCCAGATGAGAGTGGGCTCTGTGAAGCAGGTAGATGATGCCGTCTTCAACCCCAAGCCCATTACGATATGCAAACTGTAATGGGTCCCGAAAGCTGCTGCCCTGCTTGTTGAGGTGGGCCAGTAAGAGTCTGTCCAGGACTTTCATGATGTGAGATGTCAGGGCAACTGGTCTGTAGTCGTTAGGTTCAGCTGGTTGTGGTTTTTTAGGCACTGGAACAAGGCAGGATGTTTTCCACAGCACAGGAACTGTTTTCTGTCTCAGACTGGTGTTGAAGAGGTGCTGGAGAATCGGACATAGTTGCAATGAGCAGGTCTTGAGAACTCTGGGACAGACACCGTCTGGACCTGCAGCCTTGTTCTGGTTCAGTTTCTCAAGTTGTTTTTTGACCTTATGGCAGGAGACAGACAGAGTGGAGGGGGAGGCAGAGGAGGTCTCTGAGGTGGAGAAAGATGATGCTGTTTTCTGGTCCATGACTGAGCTGCAGGGTGACAGAGTGGAAGTGTGGTAGGAAAGCTGTGGGCTCACGGAGGGTGTGTGGTCTGTTGGGCTGGAGGCAGGGGGGAAGTGAACCTATTGAAGAACCTGTTCAGTTCATTAGCTCTGTCCAGACCTCCATCAGTCTGGTCCCCCTTTTGCCTTGAAGCCGGTGATCTTCTTCATTCCGGACCACACATCCCTCACATTGTTCTGGAGTTGACTTTCCATCTTCTTCCTGTAGTCCTCTTTTCACTTCATGCAAAAGGTTCTAGAATGTTCCCAATTGGACAACAGTATCTCATCGACTCAAGGCCCTAGAGCTGTGAGGGACATTTCATCTCCCCCGAGGCCAGATTCTACAATCTGGTGATGCATATTTCTTTGTCTGGCCATCAAAACTTATAAGTGATTATGAAGACCATATCTATATTTTCATTCTTTCTTTCACACTCCCATCACTCCAGAAAGGAGTAACTTTGGACTCAGGAATCCAGTCTTTAAGATTGGTAGGAAATTGAATTTTTTTTCTCCAAATTAGCCTCAGTGAAAAATTGTTTCATAATTTTATGGAGCTGTTTAATCCCAGTCCCTTAAATTATTTAAGTTACCAATACCTTGAGCATTGTGCATGTGGAAATACTAGTTAGTTTTCACTACTAAACATCACTTTGAGTTCTATTGTTGGTTTTCTTTGAGTCAGGTTTCCCTGATCATTCAACACTTTTTTCAACCACATTCCTTCCTTGAAGATAATGATTCACCACTATCTTTACAGTTTTTTTTCATACCAGAGGATGTGATATGTTTGTTTAAAGAATGAAAAGAATGAGAAGCTCTTTCTGAGCTCACTGCCTCATTTGAGGTTTAATAATGTAGTCATGCATGTTAGTCACTGCAGTACTTTTTAATGCAAGGTTATCACTTACTTCCTTAATCAAATCTAAATAATGTAAAATGCTGTGAGATGATTTTGTTTGATTTTTATACAAATAAACTGGATTAAACTAAATCAAGTCTAGATCCATTTAAAGTCACCGTAATAATGTATAGTTCATGTAAATAACATATGTGGAAATTATACCCAGGTTCATGTAACAATGATAATATGGATTTGAACTGAGTTGTCCAACAAGCATGTTTATATCTCCCCTTACTGCTTGGACAATGTTTCCACTTTGTCTTATTTATGTTTCACTGTGGAGAATACAGTGATACTTCTAGCTATGTTTGATTAATAAGTGTGAAAACTCAGTGGAGATTAGTCTTGTCATTTTGGAAAAACAAAATCTGGCTATGGGTGCTGCTCTCATACTTCCTGTAGCCTGCATCCAGTCCTGGATCATATTATTTAAATCCCGACAGCTGCTGTGTTGCTTAACTGCATAGAAGACAAAAAAAAAAAAAAAAAAAAAAAAAAAAAATTATATTTTGGAATAAAACACAGCTGCTACTATAAATCTATTTTTATGTTTGTAGAACCAGTCATTCCACACGGACAGATGAAAGAATGACTATTTCAGCGAGGAGAAACCCACACTGTTATTCAGCTGGTGAGACCAGGTTTGCTCATGCAGCTCAACAGTCTGATCCACAAAGTTTGGTCGTCTTGTCGTTCCATTCAGTGTGCCAAACCACCAGATCCACCCTTGGGAGCAGAAGGATCACAAAAAGGAAGCATTTCTGAAAAATGGGCTCGATGGAATTCTGCACAACTGAATCCAAAGTTTTGCTCTTCAGTTTCACACACTCATTACATTCTTCATAAAGCAACTGAAAGAGGGATAAGAGGTTGCTGTCTTTTGGTTGGTGTTACTTTGCCACATCTGTTATAAAGATGAGCAATACTTAGTTACTCAAATTAAATGGCATCTCATAGTCACATAACATTAAACATCAACTCCACATATATGAGTTCACTGCGGTTTAGAAACCTCACAGGTATCCACAAGAAAGTCCTGAAGATAAATTAAGAATGTTTCAACGGAGTTATGTTTTTACTGCTTAAATCATAACAGGAAACGAACAAAGAAAAACAAGACAAAAGAACAAGGTTGATGAACTGCTGAGCTATGCGAATCACAACCTAAAACATTTCAGTGACAGAGTATAATTAGAGTATAATTTAATGAAAACAACCCTAACTGTCTTACATAGAAAAAAAAAATCTAATTCAAAAAGAAATTCAGATCTGCAAGGACTCATTATAGCTTTGTTGAATGCCAATTAGCAAATTCTGTGGAAAGAAAAAAAAAAACACCTAATCCATGGGGCTTACAAGAGGTTTTCTTCAAGAATAGTTTACGGGTCACAACAGGATTAGTGTGAAAAGCAGGTATAAAGGGATTTATCATATACTGTATGTCCTGTAAAGTGTGCAGACATAAGTGCTAAATGAGCAGCGTACTAAAAAGACTTTAAGACTGAAATTGACCAGAAACTCGCTTCTAAGCTGCTCTGATTTCACCTTACATTTTGAAATAAAGTACACCCCTTCAAATTTTCACTATGATTCACTGTGGTTCAAATGTCAAACAGTGTTGACAATCCATTGAAAAAAAAAGTTTTGAGTTTGACGTAAAAGGAAACATCGCATGGCTTGCTCAAGATGTTCTGAGGTCATGGCAGCAAAACTAATCCAAACTCAAGAAAAAAGAATTGAAAAAAGGAAAAGCCAGAGTTACTGGCTGTTTCACAACCTTGGCACCGGCATCATTTTACTGGTTCAGCCTCACAATTTATTTTTAGGAGCTGCCACGGGTCCTTCTGTAGCTCTTAACTGCTGAGAAACACTAACCATCAATGTGCAGTTTTCACCCGTACTCTCTACAGTACTCATGTGTTATTCAAGTAATTGTTTAGACGACAGATACATTTGCACATTAGGCTCCTCATCAGCAGTGTTGGGCAGGTTACTTTAGTTATAGTTACTAGTTACTTTCCCCAAAAAGTAATTGAATTAGTAACTGAATTACTCCTTCATAAAAGTAATTAGTTACCAGGGAAAGTAACTATTGTGTTACTTTGTCTAAAAAAGTTCAAATATGTCGAAGATTTTCACAGGCCAGTTGCATAGAGTAGAACAGCATTGACGGTACTTCATTTAAATTTTTAATATTTAGTTAAACAATAAAGTGCTTTAAACTCCTTGTACTGTAAATTCGGAAGGTCAAACTATCACAAAGCTACAGACAACTGGGACATACTGTAGGCCTACTTCAAGTATTTTCCTCAAAACAAAAAGTAAACAGTTTAACAATATACAGTCAAGGAAAAAAATATTAGACCACCCTTGTTTTCTTTAATTTCTTGTTCATTTTAATGCCTGGTACAACTAAAGGTACATTTGTTTGGACAAATATAATGATAACCACAAAAATTGCTCATAAGAGTTTTATTTAAGAGCTGATATCTTGCTATTTTCCATGGTTTTCTTGATTATAATCTAAATCACTAAAGTTTTTACATCAATAGCTATGGCGTTGTACTGCCAAAAACACTGCTTTTATGCATTCAATGTTTTCTTTTCTGTCTGTTTTAGTCACATGATGATCTTTAGAGGTACCAGTTATTAAAATGAACAAGAAAGTGAAGAAAAAAATGGTGGTCTAATAATTTCTCAATGACTGATCTTTTAAATTAGAATTGAAGAGAAAGATATGGACAAATCCAACATTAGCTCCTAAACATTTATTCATTCATCCATATACTCTGAACACTCTTCAACTTCTATTGACTTCTGTTAAAGTACATGTGTGTCATTCCTAACACTCATCCTAGCTATTAAACCAGTGATTGTATCTTAAAAGCAGCAGCTTTTCAAACTTCTTTTCCACTTCATATTTCCATCCCGAAAACGTCAGTTTTCCCTCGAGAGACCGCTCCGGACTTGCGATTCCTGCATCTCAAGTGAGGCTGTTTGTGTCGCGTTTGTAACACCCACCTACCTGAACTCTGGCACTGATTGGCGCACTGACGCATCACAGAGCGTGTCACTTGCTCTACAGGACCCAGGTTTCTCAAGTAATAACCTCAGAGCATCATTATAAGCAGCCTAACACTTCTGCATACTAACTTTTTTTTAACTTGGATCTCAGGAGAGCTGTATGCAGAGGGGTACCGTACAGTAAGTTTTAAAAAGACAAATCTTAACAGTAACTGAACACGTGGAATTTCCTTGCCAATATATTCGCCAGGGCATATAAAAGGTGACACTGCCGATATAGTGTATCATCATCGTCAGAGTTGATCCGTGGTACATTGATCCAGAAATTCAATTTTACTTACTTACATTCAGAATTTGCCGTAAGAAATAGATGTCTGGAAAACAAAGGTCTTTGTCCCCTTTTCAATTCAATTCAATTCAATTTTATTTGCGTCTGTTGCAATGTCAATTGTCTCTAGGCGCTTTACAGGAACCCAGAGCATGACCCCCGTAGCAGCACTGAGATGAGATGGCCAGAGGACCAGGTCGCCAATCACCACGCCAGTCGGCACCCCAAACACATCCACACACACAAGTGGAGGAGAACCCCTGGATGGCCAGAGGATGGAACTGCAAGTCAGCATGCAACCCAGGAAACTCTGGCCTGCAAATATACAGAGAAAAAAAAGGGGGGCAAAACAGCACAACAAACCACAGGAAAGAAAAGATTATGGAGCACAGTTACAGTAACAAGGTGCTCCCAATTAATTATGAATGAGCTGGAGGAGGAGGAAGGGAGGAGGAAAGGGAAGAAAAGGGGGACGAGCAGTAGACACCCACTCAGCAAATCATGTTGGCGTCCCCCTGCAGCGTAGGCCTATAGCAGCATAACTATGATAAAGCTGTGATTAAGACAAGCCTACTCTAGTCTGAGCTCCTACAACTATGGCTATAACTATTAGCCCCTACACACTATAGTTTAGACTAACTGTAGGCTTTACTAAACAGAAATGTTTTCAATTTAGTTTAAAGATGGAGATGGTGTCAGCCTCCTTAACTCAAACTGGTAGCTGGTTCCATAATAAAGGTGCCTGGTAGCAGAAGGCCCGTCCTCCAAACCTACTTTTAGATATTCTAGGAACGACGAGTAATCCTGCACTCTGAGAGCGGAGAGCTCTATTAGGAGCATAACGGCTATCAAGTCTTGTAAATAGCGCGGAGCTAGGCCATTAAGGGCCTTATATGCGAGAAGCAGAATTTTCAGCTCAATTCAAAATTTCACGGGGAGCCAATGGAGGGAGGCTAACACGGGAAAGACGTGATCTCGCTTACGGATTCCTGTCAGCACCCTCGCTGCTGCGTTCTGGATCAATTGGAGGCTATTCGGCGAGCTTTTTGGACATCCTGCTTACAACACATTGCAATAATCCAGTCTAGAACTGACAAACGCTTGGATTAATTTTTCAGCATCACCCTGGGAGAGGATGCTCCTAATCTTGGCAATATTTCGGAGATGAAAAAAGGTTGTCTTGCAAACCTGATTAATTGCTCTTGCAAATATTTTGTCCAAGGTACTAGAGAGGGTCCTTCTCACCAGACTAGAATCTTACATCACCGTCACTCATAATCAGTTTGGCTTTAAAAACGGGAACATGGCACTGATATGTCCATCTTTGCATTAAAGGAAATTTTAGATAAATATAATAGGCAAAACTCAACAATGTTTACATGTTTCATTGATGCCTCGAAGGCCTTTGATCGTGTAAATCATGAAAAATTATTTAAGAAATTGCTACAAAGAGGGGTTCCTCGCTTCCTAGTGAGACTCTTGGTCTTTTGGTTATGCGCATCAGACAATGCGAGTTCAATGGGGGCATTCTATGTCTTCCCCTTTTAATGTGAATAATGGTGTCAGACAGGGTGGTATTCTGTCTCCCTTCTTATTTAATGTCTATATGGATGACTTGTCATTGGAGTTAAATGCATGTGACACAGGATGTGTGGTTGGCAGATCCCTTATTAACCACCTCATGTATGCTGATGATTTGGTCATTTTCTCCCCCTGCAGTGCTGGCCTTCAGCATTTATTGCGAGCCTGTTTACAATATGGGATGGAGTTTGATATAAAATATAATGCAAAGAAGAGTAACATAATGATATTTAGGAGTAAGGAGGACAGAAAACTAATCTTTCCTGAATTCTTCTTGGCTGATACTGCTCTCAAGGTGTGTGATGAGATTAAATACCTGGGCCATTACATAACAAGTGACCTCACAGATGATAAGGATATATACAGACAGTGTTGTAAGTTGTATGCACAAGCAAATATGCTAGCTCGCAAATTAAGCATGTGTTCAATGGTTGTAAAGACTTCTCTTTTTACATCCTACTGTACTCCTCTGTATACTGCCCATTTGTGGTGTCATTACAAAAAAGCCAGCTTCCACAGACTGACCGTGGCTTACAATGACAGCATGAGGTTACTTTTGAAAGCTCCAAGAAGACGTAGTGCTAGTATGATGTTTGCCAGTGTTGGTGTTTCTTCCTGCTCTGCCGTGATAAGAAACTTGATTTATCAATGTATGTGTAGAATGCTAAGATCTGTTAATCTTATCATTGGGACGCTTGTTAATTCTGAGCTGAGCGCAGTCAGGTTTAGCTCTAGAATGTGGAGCCACTAGAAATCTTGCTTGTATGTAAATGTATAAGCATTGGTATATTTTATTTTATTTTAATCTTTGTATGTAATTTTATCTTATTTGAATTTGTTCCTTTTCTGCTTTTACTGATGATCTATTTATTTATTTACTGCTCTTGTTTTCTATGGACCGTATATGATTTGTGTCCTTAATAAAGTTTTGATTGATTGATTGATTGAATATGCTGCTTAAATGACATATACTGATCAAAAATGACTCCAAGGTTTTTCACAGCTGTGCTGGAAGCCAGCGTAAACCCAGTTAATCCATTCCTCAGGTGTTTGGGACCAAAGACAATAACCTCTGTTTTATCCGAGTTTAGAAGCAAAAAGTTAGAGGACATTCAGGACTTAATGTCATTAAGACACCCTTGAAGTTTAGCCAAAGGTTTTGTTTCCTCTGGTTTCATAGATAAGTACAGCTGCGTATCATCAGCGTAGCAATGAAAGTTTATGCCATGGCTCTGGATAATTTTTCCCAAGGGCAGCAAGTATGAAGTGAAAAGGATTGGTCCCAGAACTGAGCCCTGTGGGATGCCGTAGCAGACCCTAGTCCGTGTAAAAGAAACGTCATTAACATGGACAAACTGGATCCTGTCAGATAGGTATGACTCATGGGCGAAGCTAGCCCTTTTTTAGGGGTGCTTCCGCACCCCTAAATTGAAATTCAGCACCCCAAAAACCTGGAGTAAGAAATCTTGTTATTCTAAAATTTTAGTTCGCATTTGACAGGCTTAGGTAATGTCCAAAACTTAATCCATAGTTTTGTGGTTTAAGTTTATATTTTAAGAATGAAAATGAAAACGACCCCGCCTAATGGTATCGTCCTCTTCTCACTAACGTTACTTGTGGGTTGTGGTGAGGCTCATTGGATGGTCAGCACCCCTAAAGCTCTGACCCTAGAGTCGCCCCTGGTATGACTTAAACCAGCCTAATGCTGTCCCTTTAATCCCAACAGTGTGCTCTAATCTATGCAGCAAAGGCTTTGATCAATGCTACCAAAAGCAGCACTGAGGTCCAGCAGAACAAGGATAGAAACTAATCCATTGTCTGAGGCCATGATGAGGTCGTTGGTGACTCTAATCAGCGCAGTTTCTGTGCTATGATGAGTTCTAAACCCTGACTGAAAGACCTCAAATAGATCATTTCTATGCAGGTGTTCTCCTAACTGACTATTTTTTTCCAGAATTTTAGAGAGAAATGGAAGGTTGGATATTGGTCTATAGTATGCCAAGATCAAGAGATGGTTTCTTGAGCAAAGGTTTAATGACTGCAACTTTAAAAACCTGTGGTACAATTGTAGAGATAGGTTAATCTGATCCAAAATTGATATACCAATAGAGGACATAACATCTTTGAGCAGCCGAGTTGGGATGGGATCCAACAGGAATGTAGATGGTTTAGCTTTACTGATAGTTGAGGTCAACTCAGAGAGGCCCACAGGAGAAAAACAGTCCAGAGTCAAATCAGAAACCAGATTGCTCGCTATGAACCCACGGGACACTTGCACTTTGCAGTCGTTGAGTCAACCATGAACTCCTGTTTATGTAAGCGTATTCGAGATATAAGTGTTGAGCCATCTGTCCATCAGAATGGCTGAAAAGGAAAGGAATCAATGTGCTGTAGTGGTCCAATCAGAGTTCAGATCTCAAATCCATTAAAGGAACCTATAGAAAAGTGAGAATAAAAGCTCAACGAACTAAAGCCACTTTGTAAAGAAGAGTGTGCTAAACTTACTTGACAACTAGAAAAGTACTCTGAGAGCGCAGACCTCTGCCAAGTGCAACAATCATCAAAAATTTAAAAGTGATCCAGAATCCAGGATTTCTTCCAGATCACCCAAAATGAAATCAGTTTTTCCTTTTCACATTTCTGACAACTCCTGAAAATGTCATCAAAATCCATCCATAACTTTTTGAGTTATCTTGAACACAGACAAACAAACAGACAAAAAAACAGACAGACAGACAAACAGATAAATGCTGGCAAAAACATAACCTCCTTGGTGGAGGTAACAATGTTTTTTTACACACTTGGGTTTAGATTTTGGCAGTAAATTATCTCATGTTGGCATATATCATGTGTTGAGGTTGTATTTTCCTATTATTATCACCTTGGCAAGGATTAAAACATGTTTTTATATTTATATTATTTTGTTATATATATTTATTATAAGAGTGTTTTAGTCATTTGTATCTCTTTAGGTTTGCCTCTTCACACCACATTTTCCTACTCCCATTTCAGAGGCAACATAAGGGTGATAATGTGGGAATACCACCTCCAGAGATGTCTTGAATTACAGGGGAAAGAAAATGGCCTTTTAGTATTCTTTTGTTTATTTGTCTGAGTCACTTCGAGACGTGACTGGTGGAGCCTGTGATCCAAATGAGCAGATGCTGACTCTCACTCACTAGTCATGTCCTCCAACAGCTGGACTTCCTCACAGAAAAGGAACTCAGCTTAGTAAATCTGTAGCTTGTAACTGTCGCCATGGTTTTTATAGTAGGAAATAATATTGACCATAAGGATAAGGCTAAGGATGCGTAATTTGGCCCACCCAGCTGACACATACAGGATAGTCTCCCTAAAGTCTAGCTTTGGCTCAGTGGGGAGGTGTAACAAGAAGCTGTGGGATTGGAAAACCTGTTTTTATGACATCACCACTCTGAAATGGGAGGGCAGGACCAAATGGAATAAACACATGTGCATTACATAAGACTAGACATGTACAAGCTATCCACACAAGAGTAAATACCACTCCTCACCAAACCTCATACCTCACAAAACTTCATCAGTTATTCAGACTCCGATTTAAAAATAAAGTTAAGTGTAAACTTATTTTGAACTTTTTTTGGCCAGAAATCTGTGAAACAATCTTTCAGTCCTGACCACAGAAAAGTCAAAATTCCCATCATTCTACTTCATCAGAATGATGCACAAGCCTTCGCTTTGTATTGTCGTGGACACAGATCATCTTCTCTCCTCTGCAGTCTCCTGCTCCTGCACTGATTTATTGTCTCATTTTATCTTCATCCAGGAGAGTTGCTGAATCAACTGTGTTCTGAACAGATTTACCCAGCCCATAATTCCTCGCACTCAAGCCTCCCTCAAAGACTTGCTGATTTGGATGCCAAGTCTTTCAAGCATCCATGACTCTTTGGCACAGTCATGCTGACATCACTAGGGTAGCTAGTTCCTGATAAAAAGATTCAGGGCTTTTTTTCTTCTTCTTTCTTTGATGTTTAATATGCAAAATAGTGATTTGTAAAACTGATGTGACTGTAAGTTGAAATGAAGATGCAATCTCAGGCCCTGTTTAGACTTGGTATTAACATCCACCAAGTGTGTTTGTTCACACTTAGCATTAACACATTTTCATGTGCGAGGTCTCACTCCCTTGCTCAGTTGTACCTAGATTTTTTATTCTTTTTTTGTGCGGCCTTGTTTAACAGATTTAGCTTATACTGCAATAATGGCAATGAGAAAACATCCGAAAACATTGAAGATAGCAAAAGGTTTCATATGTTTGAAACAGAAATGGGATGTGTTGGAGACTAAAAGAACTAACCGCACAAGTACATTTCTCTACCTACACAGATCTCAAAAGTGTAGGTGACCCTTCAGTGTGGCAAAGGGTGTGATGCCTTAACACTCTTAAAGAATATGGTGACATGTAGTCCACACCACCTCTGATTGGGAACTGAGATCGCCCCTCGATGCATCCTCGAATGTGTTTTCTCATTTTAAGTCATTTTTATGGAAAGTGGGAGTGAAAGTGGAAGGAAATGAGCATCTCAGAGAGTAGTAAGCAATACAGAAGCTAGTGACTGACTAGATTTCCTGTCTCATGGAAACTTTCTTTTGTCTTTCAAAAGGACTTGCTTTTAGCCTCAAGCATATTCGCTCTGAAGTATCAAACTTGGCTTCTTTTTCACTGGTGGCCTTCTTCCTTCTGGTACTGGTTGGACATGAATCACAGGCTATGGAGGCCAGATTGAGCAACAGATTAAGGAGTGTAAAGGTTTCCAAATGCCACTGCACAATAGTCTGAGACTGAAAGGGTTGGTTTGTTTATACTTGGCCGTTACAAGGGCAAACAATAT
Source organism: Hirundichthys speculiger (assembly GCA_018398805.1). NCBI lineage: Eukaryota > Metazoa > Chordata > Actinopteri > Beloniformes > Exocoetidae > Hirundichthys > Hirundichthys speculiger. The sequence goes on along the minus strand of JAGFBZ010002373.1, from coordinate 341,016 downwards.
TAATATTGTGTTCATTTTACAAAGTAATGCACCTTCACGGTTGACTACAATGAGACATCGCAATGGAATCTGTCTTTCTTTCTTTGAATACCATGTTTGGTTCCTTTTGTTTTTTTTTTTTCCCCTGGCTGCCTGTGTTGGCACCCCCACTGTGCTGTTAAGAGCTCCATTTGGTCTGGAAACAGCCCAAGACACTGCTATAAAACTGCTGTAGTCTACAACTGAGAGAAAAGTGGAGATTAACAATTAGTCAAATTAAGTAGATATCCTGTAGAGTTATAGACCTTTTTGGGTTAAAAACAATGCAAAACGGAAAGATGCTCACTTGATTTAGATTAGATTGGATTAGATTAGATTAGAAGTACTTCATTATCAAGTCACTGTGGTTATACAAAGTGCTGATTCATGGTACATACAGTGCAAAGAAAAGGTATATGTGAACCTAAAGGAAATAACTGTTTTCTACATTAATTTATCATAAAATTAATAATTTTAGCTCCTCTTGTCTTTACACTGCAGGTAAAAAAAAAAAAAAATCAAAGAAGCTATAGACTAATTACTTCAACAAAAGCCAATTTGAGTCAAGAGTTTACACACCTGATGCAGAAAGAGCACAGTTTGTCAGGTTTAAAACATCACCCCAACAGTGACGTATGGTGAAGAAAGCATCATGATTTGGGTTTGCTTCACTGGCTTGGGGTTTAACTAATTTCCAAGCCAAAATTGTCCTCAGGAAGATGTCAAAGTGGCAACCCACCAGCTGAAGCTTAGTAGAAGTTGAGTAATAAAGCCATACATACCCTTAGCTTTGACACAAATCCAAAACAAAGCCCAGAACTTATTACCTCCGCCAAGGAGGTTATGCTTTTGCCTGCGTTCATCTGTCTGTCTGTCTGTCTGTCTGTGTTCAAGATAACTCAAAAAGTTCAAATTTTCGATAACATTGGGGTCAATGGGGCCAAAAATTTTTTTTCTCAATATCTCCTGTTAATTATTGCCCAAAACTCATTAAATTTCACTCAGGGATTGACAATGGGAACCTCAATCAAATTTCAAAGGCTGATCCGGATCTGATCCATAACACGGATTTTATCTGTTTATCTGTATATCTGTAAATCGCTGTATGGGAGAACTGTTGTGCTTGGCGGAGGTCTGCGCTCTCCGAGTGCTTTTCTAGTTGTGAGTTAGATCCATTTAAATCAGTTCATATTTCGTGTCAACGATAATGCAGGAATTCTTGCCACTATGTGAATATGAACGATTATGTTTCAAACTCTTATGAGTGGTCTTATAACTTTACATTAAAGCAAGCGACCACAACATTTTAAGGTCATACAAAATTTAAATCACATTTTTTTTTTTTTTGTGAAATCTGTGGTTAAACTGCTTTTTATCTGAAGGCTGCAGAATTACCAATAATTAATATTTAATTTGACATAATCTTTTCCTGTAATCTTCACAACAGTGCTTGCTTTTTGCAAATAACAATAGTTTAACACAGACATTAAGAAGACACACAGGAGCTGCTGTTTCAGGATGGAAACCTACGACAGATAATCATCTCAGGGTCCCGCCAACATGACACCCAGCCCCCAGTTATCCTAACCACCACCATCTGCTCCGGGGGTAGGGCTGTCTGTTTCCATGGTAACTCTGTACCCCTCCTCCCTATAAGATATGGGCTTCTTTTGTGTGTCCCACGTGCAGCCTTTTCCAACTGTAACCTGACTGCAGGCTGCTGGTGCTACTTGCATGACGGAAACTAGAGGGCTTCGTGACAGGATTCCTATTTTAACATTTTTTGATGGTCGAGATGTTATGGGGGAGAGCATTTGTTAACACATTTGCAGAAAAGGAGAAATAATGATCATGCTGTGAAAGAAAATCTGATATGCAGAGTATCAGTGCCCCTCCCCCAAGCAAGAGAAGGTGACCTCGCAAATTAAGCCCACCCACCCCCTTTTACCCAGTGCCGAGTCACCCTGTCTCCCCAATGGATTGTTCCAGAAGTGAGAAGTTAGCAGGAACTGGAAGCTGTGAACCTGTAAGGAAGGATCATTGGACAAAAAGACAAATTCAATTCATTTCAATTCAATTTTATTTGTATTGCGTCTGTTACAACGTCATTTGTCTTTACAGAGACCCAGAGCATGACCCCTGAGCAAATATCATTAGATAAGACTCAGAGACTCAAGAATATTATGTGTAGTTTTCAAATAGATTCACTCAAATTAAATGAAAAACGATCTGCCTAATGCCATTTTAAGATGTAATACAAATCTATAGGGCTTCATGAGCACTAAGAACTCCATACTCAGTATGGTCTTGTATGCAATGTTTAGAAAGTGCTGACTTCCATTTTTTTCATTTTAATTTCAAATGTAATTAGAGACCATGGTGCTGTAATTACACTGACTTTCACTGGCATATCACCAACACCTCTGGCTATTTCTTTGCTACATATGGCCCTGTAGGCATGATAAACCACACAGATTTTAGCCTTGCAGGCATTTTTTCAGCCGGTACAATTTTACCCTTTTACGATATAGGCGTGTGAGGTCTTTTAAATTCTGTACAAGTGTTGATAAGTTCAGTCCTTCTGTTTTTGATATATATTATGGGGTTAAGTTACAGTGAGCTACTTTGATTTGAGTCAGAACCTTATTAGGCACCCAGACTCCAAAACAACACACAGATGAAAAGCATTAGTTGTGTTGGCAGGAAACTCCACTTCCCTGTTGTGCTGTGAACTAATATATTGCAGTCGGAGGTTTTCTGCTGAATTTAACTAATGCATGTACAGTGAATAATTGTCCAAGACTCCACAGGTGTAGATAGATCTGCCACACCAACTATCATGCAGTCTTATCAATGGTGACTGAAGAAAGAAAAGACCAAATTCTTTCTTCAAACTGTATGTTTACTTAATGTAACCAAGAGTATGTTCAAGAGATTACCACTCCTGTTCATGTTGACAGTTTTTATCAAATTATCTTCAGTATAGATTTAATAGGAGTGGCCTAGGAACAATCCCTGGAGCACGTTGCGGGTTATGTTGAGTATACTGGTGGGCAGAATAAAGGATTTGTTGTAAACAGTTGTATGTCACACTACCTCTACACTTGAAGTTCTCTTCTGCTAAAACTGTCCAGCGAACATTGTACATGTTAAAGCTTGAGGCTCCCAGTTTTCATAGTGTTTTTAAAAATTTTAAGCAACTGAACCTTTGGTTTATCACTTCTTTCTGCAACTTTCAGATTAAATTTGCATCTCAATATGTAAATTGTTTTTAATAATAGATCCCTCTACATCAGTGCCTGTCAGATTCTGCAGTTTATCTTTTTTTCCCCTCATGCTTCACATTTTCATCCTCGGGCCTCAATCCAGACGTACTGGAAGAAGCCGATACAGAAAAGGTAATAAAACTAGGTGTATAGGACATACTAAATGTACATAGCTACAAGTTTGCCCAAATCACCATGTGCCATTTTTCCTATTCGCTGCCACCTGCTAAAGCAAAGATGAATCTGCTGTTTTGGTGTGTGGCTTTTTAGCATTGAGAAAAGCCCAATGCTAAGAAGCTGAAGGTGGGCCTATCACCACCTGCAGTAGTGTGTGACATACTTGATTGGGAAATTGATTCCCTTCATGATCATGTAAATTTGGACAAACCCAGGAGTCCAGTTAAATGTCTTTGTCGAGCTAGAGCTGTAGCACAACTGAACTTCGAAGATAAATATACTCATTGTTGCATCTTGTATATTCTTCAAGATTTATTCATCATGATTATTTATGACTGTGACAACTAAACATTCACATGTTTTATGATCCTTATCAGCTTTGATCTTTATGATTCTGGAGTTTTCTGTTCATTCTTTGTTATTTTATATAGGCCTACAGGTCTAGATTTATTCTGTGGTTATGGCTATGTATCATGATGCTATCATGTATCATTGCAGGATGAGTGCTGATCAAGCTGCTTTCCATCTCATCCAGGAAACCATTGCAAAATATATTTGAAGTCTTTTAAAATAAAGGTTGAATTTAGATTTTTTTTTTTCAGTATTTAATGGCTTCGAGAGAAAAAAAGTCAGTTTTGCTCCACAGCAAAAGCTATTAATTTTCCTATAGTCATCGTGGACAGTTGCCAAGTTAACCTTGTGCTAATTCCATTTAATAAAATAAGTGGGTCCCTATGAATTTTCCTGGGTGTGTTGGCATAGAGACTGCCTCAAGAACGCATTAAACAAAAAAAAAAAAAAAAAAAATTAAAACCAGCACATGTGAAGTAAAAATTTTTCTGCTACTGGCAATTCTTCAAATGACTACAGTTTTCCATTTGTGAGCTTATTGGGTTCATCTCCTCTGTCAAGGTGTCACAAATACAGGGGCTAAATCTACTACAATATTTTGTTGAACAATAGTGATGAATAAATAGACGGAAGTAAGGAAACACGACCTGAACTTAAGTCATGTAGAGCAAGCCACATTTTTCCATTTACATTAGCCTTGAACATTTCCTCTTCTGCTGTCAAAGAGCTGACCACAGCTGGATAAAGGGGAACGCTAAAGCTTTCCATGATGAAATTGCACAAGTATTCAGAAAAAAAGACCTTAGGCTGACTCCAGCATAAGAAAAAAAAAATCACTAGGGGACAGTTCACTGTTGGTCAGATTGTGAAGCAAACCAGAGGGCAATTCTTGAGCAACGCCCTTTCACCTCTTCTGTCAGATATGATTTTGCAACATAATTTCTGTGAAGCTGGCTTTTATAATGTGTGTGGTAACAGACCAAAGCATTACACTGAGGTGTAGAGTAAAATCTGTGGTAAACAAGTGGTGGAAGACCATATCCACAGCTATGTGAATGACGCATAAAGGGCTATTTAAGTTTTTAAAAACACTGAAGCCTACACTGAAACACAAACAGAACTTCTTCCATTGGGTAATCACTGGCCACTTGAGCAAGCAGCTCCACCTAGTTGCCTTCAAGTTTGCCATTTTACTTTTTAGGAAAGTTTAGGAAATCTAAATGTTTGGAGACCCAAAATATTTCAGTCTTACTTCTGTTTTGAAAAATTGTGACAGTTTGCTAGTCTGACCAGCCACCCATTCACTCTGTGGAAATACTTACTGGCACTCAAACTAAACCAATAATGGGAGTGGTCTTTATACATAACCAATACAGGAGCATGCAAGAGGAGCCTATTTAAAACTACCAAGATGGCTGCTGAATTGCTAACACCTTGGATCAATAGGTTTTTACTGAAAAAACAACAGTCATATACCAGCATTTCTACTCCACTGCAGGCTATTTTGGATGTCTTTTGCTGATACAAGCCTGGTTTCTGCTTTTCCCACATCACATGCTTCGTTCTCTGATTTTTTGTATGCCAATATCTAATGGCATCCTGAGGCAGTTTTGTCTGAATCTGTTACGTCCCACTGTCAAAGTCAAATCAAGAGGAACCAGAATAATTCTTTACATTGAAAATGAAAGTAATTAGGATGGCTGGACTAGGCTAAAGATTTGCAGGAATGTGTGGGGAATCGCATCCCACTTGGAGCTCGCAAAAAAAAAAATGAAACATTGATGTCTTATAGAAATTTAAATCAAAACCAAAACTCAATCAGGTGCAGGAGAAGGTAGTGGCTTGTAGAAATGTGATGCAGTAACACTTTGCTTTGGTGACTCGGTTTAGCAACCTACAAGATGATTAAAATTTCCCAATATTTAATTGATAACAGTTGTTTTTGAAAAGGTCTGTTTTCTGTTTCAGTCGATGCTAAGCATGGACGGAAGAAAGATTTTTATAAAAAGTTTGATTACAGGATCTCTTGATCAAACTGGTCTTGTGTTTTGTTTACCTCGGAAGTTGGGAGCAATGACTATATTCCAGATGCAAAGTCCAAAGAAACATGATGCTCTTACGCTATGAAACTTTCCAATGTCAATTGGACCCATTGCTGCTACTAGCCATTGTTAGCAATTTCATAACAATTCATAACAATGCTGTATGTGGTGGGATTTAGCACATGCAAACATGTGAACATTGTAGAACACATCCACTGATAAAAAGTAAACAGCAGTATATACTGTATATATATATATATATTAGGGGTGCAACGGTACAGGAGATCTTTGTCTCTGGTGTCAAGCTGGAAAAGGTTGGATGCTGGAATTTATTTCCGATATGTCTGAAACTGCTGGTGGTTGAGGAGGGACAGGAACATTGTTGCTGATCTTTATATGCGCATCCAATGATTCGTTCTGCAGTATTTTAAAAAGCACATCAGCTGCGCCAAGACGCACAACTGGTAACAACTGGATCTTACGAAGGTAAGATCGCGGGTCTATGAGCTGTAGCCAAATGGCCAAAGTGTGAAAGGCTGGTCACTGTGGGCCTATCACAATGACATGCAGTGGCGGGCCTGTTGCCTAAAAGGCACGCACGCTCACGTGCAAGTCCAATGCAAAGTTATTGGATCATAAATACCACGGGACATAAAAGCGTATTGTCCCAGCAGGTTGTATATATATAGTATGTATATATATATATATATATATATATATATATATATATATATATATATATATATATATATATATATATATATATATATATATACACATATATGTGTGTGTCAGTATGTATATATTATATATATATATATATATATATATATATATATATATATATATATGTATATATATATATATATATATATATATATATATATATATATATATATACATATATGTGTGTGTATATGATATATATATATATATATATATATATATATATGTATATATATATATATGCCTGTTTTTAATGTTAATAAGATAAGACAAAACTCTGCAATTAGCTGAGTGTGTAATTTGTTGATGCGTGTAGCGGCCCCATCAGATTCTAACTTTGGTTTAGGTGAGTTTTCTCTTACTTTCTGAGTTGGTATTCCGACCTCAGGGGGAGGTTCTTGTTGAATGTCCAAAAAGAAACTCAGAAATTCTGACTTCCTAGGACAAAGGAATACACTATGTGTCATTGTGTTTGTCATAAAATGCCTGCCAAGATGTCTGATTTGGCCTTTCTGGGTGCAGTTCCACAGGGTAGTTAGAGCATAAGACTGAAACCCTGAAAAGCTCAAGCATGGCTACGAGGGGCTGATGCAGTACACGAGCAATTTCTGGCTATGTGACCTCAACATGTGTAGATAAGTTGTGTTTTTCAAGCAAACGGTTAATGAAAACATATGCATATCTAACAGTAGAGCTAACAGCAGCTCATGGTCTGAAGGAGCCACGGGGCTGGCTCACTCAATCTCCAGAATTATCTCTCTCTGTCATTTGGACTGTGGTTTACCAGAGCACCCCACATTACACCCTATGAATAAAAGCATGCTTGTGGTTCACAATAGAGCTGGTCTGCACCCTGAGAAGGGGGGAAGGGCAATGCATTCCTCCACTGACCTCCTGTTTGCAGCAGATATCAAACAATAACTGGTCCTCTTTGTGTGCTTATACCAATAAAAGCCAGTGATCAGCTTCATAAGATGGGGCTCAACAGTTCTATGCAACAAGCCATTCGTGAATGAGGAGTAGATGTGCATTGTGTACGTTTTTGTCCAGAGTAATGGGTGAGCAATGAGGACTGGCATTTAAAGAGATCTGGAAAAAAAAAACAAAAAAACAATGTGATCATTCACTGTGAGTGACGACTTCAGGAGACTGATGCTGTCTGGATGCCTGCAATGTATTAATTTCTGTGACCGCATTGTCCTTAATTTAAATCACCCATTGGAAAAGTGCAGCATCAGCCAGCTTGAAATTCCGCTTCGTCAAGGAGATCTCACCTTTGATGGAATGCAAGCCTCATATCGCATAGCACAGAAAAATGGTAGATGCTACATTTTACCCCAAAAGTATGTCGATAGTGCTGAGGAATTCACTTTGTGATTCATGGTCCTAAACTGCAACCAAAAACTCATAGCTTCGAGCAGAGTTAAACCCCTTTGTCCTGGTGGATATTACTCAGCACAGTCTGCAGTTTCAAGAGTGTCAAAAGGCTTTGTGGGTCGGGGGTGCAGGAAACCCATGTGCTGCCTTTGCCAAGGAAAGTGTGACTTAGATCAAGGGAGAAAGCAACAACTTCCGAACATCTGCATCTGCAGGAAGAGGGGCACCGGGGATCAATACAGTGCTGCGCAGACGTCTTGTTGTTTTAGCAAACTGTTACCAGACTTCCACAATTATTTTTCAGTCTCTGTAAGACACAAACAGTTTGTTAGTTTGTTTTAGTTTGTGTGCATGTCTTCTTTTTGACCGCTGATGAGATTATTTTAAAAATGGGCAACAATTGGCCAATTGGCTGATTGATTATTTGGGCTACTTCTGATATGAAAACTGATTTTTTTTTTTTTTTTTATTTGTATCTTAAGACACTGAAAAGAAAAAAATAAATATGGATGGCCATTTCAACTTTGAGAAAACAACAAGATTAGGAGTATGGAAGAGAAAACACGGTATGCCCCCCCATCCCCCAAACAAACAAAGCTTTAGAGATCAGTTGGATGATGTTCAAAGTCATGCAGGTGCAGATAACACATTTTCAAGTTATGACATGCTGTATCTCAAGTGGAAATGTTGGTATGGTAAGAATTCTTTAGAGTATTGTGCACATTTCTTTTAGGTTTCGTTTAGACAGTAAATCATTTTGTACTTTTTTTTTTTGCTCCTCCAGAATATATTAACCTTCTCAGTGCCTGAATTCAACAGTCGCTTGCAAAGCAAAGGAAAAATTGCATCAGAGAGAAAAAAAAAAAACCTTTCTGGCAGTTGATGGCCTGCACAGACAGGGAGACAGGGGGGTGGGGAGCGCGGCTGAAACTGGGAGGAGAAAAGTGTTGAGGGGGTGGGAGATTTGGGAATACTCTTTGTCCTCACCCAGCAGTTCAACTCACACAACTGGAGAAAGACCGAGCCTCCACCTAGAGAGGGAAAAAAAATATTTATATATCTGACTTGGGTGAGGTTTATTTAAAAGAGAAAACAAGGAAAAAAGCTCTCAAGATAGACGACAACTTTAAGGAGACAGACGAGCAGCTGAAGGTAGGATGCCACACAAACAAAAGACGCGTCCGCATCACCTTGTAGCGTTTTCACGTTTGGAGCTTTACTGTGTGTGTGTGAGGGTTTTATGTTTCCACCCTTTTTTGTGTAACTTCTGCGGCTATCGCACATTGTGGATTTTAGAGAGAAATAGCTGTTTTCCCTAGAATTGAACCCCCTGGTTTAAAAGCCAGTGTTGGACCGCGTATCCACATGTTAGACCCGTTGAAGTTTCCGCTCCCAGCCTGCTTGGAGGCAGCGCCAGTTAAAGCTGTTGAAGTGGAGGAATTTCACCTTACAAAAAAATACGTCCACGTGGAGTGCTGGCTTTGTTGCCACTCAGAACAGGCCTATTGAGCTTATTTCAATTGTTTTCGCCTTGGAGGAATCCACCGGGATTATTGCTTTCCTCATTGTTGCGCGCGCGCGCTCTCTCTTTCTCTCTCTTTTCCTTGGAAGTTGCCCACACCCGGTTACATGAGCTCACATTCTTAATGTTATCGAAATTTACACCATAACCAGACATGTTTATAGTCAGTCTCCAGGTCTCATTGGATCGATATTAGTCTACGGTACTCGGAATCGTGAAGCCCCCTGTGACGTCATGTCCCATTTGCCACGAGGAATTTTTTCCGCAAAGCCCTCGAAAAAAGGATGAGCCGTCAATTCACATTATGTATTTCAACAGAATGAGTTAATGGGACAGAACCTGTTCATAAAGGTGCAGTTCTCTTGGATCTTTTTTTTATATTAGTTATTAAAGGCTTCCTCTGAAAGCAGTGCTCTCAGCTTCTCTGCTCTAATGCTGATATGAAAGGCAGAAGGAATTGTCTTTTCCTAGACACACCATCTGTAAGTCCTCAGTTTCACTCATTTTTATTTTTTCGGCTATTTTCCCCTCTTCAGTGGAAGGGCCCCTCAGCCTTCGGGCTTCGGGCTACAGGACGGTTAACTATAAGCAGCCTCCCAGATGTGAGAGCCACAAAGCCTCTCTGTTCTGCAGGAGCAGGACACTGATGAAATTCTGCTGCTTGGAAACAGACTGCAAAGTGTCAAGAGCCACATATGGCCCCAGTGAAGAGGGCTAATATTCAAGGGGTGTAGTTCGAGAATGCAGAAAGATGGTATTAATCAAATGGAGCCACGCAAAGTTGAAAAATCTCTGCTAAAAATGCTGTATCTGTTTAGGATTTGCAGCATCTTTTGATCAGAACGAGTGTTTTACTGATGGGATGTGGAGTCAACTTTGACTCGAACACAATGCAGCTGTAAAATATATAATGAAACAGTGCTTGTGAACATACCACTAGTTAGACTGAAGCTGCCTTTATTCTTGATGTGTAGGCCATTGCACGTGTAAAGGGTGATCTGCAGTGCTGGCGTTGATGTGGAAAAGGCAGTGCCCATTGTGCTGTTGCTAGCTCAGCTGAGATTTTGAGTTTAACCTCAGCCATTTTTCAATGTGTTCTTGCATGCTCTTGTTCTTCGGAGGCTTGTGAAATGTCATCAGTTTCAGCCCAAATACTGTTGCGATTCAAAGTCAGGATCTAGCCGAATATGGTAGAAATCCTAATATGTGTTCTTGCTTTGTACCTGTTTATCAAGGATGCATCCAGGGAGGACACCTGTGTAGAAATGGGGACAGCAAAGTATGCATTTTGCATCTACGAGCTGCAGTCATAGCCAGCGATACACCAATCTCACGATACGATACTCAGCTCACGATAAGATATATATTGATATTAGGGATGCACATTTTGGATTTTTTTATGACCGTTAACCGACGCCCTTTAACGATTAATAACCGTTAACCGAAAAGTTCCGGGAGGGTTGGCTGCCGCGATGTTGCGCGCGTTGTCGTGGACGCATGCGGACACTTCCCCGTGTATACTCTCGCGGCAATGTGTCGCCGTCAGCTTGTCGCAGAGATGCCGCCGTCACTTTTGATTTATACTAGCGCGGTCAGCACTATGTTATTCCACGCCACAATGCAAGAGCGACAATCACGAACTAGCTAAACATACTAAACTTATCTCTTGCGTTTTTCCACTTCCTCACCATCTCGGCCGTATCCACACCCACATTCATCGTAATCTCCCTCCATGAATTACTAGAATATGTGCTGTCTTTGTAGTGTGGAGAACCAGAATCGTACAGATGTGGGTACTTCCTCATTTTTTTCAATGACGCACTTTTTTCTACACGGATGTAGAATTGACCAATCAGAGGCCTGTTGCACCTGTCAACACGCCCCCATGAGTTGATTGAATTACGTAGCTTAAAAACAAAATTGACCGTTAGTTCTAATCGGTTAGAGTTACTGTTATCGGTTAACAGTTAAACGGTTACCATGTGGATCCCTAATTGATATTCATCTTACAATACATTAACATCATTTTCTGAAAGATTTTAAAGGGACAAAGTGATTTTGGTGACATATTGTGAGTCTTCCAATGACTTTGTTTGAATTTATTGAACTGAAATTATTGAACTGAAAGCATCAATTACACATTATATGGCTGACAGGCAGCTTGCAAATTCTGGACAAAATGAATAAAAGATCTGTTGAGAAAAATAGTTTCATTTTTTTAAACAGCGCAAATTGTTGCTTGCAAGCTTTTAAAGGTGGTTTTCGAAGATACCCTTAGCTGACAAATCGACACTCAATACTTGATTTTATATATATATGTGTGTGTGTATATATATATATATATATATATATATATCGCAGAATCAATAAAATCGCACAGCTCTAGTCATGGCTGAGAAAAAAACTCGTTATTCTAAATAACGATTTCAAAATACTGCAGTTTTTGTGTGGTGGATTGTAGTTTTGAAATGTTTTTATGTGAGAATATAGTACTTCCAGCGTCCAATTTTGGGGATATGTGGGTTTGTCAAGTAGGGTATACTGCTTTCCATCAAAGCTCAAGTCCTAAAGGAAGTGAAAGGAAGAACCACACCAGCCACTGTGAACTGTGGCCATTCGAGTCAGTGGGAGTCGTAGCACCAGGAGCGCCCTGCAGTGGCCCAGAAGCAACCATCCACACTGCTCCGCCAGAGGTGCACGTGGAGTTGATTTTGTCGCACACATGGCCACTGATAGGCCACGTTTATTCAGAGCTATTTACATTAAGCACATCAAGTTGGCACAAAGTCAGACATGACAACGGCAGGGAGAATCTTGTGAAATTTCAAAATAAACCAGCTCTGATGCATACATTGATATTAAATTAACTTGTGGAGACTTTTTGTAAATAATTTTTAGAAGAGATTCAGAACCACATATGAAAGAATAGTGTAAGATTAGAAGAGCACAATTTGAAGACCACTCTTCCTTTTAAATGTGTCATCTAAAAAGTACAAGACATGACAATAAGTGTGATAAATGTTTTAAAGAAGCAAACTCCTGCTTAACTATCACATGATCTCAAATCCTTCAGGCACAATTGTAATCTCTCCCAAATCCACCTGGCACTTGGCTCTGAATTATTGGCCGTGGAACTCGAGAGTAGAGCGAACCCCTTCAAAACTGGACCACAGCGCTTTCTGCCTTCTGTGGGACTCCATCTTGAGACTAAACTGGATCCTGTCCTCCAGAGTACAGTCTCCCAAGTCAAACTTGCCAAAGCTGAACTGCCAAGTTTGTAAATTAGGGTTTCATTTGGCATCTTTATATTGCAACCCAGGTGTTAACCTGCATGTGATGTAAACCACTCATTTATTCGCACCAGTGGTTTAATCTGTAGCTGAGCATTAGTTTGAATGCAGTTGCTCTGGCCCAAAAACAAATTCCCATCAACCGCTAGATTTATCTTCCTATGTGTTTGCTTAAACATGAAACAGGTACGTTTTCAGAGGAGCAATTCTTATTCCATAAAGACACACGCATCTCGCCGATATAAATGAATTTTGTCAATGCATACCTAATCTAGGCCCATGCAGTCAATAATCTGTGAAGCCTAAATAAATACAAAATGGTTTAAGTTCCTGTTGGCTGTACTGACTCCAAAGGCTAAACCTCGACATTGACATCTCAACCTTCACGACCCCGAAGCTGCCTTTTAAGATGCAGCTTTTTGATTTGACAGTTGCTCATAGAGCCATTGCCTTAAGATGTTAAGACTCAAACCTTCAGCTTCAGTTTCAACTCCTGGTTTCCAGTTTGACTGCAAATTGACTAGCCCAACTAACTTGCTTAGTGTGTGACCTGAAATCTCATTCGCAGAGCTAAGTTAGCCACATGCTAACCTGACAGTGCAGTGAGATTGTAAGGTTCATTAAGTTATTCAGTAAAACACATACATAGTGCTAAGTTGTCTATGACTTCAACAGGAATTACTCTATTGTCGTAGCATCCTCTCCTCATGTTTGGGATTCGGGTCTGGTCTAAGAACACCTGAGGTGGCTTGCAGATAGACTGTATGAAGGTTTGTAGAAAACTGAAAAACGTTTTAAAAATGACTGTAGTTATGCGGTCCAGCCCCAACTTTAATTATGAAAACTTCACATGCACACACAAATACCTCATTTACCTCCTTAAACCGCCCAGTATCTGTTTCACTTGTTTTCCTACATTTATAACTAAGGAGACATTTACGCATTTTGTTGCCCTCTAGTGTTTCTACTGAAAAAGCTAAGTGAGCAACTTAGCATATTGCTAACAAGAGCAATGATGGTGAAAATCACAGATGGTTCATGTCTAATTTATTTGCCATTTTCTTGGACATGGACGTCAGCTCGGACCACAGCTTTTAGCCCCAATTACAAGTAATTGGATGATCTTCTCCATTCCTTATGAATCTCTGGCAGTTTGCAAGAAAAGCTGCGACTAACTTGGTGGGTGCAGTATAGCTTACAAGAGTGTCTCAATAGATTGTGAATTGTATTTTATTTTTTTAATTATTGTGCTTATTGTGCGTAAATATTTCTAACTTTCATTCCTTTCTTGACCAACCACTCTCATCTTGATGTAAATTGGCAACTGTTATTTTGATACAACTGTTGGCATGTGGGTGGTGCTGCAGAATGTCAAGAGATGAAGTATGAGGACAATAGTAGTCCTGAGACCAGACTGTCCACCTTTTTTGTTTTCTTCCTTGAAGCCTTGACAGGAAACCTTTTCACCCACTATATGTTAAGCTCATCTCATTGCCGCTTGCACTTGGAATTGAAAACAAGGCCAAGTTGTAGAACAGGGATGAGAAAAGTTGAATAACAAGTATCGGCTTGTGAACTTGCTGTCCCTAGTTAATAAAGTTAGACATTTCTTTTGGCACTTTGTCGGTCCCAGACAGGTTTAGACAAGTTATTCACATTTATTTGTATTTCAATTAGTCCTATGTCTTAAAAAGAAAATGTGATCAATTTACAGCATTAACATTGATTAAAAAATGATTTATGAAAAGAAATGTTTCTCAAAAGTGCCAAAACTGGTTTTACCGTGTGTGGATAGTCACTTAGCTACCAAGGTTGTTAGAAAGCAGGTTAAGAACATACAATTTGAAGTTCGTAAGTACACTGCCCATCCACAAAAAGAAAAAATAAGTCACACACTCTGGTAATTTGTTGGATCGGCTTTAGCTTTGATTAGGGCATGCATTTGCCGTGCCATCATTTTGATAAGCTTCTGCAAGCTTCTGCATTTATTTCTGTTCAGAAATAATTTTAATTTACATTTTTCTCCAAGATGGGAGAGTTGGACTTCTGCACAAAGTCTACAACACATCCTAAAGATTCTCAATGGGGTTCAGGTCTGGACTCTGTGGTGACTAATCCATGTGTGAAAATAATGCCTCATGCTTCCAGTCTTTCACAATTTGAGTCTGATGAATCCTGGCATTGTCATCTTGGAATATGCCAGTGACATCAGGGAAGAAAAAATCCATTGATGGAATAAACTGGTCATTCAGTATATTCAGGTAGTCAGCTGACCTCATTCTCTGAGCTCATACTGTTGCTGAACCTGGACCTGACCAACTGCAGCAACCCCAGATCAGAACACTGCCCCCACAGGCTGGTAGAGTAGGCACTTGGCATGATGGGTGCTTCACTTTATCTGTATCTCTTCTTACCCTGATGCTCCCATCACTCTGGAACAGGGTCAATCTGGACTCATCAGACCACATGACCTTCTTCCATTGCTCCGGAGTCCAATCTTTATGCTCCCTAGCAAATTGAAGCCTTTTTCTCTGGTTAACCTCACTGATTAGTGGTTTTCTTAAGGCTACACAGCTGTTTAGTCCTAATCCCTTGAGTTCCCTTCGCATTGTGCGTGAGGAAATGCTCTTACTTTCACTATTAAACATAGCCCTGAGTTCTACTGTTGCTTTTTTTTAAATGATTTGATTTCACCAAACGTTTAAGTGATCGCTGATCACAATTATTAAACATTTCTTCCTCAAAGATAATGGTTCCCCACTATCCTTCCAGTTTTTACTAATGAGTTGAACAGTTCTTAACCCAAATGTAGTAGCTGCCATGTCCTTAGCTGCTGATTGTATCAGTGGGGGTTAAAAAACTTGTTCCCAGCTGAATCATAATCATCTATGCAGAAGTGATCTCTTACCTGTTTAGTGAGTTGAATCCAGGTGGTGATTTCTTGTTTTTGTTATTTTTGGACGGGGAGTGTACTTGGCCTTGGGCCTGCTAATTATGTTGAATGTTAAACCCTTTGTGGCAACATTAAGCTGGAACTGAAATATCCACAAAAACTCAGGTTTTACAGCGTTAATACAGCATTAGAAGACTCACCTACTCTTTCTTGTTACCATGTAATATGACTGCAAAACATATTCTCTTTCTGATTGTCTTAAATTTTAAGTGTCTGTCTGACTTGAAAGGGTTTTCAGTGGAGTCCCGCAGATTCCAGTTTTAAAGAAACTTCCGTGTCTGCTTTCTTTGGGAATCTTGTTATGTAACAGAGACTGTTCTGTCAGTCTACTGGCAGAGAGAAACTTGTCTGAGCTACGGCACAACAATTTTCTTAGCTGCTTCTCTTCATAGTTATCCCGCGCTGCTTTAGTTGTTCAAACGCAGTTTCCAGTTTCTCATATCGGAATCCACTAAAGTACAAGAAATCAAATCTAGTACTAGAATACCAGATTTGGTTTTGCTTGTCCGATAGGACAACTGCATGAGACTTTCCACTCCCCACTGAGAAAGTTTAGTTGCCCTAGGAAGGCGGGCAACTGTTAATGTTAAGCCCTAAATCTCGATTTATTCTTCGACATCACTATACCTGTTTATCGTGGTGTTTGCGCCACCACCAAATGTTATTTGGCCGTGCAGGTTCTGCTCTGCAGTCAAAGTAGTGTGTATCTAAATTTCTTTTGCAGGCACATGTCAGTCGAGGGCGGCAACAGCAGCTTAACCTATCCCATAGCTACAGCGTCACTGTGATGCACAAACAGACTCCCAGTAATGTGTTACATGTTCATTTCTGCAACAGAAGCAGGATATGAAACCATCATTAAAGACAAATTTCTATAGAAAATTCATGATGGTTCATTCGGATCTGGCTTGTAGTTTCCAAATAAGAGTTCATCGCACAATGCGGACTGGTGTACTTAATGCGTTCAGCGTTTATTTACCAAGGGATGTTGTCTTTGCAAGTGGCTTATAAATATAAGAATCTTGTTCATGACTGGGAGTTGCCCAGTACAAACAACTTGCTATGAAGCTCTGTTGAAGAATTGTGTAATAACGTTTCCTGAGGTTCTTCACAGTCGAGTTGAGCACAGTCATCCACTTTTGTCTTACTTGCTTTTCTTTAGTTTTCCAGATAGAACTTTTTTTTTTTTTTTTGCAGTTATGGAACTTATTAAAATAAAATATCTAAATTTCATAATGTACAGCCTATCAACTATTATTTTAATAAACCATTAGTTTGTTTTATATATATATATATATATATATATATATATATATATATATATGTATATATATATATATATATATATATATATATATATATATATATATATATATATATATATATATATATGTGTGTGTGCTCTACATAAAGAAAATGTCAGCTACCAGGTTTGAGGGCCCATAGTAGTAGTAGAAGATATTTTTATCAAATGAAGCACAAAATGTTGAGAAGCTGCCCACATCATGGGGCATAGTATTTTCTATGTAAAAAGAAAACTGCATTGCTGTGCACTTACACCACTGAAGCACAGTGGTGTGGCTGTATAATAATTAAGGATGAGTACAGAAATTACTCAGAAAGTTCCATTACAGATGCTCAAAAACACTTTACACTGTTTCTTTCTTAAAAATATATTTTTAAGATTATTATTAGATCTCAACTAGCAGCATCTCCATGTGATTGAACATGTGCAAATGTTCAGATGGAATAGACAGACTATATAACAGTTAATGAGAATTGGTGTTCTGCAGGTACTGAACAATGACAGTTTAGCTGGTCACACACAAGTATAGAGATTTCTTTTTTTAATTTTGGAAAATCTGATAATCCTGGTTGAGATAATGGAAAAAAAAAACGTATTACCGGTAGTGGTTGTAGAGTATTTAGGCGATTTTAAGGATCTTTGCTTGAGCATGCCCTCTTCTTAGCTGCAGGACATAATAACGTTTGACCTGTTAAGCAGTAGCCCCCCCTTGTGACTGCCTTGTGTAATAACAGTAAAAAGAGTTTGAAATGTGATGATGAACCACAAGTACTTTTAAATTAAAGTTGGCGATGATTCATGACCTGAATTTTGATTTCAAATGTTTGGTCATATTGTTGCTTCCAAGAAAATCTAATACCTTTATAGTTTCACAATCACTCTCATCATCTCTTGCAACACTTGTAAAGTGACACTGTCTTTTTTTTCTATGAGGAAACTTTCAAGTTTGATTCCAATTTTTTTTTTTTTTTTGTGCAGGATTGAGAGCAGACCTGTTCGACAAGCAAAATGAGCTGGAGCTTCCTCACACGCCTGCTTGATGAGATTTCCAATCACTCCACCTTCGTGGGGAAGATTTGGCTGACTCTCCTCATCGTTTTTCGGATCGTGTTGACGGCAGTTGGGGGCGAGTCCATCTATTACGATGAACAGAGTAAATTTGTGTGCAACACACAACAACCTGGTTGTGAGAATGTCTGCTACGATGCGTTTGCGCCGCTTTCGCACATCCGCTTCTGGGTCTTCCAGGTGATTATGATCACCACGCCCACTGTCATGTATCTTGGGTTTGCTATGCACAAAATTGCCCGCATGGACGATGAAGACTACAGGCCCAGGAACAGGAAAAGGATGCCCATAGTGAGCCGCGGCGCCAACAGGGACTATGAAGAAGCGGAAGATAATGGGGAGGAGGATCCCATGATCGTGGAGGAAATTGAGCCAGAAAAAGAAAAAGAAAAGGAAGCTGCAGAAAAGCCCAGCAAAAAACATGATGGGCGGCGACGTATCAAGAGAGATGGCCTGATGAAGGTCTATGTTTTTCAGCTGCTATCACGCGCCATCTTTGAGGCTTCGTTCCTGTTTGGGCAGTATGTCCTTTACGGGGTGGAAGTGGCACCGTCGTATGTTTGCACACGC
Source organism: Hirundichthys speculiger (assembly GCA_018398805.1). NCBI lineage: Eukaryota > Metazoa > Chordata > Actinopteri > Beloniformes > Exocoetidae > Hirundichthys > Hirundichthys speculiger. The sequence continues at coordinate 322,350 of JAGFBZ010002373.1, read as the reverse complement.
TCTCCTTGCCCACACACAGTGGATTGCTTCGTCTCCCGTCCCACTGAGAAAACTATCTTTCTGCTCATTATGTACGCTGTCAGTGCTCTGTGTCTGCTCTTCACCGTGCTGGAGATCCTTCATCTTGGGTTCAGTGGAATCCGTGACTGCTTGTGCACGCCAAGGCCTCGGTCTCCCTCCCATCGAAACTCAGTTCTAGCTGGCAAGAGATCGTCGATCTGCCACCAGCCCTCAGCGCCTCCAGGTTACCACATATGTCTGAAGAAGGACTCGTCTGGGAAAATGGGCTTCAGGGATAACCTGGCAGACTCGGGCCGCGAGTCACTGGGGGATGAGGCGTCATCACGAGAGTTGGAGAGGCTCCGCAGACACCTGAAGCTGGCCCAGCAGCATCTGGATCTGGCGTATCAGAACGAGGAGAGCAGCCCATCCCGCAGCAGCAGCCCGGAGTCCAACGGCACTGCAGTGGAGCAGAACAGACTAAACTTTGCCCAGGAAAAGCAGACCGGCACCTGCGAGAAAGGTAACCATAACCACCCCTTTCCTGTTCTGTTCTGTAATTGTGATCAAAGCAAAATGCTTATCTCACCACTATCTGTTCGCAGGTCTCAGGGCATAGGCTGTGAAAATCAGTTCTACGGCGGTGGAGGAGGAGGAGCGGTGAGGACAGAAGGGAATCGATCAGTGCCCACACATGAGTTTCTTTGACTTTGCTTGAGGTGGATGAAGACGGCCCAAGCCTTCCAGTGTTATGGCCAGCTGTGGTCGAGCATTTAAGAAGTCAAAGGAAAATGGTTGTCTCAAACAGCAATACTCGAGATGCCGACCCCTGTGAAGATCCAAAGTGCATACAAACTGCCATCGTGCAACAAGAATGGTTAAGGTTAAAATGTACTTCTCCCTCAGGGCAGCTATTCTTTCTTCTTTTTTATATATATAAGCAGATATTTTTTATTATAAGACTTGGAGCTTTTAGTTATTTGTATGTTTCAGTGTGTGAATCTCAAGTTTTGCCTTACACTTCAACTGGAACTCTGTTTTTATGGATTTTTTTTTTTTTATTTTTTTTGTAAATGTAAGGCCAAGCCAGTGGTGAAAGTAACCATGAATCTGACAGTTTTGTACTTTGTGAGAGTGGGTGACTGTAGTCATGAACAAAAAGGTACTGAGGTTATTGTTTTAAGTATAAAGGCTTAACAAGGTGTTAATTGTTATACAAGGTCCTCTTCCAAGTGTGTCATTTGTTTTGTCTGTTTCTTTTTCTTTGTAAGTGTTGGCACTGCACCAGTCAACATTCCTAAGTCTGTTACCAGGAGCCTGTGCTCTGAAGCAGGATTCATGGCTTGTTTTTAACTTTGGGTTTTCAGTGTCATAAAGCTGGGTACATCACCATGCTAAGGTTATGGTAGAAGAAGGTACTTTTTACCTGCTCCAGGCAGGTCTGGGTGGTGGAAAATGAAGCGGGCTTCTTTCACATTCTTCTGTCAGGCCGTGCAAATTGCTCATCTGTCCCTAAATGGCATCACACACCCAGATTTTCAGAAAGAAGGAACTGCAAAAGATTTAAAAACATTGCTGTACTGTGATAAGATTGATTTCCTCGTTCCAGTACCAACTAGATTGCTTGGGATTATGCCTGTATTTTCATTTTCTAAGACATCAAGATGAGACAATTTATAAGCAGCTACATTGCCAAAGCAGCATGAGCTTAATTTACACAGTTATTCCTGGATCTGTTGCAGTTGTACTTCTAACTTGGATTACACATTTTGGTCATCTGATATTTTTTAAGGAGGAACGTATATCTGGAACCATATTTTATATGGATGGACTCACGTCCACAGTGTGAAAACCTGGGTTCATTCTAGGGGGTGATCATTGCGTTACTGAAGATGATCTTGGACGTCAGTTTTTAAGCCCAATAAGCAGCCGCTAATATTTGCATGCTGAACCTGTTTTGCAGTACAGGCCTCGAGGGTAGCTGGAACACACTTGAGGTGCCTTTGTCCAAAGGAATAAACCTGGGTAATGCTTGAAAAAAAAAAAACAACAACTTTGATATTATGTATTGTATGAAATTTTGATACTGTTCTTTATTTTTTTTTTCTAATTTTAAGTATTGTAGTATGCTATTTTGTCACTGTGGCATAAATGAATGACATTCACTACTGTCTGCTCCCTGAGGCCTGGTTCAGTCAGTGGACTGGTGCATTCCCAAAGGGGTTTGGTACATCTTTTAAGTTCATGTGCAGCAGTTTCCATTCCTTAATGCCAACCTTGTTTCTTATTTTGATAAGGGACATGTTGTCTTTGATCATTAGATGTTAAAATTTTCATCTCAGACCTGTTCAGTCATCTGTTGGTTGGAGGATGGATCATACTGTGTATCATGTTCGGTAAGTGTTGGTTTTTCTGAGCGTACTGTTCCACAATCTGAATGATGGTAGGAAACAATTTTAATGTGAATTCAGTGCCTTGAGTGCACTCTAAGATGCCATCTTTTGTATTTTGTATCATACCCACAGTGCCATTAGTACCAACTCAAATATTGTCATCTCATTTATTTTTGACCAATGCCTTTTGTACTTTTTTTTAATGAATACTTTTTGTATTGCTAGTACTTTGTGGTTAGTTTTTTCAAAATAAATTTTTGCAACCATTTCCAGTTTTCCAAATTGTCCCAGTCTGGTTTTCTTTTGACAATTTTACAGGTCTGATCTCAGGTAGCTGTTGCCCTGTGCTGCAGGGTTCTTCACATAAATGCTTTATATTCTGATTTTAATGGAAATGTGTATGTGTTTGTCAGAAGCCCCCCCCCCTCCACACACACACGCAGAAGGCAAAAGGAAAAAGCGGAAGTATGTAGAAATGCGTGATGCCTAATGGAAATCTTGTCAATAGTGGGATCGAGCAGTACATATAGCTAATATGGATTATGCACACAATCCGAAGGCCTTAGATGATGTGTCATACCCTGACATCTACTGTCATATTTTTCATGACGAAAGTGCCCAAACTTAAGAGGAACTAAAAGATCTGCAAGTCACTGGAGGTTTCCAATCAGTTTGTGTGCAGGTGAGTGGAGGATGTGGGTACGTTATCAGCTAGACACACTGCGGCTGCAGGAAATGTTTGTTGAAATTAATTTCACAATCTGAGCATGCCGATGGTTTCTCAATTCTCCAAAAAATGTTTCCTCAATGTATTTAACAAAGACCTATGTATTTCACCAAATCTAGTGTCACTGTCATCCATAATATTAGGAAAAATAAATGATGTCTGTCTATGGTAATCATAACAACATTACCAAATCTCTATCTTCAGGTTTCTGAATGGGATCCTTTTATTTTCAAAAGCTGGTCACTTCATTTAATTTACAAAAGACTGATCAATTCTGAATTTTGACTGAAGGAAATTACAATTCAGTTTGATTCAACTCTATTTGGATAGCGTCTATTACAACACAAATTGTCTCCTGGCACTTTTCAAAGCGTACGAACCCCAAGCAAATATTTAACAATAAGTAATATTAAATGTTAAATAAAGAAACAATTGCAAGTTAAAAAAACAAAAACAAAAAAACACCCCTAGCGAGAGAAAAACCTTTGAGGCAAACAGTAAATCAATACTGTATTAAGATTAAGTAGGCCAGGCTAGGTAGTGATGTCCATCTATGGTAATCTTTCCCGATTTGATTTGAGAAACATTAAATCAAGAACCAAAATTATAGGCACAGAAATAATTAGTCTTACCTTTGACAAAATAGCGAGACACTTAAGAACAATCTGTGGGAACAAAATCTTTGTGGTTTACTTACACAACCCATGTTTCTCACTGCTGATATCTTCAGTCTTCAATCTTGCATTGTACTTTTCACCTCCATTTCACACATACAGTTCATCCAGAAGTATTGATTTTTGACTTTTTTTTTTATCATTAGGCTGAAAAACAACATGAATCTATGAGAGATGGCTGAAACCTTAGGTGAAGCTAAATCAACAGTTTGGTACAATCAAGAGACATCTTCATGGATGTAAATATGGAGGGCTTACAACAGGGTCACACTGGTTACACTCAAGGAAAGGGAAGATGGATTAGACTTCATCTATAAAAAGCTCCCCATCTTCTGGAATTAGATTCTTTGGACAGGTGAAGCCAGGAATTACGGAGAGAAATGTTCAGAGAAAGAAAGGAAAATCTCATGATCCAAAGCATCGTGGAAAAAGGGTTATATCATGAGCATGTATGGCAGCCAAATAAAAAAAGCTAATCTGATGTTTATTGATGATGTGACTGCAGAAGAAGAAAGATGATTTCTGAAGTTTAGATGGCTACATTCTGTTCACATGTAGAAAAACGATAGATAGATCTGACCCACATCTAGAAAGATGTAGGTATGCAACACAAATATAAATTTGCTAGCAGTATGTCTAGACATTTCATGGTGCAGATGGATAGTGATCCTAAAGTAATTCAAAGAAATAAAATACTGTTTGGATGGTAGAAAGACCCAGAAACACACTGCAATTGAAGGTGGCTACAGTGAAGGCCGAGCAAAGCATCTCCAGGGAGGAAACTCAGAATTTGTTGATGTCCATGAGTTCAGGAAGTCATTGACTGCAAAGAATTTCATCCTAGTGTTAAAATTATGGTTTTATTTACAAGCTATGTCCATTTGTTCAAATACTTTTGAGCCCCTGAAAATCAAGATACTTCATAAACAACTGTAATTCTTAAATGGTGAATGCTTTATTTTGGTGAAACAACTGCAAATAAAGTTGAAAATCTGCTCACTTTGATCACGACGGCAATTCCTAAAAAGTTGTGTAAAACATAAATAAAAACAGAATACAATGATTTGCAAATATAAACCCATATTTTATTACCAATAGAACATAAAGAGCATATCAGGTAGTTATCAGATGTTGAAACGAATGCTGGAAAATATTTGCTCATTTTGACTTTGATGGCAGGAACACATCGAAAAAATATTGGAACAGGGTAACAAGAGACTGGAAAATGAATTGGTGCAAATTAAAACAACTGGAGGAGCGTTTGGCAACTAATTAGGTTAATTGAGATCAGGTCAGTAACAGACCGGGTATAAAAGGAGCATTTGAGAGAGGCAGAGCCTCTTGGATGTAAAGATGGGCAGAGGTTCACCAATCTGCAACAGACTGTGTCAAAAACTTGTGGAACTATTTCAGAAAAATGTTCATCAATGTAAAATTGCAAAGTTTTTGAAGACCCCATCACCTCTATTACATAATATCATCAAAACTTTCAGATAATCAGGAGTGTCTGTGTGCAGGAGACAGGGCCCAAGGTCTAAACTGGAACTAGCATGCTAGTTCATGAAACTAGCATGCTAGTTCATGAAACTAGCATGAACAGCTTACACATCTGTAAAGGCACGATCAATGCTGAAGAGTACATCAAGGTTTATTTAATTTAACTAATACTTTACAGGTTTGCATACTCAGCACACTGTACGTCTCCATCAGCAATCTCAAAGCAAATACTGCATCTGTGGTGCTCTGTCTCAGCATGAAACCATACTGTTGTTCACAAATCACAACCAGTAACCTAGCTTCCACTTCTGTGCCCACAGTTGCACCTTTTTTTTTTTTTTAGTGGACACAAACACGTAATGCAGTCAAGATGAACACAGAAGGCCTGCTTCTGAGTAAAGATAAACATGGTTCTGACTGGTCTCTAAAATCTCGAGGCAACGTAAACAACTTTATATCCAACGAAATTACTTGCCCTAAACTTTGAGGTAAAACAAATAACTTAGGATCCAATGAGATCGTCTGAAATTACCTGGAGAGTATAGGACACTCCCCATGTTTTAGCAATAAAAGATACTGTACGGACCAGAAGAATCAGTTTTTCTGGCTTTTTTTTTACTCTGTACTTCTGTATCAGAGAAATAAAGGCTCTTTGCTCACTGATTCAAGACTCCAGTATTCTCTTCAAAGCTCTGAGGTAAGATTGTAAATTGTAAATTCTTGGACAAGTGCCATGCCGTGAGACTCCAGCCAACTGGCCTTATCTGCACGTCCTCCTCTGGGCTTCCACCACGATATAGTATATATAGCCACAGCTGCAATTCAAACAAAATAGTCAATACCTGTAATGAGTGTTTGTAACTTCATATATAAACAGCTAAAGCTGGTGCCAATTGAAAGAATGGTGGATGGTTGAAGGACTCAGGACTGATCAGAGGAAACTGGGGAAGAGCTTTTCCTTTTATCTTGATAACAAGCCTGTCGCACCTCTAAAGCAATGTTTGGTGATTTAAAGGAAACATGTTTTGGAATGGTCCAGTCAAAGCCCAGACATCTGAGCGTCTGTGGTATAACTTAACCTTATTATAACTTATCATAACTTATTGTACACAGATAGCTTGGGGGGTGGGGGGTGGGGGGGGGGAATCAAAGTTTCTACATATACTGATCTTTAAGAGGCATACCCCTAACAGCCATGCAGCAGTAATTGTTGTAAAAAGAGGTTTTCAGAAACAAAAATAAAAACAGTGCAAAGTGAGAAATGACATTAGAGCTTTAATAAGGTAGAACATGGTAACCAACTCCAATTCCTAACTGTGTTTGTGTATGCAAACATGACTAGTAAAGACGATTCTGAATATTTGAACAAACTACTGTTGCAGTGGTGTTACTAACATTGTTCCCAGTCTGACTTCCAGTTACTCTGCTGACATGCAAACTTGTAAAAGCAGTTACGAGTCATCAATTAAGCCAGATACCATAACTGAGTTTTGTTCCTTTGTTATACGACAAAATTAAGTTAGAGACACAGGTCAGTGGTCTGGATTGTGTCCATGTCCAAAGGGTTCACTTTAATCCTGCAGTGCTCTCTAGTGGTGAATCTTATGTTGACGTCTATCCACTGTGGAGCCTCTGAGGGCACAGCAACAAGGTTTAACATGTTGCAAGTTAAAGTCCAGTCAGCTGTGTTCAGTAGGATGTGATTTTATTTGTTTCACTACCATCAAAGTATGCTGACGGTATACTTTGAACATGCAATATCTAGCAGTTCTTCTTACTTTGGAAATAGGAAGAAAACTGTTTTCAGAAAAATCTATCATGACTTTAACAAAGTGGATATTTGTTAATGTATTGATAATATGTAGATATTTTGGTTATAATTACATGAAATACAATTAATCATGTAATGAATTTTCAAAATTTACAACAGCTTTAACAATGGTAAGATGTTCACCCAATCTGGGGAAGATGATGGTTTTGGTAGGATTTAGATTTAGGGACTGTTGTTAAATATTTGTATGTTTATGCTGCAGACTTCAATCACACATCAGTGTAGTTGCAATTAAAATTTCTTCTCCAACTCTACTGTGTCAACATAAAGATTTTTCTTAGAACGCATTCTTGTTGTAATGAAGAAAATAGATAAGCAAATGGTTCCAAATGCTGCAACAATCAGGAGAGCAAAGGTGGTGTTGAGACCAGTCTCAGCTTCACTGGTAGACAGCCTCATACCCAGGAACTTCACAGGGCTGTTGGTGGTGACTGGCACACTTGTTCCTGCAGAAAAGAAATTGAAGCACCAGGTTAGTCTCAGCATGTTCAACTGGGAGGAGACCTTGGGGTAGACACAGGATGCACTGGAGAGATAAGTCTCTTGGCTGGGCTGGAACACCTCAGTTTTCCCCCTGAAGCGCTAGAGGAGGTGGCTGAGGGAAGTCTCACTCATAGGTCTCTGAAGAGTGTTTCAGAAGCCTCTTCTTCATTTTACTTCACAACACCATGTTGCCAGGAAGTGACAAACAAGTGCTACTAGAGCTAAAACCAGGACTACCAGGCAGAGCCGCGGAAACAGGTGTGTAACGACAGCAGAAAGTCTATTCCTTGATTATAAAACAAGCCATTCCGGGCTCACGTAAACCAGACAATAAAATATTAAAAACAAATTCAGTCCCGTGGCCTGTTTGCTAAAATTGAAATATTAAAAAAACCAGGGTTTTTTTTTTGTTTGTTTTTTGTGTAAGATTACAAAACAGAAAAAAAAGTCACTTTTTAACTTTTTAAATTTTTAATTGACAATTGAAAATGGAAAAAAAACAAATGATACCACAGATAATTACGAATTGATAAAGTTACAGAACTTAAACATGGACATTTTCATTTTAAAGTTCTTCCAGGGGAGACCTGTCAAATTGAACTCTCCTTTAAAATTTTCTGCTGTTACCTCAGAAATGACCTGTTTTAATGTTATGATTGTGGCCTCTAGATTGTTAGGATTTTGTTGGTAGACTTTTTTTTTTTTCAAAAAAAAAAAAAAAACAGGATGACAATACCCTGGCAGTGGCAATAAGCTTTACTTTATTTGACATTTCTTAAGATGAGATTTACACTAAATATGTGTTACTGACAAGTGCTGATGTTAAAAGTGTTTGAACAACAAATGTTATGGCACTTTAGTTCATATGGCAGCAGAACATTTAAATAAAAGTGACCTTTACACTACTTTTGAATTCATTATTTGATTTTTCCGTATACAATGCGATTAATCGTGATTAATCAGGGAAATCATGTGATTAATCGCGATTAAAAATTGTAATTGTTGCCCAGCCCTAATATATATATATAATATTTATTTATACAATGTGAGTGTGCGCCGTATCAACTATATGGTTGTCAACTATATAGTATATAACACCATTTGACATTGTTATGGTGGACGAGATGACAGATGTTAGTAACGCATGCTTTTTAAAATACTGCGGAACAAATCATTGTATGAGCAGCTGCATCACCCCCAGCACCCCTACTTCCCGCGGGTACTGCTACCAGGGCTCTCCATGCCCCTCAGCTGGTGTCCTCTGGTTAACCATGTCTGTAGAAAATCGTGCCTTCAGGCTGCTTTGCTAAGCTTCACCACAGAACCCTTCCAGGCCAACGCAGAATCAGTCACAGTGGTCTCTTCAGGCTTTTAGCCAGTGAGCCATGCAGATGTCTTTTTGACTCCTTGTTTAAAAAAATAGATGGCTTAAATTCTTAACTGGACTTACTTCATCTTTGTCTGGAACGTCTGTAAACACAGCATTTTAAATACAATGTGGGGCTGTTTTTTTTTTTTTTTTTAAAGCTCCTTGTGTTCTCTTATTTATTTATTTATTTTAAATAATTTCTACTCAATTTGAGTGCAGCTTTCATCAAGTTTGTTCTAGGCAGTATTTTAACTTGTAACGTTATTGTTGTACAGTATACCCTTATCATTTGCGGAGGTTACTTCCTCCTTCCAAAAAATCTGCAAATTATTGATGCAATTTTAAAAGGCCTATGTATGATATTATATACGCTAAATATGCTTCCCAAACAATTCTAAAGACATTCTTACTAATTAATACAGTAATAATGTAGTCATAAATTAAAAACATTTAAGGTAATTAAAGAAATTACCTGCTGTATCATCTCAATCTTTTCTATTTTTTTTAATTTTATATTAACTGACATTGTTATTTTAAAATTATTTGCCAGTTAGGGTGAATGTGAGCATTTTTCTGCTAAAAAATAGCATAAGAAATTCAGGAAATTGCCAGGGCTACCACAAATTCAAATACATTATGAATAAAAAACTTTGAGAGCAAAATGCGCACGAGTATGCGGGACCATGAATGGTGAATGGTGAACTGCGAATGGGCGAGGGTGTACTGTATTAAAGGTCGCTAATCTCCCCTCTTCTCACACACAGACTTATTACAACACAGCAGAATATTTATAATGTTGATACCAATATACTGATACCAATATAATCCCCTCAGGCTTCTAATGCGGTACTTAATACTGACAAGATTAAATCAACATTAAATTTTGATGGTCAGGGGCGATTCTAGGGTCAGAGCTTTAGGGGTGCTGAGCACCCAATGAGCCCCACCACAACCCACAAGTAACGTTAGTGAGAAGAGGACGATACCATTAGGCGGGGTCGTTTTCATTTTCATTCTTAAAATATAAATATAAACCACAAACTATGGATTAAGTTTTGGACATTATCTAAGCCTGTCAAATGCGAACTAAAATTTTAGAATAACAACATTTCTTAATCCAGGTTTTTGGGGTGCTGAATTTCTTAAAAAAGGGCTAGCCTCACCCATGATGATGGTAATGGCTCTGATTCTTAAATATTCTCATAACAAAATAAGAAAACTACTGCAGCTTACTGCAATTTACATGTAAATTCTAGAAGTTTCTGAATGATGCATTTTGCCCTACAGTGGTACATCTTAACCTCCGTTAAGAGAGCTTACAAGCTGCTGCTGATAGCTTTTGTTTTACATGTGTCTCTTTCTGTTGCTTGATCTTCATAAATTCCGGGATGATGGCTCTTAAGATGAGTCATTGAATTAGTGGTGCTGAAGGACTGGGGTTTGACTCCTCCCCACATGACTGATGCTAAGTAGTCATGGCAAACAATAACTTTGTTGTACTTTCTGGCACAAAATCTCTTCACAGCAGACGTCTTTGGTTTGTACGTCTTTTACGCTCATCAACGTAATAACGTTATTATCTTCTTTTAACCTTGTCACGCTAGCATGCTCATGACACGCTATATAAATAAATACATTTCGGCATAGGATCATCAGTGTTTTATGCTGATGGAGATGTTCAATTTATTTATTATTTTTTTCTAATGGCGGATACCGATGTCGTGGCGATATCAACGTGCATCCCTAGTTTGAAGCTAAGCTTTTCCTGCTCTTTTTGTGTGTTGTGTGTTTCCTCGTCTGTCTGATTAAAAATTGCTTGAATGATCAATCTGTTGTCAGTCTCAAGTATTGGACCAATTTCTAGAAGAGGTGTTTAATATCTATGAAGCTCAGAGATATAAACTGTGATTAAATGATTCAGTGCTGAAGTACTCCCTTATCCACACTCATAGACTGAGTTTTATCCAATCAAATGACATGGCTTTGAAAGACACTTTACAATCTAACTGGGATAATTGATGAAATACACAAGCAATCAGCAGGAAGTAATCAAATTTGTTGTCTATAAGCTATGTTATTGTTATTGGAAGTTACATGCTTGTTGTGACACTGCAATCACAGTCAACTTAAAGCACAATTGTAATTTCTTGCCTTAACTATCACACCTGTTTCTCTTAATTTTTAGAGAAGGTAAATTTAACACATTGTCTAATATTGAATATTTAGCTCTTCATGTCTAGTTAATTTACTCAGATGGTTGTTTGGCAACCGCACAAGGAAAAGACGTTGCTTTTCTACCCAGAAAGTAGTAGTCTTTTAGCCATATTCTAATTTTGCTACATGCTAACTGACTCCAATAGGCCCAATAAGTCTCAAAATCTGTATACCTTCAGGGGTGGGGTTTATGCAGTCATTGGGTCCTAATGCAGGGTCAGGGAATCCATTGCAGTTGATGATGGTGGAGTAGAGAGACACAGAGGCCTTGGCAACTCGAGGCAGTTTAGGATTTGTGCGATTAACATAAAAAAGGCCAAATCTCTCTGCAAAGCCAGTGGCCCACTCTAGGTTGTCCATCAGTGACCATGCTGTGTAGCCACGGACGTCCACATTATCTAGTACAAAAGCTGGAAGAAAAAAAAAAACTATTTCAAATACATTGAATCAAATTTTGAACATTTTTAAAAAGTGAAGAATCCCCCACAAACCATTCAGCTTTATCTGAACTTTGTCTTTCCTATATTAAACCAGTTTTTGATACTGCCTATTCAATAATACTGCTCTAATACCTTTCAGACCTGGTTGATGTATTTTTCATAGAAGTAACTCCGGTGAGTATCATTTAGACTAACAGAACCCCGCTCTGAGACTCCATTCTCAGTGATGATGATCGGTGGATTTCCATACTCCTCCTTAATGAAGTTCAGTATTCGGCGGAATCCAAATGGTGTCATCTTCAGCCAGCCAGACCCGGTGTCCAGCCAGGTACGGTCAACAACTGTTCCCGCCCCCCTATCATGTTCAAAAATTAAGATTTTAAATTAATATCATGTAGACCATTAAGAAAGCAAACTGTTTTTTAGGGAATGTTATAAAAGTATATGAATATGGTTCAAAATATATTAATGGTTCAAAATGCACAAGTGGCAGAAGATGGATGGATGGATGGATATTTTTCTCATGGTGGTGGTTACTTACCTGTCTCCATCATAGTGCGGAAGGTTTTTGTAGTCTGAAGGGAATGCCAAAACAGTGGTGTAATGGTTGAACCCAAAATAGTCATAGGTCCCTTTAATTCTTTGAATCTCATAAGGAGTAAACTCAGGCAGCCTGGAGAATTTAAAGAACACTTTAATTTAAAAAGGAAATGTGAACTTAAAAGAAGCATTGGCAACAACTGGATGTGGTACCTTAAAAGGGCAGATGTATATTGTTTGTTAAAGCAATGTTACCTTACAGACAAAAAATGAGACAAAAACAACCACAACAAAAAAACCATTAATACATAAACTACTGTTAACTCATGACTGTTCCCTTTTAGGTTTCAATTCTGTCTTTTTATAATACCGTGATTTTGGCAAACCACCAGCAAGACTGCGCTCTCGAATTCTTGTCTTCATCACATCATTGTAGTCACCATTGAATATGGGATGGGCAAACCAGCCAATGTAGAACTGCATAAAGAGTTAAAGGTAAAACAGCTATCAGTGACAACAGTTGAACAGACTGCATATAAAAAACAAGAGGGCTTGGTATACAATACCTGCACCACACGTCGTGCAGCATCGATGTCCTCCTGCTTATAGGGGTTTCGTGGTTCTGACCAGTCAGAGTTAATAGTGATGGAGATCATTCCTTTCTGTTCAGCCCGATATTTGTCATTGTAGAGGTGCCAGGCCTCAGCATGAGCTTTAATAAGGTTGTGACCAACAATGTAAGGTAACGTTCCTGGTCGGAAACTGATCCCTGTAAAAATGAATGGTGTAAACTGTGCTATGAAGCATGTTTTTTATTGATGTATTTACATCACATCAACAAAAAACATGTATCTTTTTGTTTTCTTTAAATATTCTGCATGACACAACCAGAAAATCCTTAACGTAGCCACAATTTTAATTTCTCTGACAGTCTCAGCACTCACACTTACGGCTGATTTATGCTTCTTCATAGCACTGCATGACACCTCTGCCATTTATATTTGTGCATAATTGTTTATGTCACTCTGTAATTACACCACCAATCCCAAGAGGACTGTGCGGGTTGTAACTTGCTGTGCTGAGTTTCATTTTGTGTACTTCCAAAAAGCTCAGACATGGCAATGGAGCAAAGAAAGTATGTTTTACGTGAGTTGATGCTGATAAATGTTGAGCATCAGTCGTTATCAAAGACCTTGCATCAAGCTATCGTTCTATCCGATTGAAGAAGAACAAATTCACCAATAAATCATTCACATGATGAGCAGTTACATAGGAGAAGGTAGACTCCAGGCTATGATGTAGCCTGCAGCTTAAGGTTCACACCTGTATCATAGCTACGGCATAGCTTTGACACAGAAGCACAAATCAGTCTTTACAAAATATCCCATACATACCTGGGGCAGCTACTCCATAGCCATGGCCTACCATGGCTACATTGTATGGCTCATTAATGGTGATCCAAAGTTTAACTTTGTGGCCAAGGCGACTAAAGATGACATCAGCATAATCCCTGAATCTGTCAACAATGGTCTCATTCTCCCAGCCCCCAACATCCTGCAGAGCTTGTGGAAGGTCCCAGTGGTAGAGAGTGATCTGACAGAGAAGACAGTTAAGGTTGAAAGAATTTTGCAACCTTTCTATTTGAAATATCTTTTTAAATAGCTAAAAATAATTATGCTTACATGAGGCTCAATGTTTGCAGCAAGCAGAGCATCCACCAGTCTGTGGTAGTAGCTGAGTCCAGGCTCATTAATGTGATTGGTAGTTCCATCAGGAAGCACTCGTGACCATGATATGGAGAAACGATAATGGCTCACCTTAAGCTGCTTCAGTATGGCAACATCTTCATCAACTTTATTGTAACTGTCACAGGCTATGTCCCCATTGTCATCATCTGAGATTTTCAGAGGAGTATGAGCAAATCTATCCCAGATACTGAGACCTTTCCCATCTGCTCTCCATCCCCCTTCAATCTGGAAATCGAAAATGCCAATGAAAAGATGATATCTTTGTATGTTCTTAAACTAGAATTATTGAAGGACTTATATTTTAATTTACCTGGTATGATGCTGTTGCACTACTCCAAATAAAACCCTTCCGAAAGACCCCATACAACATCTTCTCATCTTCTGTTAGGGGGAAACCATTATCCTTCATGACCTGGTAGTAGTAATGAGCCGAATATTTGGGTGTTCTTGGTCGGTTTGGATTAGTGAAGTCCACATGGTGCAATCCAAACCCAACTTTGTAGCCATTTAACCACTCAAAAGAATCCATGAGAGATGCAGCTATGTAGCCTTTCACCTTCACTCCATCCAGTTCATAGGCTGATTAAAACAAACACACATCGAAATGAATGGTCAAGGCTAAAAGCAATCACACAAAAGTATCTGTTCATATCAGTTTACCTTTGAGAGCCTCATCAATGTAAGTTTTGTAAAAAAACACTCTGGCAGTGTCATCCCAAGTTGTTCTTGCTTCTGTAGCAACTCCATTCTCAGTGATGTAAATATCTGGATCTCCATATTCCTCCTTGATCCAATTGAGGACTCTTCTCAAGCCCCATGCTACAGCTCGTTGGTTTTTGATGGCTGTAGCTGAGGAATCGCCTTCCTCTGATTCTAAAAAGTCCCAGTCATACTGATAGGATGCGGGAGAAAGCCGGCTTGTGGCATGGCTCACTATCTTTGTGGTGTAGTGATTTAAACAGAACATGTCTGCAGTTCCCTTGATGAAGTTCTTCTCCTCTTCAGTGAAGGATGGGAGCCTTGACTCTGGAAGGTCTTGGAGTTCACTTTTGTTGCCAACTTGCCATTTCATTGCATCTGGATAGTCACCATTCTTGAAAATAGGGTGGGCAAACCAACCCACTTGGAACTGCAATGCACGGTCAGCAGCCAAAACTTCACGATAGACATTAACATCTTTGGGTTCAACCCAATCAGCATTGAGGGCAATAGATACTAAGCCACCTTGGGAATTCCGATACTTGTCATCATATGTATGGTAGGCCTTGGCATGAGCTTTTATGAGGTTGTGTGCAACGATGTATGGTGCAGTTCCTGGATTTTTAACTTTCGGTGGCATCAGGCCAAGTCCGTAACCTAACCAAGCAATTGTTTGAGGCTGGTTGAAGGTCATCCAGAATTTCACTCTGTCACCAAAGGTGGCAAAACAGAAGTCACAGAAGTCATTAAATATGTCAATCATCTCCACATTGTCCCAGCCACCAATGTTTTGTAAAGCTTGAGGAAGGTCCCAGTGATAGAGTGTCACCATAGGTGTTATGTCATGTTGCCAAGAGGCCATCAATAAGTCTATTATAATAAGTAACACCGTTCTGGTTCAGTGAGGTACGTCTACCATCAGGAAATATTCGGGACCAGGACAAAGAAAATCTGTAGGACTTCACCTTCAGAGCTCGCAGCATGTAAAAGTCTTCATCAAGTCTATTGTAACTGTCACAAGCTATACTTCCATTAGCACTTTCAGGAATATTGCCTGAATTTTGAGTGAATTCATCCCAGATGCTGAGCCCCTTACCATCAGCGTTCCAACCGCCTTCAATCTGGTAAGCTGAAGATGAAACTCCCCAGCTGAAGTTTTGTGCAAAAGTGCCATAATGATACATTTTTCTCTCGAAATTTGACTGAAGGGAGAATTTCTCCCAGATTACTTTTGATTTAGATGGAACCTCAGAGGGTGACAGAGTGGTCGAGCGGCGAGTAAATGGTGTTTCTAACCCTTTGGAAGCATGATGTCTGCTTGATTCAAAACCATTTTGCTTGATAAGCTGAGCAAAGAAATATGCAGATTGTTTTGGGGTTCTTGGCCTGTTCCCATCTTCAAAGTTAACATAATGAAGACCAAATCTTTGACTGTAGCCTTGCTTTCCTTCAAATCCATCCATGAGTGACTGGACTGTGAATCTCTTCACATCGACTCCATCTGAGATTATTGCTGTGAAATAGACACAAAAAACAAGACATTAATTTTGATATTGTTTCCAATTATTTTAAAGTGATCACTAAAGGACACAAACCTTTTAGGGCTTCATTAATGTAACTGCCCATGTACTCCACTCTGCTGGTGTCATTAAGGTTGTCCCCACTGTACTCTGTTGGCATCCCATTTCCAGTTATGTAGATGGGCACTTTGGTAGAGCTCAAGTATTCTGTTGAAATGTAATTTAGAAGGCTTCGAAGGTCCCGATGGGAAAGAATAGATCCAGTCAGAGGCTGTCGAAGGCCATGAAGGGTCCACATGTACTTGGAAGTCTCCCACTCCCTCCGGACCAGGACTGCATCCACCTGTACTGCTGTTGACCAAACGGGAAGTATAGTGGTTCAAACCAAAAAAGTCAGCGGTTCCACGTATCCTCTGCTTCTCTGCATCAGTAAAAGTTGGAAGAATTGCTGGCAAAGAGTGTGGACACTCATTTCTTTTATTTTCAATCTGTTTTTTGAGTGCAGCAGGATAATCTCCATCTACAAATATGGGGTGTGCGAACCAGCCAAGCATAAACTGCAGGTAGCGATCTGCAGCTGCTAAGTCTTCAGGTTCGGATGAGTTCATGGGCATAGCCCAGTCTGAATTTAATGCAATGCCCACTTTCCCTCCCTGTGTTTCCCTGTACTTGTCATCGTAGACATGCCAAGCCTCAGCATGGGACTTGATGATGTTATGAGTGACCTAAAAATTTAAGAATAAAATATAAAGTAAGGTTGCTATGGCAACAATAAAACATTGTTCAGTTATTTTTTTCATTTTAACACTTTTTACCTGATAGTAAGAATTCACATAGTCCTGTACTCCAGGAGGGTGCTCCCCGGTGCCATACCCAGCATGGCTCACCACCCAGGGGCTACTGAATGTGTTCCAGGTCTTGACCCTGTCTCCAAACCTGGCAAAGCAGAAGTCTGCGTAGTCCTTGAAATGTTCAACAATGGAAGTGTTGGTCCATCCACCGTCATTTTGGAGAGCCTGGGGCAGATCCCAGTGGTAGAGTGTGGCAACAGGTTGTATGCCAGAGTCAATGAGAGCATCGATCAGCTTGTCATAGTAGAGAGCCCCTTTCTCTGACTGACTGTCCCTTTGGCCTGAGGAAAAAATACGGGCCCAGGAGATAGAAAACTGGTAGCTGTTGACTTGAAGTCCTCGTAGGAGGTAGACATCATAATCCACCTTATTATAACTGTCACAGGCAAGGTCAGCTGTCTGATTTTCAAAAGCTAAGCCTTCATGGCCAAAGCGATCCCAAATGGTCTCTCCTTTCTTGCCCTCTAACCATCCACCTTCAACCTTGAAAGACTCGGAGGACGTGGCCCATTGAAAGTCAGAGGGGAATGATTCTCTGAGGAAATGATCTCGATCTGCCGTGGTTTGCTTCACTAACTTATCCCAGACACTGTCATAACTATCCTTGAACCCTGTCATGCTGATGGAGTCTGGAATGCCAAGGCTTTGGAAAAAGGACAAAAAAAACAGGAATGAGTAAACACTGACAATACATATGAATATGTGGCATCAACTCTTACCTGACTGGGGCATCCTTCATGTCCAACTTTCCTAATACGTCATTCATGTCGACTCCCACAATGTGTAAGCCATTGTTCTGCAGAACTGTGATAAATTGAACACACACACGCACATTTCTGAGACTGTTTAATGGCTTGTTAATACTAATGTTGATTTATCAAAGATGCGTAAATTGTCATCTATCCAAACAGATATTAAAATGAAAATAAATGAGTAAAAAAATAAAATATTACTTATTGTAGTTTTACTGTAATCACAATTTAAACAATATACAATTACTACTAGTAACTGCTACTTCTTATGGAGTGTGAGCTGCCTCTCTTTCATTGAAAATGTTCAAAAAAAACACCGGGGGGGGGGGTTATCATATTTTAAAAGTGGTTTGAAATGTTCATCTTAGCAATTTTACTTCTTGCTGTAGTTCCTGTTTGTTATATGTTTTTTTTATGCTAACTTTTATTTGGGCCAACTTTTATCAACAATTTGTGACAAAAATTGTGTGACTTGTATCTACACTTACCATTTAATAAATCTCCAAGAAGTTGATGCTGACTGTGCGAACAGTCATGAGCAGTCATCTTGTATATGAGGAAAGGCAAGTTCCCACTGATTTTCTATAAAATAGTAACATGTATGTGGCTGCGCTGAGTTCAAGATGTGAAATATATATATATATATATATATATATATATATATATATATATATATATATATATATATATATATATATATATATATATATATATATATATATATAAACTGTATTCTTTACTGTATTCCTTACCTGTAAGCTGCTCAACTCCTGTGCAAAGTTTGCAGAAGAAGCACAATTATAATCAACATGGAACGATAAGAAATCCACCTTTTCGGGAGAAGAGATACAGAACAAGAGTATCATCATACTGATGTCTCTAAGTGAAAATAAAACAATGACTTACACCAAGATTTACCATTGTCACAAATGTCTGGTCGGAATTATAAATGAAAAAAAATGACATATTAGTACTTTAAGTACATCTTATGGATGTCATTGAGCTTGATATGAATAAATGCACGGATCACTCTATGAGGACATATGTACATTTGACCTCAAAAGCTAGTAAAATGTTACATTTGGTGTTTATTTCTAAAGAAAAGTCCACATTCAACTGGAAATGACTAAGTTTTGATATTCAGTGCTGAATCATATATCTGATGTACATATATCAATCACAGAGGGTCTCTCAGCAGTGATCTTCAAAAAATGAAGAAAATGAATTCCAAAGGAAGAATTACAGCAGAAATAGATCATTTTGCCAACCTTTGAATTTACTTATTAGATTTATATTAAAAGAAAGTGTATGACAGAACGCTAAGGAAGGAATAGTCATATTGCATGACAAAACCCGAGTGGTGGGAAAGTATGTTAAGGTGATGCAGATCATGAAGGAAGGCAGCAGGACAGTAGTGCTGTATGCAGAAGGCGTAACAAAGGGCTTTCAGGTGAAAGTGGAAATATATCAAGGACCAGATGACGTCAGACAGGAGTCCCCGTGGACTATGATGTTTGCAGATGACTGTGATTTGTAGAAGAGTGGGGAGCAGGTGACAGAAAACCTGGAGAGGTGGAATATGCACTAGAAAGAAGAGGATTTAAAGTTCAACACCAGAGAATACATGTGTCTAAATGACATGGGGGAGAAGGCAGAACAATGAGAAAGTAGAGCTAGAGGTGGCAGAGATTACTAAGATTTTCTTTGGGAGTCTGGAAGGATTCGTATTAAGAATAAGCACAGAATGAAAATAAAGTAAGAGAGGCCAAATTTAGATTGTTTGAACGTGTATAAAGGAGGGAGAGTGAATACTAATTATTAGAGGGATGCTGGAGATGGAACTGCCAGGTTGGAGAAAAAGGGGAGAACCAAAGAGAAGATTTTTGAATGTGGTGAAAGATAATGTCCAGCTGGTTGATGTGACAGAGATACAGAATACAGGATAAGATGGAAGCAAATGATTTGCTGTAGGAAACCCTAAAGGGAAAAGCTGAAAGTAAATGTAGAAAAGGAAGAAGTTTATTTCTTGGAAATTTTAGTTTCAAGTTTCATATAGAACAGTTTAGGGGATGGGCAGTATGTACTAAAAAAAAGTTGGGCCTTTCTCAATTTTAGATTTTCAAAATAATGCAGATCCATACATTATTATTATTTTTTATTTTAAGAATGCCAAATCCTGCTAACTAAGACAATGAACAGTGACAGCAAACAAACACAAACATTTTATATAATAAATGTCAAATGTTTAGCTTACAATTGTTGAGGCTTTAGTATGGGACAGTGTTGCCACATCTCCTGCTTTTAACCCAATTGACAGATGTCTCCCTGGAAATACAAAAGACACATTTGACGTGATTTAATCTGAGGAACAGGTGCTTTTCTTATCATGTCAGGCCAAATTGTCTGCTGTGAATAAAAATGTTAACCACTGTACATTTGACATGCAAACGAGATAACTTTACTAAGATCACATGGACTGATTATCATGGGCTGATAATGTAGACATGCAATCTGTGCAAAAACCAAGGTGGTGAAGGATTTCAGTATCAGCTGGTCATAAAAGTCTTTAGCGATAATGTCTCAATACACATAGAAAGGGTAATTTAGTCAAGAGTTTAATAATTAATTTTTGAAATGTCTGAGAAAAAAATATTTTATTTAACTTTTGAAAAGTACTTATAATTAACCAATGAGAACAGTGAATTAGGTCACATCCTCAGTCCAGTACTCCTGAAGTTTAATTTACCTTTTTCAGGAAAGCGTTGATGGTAGATCTGATGAATGTTCTTGTTGAGCTGGAGAATACTTTGTTGAACACTGGGAGCATCTGCAGGCTGCCCATCGTGCCAAATGTCATCTAGGTCACTCAGCGTCACCCACCAGTGTGCCAGTTCGGCAAACTCCTGGAAGGCAAACTCAGCATACTGCTGGAACATGTCTATCAGCTCCTGGCTCTCCCAGCCTCCATACCTTGATCTCAGAGGGTCTGGAACAGCTGATCCATGGAGGATGACGAGAGGCTGAAGGCCCACTTGCAGCAGTTGCTCCAGCAGGGTCCGGTAACACTTCACTACATCCTGTTGGGGCTGGATGGGAAGGCCTGTTGGAAGGAGCTGAGGCCATGACAGTGGCACTTTGAAGTGGGTCACCCCTCTGGATCTTGAGATACTCAAAGTAATTTTTAGAACCAGTAGGTGTGGGGCGAGAGCAGTCAAAGGCTTCATTCCCTCCTTTGCCTGAGCTTGATGACACCTGGTCCATCAGAGGACCTGCAAGAAGCATAAAGTCCTCCTGTCCATTCGCCCAGATGCTTCCACTGGCATCTAGACACAAAATGTGCAAACACACAAACCACAACAGCTCCTTCATTCTGAAAATGGTGCACTGATCTTATCCACTCTTCGCAAAGCTCTTCCAAGATGCTTTTTATCTAATACGATTAAGATCAGTATCAACTATCAGTTATTGCTGTGTTTTATTGCAGCTGTGTGACATTGACTGAAAGACTCTGAACTCAGATAGCTCCATCCCCATCTTATACTCCTCCTTAAAGACCTTGAAACGTACAAGTGCTATGTTTTTTTTCTAAAGGGTTTGTAATACTAATAGAAAATATCTTAAAAGCAGATTTTCAACCCACAAGTCTCAGAAAAACATCATTGTGTAGCTACAAATTTGAATCAAGAGGAGTTTATCATAGTTTATGTGAACCTCTTGGAATTCACATAAATTCCCTCCCTCCACCATGTTTCAAAATTTGGATGATTTCCTGATTTTGGTAAGTTTTGCTGAGCATTCTTGCCTGAACAATTAAAGTTTTATTTCATCAGTCCACAGTACATTTTCCTAGTAGCACCTTGGAAATGCCAAGGTAAATAACTTAAGGTGCACAACAGTAACCACAGTACTAACCCATCTCTATTTAGACCAATTGTTTATCTGTGGACAAATGGACACATCCATCCATCCATCCATCCATCCATCCATTATCTATACCCTGCTTAATCTATCCAGGGTCATGGGGATCTGCTGGAGTCCATCCCAGCTCTCTTTGGGTGAAAGGCAGGGGTCCACCCTGGACAGGATCATCAGTCCATCGCAGGGCCACATGTAGACAAACAACCACCCACACTCACAATTCCAAATTGGATACATAAACTCATTATTTTTGCATTACTTTTCAAATTATCTACTACTGATCATACAGTCCATGGAAAAAATTATTAGACCACCCTTGTTTTCTTCAGTCTCTTGTTCATTTTAATGCCTGGTACAGCTAAAGGTACATTTATTTGGACAAACATAACGATAACCACAAAGATTGCTCATAAGAGTTTTATTTAGGAGCTGATATCTTACCATTTTCCATGGTTTTCTTGATTATAACCTAAATCACTTAAGTTTTTACATCAATAGCTATGGCGTTGTACTGCCAAAAACACTGCTTTTATGCATTCAGTGTTTTCTTTTCTGTCTGTTTTAGTCACATGATGACATTTAGTGGTACCAGGTATTAAAATGAACAAGAAACTGAAGAAAAAATGGTGGTCTAATAATTTTTTCCATGACTGTATGTCTTCAAAGATCTCCTTGTTGCAAGGTATAGTTCATGTCACCAGATGCTTCTTTTGAACAGCAAACCTAAATGTTTGTCTTTTATTAATTAAACTAGCTCTAGACCGTAACTTCAAAGTCATGATTTAAATGGACTCCAGGTGTGGAATTTACTGACATGAATAAACCTTTGTTGAAGCAGTTACACTGAGCTCATCCACTTTTGCTTCCAGTATTGTTAATATTTAATTGGTGTGTTATCAGCGTTATCAGCTCAGGTGAAGAGTGTTTATCATCATTTATGACACTGTTACAGCACTGAACCTAACCTATTATCAGTCTTCTACTAAATAGTCACCATGTCATCAAATGCATGACTCGTCAAACCTATGACTGGTTATATTCAGTAAAAATAAGATCACATCTATATTTAAATGTCAGTTAGCAAACTGAGGCATAAAGGCTTCTAAAGACTTGAAGAGGTTGCAAATGAGTGCAGCATTATAAATGTCAAGAGAGCATCATTTGTTTTTTAATAAACTAAGTCTGGCAGCAGTGAAGAGGCACTATGTGCATTATCAACTCAACAGAATACAACATGCACAACAGATTGAGTGTTACACGAAAATCAGGCTTTTATAGTTTTAAGAAGGACCAGGATTAAGTCCAACAGTATTCCCATCACGGGAGAGTTAGGGTTAGGGTGGAGGTGGTGGAGGAGTATAAACACCTTGGTGTTCACCTGGACAACAGACTGGACTGACGATGCAACACTGATTCTGTTTATAAGAAGAGACAGAGCAGATTTTACTTCTTAAGGTTCTTCAGTGTTTGCAGCAAGATGTTGTATGTCTTTTATAAATCTGTTGTGGAGAGTTCAGTCTTATCTGCAGTCATCTGTTGGTGGAGCATCATCAGAGCCAGTGACTTAAAGAAACTGAACAAACCGATGAAGAAGGTTGGCTCTGTTCTGGAGAATGTTCTGGGACATTTGAAGCTGATTGTGCAAAGGAGGATACTTCATATAATGAAAAAAATCATGAAAACCACAGAGCATCCTCACTCAGCACAGTGATTCAGCAACAGTGTCTTCAGTCAGAGGCTTCTTCAGATCTGCTGCAGCACAGACTGATACAGGAGATCTTTCCTGCCCACTGTAACCTTCTACAATGAATCTTTAAAGATACTTAAGTTATGACAGGTGCTGTAAAATTAATTTCCCTTTGGGGATTAATAACATATTTTTTAATTGAGTTAATAATTGAGTTATTTACAATAGATTTTTCAGTTTTCATTAAAACAAAGTGGTTGCAGGGCCAATCCATTATGGCCTAAAACAATAGGGATGAAATGGGATATGAGTGGTTACAGAAGTGACAGGCTGGAGTAAAACTCTGCATTCATGGTCAGTGCCATCATCTGGCATAACCAACTAATGTATGTACGCAATTCAATCTTGTAGCTTTTTTTTGTGTGTGCTGATGTGAAAAGTAGACATGCACTTCACCAGTCCTCTCTGGCAGTTTTTTTTTTTTTTTTTAATAAATGCACAAGTGTGAGTGATAGTGAGTAGCAAAGGGCAAAGGGTTGGCATTCAAAAAATGCCACTGTGATGGAATTATACTCCAAAAGGTCCACCTGCCCCAGCAGGCTGTAAGTAAGCATTGTTAGGCTCTGTTCAGTCAACAATGATCAATCCACAATGAATTCAACTAGAAAGGGTGGGATCAAGGTATGAAATTTGGTAACAACTAAATATAGTTCCAGAAGTTGCAACATCATAGCAAACTTGTTTCAGCATCACTGATCACTACCTTCAACTGTTTTTACTGGGAGATGGTACATAAATTTTGTTGACAAACATAACTGGAAAGTTCAAGAATAATGGAATAAGACTGATATGTGGAATGAGAACATATGAACAGTATCTATATATTTATTATTTAAAAAAAAGCAGTCAATTATAAATAAACAGATGTACAAAAACCAAACCTCTTGAAACCTAATTTTATTTTTGGTTTGCATCTGTAGATTAAAATGTAAGCCATTGTCATCTTTGCTTTCATTATATCTTTACAGTGTGGAAGGATTTATTATAACCGCTAAAATGTTGTCATAATGGCTGAACTGCAAAGTCATGAGACACCAATTTACACTGACTGCTTTTCTAAACTACATACTGATGACCTACAGGGATTTAGTCTAGGATTCCCTTGAGTGATTGTCACCATCATACATTCAATTTTTCAATCAGAAATACAAAAGCGCTCTCATCAAGTTTCACATTATTGAAGTATTTCTTTCTCATCAGCATGACTAGATCAGTAGTTATCGTGAGTTATCGTGGCTTGTAATCATATTTTGGAGAGTTTGTTATTGTCCTCTTTAGCTGTCAGTGTTTATTTTCTGTTAAGTAATTAAAGCAGTGATACAAGAGATAATGGCTTCCATCGACTTTTTTATGACACGAGCCAAAGTTCATGATAAGAGAGATGAAGATATGCAGACGAAAGGAGAAAGTCCTCTGTTATTGTAATGTCAGAGGGAAAGAGTAAATAAATAAAGAATACAACTTATGCAAATGAAAAAGTATGAGTGAGGGTTCACAGCAGTAAAATTTCAGCCATCTGTGACATCCACAGACTGACAGTCATGAGGGTAGGAGCTTTTATAGATAGAACTTCTAGGTAGAGCCAAGAGAGGTCTGGATGGTCACAGGATTTCATCTCTGGTTTTGCACATGAGTACTGTTGGGATCCTGTTGGCCTAATCGAGTCGTGATTGTCATGTTACCTCAAGCGGAGGAGAGTGTTGTTCATGAGTGAGGGAAGAATGAAACGGGAGATTGACAAGAAACATGAAAGATCTTTGAGTGCGGTCCAAAGAAGAGCAAAAATACAGCACATGTAGAGTTAAAACCAGAAGTTTACATATGTGTAAAAATATACATAACCTTTTTTTTTCCTCTTACTATCTGACATTGAATCAGCCTAAAGTTTTTCTTATTTTACGTAAATTAGGATTAGCAAAATGATTTATATTTGCTAAATTACAAAATAATGAAAGAGAATTTTGTAGAGAATATTTGAATCATTTTCTTCAACGTTTACATACACTAAGATTAATATGCCTTTAAACAATTCGAAAATTCAAATTCAAAAAACATGATGATGTCATGACTTTGGAAGTTTCAAAAGGGTAACTGACATAATTTGAGTTAACTGGAGGCAAACCTGTGCATGTATTTTAAAGCACACCTCAAACCCACTGCTTCCTTGTGTGTTTTCCCTTCCATGGGAAAAAATTAAAAGAAATCATCCAAGATCGGAAGAGAATTGTGGATGCCCCACAAGGCTGAGTCATCCTTGGGTACAATTTCCAGATACCTGAAAGTGCTGCACAAATATAAACAACATCAGATATGGCCAGCCATCATACCGCTCAGGAAGGAGATGGGTTCTGTGTTCCAGAGATGAATGTGCTGTGGTGCAAACTGTGCACATCAGCCCCAGAACAAAAGCCCTGTACCAACATGGGCTGAAAGGCCACTTAGTGCTCCAAAAGCAACATTAAAAAAGCCACATTACAGTTTGCAAATGCACTTAGGGACGAAGCAATGAATTTTTGGGAACATGCGCTGTTGGATTATGAGGAAAGAACATTATGTAGAAATATTGAAACATCAGCTAAAGACAGCAGCCAGGAAGTTAAAGCTTGGGAGAAAATGGGTCTTCCAAATGAATGATGACCTTAAGAATACTGCTTAATTCATGACCAAGTGGCTTGAGGACAACAAAATCAATATTTTGGAGTGACCGTCACAAAGCACTGCTCTCAATCCGATATAAAATTTGTGGGCAGAGCTGAAAAGGGAGGTAAGAACAAGGCAGCCAACAAACCTGATTCAGTTCCATCTGTTCTGCCAGGAGGAATGTGCTGAATTTCTAGCAAACTATTGTAAGAAGCCTTTTATCAAAACAATTAACTTTTATTTCTTGCATTTTATCTACATTTTCAATTCCTCTTTTTTTTTTAAATCAAAAACAACTGTTGATTAACTTTTTGCTTTTTAATATTTAGCTTTTTAATATTTTTGTCTTTTGTGTTATTTTATTTTTTTTCCTCAATGTTTTCAGTACTCTTTATTGCTCTGTAATGCTTCTAATGTTTTATGTAAAGCACCTTGAACTGTCTTGTACACAAAATGTGCTATACAAATAAACTTGCCTTACTCTGGAATGTATCAAATAGAGAAAACTGACCCCCCCCCCCCCCCCCCCATCTCAGTTGCTCTTTATATAAAACATTTATAATATATTGTTATATGTCACTTCTACTATGTCATCATTATCATCTTTCATTGAAATCATAAATAATAGACACTGACATCCCTGACATCTTACACATTATATGTTAATGTGTAAAGAAACATGTGCAACTTGAATCCTGTTCAGTATTAACTTTGTAATGTGCAACCATGTGTTTTTAAGCTCATTTTGCTTGGGGAAAATTGCTTTTTGTCTTATTTCTGTCATTTGTGTGACTTAAGCCACGGATTGAGAATAATGTGTGTGAGAAATCCTACACAGACTTTAAAAATGCCTTTTCTAATAGAAACTTCATTCCCTGCTGAATCAAGAGGAAAAGGGTTTCAGGTATTCCACCTTGTTTCCTCTTTTACATGTCGATTGATGGGAATGGAGAAGTGACATGCTGGTTACTGTTAATCAGGTTATGAGAAGGACCAAACCAAGGAGTAGAATTCTCCTACTTAATTTTCATTTCATGATGTTCACATTTATATTTGCAGTTTTGTGACAAAAATAACTAGAACTATACTAAAGAGTTAGCTGTTCTGAGAGAGTAATGCAGACTCTCTCCAGAATGGGTGATAACTGTATAGGTTCACAGTGGAAAGGCTTGCAAAACTGCTACACTAACAGGGCTCTAAAATCATTACTATCTATACCTTTCTTTTAAAATCTTTGCATGTCTTGATTCTGACTCCATGAAACAGATGCTCAAAATATAGATGAGTGAAGGCAGTCAAAAACAGCTGGTTTTGGCATCTGAAGTGGCCTTATCTGCTCCAAATGAGCTTCCTTTGTCCCTGTACCCTCCAGGTCAAACTAGAAGGGTCTGGGCTCCAGCTACAGTCACACTGCAGCTGCTGGTTGCTATAGCCAAGTCACCTAGCCAGACCACAGTTAGTGCTCATGTTTTTCTCTCTACATTTGTACATATATATTACATTCCATATATGTCTTTCCTTATATGTTCTGCCAAATAAACTCGGTTTTTAATGAACCTGTATCGCTTGGAAGTGGGAAGCGGGTAAGAAAAGGCTGGATGGGTTCAGGGATGGTGTTGGTTACTGTCAATATCTTGGAGACATCTCCAAGAATTCATGAAACATGCTTCCTGAGGGGTTTTGTGGCTTAAAACGAGGCTAAGGAAGCTCAGCTTAGCACATGTGGTGGTGCTGGTGAAACCCCTGGTCTGCTGCGAATGAACACAAGAGAACTAAAACATGCAAATGTACACTTAGGAGACAACAAACAGGGGCAGAAAGAAATAAAAGCCATGAGAAAAGTATCTAATCTGTTTGATGCAGTAAAATGTGAAAATGTAATGAATTGTTAGTATTTATAAATGGAAAGGGGAGCTTTGATCTAAAATGTAAAACTTATCATCTGTCAGCGACCTACTGCTGTTTATAACTTGAGAAACGCACCCTTACTATAAAGCGTACAACATCTCACCATTTATTGAAATTGTGAATTTCTAGAACTGCTTCAATGACCAGTTTTTGAGTTAGTCAAGCACAGCACCTGATACAAAAATCACCAACATTTACAGTACCCACGTAACACAAAGAATCCAGACAGATGGTTGAAAACAAATCAGTGCAAACAGAATTCAATAAAACCATTTAGTCTTTTTCTTCATGGCCATACTCTAATAATTTGTTTGTCTGTCTTCAACTCTTTTTTGACACTGCAAATTAAAAAATAAAAATTCAACCAAGTAGGGATTTCACACTTGTATGGTACAAAACAAATGCTTTCACATCTTCTTGAACTGCAGCCTCACACCTTCTTATCAAAGACCAGAACTGAGTCTCTGCTGAACCTGTTGGAAATAAGTTCATCATTCATTGGAAGCTGCAATGCCAAATTCTACAACTGCTGAAATGAAAACTACAATGTTCCAGTTAACTGAGTGCTTCTGGAAAGTCCTTGCCACACAACAATCTCACATGGTATTTGTGCTCGGAAGGAAATAAAACATCTGCAAAAGGATCTTGGTTAGGACATGATACTTGACAGCTGGAAGGATTTATTGGGTCTAAAGAAAATTACAAACACAAAATAACATGAGAAGTAACAAGGTCTATCCACATGTCATGTTCTTGGCACAGAAAAATATTTAATAAAATTATTTGCTGCCAAGTAAAATGTCATACTATGGGATTTACAAAAAAGAAATGGTGGATTTCAAGTAATATATTTCTCAAAAGACAAATAAGCCTCATGAATGCCCAGTTGAAAAATGTATTTCACCCTATAAGCTTATGAATAAATGTCTGTTTTCACACAGAGACGTTTATGTGATACCACTGTATAAACTCTACTAGATATAATTTTATGGTTTACCATGCTGTCAAAAAATGTTGCAATCTTTCTCTTATCATTCTTGGCTCCCTTGATGTTTTTCTTTTTTGATTTGTGCTCGCTTGATCATCATGAACTTAAGAACAACAAACAACAACTTTTTTCAAGACCAAGGATCGAACGTGAACAACAGAAACTAACTATTCAAGCCTCTCAAAGTGAGTGAATTAAGGAAAACGGTGGAGGTGTTTACAGTGGGCCCTGGGCTTGGTGGCTCACTGCCAGCATTTTTACTGCAGATGACAGCATCAGTCTGAGTGCATGTGAGCTAACCAAATATAGATGGTTGCAGTACTTTGTCTCCATGTGCAGTTTGGCTAAACCACAGCTCAACCTGCCAACTCTTCATGGATCTGTGTAATGCAGCAGGTGGTCATCAGTCGGCTCAAACAACAGCGCAGTACAGAAAGGCTAACATTTGATTGAGATAAATGTCAGGAACTTAAGGACTTGTGTGCAATAGATGTAATAAGGAAATGGTTGAGTTGATGCCTGCACCAATTCTATATGCACAGCTTCAGTTTCATGAGGAAACTGTGGATGGTGGCCTTTGAATGGGCCAATGTCACTCCATCTCCCTGGAGATTGAGCATCAGCATATTAATTTCACCAAAAAACTCCACCAGATGGAAAATGTCTTGGTGACAGGACCACAGCATTTCTCTTAAAGCAGAACCCTAAGAAACTCATGGAATCATTTGAGTAATTTAAACACCCTCACCAGAAAGCTGCTCTATGTGGAGCAATAGATGCCTCCTAATAACACAGCTGTCAAGTCATTGTCATTGTCCATTCTGTCCTTTCGTGTTTCACTGACAGTGATTTTAGTCCTCTGAAAGACTGAGGGTTTCTGTCTCTTTTGATAAATAGGTGTTGTTCAGCTTTTGATCTAACTGCATACAAGAAAGCAACACTAGAGGGAGTTATTGTTTTGTTTTTGTTGCAGTCATAGCAGACAAACACCAGTGTAAGCACAGGTGATATATTAGGCCATTAAATCAGTGCAGCAGGGATAGAAGTTCATTAAACAAGAATTCGACAAAGAGAAACAGCCACGGTCTTTTCGTATGTTCACATATGTTGTGCGCAATGTTTGACAATGGATTGCTGCTCTCAACCACACACAGCAAGCCAGTAACTGCAGCAGAGCTTCCTGACTGGTCGCTGCTGGTCACCTATACTCCGCCTCTAGCATTCAAGGGAATATTGCATCTTAAGTACATATTCTGTATTTTTTTGGAGGATGTGCATGATTAACAATCTAATTATAGACTGTTTGTAAACACTTAATAAGGGTATGATTTGCAATGGTCCAGTCGAAGCCCAGACCTCTGAGGCATAACTCAAATATTGTTGTACACTTGCAGAACCAATCCAGCTTAGGAAAAAAAAAGGTAAATTTATAGACACATGCATCAAGAGTCTTACAGTAGTTTCAAAAGGAGGTCCTATAAACAACAAAAACTGTACAAAATTGAAAAATACTAAAAGAAGTTTAATACTTTTATAAACTACTGTAGCAGTAATGTTACATACATAGCTAACAGTTATAAGTTATCACATAAGTGGCTGCTGTACAGGCTGATTCTAAATAATTCTTTGACTTCTGGCATTGAAATTTCAAAATGTAATGACAAATGATCAAATAAGATGGCCACTATAACTGTGTTTTCTTCACTGATTTATGCAATGGCTTTATTTATAGGCAAAGGTCAGCAGTCTCAATCTCTTCCATATGCAGAGCTCAATTTAGTCCCACAGTGCTCTCTAGTGGTGGATCCTGCAAACCACATGAACAATGTTGACGCCAATCAACTCCTCCAGCTCACTCAGGAGCCTCTGAGAGCACAGCAGAGAGGTTTGAGATTTTACAAGCTAAAATCCAGTAGGCTATGTTAACAAGAATTATTTCTTTTGTTTCACAATGTCATTGGATGATGTTCATGGTACACTTTGAGATGCAATATCTAGCAGTGCAGAAAACAGTTTTCAGAAAAAAATCTTATATGGCTTTATCAAAGGGGATATTTGCCTATTTACAAAGGTGTTTTGGTTATGCTTAGATAGAACGGCACAGATCATGTATTCGATTTTTACAGGATACAACAAGTGTTACAGGGTTGTCACCCCATCAGTGGAAGATGATGTATTATAGGATTTAGACTTATTAGCTGTAGACTAGTTACAGTTTTTCGATTGCTTACTTAACGCACCGGTTTGATGCGCAGGATGTCACGCAGGTGAGAGTCACTGAGTCTTGTCCTCATGCGGTTCTTGTTTATGTTCATAAGTTAGAATGTTTTTTTCACTGGGTGTTTCTTTTTTCAAAGAACTGTCTGATTTCCTCCCTAAGAGAGTAGAAACGCTGCAGTGCAGAACCCCGACTGAGCCATCTTATGTCAGTGTGATACACAATATCTTCGTATTCAGCCTGGATGTCGTGTAGAAACTGCTGAAATTAGTGTTTGCACAGGGCTTTGGAGCGAAGATAATTAATGGCCTTTATCGCCGGTTTCATCACATGATCATATTTCAAGTGTTTGGCACACAGACCTTGTTGGTGAATAATACAGTGGAGTTTGATAGCTTTGCCTCCTTCTTCGCTAACTTTGTTGCAGATGAATGCTGATAATCCACTTGTTCTCCAGTCATGGCAGGTGCGCCATCAGTAGTAATCCTCGTGACTTTATTCCATGGCAGTTCCATGTCATTTACGGTGGGAACAAATGGAAACAAATAAATCTGTGCCTCTTGTTTGGTCCTTAAGACTCTGCAGGTCAAGTAACTCTTCAGTCATGTCCAATTCATTGTCCTCTCCCCTGAAAAAAATCAGTAATTGAGCTGTGTTACATGCATCTGTGCTTTCATCGCAGGCTAACAAAAAAAGTGCCTCCTGATGTTGAACTCCTTGAAAACAGCCACAGTCTCCTGGCAAATTAGGCAGACACAGTTGTTTTGTACTTCGGTGAAAAAATATTCCAATTTCCACTTCTCTTGAAAACTTTCATTTTTTTAGATACACTTGGCATTTTTGAAATGGGCTGGAAAGACTCACACGACGTCCTTCGACCTCTTGTCAGAAGGGCCAAAGTTTCTGGCGGCAAGAGTGTGGCCACAGGTATACTGCCATCTTCTGGTGAAATATAAAATAGCTTTTTCTGTACACTGTAGTTTTTACTGACGGTCAACAGTGCTAGTGGCCGCATGTTATTGATTTTATGACGGAGGCCGGACTTTGGACATGCCTGCCCTAGGATATTGATTAGGGTCTCGATGGACCACAACATGGACCTGCTCGGAGTGGCTCCAGGGACGGATGCAGTGGCTCTGGGTTTGTTCCATCTCCCTGCTCTCCCTCTCAGCATTCCCACGATCTGACTCAATGCATGTGCAGGGCCGAGCTCTTAACTGGGGGGGGACTGAGCTGTCATTAGAATTGTGAGTTTTCTAACTGATTTAATATTTGTAGACAAAGGCCTATCTAGATAACACTTGTCTTACATCAGTGGTTCTCAAACCTTTAAAATTTAAATGATTCACACTTGTGCCTTCATATAAATGATTAGAAACATTACAATATGTATGAAACCAAAAGTATCAGAGGTTGAACAACAGATTCATACAATAAAAATACTCCAGTGCCATCTGCGCCCTTGCGTGTACCGACCTGCCTGCTTCGGCTCTTGGTGTTCCACCTTCTGTTCCCCGGCAACCTGACCAGCCTTCAGTCCCGACCAGGCTCGACCGTCAGCTTCCCGGTAACCGAACCTGTTTCTGTCCCTGGCCACGTCTCCTGCCTCTGCTTCCCTGGTGTCTGCCTGCCTGCTCCCTGGCCGTTGCTGGTTCCGGCCTGCTCCCCCCTTCGGATCCCACTCCGT
This sequence comes from Hirundichthys speculiger, assembly GCA_018398805.1. Taxonomy (NCBI): domain Eukaryota; kingdom Metazoa; phylum Chordata; class Actinopteri; order Beloniformes; family Exocoetidae; genus Hirundichthys; species Hirundichthys speculiger. Next base: position 289,506 of record JAGFBZ010002373.1, on the reverse strand, counting down.
CTGACAGTACCCCTCATCTGGTATCCACCTGCTGACTGTTTGTTAAATAAAGGTCATTACCGACTCCTAAGGACTGTGTTTGTGCTGCATTTGGGTTCACACCACGCCCGTTTCAGATGATCCTGGCAATAGAGAAGTGACTAATAAACCAGGGTGACAACTTGTTACATACCAAGGAGCGGTATATCCTAGCTGGAGAGCCACTCATCTGCACCAGTGACCTGGGTGATAAACTGGGGCTGCATAACATTGATGATTGGAAACCTTCTTGTAGCTAGAGACTGTCTTCAGCAGTGTAGTGTGGACTCTCCTCCAGGATAAGTAACAATGAGGGAAAGATGCTAGGGCAAGATGGGACAGATGATTCCTTCTCCAGGGCTTCGAACAAGGGAGGCTGGTACCCGTAGACTTTCTGGAAAGGAGTGAGCCCTGTGGTGGCAGATGGCAGGGAGTTGTGGAAGTACTCAACCTGGACCACATTCTTGAACCAATAGGAAGGTTCACAGGAGCACAGAAGTTGGAGGCTGGTCTCCAACTCCTGGTCTGGGGATGGAAACCCGTGTACAGGCTGAAAGAGATCCTAGGAGCCAACTGAACTTGGATCAAAACCTTGCTGTAAACTGGGGACCTTTGTGAGACACAATGTCTCTGGGGATGCCATGGATCCTGAGAAACATGTTGCAGCGGCATGTCTGATGTCTCATTTACCGTGGGGAGTTTTGAAAGAGGGATAAAATGAACCATTTTAGAAAATCTGTCAACAACTGTATGGTATTACCGAATGGAGAGAGTTCAGTAACAATGTCCGCGGAGATGTGGGACCAGGGATGGTAAAGGCACAGGAAGTAGATGAAGGAAAGTCGATGGAAATTGGCATGAAGGTTTGGCTTGTGCACAGGCAGGGCAGGTGGAGTTGAATTCTTTTTTGTCCTCCCTCCAAGTGGGCCACCAAAAACGTGGCTGGATGAGAAACCAGGTACAGGCTGCTTCCAGATGGCACAAGAGGTGGGAGGAGTGGCACCATTGCAGGACTGTGGAATGAAAGTAGTCTGGAATGTAGAGATGGTTGTCAACACAGGCAGAGGGAGCTGGTGTAAATGGGCTTGGAGAACTGTTTCTTCAATATCAGTCACACTGAAATGGGTAGAAGGTTGGCATAATAAAGTCAGGTTCAGGATCAGATTCTTCTGGTTTGTAGTGTCTGGTCATATTTTGGGCCAAATGACTTTAGTCACCTTTAGGATGTATCTAAAAAATATTATAAATGATCCAGGAGCTCAAGAGGCTGTGAATTGTGTTTTCACTCATTTAAACTGACAAATGACCACTTAATCAACTTTTGGAAGTTTAAGAACAAAACTCTAATTTGTGTCATATTAGTGAACTGAAAGCTACTTCACTGTACCTAAGGATTATTTATTTTTAGAAATAAAGACTTGCTTGGGCTGCTCTTTGACATTTGTTCATGTCTGTGAACCACCTCTGGATGGCGTCAGTATATTGTTTTCACGGAAAACCAGGCTGTGACTGCTGTTGCAACAAAATGCAGTATAGCATTTTAACTTTTAATTAATATTAATTAATGTCTGATAATGATGTAAAATGAGGCTAGAAATAAAAAAAGAAAATTAAGACAGAAGCACTGTAATCTCTGGGGATTCTTGAATGTGCTCAGGGGCTTTAAACCACTATTTTCAATGACAATTTTCCACAGTTACAGGCTTTTGGTTCTAACTGTGACCTCTCGCTAAAACCATCACGCCCTCGAAAGGCCAAGTCAGTAAGGTGGTCCACACAAATAGAGACCAGCAACACGAACTCACATCTCCTCTGCTCCCACCTGCCGGGCCACCTACTTCTGGTCTCCAGGGTGACCTGGATTCTCAACAGGATGTACGCATTAACTCACGGTGGGTGTCTGTTGTGCACGCTCTCTCTTGCTTGCTCCTCAACAGCTCTGATCAACAAGGAGTTGTGTTCAATATCTGAAACCCCAGAGTCTGTAAGGATGGGGTATGAGTCATGCTGGTAGAAAACACGTTCGCTCATTGTTTCGTGAAATGTTTTGAGGTCAAGTTAATTATCTTATATGAAAGTTTGATGACTTGCACTTAAACCACTTACTGATTTCTTTCTCTGTTAAACATACTAAGAAACTGTATAAGAAACTTATACAGACTGAGCAAGAATAACTTATATCTAGATGAAATACACCTATAAGTGTGAGCAGTGAACAAAACATGAGTGGCTGCAGGCCAAACACCGACTGTGGGAATCTTTTCTTTCTCCAGCAGCGGACTTCTAGTTCTAGTGAAAAGTGTGTGTGTGTGATTGCTAAGGCAGAAGGAGAGCATTTTTGTCGCCACTCTGTTGCCTCTGTTACTGAGGGAAAAGAAATGTTGCTCTAAACAACAGAGTCCTGTCAATTCTTCTTTTGCTGATATGGTGTATCATATCTATAAAAGACTGTTCACACACCCAGTTTGTTCTTTCTCTGTAGTGCCTTTATTATGCCTCGTTGTGCTGTACAAAAAGCACGGCGGCAGAATGATGTAAAATTTTGTTTCAGCATTGCTGCGCCCCTGTTCTGCCTTGGAAGGTAGTGACAAAGATGTAACAGAGGAGAAAGGAATGATGAGTGAAATGGTGATTTGGAAAGACGTTACAGAGGTGTCGGCATGGTTGCATCAGATGGACGGTAAGAGATGGCCTATTGACAGAAAATTTAGCCAGAAAAAATCTAAGAACACAATCACAAAAGGTTCAAAGTCTCTCTATCTATTTGTGTATGTGTGTATATATGTGTGTGTTTATATACAATGTTGTTCCTGAATGCGTTCATTGAACGAAAGTTCACGAACTTGTTCATATTTTGTGCAAACGTGAACTGAATGTGCTCTCTTTCCCCTTGACGAGCTTCGGGTGTGAACGAGTTAATTTGGGCAATTGTGAACGAAGCTCTTTCAAAGTTTACGCACGGTCAAAACCGTGGCAGGTTTCCAGCGAACCCCATTTAATATACACCACAAATGAGTCTAATATGTATCTTCGGAAAGCAATCAAACATGGCAACACAGTCTGTCGCTTCTGTCACACTAATGATTGCGTCATCAAATGTTTAAAACAAGCATGGAGGAAGATGAAAGCTGCAGTCGCCCAGAGCCAGAGGAGCGCTCCAACTTCCAAAAACATTTGCACCTTAAGGACCTGTTTTTGTCTAATAATAAAGACCATTTGGCAGCAGGTTTTTCCTCATATTTTTACATACTGTAGAGCAGTGATTCCAAAAGTGTGGGCCACGGCTCCCTGCTAATTCGTGGTGGTACTACAGGTGGGCAGTGAGGGGTCATTAAAATTAAATATGTTTTAAGTATATTTTGAATTACTGTAAAATATTCATGACATTATTTAAAAAAACAGTAATAAGTAATAAAACAAACCAGTTATTCTACTGTCATTTTAAGTTAATATGACAAGTGTCACCTATTTGTTGACCCCTACATTAATATCAGAACACAGCTTCTAGTCCTGTCTGGTGATCATAGTTGTGATGAAGGGTTTTGGTGGACCGAGTATATTTTTCACATTTCAAATTGGGCCTTGGTATTCTGAAGTTTGGGAATGGCTGCTGTAGAAAGAAACTGAAACGGAAATTACAGTTTACATGAGCTGTTCTTTCAATGCTAATGTGAACTCTGGTTGGTTAAAGATTCTGAATTACACACATAGTTTTCGACAGATAAAATGGATAAAATAATTGCAGTTTGTGGTGGTGTAGTATATGGGCAGTGGCAGTTTGACAAATAATTGCTCGCAACAGCATTAAAAAAATATTAAGAAAAAAAAGGAACTGAAAATGAACTATTTAGTTCATTTTTTTGAAATGATGAACTGAACTAGTTCGTTTTTATTTTTGTGAACTATGAACTGAACTAGTTCGTGTAGAAAGTAAACTTGCCCAACACTGTGTACATACTGTATGTATATATATATATATATATATATATATATATATATATATATATATATATATATATATATATATACACACTCTGGGCCTGATTTACTAAAGGTTTGCGTGCGTAAAAACGTGTGCAAACTTGACATCACCTGCAAACCAATGTGTAAGCTGATCTACTAACAGCGTGCAAAGAGGACTGCGCCTCTTAAATGAGCAAAAATAGCACACGCTGTTCATTTAGTACTTTTGCCCTGATGAATAATCAATATGGGGCGTACCCGCCAGAAAACGCTAAATACTGGGAGGGGAAAATGCAAATAGGTTCATTTACCACACGCAATGAGATTTACCAACCCTGAAAGTAATTGCGGGGATTGTGATTGCGTCTGTATTTAATACGTTCGAAAGGAAGGTGCTAATCTGCCCAGCATTACGCACCGATGGCTGCTGTTATTGTGGCAAGGAGGCGACATCGCCAAAATCAAAGAATACGCAGAGAGAGAGTCTTTCGGACTCGTGTAAATTTGTTTGGAATGAATGAAAACCAGATAGTTGAAACATATCGACTATCTAGCGATTCCATCTTGGAGCTGTTGAATGAGTTAAGTTAAATATTTTATTTGAATGTTAAATCGAGTATTATTCAGCAAAAGGTTGCCTTTTGCTGAATACCTACCTTGTTCTGCAGTTGGCTCTAGCGTGTCAGACCCCAGTATCCCAGTTATCTGCTCCTCGCAGAAGGTGAGCTGCACCTGCTGCTCAATGCTGGTTAGAGGCATCTCTTCCGCAGGCCCTCCACCTGTCTTGTTTGCCGAAGTTTTATTAAAGGCCAGTTTTTCTTTAGTTCTTCGCCTTATATCTTGCCACCTTCTTTTAACCTCATCTGCCGTTCTTTTTGTCTTACCAACTGCATTTATTCTATCGCAGATTTTCTCCCATATTGCGTTTCTTTTGGTAATGTTTAAATTTCTTTGCTGTAGTTCATGAATGTGTTTATTTGCTTCTTCCACTAATATCTCTAACTCCAACTCGTCAAATTTCATTTTGCGCTTGCGTCTATCCTGCTTTCCATCCAGACTCTCCATGGCGCAAACCGTAAGACACGCAACACCTCATTTAAATACTGCGGTTTGCACCCGTTATCAATTGCGCGAGCATTCTTAGTTGATCACCCGCAAAACACACAACAACAGCACGCGCAAACTTTTTCAGTGCACACGCAATTTAGTACTCTTTATTTAGGATCTTAGTAAATCAGGCCCTCTGTGTACATATATATATGTGTGTGTGTGTTCCAACCACAGTGGTTGAACTGCCAACTGAAAAAATCTCTGTCAATGACAAGAGACATTAAGGATGTTCTACTGGCTGCAGACCTCAAAGACAAGAACAGTGATTGTCTTCCAAATGCACAATGCCTTGATGTTTTTTGACAGTAGAAGAGGCAATGTTATGCCTTTGTGTGAATTTTGTGAATGCACAGCTGGAAAGAGGAAGCAGAATGCAGAAGGGATCCCCAGTGTGTCTTTATACCATGATCTCTGTATGAAAGTGGCCTCCATGAGAGTTGTGGGGCTGCATTGTTATTCAGATTAATCATGGGTGGATTTAATCATGTTTTAACAAATGAGGAAATTATTTTTTTCATGAAATCTAGCATTCCGTGTTTATTTAATTATATATCCATGTTTATTTAAATATAAATAAATAAATGTGTCTGAACCAGCTGTAAATTAAAGGTTTATTGGTTCTAACTTTATTGGTCTACAGAACTTGTTTCCAGAGTAAATCCGATTTTACCATAAAGGGTTTACAAACAAGGATCTGACAAAGATAAAAAAGGTTTTTTCTCCCTCATCCCTGAAGGTCACATTAGGTCTTGAACAGTAGAAACATGCACCACAATCAAAAGTCTGCTGCACTGTCCCAAAGCTTGAGCAAAATGTTCTTCCAAATTTGCTCAATATCTTTTCATTGGGCTCCTTTTTTTTTCTTTTTTTTTTTTTTACCTTCCCTGAAATCGAAAACAGATTTAATTAATCTGACAACTATTTTGTCTAATAGACATGTGAACCAAGCTGCCATTGTACTCAGGATCACATCAACTATGACACGATACACTCACTCAGCAACAGACTAGACAAATATGCAGCACATCTGCTGCTGTGTGTAACCTCTCCATTCTGCGCTGATGTGAAGATGAGGCTTGATGCTCGACTGTGGCTTTAATCAAATGCTTGCTGGGCAAGTGTCTCCCCTTTGTGTCATGAAAGGAGTTATTGTCTTTGGAGAACTGCTGCCTTTTCTCTGTAAAACCTCTGCGGCACAAAATCATAATGGAACAGCTATTCAGGTTAAGTGTTGTTTTATTTATTTATTTTTTTTGATAGAAAATCATTTGTTGTTATACATTTTGGCTTTGTGTGATCAGTGCTCACAATGCACATGTTCTGATCCCATCTTAGACACTGTTTTTAATTACACTTTAAAAAAAAAATCAAACAACTTTAGAGAAAAGGGGAAGATGGGGCAAAGATTCATTATTGAAATACTTTTTCAGGAAAAGATTATTGTTAAAAGAACTTGTGTGGGATGGGATGCTGGCAGGGCTGGCTTTACCCAATTTGGTGCCCTAGGCGAGATTACACCGCCCACCCCCCGCCCACCCCTTTTTTTTTTTTAACTACACTTGTCTTTCAACTAAAGACTACAAGTGTACACGTCTGGACTTCCTGGCAGCAAAGGCATCTATGGTGTCATCAAATGACACCTGCCTAGACATCTCACGGTTTATCCTCATCAGGGAAAGTCAATTTAAACGCTCCTGAGACATGGTGGATCTCAGGTATGTTTTGATGGGCTTCAATTTGGAGAAGCTCCTCTCTGCAGCAGCAACTGTCACAGGAATGGTGACAGTGATCCTCAGGGCGACCCACATATTGGGGTAAACTTCCTTCAATTTCTTCTCCTGTGGGAAACTAAGAAGTTCAAAGGTTGTCATTTTGGACTTTTTTTTTTAGACAGAAAACACTAAGTGAGGGCGCTAGTGGGCATAGAAAATTATTATTTTATTATTATTTTCCCTCAAGACCAAGGGGGACTGGCGGCGTGGCGGCGCCCCTCCAGCAGATGGTGCCCTAGGCGGCCGCCTATATCGCCTATGCCAAGAGCCGGCCCTGGTTGTTCATACCACCATGAAAAAACACGTTAGGGCCAGAGCAGGCGTGGTGTGGCTCAATGACCACCCATGCGGTTCCCCAAGGCTTTCAGCTTGGGCCACAAACCTCGCAGTATGCTGAAATCGTGGCCATCCTCATAAACACTGCAACTAGCAGTGAACTATGACATCCGCATGCTCCTCATTTGCATCGACTCAAATTATGCCAGTTTGAGTTTTGCATGTCACCTCCCACTTTGGAAACGAAACGATTTCCACACTTCCAACCATGGTCAAACCACAAAGAACTGTTCAGGGCAAGTGACCACATCATCCCTTCCAACGGAATGAATATCTACTGAAAAAAGGTGAGAGGCCTACTCCTGCGTGCCAGGTCAAGATAAACAATTGAACGACCTAACAGACACGTTAGGGCCTAAACAAGGGACCTTACAAGGCACACCTAGGTTCTTTTATCGAGCTTGGCTACCTGTCTGCCTCCCTCCCACCCAGACTGCGACCGTCTGCACGGTCACCAGGTCAGCTGCTGCCGGTAACGCTGCAAATCACCCACCGGACTCCCTGTCCGTGGAACCTGCGTTCACCGATGACGATTTGATTGCTCTTCAAGCTCAGGACCCGGCTATTTCTTTTATGATCTCTTCCTTGTCTGACGACACTGATGACCACCCCTTGCAGTCGGACGTCCACGACATTCCCGACTTGCCTGGCCTGTTGGCGGTGCATTCCCTTCCTTCAGGTTGTCAAGGGCATCCTGGTGTGTGTTTCCGTGTCGCACCCTTCGCCGGCACTTGTGGTTCCATGCAAACAAAGGGGGGTGAGTCAGAGTCAGTATTTGACTCAGAATGGAGAAAGTTCCTCCTCCCCAAAATCCTCCACATAAGCTCCTGGCTGCCTCCCTGCTGAAAAAGGCCAGCAGGGAGATCAGCTCTCCTTCCTGCTGGGTCCATGATATGGCTGGTCTGTTCTGTCATGGTGTGAGGCAGGATGGAGGACCCAAATGCAGTAACGCAAAACAAAGCTATATGACAAAAGACAAAAATCCAAGAAAACTAAACAAATCCACAAAAGTAATCCAAACCATCATAGGGATCAAAAACAGAAAAACACTCATGACTATGGTGCATCAAAATCAGCAGAGAACTTGCAAGACACAAGACAGAAGACACAAAACAAACCAGCAGGGAAACCCATGAAACACAAGACAACGGAACCAGCACAGACAGGGGAGATGACAAGACTTAAATACACAGGTCAACAAACGAGAGGCAGGTGCAGGTGATCAAGGTAATGAGAGGAAGGAAGCAAAGCAGAAAACAACAGAGACAAGACAGACCTTCCAAGTAAAACAGGAAACAGGAGACAGGGAGTGACGCCAACTTGACAGACACACACACACAGGGCTGTCATGGCCAACCCAGGCCATGACATTTGATGTTCGAACCAAGAACCTTCTTGCTGTGAGGCAACAGTGCTAACCACCAAGCCACCATGCTGCCTCAATTCAATTCAATTCAATTCAATTCAATTCAATTCAATTCAATTCAGTACTTTATTAATTTCCGAATTTATTGTGCTGTAGTTGTCATGATTTAAGTCTCTTCAATGATTTGTTCTAGATGGTTATTGGCGTGGGCGGGAAGGCTCTCTTGACAATACTGTGTTAATGAGTTGGGACAGTCCAGTACATCTTGTAATATCACTTTGTTCCACCAAACATGAACTTACTTGTGATATGATGTCCCCATGTGGACAGGAGTGGTATTGTGACATAAAGTGGCTTTAAGGAATCTTTACTTAAAATCAGCCCATATTCTAGTAACAACTAGAATATGGGCTGATACACTATGTCTTTCTACAACTAACTAATAAATTGTATTACGCTGTGTTAAAATTACAAATGAATGGTGAATACATTTCCATGGTTTGTATATCTGTTCAGCCTGTTGATTTGAAAGACGGCCTCACACAGTAGATACAACTCAGTGCTCAGTGCCAATAACAACCAAGATATAAAGCTATGTCTGCCAACCAGACATGAACTGCTGAGTTACAAAAACTGAGAAAAAGTATACCTACCAAGACTGCTTCAGTTAATAGGCTGATGTGAAGCTTTACGTCACTTTGAGACCACTGCTGTGTTCATAGTTACCTCTCCAGAGGGAATCTTACAACCATTTTTGAAATCAACCTATGCTTTTACTGAGATCATTATGGCAAATATTGCCTCTGACAAAATCAGTTTCCTTGTTTTAGCTCTTTGGTGCCATATCTGCTTAACGTTGCATTCTTCATTTGTGAATCCCACTTCACAGATCCCTGCGTGAAATAAAACAGGAATGGAAACTGGAGCAGGAAATTGAAAAGAGGGACCCTGTTGTGCTGTGGGAACTGCTGTGCCTACTGCTATTTCCTTTGAACATGCCAATGTTATACACTTGCCAGATGTGTGTGTGTGTGTCACTGTCTAACACAGTCCTCCACAGTCCTTGAGAGGAAAATTTTGGACAGACATGAACTGCCATATTACCAATAGCAGTGCTGCGGCTTTAAAGCTCGATTGCACTTTGTTGTTGGTGTGCTGACACAGTATTATGTCATTTGGCATTGCTGGTCCATCTTGGAATCTCAACACACCAGGGTAGACCAGTCCAAGATGTGCAAGGCCCAAGGGTCACAACCCCTGCAAAAGGTCGCACCCCAAAAACGGGGTGCCCGGGTCAGAGACCCAGGACACAAGGGCCTTAATGAGACAGTGCCCCCACATCCCCCCACCAACAGGCAACACCACCACCATGATCAGCCGACCCAGAAAGTCCTCACTCAGCACCACCCCTACCACCAACCAGATGCCAACAGACAAGGAGACGAGGTGGACAGCCACAGCAACGGTGGACTGGAACTAGGAGCAGACGAAGCAGACTGCCGCGGCGGCGGACTGGAACCAGGAGCTGGCAAGGCGGATGGCCGCGACGGCGGCAAACTGGAACCAGGAGCAGACGAGGTGCCCCCTGCAGTTCCTGCTGCTCCTGCTGCAGCTCCTGTTGCAGGGGCCCAGGAAGAGTCTAGGCCGGCTGCAGCTCCATCTGCAGCGGCAACAGAAGGGTCTCGGTCAACTGCAGCTGTAGCTGCAGTGGCTTAGGATGGGAAACTGGGCAAGGGTGGAGACAGCAGCGGCTCAGGCGGAGACTTGGCCAGCTGCAGCTCCTGCTGCAGGGGCCCAGGAAGAGTCATGGCCGCTTGCAGCTCCTGCTGCAGCCCGGGGGAGGTTCCTGGGCCGCTGCTGCAGGAGCCCAGGAAGAGTCTCAGCCGCCTGCAGCTCCAGCTGCTAGTGGCTTAGGATGGGAACTGGTCGAGCATGAGCCGACCACCTCTGAGACGAGGAGAGGAGCGTCGACCACCTCTGAGACGAGGAGAGATGCGTCGACCACCTCTAAGATGAGGAAAGGTGCGTTCGACCACCTCTGAGACAAGGAGAGATGCGTCGACCACCTCGGGGAGGTGAAGAGAGGTGCGTCGACCACCTCTGAGATGGGATCTGGCGAGCGTGCATCAACCTACCTCAGAGACGGGATCTGGCGAGCTTGCGTTCGACCACCTCGGAGACAAGGGGAGGTGCGTCAACCACCTCAGAGACAGGATCTGGCGAGTGTGCGTCTACCACCATAGAGACAAGGGGAGGTGCGTCGACCACATCTGGGACGGGATCGGGCGAGCATGAGTCGACTACCTTGGAGACGGAATCGGGCAGGCATGCGTCGACCACCTCGGAGACGAAGAGAGGTGCGTCGACCACCTATGAGATGGGATCTTGTCGAGCGTGCGTCGACCACCTCAGAGACAAGGGGAGGTGTGTCGACCACATCTGGGATGGGATCGGGCGAGCATGAGTTGTCTACCTCGGAGACGGGATCGGGCGAGCATGCATCGACCACCTCGGAGACAAAGAGAGGTGCGTCGACCACCTCTGAGATGGGATCTTGGTGAGCATGCGTCAACCACCTCAGAGACGAGATCTGGCAAGCATGCCTCAACCACCTCGGAGACAAAAGGAGGTGCGTCGTCCACCTCTGGGATGAGATTGGGTGAGCATGAGTCGACCACCTCAGAGACAAGGAAAGGTGTGTCGACCACCTCGGAGACGGGATCCTGGCGAGCATGCGTCAACCACCTCAGGGACGAGATCTGGCGAGCATGCCTCAACCACCTCGGAGACAAAAGGAGGTGCGTCGACCACCTCTGGGACGGGATTGGGTGAGCATGAGTCGACCACCTCAGAAACAAGCAAAGGTGTGTCAACCACCTCGGAGACGGGATCCTGGCGAGCGTGCATTGACCACCTCGGAGACAAAAGGAGGTGCGTCGTCCACCTCTGGGATGAGATTGGGTGAGCATGAGTCGACCACCTCAGAGACAAGGAAAGGTGTGTCGACCACCTCGGAGACGGGATCCTGGCGAGCATGCGTCAACCACCTCAGGGACGAGATCTGGCGAGCATGCCTCAACCACCTCGGAGACAAAAGGAGGTGCGTCGACCACCTCTGGGACGGGATTGGGTGAGCATGAGTCGACCACCTCAGAAACAAGGAAAGGTGTGTCAACCACCTCGGAGACGGGATCCTGGCGAGCGTGCGTCAACCACCTCGGAGACGAGGAGAGGTGCGTCGACCACCTCGGAGACGAGGAGAGGTGCGTCAACCACCTCTGGGACAGGATCTGGTGAGCCTGCGTCGACCACCTCTGGGACAGGATCTAGTGAGCGTGCTTCGACCATCTCGGAGACAAGAAGAGGTGCGTCGACTACCTCGGAGACGAGGAGAGGTGAGTCAACCACCATGGGAACCGGAGGTAGCGCGTTGACCACCTCAAGAACCGGAGGGAGCGCATCGATCGCTTTGAGAACCAGACGGAGCGCGCCAACCGCTTCGAGAACCGGGGAGAGCACGTCGACCACCGCAGGAACCGGAGAGAGTGCATTGGTGTCGGCATGGGCGAGGCTAGCCCTTTTTTAGGGGGGCTTCATCCCAAAAACCTGGAGTAAGAAATGTTGTTATTCTAAAATTTTAGTTCACATTTGACAGGCTTAGATAATGTCCAAAACTTAATCCATAGTTTGTGGTTTAAGTTTATATTTTAAGAATGAAAGTGAAAACGACCCCACCTAATGGTATCATCCTCTTCTCACCAACGTTACTTCTCCTCTTCGTTGACCTATACCTGTTAGCGCGTTAGCTCAGTTAGCATTTCAAATTTCATTGAAATTTTCAAAGATTTGCATGTTTTCCAGTCAGTTTTTTTTCCCCGAAAGATTATGCTCTTCTCTCATAAATGTCATAATAATTATTCAAAATTATTTTTCAATAAACGTTTTTTGGTTTTGTGTGAAAAAAGTTGGGGTTGTGGGTTGAGGTGGGGCTCATTGGGTGCTCAGCACCCCTAGGATCGCCCCTGGGTGTCGACCGCCTCAGGGCTGCCATGGCCGATCCAGGCCATGACACCATCCAGTTTTTAAATTATTGTTTAGGTGTGTGATAGTGTGTGTTCATGTCTTAACCTGGAGTAATAAAAGAGTAGTAAAAGATGTTTGGTCCCACTTACCCTGTTTGCTTTTTTGTTAATTTTATTTGTTTGTGTATGTGTTTAAACATCTGTGTCTGGGCTGAAGGCTTAAAAAAAAGATATGGTGTGCAGGGTGGATAGTCCCACACACCCCAGCTTTCCTAGTAGGTACAGTGTTTTATTTCTATATTTATGTATGTATTTCGCCCTGTGATGGACTGGTGACCTGTTTGGAGTGTATCCCTGTCTTTCGCCCAAAGAGAGCTGGGATAGGTAGATCCCCATGACCCTAGGACTAAACAGGTATGGATAATGAATGGATTTATTTATGTCCTTTTTGATTTGTTTTTGTTTCAGAGGATCCCAGGCACCCAGAGAGACCCCAAGGAAAAGCACCAGGAAGAGCTATGCGTCCCATCGCAAACTGGACACCCCCTGGCCAGGGAGGCCACCCCACAACCACCGATGCCACCCCAAAGCACCGACCACCTCCCCTCTCCCACTGCTGCTACTGCCCCATGTACAGGAAGCAGACAGAGAGCAGCAACCACCCCCGCCACAACGGCATCATCCCAGCCATCCCAGCCCACCAAATCTTTTTAAATAGAAATTGCAAAATCATAATGCATGATCAAAACTCATTGTGGAAGCGGAAAGGAGCTAAAGTCCTAGATAAAGGTCCTCGCTTCATCAGTTTTCTCAGGCTGAGGGAGAAGGCAGGCAAGCAGGACAGATGTGCAGGGATCCTTGTGACGGCAAAGGACTGGGAAATGAGAGTCGACCTTGGAAGGCAACTCAAGTTTCCAGAGGAGATTGCCATCACCAGCCTCCAACCAGACATTGTGCTCTGGTCCCAGACAACAAAGCAGGTTGCCTAAATATAGCTGACTGTCCCCTGGGAGGAAAGGGTCGAGGAGGCACATGAGCGCAAGCTGGGGAAATACCAGTCCCTCATCTTTGAGGCCCAGCAGAGGGGATGGAGAGCCTGGAACTTACCAGTAGAGGTTGGTTGCTGGGGCTTTCCTGGTCAGTCACTTTGGAGGGCACTGGGGATGCTTGGGGTAAGAGGTCCAACTCGCAAGAACCTGGTGAATGACATCTCAAAGCAGGCAGAGATGGCATCAAGAGGCCTCCTCTCCAGGGAGGCGTCCGGGGGGCATCCTAACCAGATGCCCGAGCCACCTCAACTGGCTCCTCTCGATGTGAAGGAGCAGCAGCTCTACTCTGAGTCTCTCCCGAATGACTGAACTTCTCACCCTTCTCACCTGAGAGTAAAATCAAAAAAGCGAAGGTGATTCCTAACCACCGATGCTGTGATTGCTCCGAGGATTTCCACAGGAGGGAGAGTGTGAAGCAGACGTCCGCACTCTCGTCTTGATCGTTTGGAAATCTGGCTGTGATCAACCAGTCATGAGGAAACACAGTGATCACGTGGATAAATATGCACCGGCGGATTACCAGTGGGCTCAATCGTAAACAGTGTCACAGTAAGTACAGAAATATTAACTAAGTAAAGTAACTCTGCCCAGACACAAAAGCCTCTTACGTGGATCGCTCCGGAAGCGATCAATGGCGTTGTGAAGTCCGGGGAACTGGATTGATTAATCTTGGTACGGCAGAACCGCTGTTAGGTTACACTTCGCTGGTCCTGGAGCAGCTTTCCTCCTCTTCCTCTCTTTGTGGTCAACAGAGATGTGGCGTTGCGCAGCAACGGCAGCCAGGCTGTCTTCCTTCCCGGTTCGTCTGAGGCTGTTCACACGTCCGAGGAGCGCAGGTGATTCCTACGCGTCTTTTCTTCCATCGACACGGCACACTCTGTGTGGTGCGTCATGATCGGACAAGGCATGTGATTGTCGTCGGACGATCAGAGGGATCTCCTGCAGACAGGTCGCCAGGGAAACAGGCCTTTGGCTATTTACTCTGCTGGAGCAGGACAGAGAGATGTGCAGCTTCAGGTGGCGGAGGTCAGTGAGAAAGAGAGTGGGAGGAGGGAGGCGGTATTTAGGCGGGCTGGACATGATCCAACCTTTGCCAGGAACCCCTGCTGTGTAGTCGGGGTCCTCAGCCAGATAGAGGGCAGGGCAGGGGCATTTCTTGGGACTTAGAACATTGGGGGCTGAGCCCAGACCCTTATGGTTTTGGGTATTCTACCCGGGAAATAAGCTCTAAGCTTATAAGACATGTTGCGTCTTGTCTAGACCCAAATACTGCCAATGCATACTTCAAAATGTGTCAAAATTAAATGACATACCCGTACTAGCGATAGAAAGAGAATAATGATGCCCCTATAGATAATCAGTAATTAAAAAGGAAACACTGCGCCTTCTCTGTCCTATGGCCAAGACTTTGGAATAAATTACCTTACTTAACTAGGATGTCTGAATCCCTTGCCGCTTTCAAATGTAGCTTAAAGACTCAGTTATTCGGTGTTGCTTTTCCATATTGATATAGATTTTCTTTTTATTCTGTTTTTATACTATAGGATTGTCAAGCCCCTTGAGAGGTCTCTAACTTCAAAGTGTGCTATACAAATAAAATTTACTACTACCATTATTATTGCTATTATTATTGTTATTATTATTAAAATCAATAAGTAACCAAACATTTTGTATTCTGTCTGAAGTCAAGTTATATTCCCTCTAATAAAAGGTTAAGATTTTCCTTATTTTTGTTTGCATGTTTGTTTGTTTTAAACCCTAGACCAAGTGAAAAATGTTGAGTGATCCCTTCAGACTATCAGGAGCTATATTCCTTCCAAAAATGCACATGCTTCAGTGACTAATTTTGAGACTTTTTAATTTTACTTTGTCACCTCCACCCTCACTGTGCTGTTTCTTTCTCTGCAGCTCTCTTCTCTTTATCTGATCATCCCTCCTTCCATCCTTTGAATCTGTTACCAGAAAAACAAGGAAATGTATATCAAATGACAACAGAACATATTAAATAAACATTTTCTTATTTCAATTAAACAATTTTCAGATAACATCTTGGCATTTTACTGCACCTTTCACTTTTTCAGACTGCTGCTGTTGATTTACCAGGACTTATTCTCCATTACACATCTTCAGAAAAAGCAGAAAGTATTTTCAGATGAAGTCAAATCATTATTATGAAGGATTAACCTCTCCTTCTGATTCTTTCTCTTGCTCCAACATCCCTCCATCTTTCCTGCACCATCCTTTTTCAATTGCTTCTCTCCCTTTTAGTGAAAGATAACTAGCCTAGTTATCTTTCACAAAAAGGGAGAGGGCATACAGACACCTTAGTAAAATGTCATAAAAGCAGCAATGTAGTTGTGCAAGATACGTATATGAGAAAAATATCACTGAATGAAAGATGTAGCATATGTGTAAGCCTACAGTTACAAGGGTTGCAGTATGATTGTACCGCACTTTCATTCATCTTCTTTTTCACGATGTAGCCTACTCCCGGGGATGCTAGCCTGTCCCACAGCCCCTTTAGTAACTACACGTTTCACAAACTGAATGTGAACTGGGCATTCATTTATTTAACTGTTTCTGGTGGCAGTTCCTCGGAGACGTGAGCCCCAGCCGAGTCAGCCTCAACATCCTTTTTGGAAAGAAAAAAATGCCGTATATCCATAATTTTTTTTTTTTTTTTTCCATTTCTTGCTGTCTCTCTTACAGTGAAAACCTCTTGGCGCTAGAGGTTGAGACGAGCATACGCAACCCCTCTCTGATTGGTCTCATGTTAAGACGTCATCCTGTGTTGCATTCGTTGAAAATTGGAAAAACGTTTTTCGTGCCTATAATTTTTGTCCGCCTGTCACATCGAAACATTAGGGGCTAGAGAAAAAACATCCGGGGCTGAAGGCCCAGATGCGCAGGCCAGGTGACACCTCTGGGGCAGGGTGTCCCTTCACATCTTGCCATAAAACAATAAAACCTTGCAAAACTGGGGGTTGGGGGTTGCAGTCATTTCAGTGCTCTTTTGTCTCACAAGCCATGTGGTTTTCTGTAACTCATGGTCTGTGGTCCAACATCACTAGAGAAGGTTGTGTGTTAAAATCCCTACATACTAGCAGGTCATGAAAAAACAACACCATTATATATTCAAAGTCACTTTAATCAACTTTCTTCCCCGTTCTGATGCTTGGTCGTCTGGACCACGTCCAGATGCCTGAATCCATTGAGCTGCCTCCCTGTGACATTTGAATCATAGAGCTGTTGAACAAGTGTACTTAATTAAGTGGCCATTGAGTGCTGATATAAATAATTGTTATTTTTGAGGAGCTGCAGCCAATAATTTAGCCTCTTATGGATGAATTAAGTACCTGCTAATGCAAGACTTACATCAGTGGTTTTTCTGATGCAAAGTGCTCAATTTGAACCAAACAAGTGATTACAAATGCAAACTCTTACCTGCAGGATACAATTTCATTTTTTATTTATGATACGGATTTCAACACTTGGCTAAAATTAAACAGTATTTGTACTTACTGTGATTTTTCTGGCCAATGCTGCTTATTGTTTCAGAACAACATCCCATTTAGTGATGTTTGCTGGATGTTATCTCTCCCTTTCACTGCACAAAGACAAACATGTAGAGAGCCACTAAATCATCGGTGACTGACTAACAGAGTACTTATTATCCATGCTGCTGCTCACGTGGGAATCAAATACGGATACACACAAAACAAGGCCTGATGATGTTTTAAGATCTAGCAAAAATGTAAACCTTTTCATATCATGATGGATGATATGGACTGCCTGTGACCTCGTGATCTGAACTCACACTTGAATGGGCTTTGAATAAATAAAGCTACAATTTACACAATTAAAAAGCAGAATGCCACTCTTATAAATATCAGTCGATATTAGAGATGAAGCTGCCTTTGCCTGGAGGGTCAGTAAATATATCTCTCTGCTTTGTTTGTTGATTAAAGATAAAATCTGATCCAGTAGTCCCAGTCAGATTTAGACAATAATCACATCCACAATGTGGAAATGATATCCAAGAGTAGTTATTTTTGCAAATCTGAACAATAACAGTAATTGTATTGTGTCATCAATTGTCATTGATGACACCAGAGGAAGAATCCCTTGACTTTCCATCCAACCCCCCAAGGCAGTTATGGTTTACAGTGGACAAGTGATTGTTCAGTACACTACCTCCCAAGGAAAATGTGGCTTGTTTCACATTTTTCTGTCTTCTGCTCAGAATCAATAAAAATCTGTAAAGCTTATTGCATTGATTGCATTTTTATTCTGACCAAATGAGTTCTTTTTACATCTGTTTAGGAAAAGAAAGTTAGAAGTTTATTTATTAAGAATATATTTCTTAAATACCTGAAGAGGACAGGCTGAACGTTCACAAGCAAAAAAGGAAGTACTACATTATTCAAAATGAATGAGACTCTGAGTGACAAAATGGATCTAGATTCATGTCCTGCATGAAACCATTTTTTTCTGACTTCTATTTTCTTTTTCTTAAAAAAAAAAAAATCAAAAATCAAAAATGTGTCTATATCAGTATTAATACAACATCACAAAACTCACCGTAGAAGTAAAAACCCACAAAAGCAATTTGTTACTGAAACTGTTCAAGAGTGAACTAAAGAGCAATTTTGTCCCACCAGGATCTGGGCTGTATAAGCCAGCAATAAAACCAACACAATGTGACTCTTTATCCAGCAGGTTTAAGTGCAGCCCCTGTTATGTAACAGATAATCCACCATTACAGCAGCAATGCTGCTCACATCTAATGTTGAAATTGCTCTGTGATGTGAAAGCATCAAAGTACCTTTCCTACCTGACCGTCATTCACCAAACTTCCCTTTTTATGTGTTGGTAGATTAGAGACGCATTTCGTTTAGTGTCATAAAAAGACTTTGATTCTGTTTTCACACTTCTTTGTCCCTTTTAGGCCTTTTTGAAAGAAGCATTATTGTTATTCACAGAATTCACTCTTCAGTTAGATCTTATAACTCTTACATGTGACAAAGAATTTTTGGGGATAAATCAAGGATTTCCTCAAGTATTTGTGTTGTTAAAGCAGAAAGGACAATAGACCAGTCAAATCCAAAATCCAAAATGTTATCACAGCATTTTAACAAAATCAGTTGGTGAAAGGAATGGGATATGAGCAGGAATGGCAACTTTGGAAATACATATGAATACAGTCTAAAGAATACATTATGATTAAATCAATGGGTTTTAATATTTTCTTGAATCAGATCATTATTATTATTAGGTGCCCATATTCTGCTCATTACCAGGCACCAGAATGTAATCTCTGGTACCTGCAGAGTAGCTTCGTACCTTGTATAAGTCCAAAACCCTTGCAATTATTTTTGAACAACAATTACCAACAATGACAAGAAGACGCTTTTCCTGAAAATGAGATTTGGCTCAAGTGTTTTGTTGCTCCTTATTAACATCTTGTCAACACTACCTTTTCAAAGTTTCCTGTAAATGATCTCAACATCTCAAATCCTTCTGTACATGTTCATCCCAGATTTGAATTTAGAAGACTAGGTGGATAGCGTGACAAACGATGACAAAGATTAAACTGGGAGAATCTGTTTGGTAAATTCCATGTTCATCACCCGCTTTTGTGTAACATTATGGGTTATGACAACAATGATAACATTGGAGACAAGTCAGGAAACACAGAAAAACATTATACGGTTACTTCAATGAAATGAAAAAGATGAAACAGAGCCAAACCGTTTATGAGCCATTGTCATGGTCTGGGGCGGCCATGACGGCCATTTTGGGTTTTTCGTTGTTCTGTGTTAACTTGGCGTCAATGTCTTTTGTTTCACCTGTTTCCTGTTTTACTTTGAAGGTCTCTCTTGTCTCCGTTGTTTTCAACTTTGCTTCCTTCCCTCTTGTTATCCTGATTGTCTGCATCTGCCTCTCATTGGGTTCCCTCTGTATTTAAGTCTTGTCATCTCCCCTGTCTGTGCCTGGTCCACTGTCTCGCGTTGTCTCATGTTGTCTCGTGTCCTGTAAGTACTGTTGGTTTGTGATGGTGAGATGAAGCCTGGTGAAGCATCGTAACACATCAGCCAATTGGTTCGAGAAATGGTACATTTCTTGCTGCTTCATATGCACATGACACCACCTACTGGTCAGGTTTATAATCACAGCCAGCTTAATCTTAAGATGTTATGCATTGAATTTATGTATCAGTTATGACTCTTGCGAATGACTGTGAATAACAAAATGTGTATGACCAAATAATTGGTCTACATAAATGATCAAGTGCATAATGAAATATTGTTTGAATGTAATCTCTGTTTAATGTTTCCCAAAGTAATATCATAAGAAAGATGAAGACACGCATCAAAGGGTCGACGAGCCGGAAGTCGAACTCACGGCCAGCCACATGAGGAACTGTAGCCTCTGTATGTGGGCCACCTGCCCTAACCACTGTGTACCGGGGCAGCTCAGTTTTATTGTCATCTTAAGAAAATCACCTGAGATTATTTTGAATATCCTTGTGCAACTTGGACAATGATGACCATTAAAGGGGTGATTTTATGTATATTTATTCAGAAATAGCAATTTTTCCACAGTTTTTGGTTTTAACCGATTCCTTTTTTTTTTAGACACAATCTCTCCAGCCTTGGAGAACACCCTTTCACATGGCACAGAGGATGCTGGGCTGCATAAAAATGTTTGTGCCATCATGTACAAACTATATACTGAACTACCACAAACTATATGAACGCTATCCAAATTTTAGTATCCAAGCTATCGAAACTCTATCCACACTCTGAACTGACCGCAACTCGCCTACAAACACCCACATTTTGAATGGAGCCTGTGGCATTTATAAAGCTGTCAAACCCCGCGACAAGATCTGAACCACTTCCCGAAGCAGTCACGTGGTACAGTCGGGCAAGCGAAGCTTCGGATGTCATCACTTTTGGCTCCTCCCCTAAATGAAGCAAGCCTCGATACGCGCTTCACGGACACGCCCCCTCCACTACTCGATACACGCTTCGGAGCCTCGGCACTCTCGTAACATCACTACTGTTGGTTTTTGGTCTCTTGTTTTTCCTCCATGTTTCCCGGCCTGGATACCTGGATTACTTTTGTGGGGTTTTTTTTTTTTTTGGTTTGTTTTAGATTTTGTCTTTTTTCCCCTTTGGACTCCTTTTGTGGATTTTGGCTTTCTTGGTCTTTTGTTTTTTTTTCATCTTGTAAAATAAATACTTTTTTTTAGCATACTCCTGCATTTGGGTCCTCCATTCTGCCTCAAAACTTGACAAAACGGACCAGCCTTTATGGACCCAGCAGGAGACCAGCCGATCTCCCTGCTGGCTGTTTTAAGCATGGAGGCGACCAAAAACGTCCCCCATGCTGAGGAGGAACTTTCCCCGTTCTGGGGCTCCCGGCTGGCGTTGAGGGGACCTAGAAGCCTCCAGTGGGCGGATCTTAGCCCGGATCTTGGTCCAGCCAGCCTCCTGGAGGAGCTCCCCTCTGAGGCGGTTGGGTGGACGTCGAGGAGAAGGCGGGGCAGGCGCTCGCGGTCCAGGGCTACCCCACGGGCAGCCGATCCTCGAGGGGCTCCGGTTGCCAAGGCGGTCCGGCAGGACGCTCCACCTCTGGCGCCCGTCATCCGGGAGGACTTCCCACCTTCGTCTCCTGATCCTGTTTCCATTGTAGCCGGGGAGGGTCCTGTACCCCTTCAGGAGGAGGTCTGGACTTTTGAAGACATTTACCACCGACTCACGTCGTCCCTGAAGGGGTCGATTGGCGTGAGTCGGTGGATCTTTGTTTATGACCTCCTCCCGCGGCATTTGACCCTCCGGCCCCAGCTCCTTCAGTTGCCCGAGTTACGGACTATATACGGGAACCTTAAGATGATGAGGGAGGAGCTGGTGGTCCTTAACCCCGGTTTCAAGGTGGTTGATGCCCCTCAGCCCGATTTCGTTTCCGGGGAGGTCGACGCCGACGCTCCTCAGCCCGATCCCATTTCCGAGGGGGTCAACATCGACGCTCCTCGGCCCAGTCTTGTTTCTGAGGTGGTCGACGCACGCTCTCCCGATCTCGTTTCCAAGGTGGTCGACACACCTCAGCCCAGTCTCTTTTCCGAGGTGGTCGGCGCACGCTCTTCCGAACCCGTTTCCGAGGTGGTCGATGCACCTCAGCCCGATCCGGTGGTGGTCGACGCACCTCAGCCCAGTCCCATTTCCGAGGTGGTCGGCGCACGCTCTTCCGAACCCGTTTCCGAGGTGGCCAAGGCACCCTCTCCCGATCTCGTTTTTGAGGTGGTCAGTGCGCACCTCAGCCCAGTCCCGTTTCCGAGGGGTTTGATGCACCTCAGGGTGAGGTAGGAGGGGTTGAGTCATCCCGGCTTCTGCCTTGGCCTATAAATTAGCACTAGAGACATGGAGAGACGCCAACTTGACAAAACACACAGAATATACATAAAAACGATCATGGCAGATCCAGGCCATGACAAGGTCCACCCTTAATAGACTCTTTAAAAGTGACATATCGTTTACTTAAGGTGAGCCATTAAAATTAGTAGGATACTGAGACATCACAGACCCAAATTAGAATTCAATTGTCCAGTTTCCTCATCTTTCTCTCCACCTAATTTTTTATCTTGTTGCAGCTCTAAAGAGGGAAATGCAAACCTGTAACCAGAGATTTTAAAAGAGGCACAGGACACAGAAGAGGGGACAAAAGAAAAGTCAAACATCTGACTCCATATCCTAAAACTGGCTGAATAGAGCTGTAAAGATGTTATTAAAAAGAGAGCTGTCGTACCGTATCTCTGTGGTGTTTGCAACAAAAACAAGGAACGGATAGTTTACTAAAACAGCATGAAACTGTCAGCTTTTGAAAAAAAAAAAGAAGAAAAAGGTATAATGTGTCTCCTTTAATAAACATCCCTTGTCTTCTTTTTGTGCTAACCATGTTCATCTTGAGAGGGCAGAACAACAAATTTCAGGCTGCATTGCTGTTTCCAGGGGCGCGGCTAGGGATTTTGGGCCCCATGAAAAGAATCTTTACCGGGCCCCCCAACACAGCGGCGAAATTTGTTGATGCTATTTTTGATCATCATTAGGGGCCTCTCTGGGCCCCCCTCAATCATGGGCCCCTATAATCCGTATCCTTTACCCCCCCTTTTCGGCGCCCCAGGCTGTTTCCACTCTTCCTATTACAATGCACTTAATAAGTTTGCAGACTTTGCATGGTGAAATCTTGCATTTCACCATCTAGGGTAAAATTTGTCAGTTCTGATGAAAATTATCTCTGTGTTGATCTTAAATCAATGAGGAGAAAGGACTAAAACCCTGAGCCTTAATTAAATTATCTCAGCGCACAAACACATGCCCTTTTAGCTTTTTCCTGGCTGAAATCTTACAATTAAATAAGTTAATGGCAAAGAGGAAGATTATTAGATTATCGCTAAAGGATACAAGTAAATCCCTGTTCTCTGCACAGCAGTTTATTCAAGTACAAGCAGTTTTCTCTGTTGTCATGTGTGTCACATTTGCATGCCCTGGCATGCACCCCGGCCTGTCTTTCTCACTTCCAATTGCATTAACAGCGTGCAAATGTGCCAACGTTTGCTTATTTCCTAAAAGATAATGCTGTGCTCTCTGGAGAATGCCCTGCCATCGCTGCTTTGCAACAATTGATCTTCCCGTTATAGCTAGCAGGAAATCCATCCACTGCTGTCAAAGCAATATTACAATGAAGCCTTGCAGTGTGTGTTTCCTGGAGAGCTTGGATGACTTGGTGCTCAAATTCAATCATCTTTCAATGTTTGGAAGAAAAGCAGCTTTACTTCTTGGAAAAAAAAATGAATCACCACTCTTGGAAGTTGTTCATTCAGCTGTTTCATTTTGGAGCAACGAAAAAGACATCACAGTAGAGTCCCAAAATTATTTTATTTCAATCTGAACATTCTGGCTTAAGTAATAATATTAATAGCAATTTTTGATCAAATGGAGGGAAAGGTTATGGAATCAAAGTGTAGTTTTCGGCTCTGAAACAAATACCTACTCAAGTCTGAGTGTTCAAGTTAAAAGGAATTATTTCAGGCCTTGAAAATTGTTACACCTGGCTGAATGACAGGAGACTTGGCTCCAACAAGAGAGCTGTCAGCTCAAACAATGGAAAGGATTGCAAAACTCCTACGTGAATATATTTCAAAATAGTGTAGTGAATCATGTTGATTGTTCCGAGTCAGCTGTGTCTAAAGTTTAGAGCAAGTACAAACAAAAGGGAGAAGTTATCAAAGGAAAACAAACAAGTAGACCAAGGAAGATGTGAACCCATCAGGACAGAAAGCTGAAAGCAAGATGCCATGAAAATAGAAAAAAACGAATGAGCAGGAAGTTTACGGTTGAAGCTGGAGGGAAAAAAATATGACAGAGTTCCACCCTGCAAAGCGGATCTTATTTTACTAAATAAGAAAGCTTGAACCTGAATGATGAAAAATGTTGTTTTTTTTATCAGTGAAGTTCAACCGTCAATGAATTCAAACTGTCATAAGAGCCGGATGAAGTGTAATAAAGTATAATTGTGTGTGTATGTGGGTGTGTTTATTGATCACAAGCTTTCCTCATGAATAAGTGATTCAGTAGGCTTTTATTTTCTTCTTCCTGATTTGAAAAAGCTCTCATCAGAGCGGCTCACAGCCGAGCCTGAAGTGGTGGGGATAAGTATCAAGCACGTCTCAATCTGAGACCGTGGTCCTCAGTTGGAAAAGGGTGGGATGTTCTCTCCAGTCTGGGGGTGAGGTAGTGCTGCAAGTGGAGGAGTTTAAGTATCTTAAGGTCTTGTTCACAAGTAAGGGACGAATGGAGCAAGAGATTGACAACTACATCTATATCCCTACCCTCATCCAAGATAACAAATTATATATAGTGTCCAAAAGAATGAGATTGTGAATAAAAGCAGATGAAATAAGTTTCTTCCTCCCTTAAAGATAGAGTGAGAAGTTCAGTTACTTCTCTGAGCAGATAATTAGGTCATGTCAAACCAGGAGGAAGCTCCAAGGCAGACCCACAACACGCTGGAGAGATTATTTCCCTCAGCTGGCAAGGGAACGCTTTGGTATCCTCCCAGAGGAACTGGAGGAGGTGGTCAGGGAGATGAAGGTCTGAGCCTACTCCACTTAAGCTGCTGCCCCTGTGACCCAAACCTGGATAAGCAGAGTTTGTTCTTTTGTTTTTATTAAACCACTAAAAGGTATACTGGCATTTATGGAGAGGTGTGACAGTTTAGAGCTTAAGCCCACTGAGTTTTTCCCTGCTTGGTGCTTTACTGCGTTTTAGGTTTTTTTTCCCCTTTGTGTGCATTTAAGCATCTTAAGCCATTCTTAAGTGCTGATGTATAGCATACAGTCATGGAAAATATTATTAACCCGTGTTTTCTTCAGTTTCTTGTTCTTTTAATGCCTTACAACTAAAACAAACTAGCCAAACCAGGTATTTGAACCTAAAACATGTATCAGATGATCACTGATCTTGGGAAAATACAACACTTTTCATCTCAAAAGGTCTATCACTACTTTGAAAACATATTCTATTTTTTAAAACATATATATAATTGTTATAGTAAGAGGCTTTAAATTCAGAGGCTTTGATTAAATTTGGACTGCATCTGTACTACATTTATGAAGTACTTTTCCAGCCTTGTTGACAACTCAAAGCACTTTTACACAACAAATCACACTCATTCACCCACACAGACATTCATAGCACTCTCTTACTCTATTAAGATCTTTCTGATGAATCTCTGCAGTACTTTTGCTGATATACGCAACCACATAGCAATAAATGCATTGGAAGCGATATAGTATTTAGCTTCTTTCCCAAGGACACTTAAAGATGTCATGATACAGGATGGTGGTTGGTTTGGGTTTTCCTGTGTTCTTTGCTTTATGGCCTCTGTTTTGTGTTTTGTTGCTTTACTGCTGTGGTTTCAGAGGATTTCTTTCATTCATCTTCAGAGTTTTTCTAAATTAGTATTGATTTTTCTGATGTTGCCATTATTGAGATTCTGTTCTTCACTCTAGTTTTTTCTTTGTTTTATCTGCTCTTTTGTACATTAATTGGTGTGTTTTATTTCCTGACTTATTTTTAAAGTGTTATTACTCGTATGGTGGTTTAGGTTTGACTTCCACACAATGAAATGAAATGAAATGAAAAATACTTTATTAATCCAGAGTTACACCCAGCACAGATCCAGCTTTCCTGATCAGTTTGTTGATTCTCTTCAGGTCTCTGGTTCTGATGCTGCTGCCCCAGCAGATGGCTGCAAAGCTGATTGCACTTTCAACAACAGACCTATATAAGATGTGCAACATCTTGGTGCAGACATTAAAAGATCTCAGCTTTCTTAAAAAGTAGAGTCTGCTCTGACCTTTCTTGTAGATGTATTCTGGGTTGCATTTCCACTCTAGTCTGTTGTCAAGCTGAACACCAAGGTACTTGTATTCCTCCACTACCTCCACCTCCTTTCCCAGGATGGAAACACTGCTATGTTGATTCTTGCTCCTCCTGAAGTCGACAATCTTCTCCTTAGTTTTGCTGGTATTTAATACGAGATGATTGATACCGCACCATTTCACAAACTGACAGACCAGTTCTCTGTACTCGGCTTCTTGTCCGTTGCTGATACACCCAACAACTGCAGAGTCATCAGAGTATTTCTGCAGATAACAGGACTCAGAGTTGTACTGGAAGTCAGAGGTGTAGAGCTTGAAGAGAAATGGTGAGAGAACAGTTCCTTGTGGTGCTCCAATGCTGCTGATCTCCATCTCAGACACACAACCTTTCAGTCTCACAAACTGGTCTGTTTGTGAGGTAGTCATAAATCCAGGAGGTTTGGAGGAATCCACCTGGAACTTATGGAGCTTCTCACATAACAACGCAGGCTGAATTGTATTAAAAGCACTTGAGAAATCAAAGAACATGACCCTCAAAGTTCTGCCTGATTGGTCCAGATGAGAGTGGGCTCTGTGAAGCAGGTAGATGATGGCGTCTTCAACCCCAAGCCCATTACGATATGCAAACTGTAATGGGTCCTGAAAGGTGCTGACCTGCTTGTTGAGGTGGACCAGTAAGAGTCTCTCCAGGACTTTCATGATGTGAGATGTCAGGGCAACTGGTCTGTAGTCATTAGGTTCAGCTGGTTGTGGTTTTTTAGGCACTGGAAAGGCAGGATGTTTTCCACAGCACAGGAACTGTTTTCTGTCTCAAACTGGTGTTGAAGAGGTGCTGGAGAATCGGACATAGTTGCAATGAGCAGGTCTTGAGAACTCTGGGACAGACACCGTCTGGACCTGCAGCCTTGTTCTGGTTCAGTTTCTCAAGTTTGTTTTTTGACCTGATTGCAGAGACAGAGGAGTGGCATGAGGTGGAGAAAGATAACTCTGGGTGAGGAGGTGTGACGTTGGATGTGGGGGAACTGAACCTATTGAAGAACGTGTTCAGTTCATTAGCTCTGTCCAGACCTCCATCAGTCTGGTCCCCCTTTGTCTTGAAGCCGGTGATCTTCTTCATTCCGGACCACACATCCCTCACGTTGTTCTGCTGTAGCTGACTTTCTAGCTTCTTCCTGTAGTCCTCCTTGCACTTCCTGGTTTCTGCTTTAATTTGTTTTTGTGTTGTCTTCAATAACTCCCTGTCTCCATCCCTGAAGGCTTTCTTTTTGATGTTCAACAGCTTTTTCAGGTCTCTGGTGATCCAGGGTTTGTTATTGGGGAAGCACCTCACAGTTCTTGTTGGAACGATGCTGTCCACACAGAAGTTTATGTAATCTGTCACACACTCAGTTATGGCGTTGATGTTTTCTCCATGAGGTTCACAGAGGACATTCCAGTCCGTAGCCTCAAAGCAACCTTTCAGAGCATCTTCAGCTTCATTAGACCAGGTTTTGATAGTTTTTGTGATCACTGGTTGCTGCTGAACGATGGGCTTGTAGTTGGAGGTGAGAAGAACCAGATTATGGTCAGATCTTCCTAAAGGTGGCAGGGTAGAGCAGCTGTATGCATTTTTAATATTTGCATAAAATAAGTCCAACGTCTTATTTTCTCTGCTGGAGCAGTTGACAAACTGTTGGAATGATGGTAAAGCTGCAGAGAGGGAGACATTGTTGAAGTCTCCAGAGATCGCCATAACTGAGTTTGGATACTGTGTTTGCAGCCTTGCAATAACGGAGTTGATGACATCACAGGCTGCGTCTGGAGCGATACCAGGTAGAATATAAACCGCTACCAGAATAACACAGGTAAACTCTCTGGGTAAATAATATGGATGGAAACTCACAGCTAACATTTCATTGTCCCTCGTGCAGATCTTTTCCTTAACGGTGACATGACCAGGATGACACCAATGCTGGTTAACCAGCACTGCAATTCCACCTCCCCTCAGCTTACCGCTGAATTGCTTTCTGTGGTCTACTCTATTCTAGTGTGATGATCTGATCATTCACATCTGCATCTGTATACTGTCTTTGGTCTTGCCACTGCTTCCTTCTCTGTTTGCCTGTTGTTATTTAGTCAGTGTTAGTCCCCAAGTTGCTTCTCTTGTCTTTCCTTGTGTTGTTATTCTCTATACTGTGGATCTTTTTTATTTTCTGTTTGCAGCGGTTTGAGTTGAAAAAAAGAACTTTTTATTGTTATTTATTTATCCTTCTTTTCTTTTTTTAAAAAAATTATTTACTCTTGCTTCAGCTGTCCTGTATGTGGGGTCCTACTGCTACAAATCCTGTCACAACATGCATCCTGTCCAAATAGCAGATCACTTACTGGCCACAGCTACCCCTTCAGCTGATAAAAAAATAAATAAAAATATGTCACCCTGTGCAGTGTTTATTTCTTCATCCTTTTAATATGCTTTGATAATAATTTGCACAGTAGTAATTAAGTAGTAATTTGCTAGTTAGGAATCAAATGCTCTACTGAAAATCATCATCCAACCCCAAAGCTCTGATGAGGTGCCTTGAGTATACAGGTTTGTGGTAGTACAACTAGTCTTTACAGAAACATGGTGTACGTTACCTATGAAACTGCACATCTTTCTTTGTCTATATAACAATTGTAATTACTTGAACTGCAACAGATACAGGTAAATTAGTGTTGTTTTAACAGCCCTCAATGCTGGCATTTTATCATGTTACTTGGTATGACATCATGCGTGAGCCATATATGCTTCTCTTGCTGCATGGAGATAGACTCTGATGTGTTCCATTTTACAGTGCCATAGATGAGTTTTGAACAATACTTATTATGTTGTCAGTAGAGAGTGCAACCGGGTTGAGCTGTCCCATCTTTAGCTTTCTACACTCACAAATGTGGACAGGCCCATTTGAGTGGATGCTTATTATGCTGTCAGTGTTTTTCTTTAGAGAACAGCTCCACTGGGTTGAGTTGTTCAATTTCCTATAAGATGAGACCACACTCTTAAAAGCTTGTCTACCACTGTTTATTAAATCCCAGTTTTACTGCTGCTACTTTTGTGGAAACATCAGGTATTCAAAATAAATTGCTATTTCAAGCCTCTGTTTTATGGAGCTTAATCAATTAGTTATGCCTTATATGGAAATGCTAAGTTTCAAAGCACTAACTGTTGTTGTTGATCAGCAAAATCTGGCAAAGATTATCACTTTATATTGCAATTGGTACCAAGTGCAGTCTAAACGGTTTGCTAAATGTACATCTCACAGTACCTACATTCCCTAAAGCCGAAGCAATTGAGAAAGGTTTTCAGTCTTGTCAGTCATGATGTCCCACCCCCCATGCCACATCAGCGCCAAAAGTCTGAACCTGAAAAAAGACGATCTGAAAGTGAGAAAAGATCTGAAACTGAAAAAATATGAGCTGAATCTGAAAATATATAATTTGTGACTGAAAAAAAGAAAAACGCAATAGCTCAAAATTTCAAAATGTTTTACTCAAGTGGAGTAAAAGTAAATAATTTATTCAAAAGGATTCGAGAATTTAATCAAAGTCATGAATAAATTTAAAATTGTGTTTTTCTTATTTTTCATTACTATATTTTATTTTACATTTTTCTTGTATTTCATAATGTTGTATTTTACAAACTTGCCACCTGTCCAAGGTGTACCCCTGCCTAAGTTTCAGTAGATCCCTGTGACCCTGCACGGGACAAGTGTGTATAGATGAAGGATGGATGGATGGATGGATGGATGGATGGATGGATTTTACAAAGTTCAGTATCAAAACTTCATTTTGCCTATGACAAAATGTTTATTAATGTATTGTATTATTACTACAATTTATTATTGTAATGTTTATTATTACTGTTTATTATTGCAAGACGAGTGAATGTAATAAGCAGTAACAGCAGTGCAACATTTGGTAGTCAACTTGTATGGACTTATAACATGGTGACTGCAACCGGTAGGAGATATCAGGGAGGACACTGCCTATACAAACATACACATTGTACACATACAAAGTTAAAATTACCTTGGTTTTTCTGCACGGTCCCTATATATACAATCAATTGAGTGGAATGACATTTCTGAGCTTTGTCAGGGGCCTAAAATAGTAATTAATTATAACACAGCTCCATTTTCCCCTGTGCTAACATTACTTGATATTTTGCGACAATGACGTATTTTGTTCTAACTCAGAACTGTTTTGATTTACATTGCTTTGATACGTGATGAACGCTTACTGTTTTTACTATCTAGTAAGAGAACTATGGTTTCTTTAACTTCAGGATATTAATTTAAATATTGTCTATTAAATAATCTCTATTGTTGTATTGTTCTGTGAGATCACTGACTTAAGAAATAAGTTAGTGAATGTGTACCACAGCCATGTCCACCATATTCTGCTTCTAAATTGGAGGAAGAGTAAACTAGCTGATTTCATTTATGTACGAGTTTTCACTGTCAATCTGTCAGCTGTCAATCATCTTCACTGCAAGCCACGCCTCCTAATGGAAATACACGAGGATGCAGACACGTGATTACTTCAGTATGGCGGAGCTGTTGTCTGAATGATTTCGTAAAGTACCGACGGGTCCTAAAACCCGGCACCGTGGATGCTCCAGGAGACTGGGACCAAACCAGCAATTCGCGCCGGAGTTTGTCCGACTCAGGTTGTGTTTTTATTTATGTCTTTGCGAAGCAGTCCTCTTTTTATGTTGTCGTTTGCTGCACTTCTCCTCCCCAGAGTCAATCTGAGGTGTCCTCTGCTTTCAGCTGACTTCTTCTAACTTTAAAGTTATTGGAAGAAGAGGAATTAGCGTTGCGCAATGCAAGCACTGTTACCAGTTTGAAGTTGATAAAAGGGAAAAAAAGGAAACTCGTGTGTTGTGTAACATTGTTACTCTGACTATAAGCTGCTCATTTTTAAGCCAAAATTCTTACTTAGACGTTTGCTGTATTGTGTCAAATTCACCCGAAACAAGCTGCCATATTGGAGAAATGAATTTTATGAACAGCACATGAATTTAACTGTGATTTGTCAAGACTTTTCGTTTCTCCTTTCGTTGCCGGTGTAATATAGTTTGTGAGAAAGGTTGTCAGGTGTTGAGAAGAACTGTTAATACGCAACACATTTAGAGCAGTTTTATGTGTGCACCAAAAACTTGTCTTCTTAAACGACAGCGTTAGGTTTTTTACCACAATCCCTACACACATGTCCTCGGCTAACGCAGGCAGTCCTCGCGCTCGTTGGTGCACATTTTCCGCGTGTGTGTGTGAGGAGAAAGCGGTGTTTGTTATGAGAGAGGCTTCTGCTGAGGTTAAACCGCCGCTGCCACAGCTTTGGGTGTAAACCCGTGTCTTGGTGAAGTGTAAACACAGGAGAGCAGCAGTAGCAGGGCTGCGTCTTAAATCCTCCACTGTGGAAAGTATTCGCTGGGTATTACAAGCTGCGGAGGAGATCATGCGCATGCGTGCAAACTCCAGGTCCCACGGGGGCAAGGTCATAAAATATGTCAGTCTTCATCTGCTGAGACCAGATGGTGCAGAGGTACAACTCTGTTTATGACAGGAATTAAGAAGAAAAACAAAAAGGTGAAACCAGAATGGAATCATTTTTCAAGTCATTTGGGTTCTTTCATTGATTGCAAATAGCTACAAAAAGTGTTTAAACTGAGATTGGGTCGCAACGTAGTTCACTCACTAAGTTGGGACACTGTGAGATGCAGTAAAAAGAGAATGGAATGATTTGAATCTTTCTGAACATATGAAACGTATCACGTTTCAAATGAGAGATTTTACTCTCATTAAATTATAACTGATTTCAAATTTAATGGCAGAAATATGTCTCATAAAGGCTGCCCCAACTTTGGATGTCAAAAAGGCTGGAAAAATGAGTGGTACTAAAAAAAAAAAAAACACTTGAGAGGAAATCTTGCACGTTTTTAATACAGTTCTGCAGAGTCTGAAAGATCACAAACATCAGGGATATTGATTTTTGGCCTTCTCCCCTGGACAGAGATTACTCCAGATACTCTTTGATGATTATGTTTTCTGTGGATGGTAGTATATTTGGTGCCTTTTCAATTTTATGCTGGCTAATATTATTTTGAAATTGTTGCCAAAATCTTATTATTATTATTTATATTTTATTTTCAAGATTGGTGAACCCCTGCCCATCCCATCTTCACTCCTGAGAGACTTTGACTTGAAGGTGCTCTTTTTGCACCCAGTTATTGACAGTTAACTTATGGGTGTTTTGTATGAGTACCACTTATTTTTTCAGCTTTTGCAGCCTTTGGCCCACCTTTTTTTTAAAATGTGTTGCTGCCATCAAATTCAAAATTAACTAATATCTTTCATGAATAGTCTCACTTTGAACATCTGAAATGTTTTCTGTGTTCTGTTGGGAATAAAATATGGGTTTATGAAATTTTGAAATATTTTTGTTTTTTTTGGGTTTACATTTAACATATCAGTGTCTCAGCTTTTCTGTGACTGAGGTTGTGATTTAAAAATTATAAACCTGTTTTCTGATGCTGGTAGCTTATTTAAAGAAAACAAATCTGGAGAAAAATCCTTAACAAGCCCAAACATCTCACAGCAAGTGGGGGTTTGGTTGATTTAGTTGCATGAATATTATAAAGAGAGAATCCTCCGGGAGGCTTTCAGAAGTAAAAAAAAATTAGGAGGCACTTACCCTTCCATGAATGTGTGCATGTATATCTAAAGAATTTATTAACTTCAGTAATATTTATTGTAAACTTGCTAATATTTTTTTTGATTTCACCATAAGAATTATATAATACCATATAAAGATTTAGAGGAATTCTGCATGGAGGGAACAAATACACAAACCACTGTTGTATGGCTTTGATCAACAGGCTCTCGGGCTACGTACACATTATGAAAATGATCTGTTTGGGAAAAGATCTGTCATACATCCATACTCCAATAAGGGAAAACAGGCTGAAAACTTTACTGGAAATAACATTTGTTGGAGGTTGTGCTTATAAAGACTTTCTTCCAGCACATTTCCAGTATTATTAAACACAGTTTAGCTCCTTAACAGTTAATACCAAGAACAATTAATACATCAGCGCTTGGTGTCCCGCCTCCACATGGTTGTTTACACCATCGCTAAGGTGTGTCTGTGAGTAATATTATTCTGCCATATGATATAGGCTTTGTGAGTCATGCAAGGATATGTAGTGGCACAGAAGGGAAAATCATGAAGCAAATATGCATAACTACATCTGTGTTCAGATTGCAGCCTCAATCAGATTTTTAGGCATATTCGATCAAAATCTGATCTTCCAGACTTATCATTTACATTAAATACTGAAAGTTATCAGATCTTATCTGTGTGTTCTTGCTGACATTCCCTACTTCACAGATAAAGGGTGGTGAACTAGCTTTGCTACTGTTGAAAATGTTTAAGTAGATCCACTGTGCAAATCGTCTACAAGTTACAAGAAAACCCCACAGACAAAGTAGGGTACTGTTTGCTGCTTTATTGTCATGCCAATCGTACACAATGTCAGTACCGGAGAGCAAAGTTTTTTCTGTGCTCTGCACCCATCACTTCCATAACTGTGAGAGATGTAGTTGTTGCTTGAGATGTATTGGGAAAGATAAAAATACTTTTTAAAATCTTGTTTGACTGACTGGACCATTCAAATTGAGGTACATCTGTGAAAATCCATTTTTGCTTCTCACATTGTCAACAAATCTATCGAGATATCATCTGGATATGCTAAACATTGGATTTGGGCTGGCAGTCTAATCATGGCTTGAGTCGCTGTGCCTAAATGCTTTTGGTTTTTTTCACCCATAATAGATCTGTAAGAGTTACATTTACAACCTGAAACAGGGCCTGCGGTAGATCAAAGTTTCCTGTTTTAAAGGGCTGAACTGTCCTCTGTTATTGTTGATGTCAGGCATCCACAACCAGAAGAAAGGTTTAATCTTTTACAATGAAAGTCAATCAAAATGGATATAGTCTCAGACACCACAGCATTAAAACAGCCTGTGTTGTGAACTATCACTGCTTTGGTTCAATGACATTAATGAAACCTGTTGTCAAACACAGTTCATACCTCATTCCAGAAAAAAAAGTTAGTCAGTTTTCTAGGGAGCATAGATTGGAATCCAGACTTACCCTCTTCCAGGGTTATGGGTGCAGCAAGATCAAAAGACTGACAGATGAAGTGATGCACCCAATAGCCACCCACTGAGCTACTACCTGCACATACTGAACAACTAGATTTGTCCAACAGTGGATTTTTTGTTTTATTTTATTTTATCTTTTTTAATCTTCCCTGATGGCATTAGCATTCTCCAAGATGACGACTCCAGGATTCATCACACTCAAAACTGAGAAAGAGTGGTTCAGAGAACAAGAACGCCAGTTTTCACATACAGATTATCCACCATAGAGTCCAGACCTAACCCTAACCCTTTTTCTACAGACGTAAACAGTGGTCTAACTAAATGTGACATTGCATAATCTTATTGAAATGATACCATGGTGACTTCATGGTATCCTCAAAAATGAAGGTATTTTTTTTTCCTTAACAAGGCCATTTATATATAATCACTTTGTTGTACAAAACAAATGTAGCCCTTATTTTAAGACTGTGCTGTGGCGCCAGGCTGTAATTATTTGTTGTTCACATGAAATATATTCATTGCAGTTGACTAGGGGCTGACGGCCCATTTCTGTAAAGGGTTCATTAGACTGTAATGTTAAGCAGCCACAAAAGATGGCGTGTACTGAATAACTGGTGGGATTCAAAACATTTTAATCTTTTTTTTTTTTTTATTGGTGATCTTTCTTTCCGTGGCTTATACCCATAAGAAGTATTCACATGACTCTGTGGTTTGTGATGTTCATTCCAGGAGTTCTTTTGTAGCTAATATGTGAATCACTTCTCTTCCTGTCTACTGATCAAGCTAGTGGAATGTGCAATATGTTTTGCAGCTTTGCTGCAAGCAAACTACTGATGGTGAGGCAGAAATCTATGCCTGATTTTATTGATTTCTACTTGTGGTGTCATTCTTTAATAGTTACGCAGAATTGAGATGAAAGAAGCTCTTCCACAGTTTTACTGTAATACTTAATATTCAACTTAAATTTATTACATAGGATCGGATAAATGACATATTCCTGTTTGAGTGAAAATTATAGTGTTTGCAACAAAGTGGATCCGTAATTCTGACATTCATTAAAATAATTTTAATGTGTGTTTATTTCCTTTAATGTTAATTTATTTGTGTCTAAAAACGCTTTTCACCCAGTCAAGTAACAATCCCTGTGTCCCATGGTTGCACAGCTGCAGATATAAGGTTTTACTATTTACGTTTAGTTGGATTTTCATGCACAGATTTAAAGGTGGGGCAGGAATTATTTTTCCTAAAGCATTTTTTTTCTATATTACCTGTAATTATATTTACAAGCTGATTAGCAAAAAATTAAATGCTCTCAAAACAAACAAACAAACAAAAACAAAAAACAATCAGCTTTTGAAGTGATAGATCTCTAAAAAGACAGTCCAGTCATTGTGATTGATTTGTAAAGTCATTGGGCTTTTGGCTAGTTTGTCACTCTTTCTTTTTCATCTTCAGTGAGCAGGCATTGCTGTTCATGCTGTCTACCTGGCATCAGAGGCATGAGGGATGACATGTTTGGAACACTGGTGGTTTGCACAGTTGGGTTAATCCTTTTACAGGATGGCTCATGGTCAGATCCAGAATCAGAATCAGAGTCAGATTCACCAGACTAAGACATATCACTGAGCCCTGATAGTTCTTCTCCATCTGACTAACCATAATCTATGTCCTTTAGCACTGCCAAAGCCTGACTGACAGTCATATAGCGTTTGCTCTGATCTGTTTTCTCCTAAGTAACTGACAGTCAGTTACTGTCAGTTTAAATGACCTGGAATACTTAATATACAGTCACAACAGCTTGACTGTTTCCAAGGAGTTTCCATGTTAAATAGGTCTGGGCTGTATACCAACTTTTGATTTAATTTCTATATTTTTTCAAACAAGAAATAAAATTAGTATGTTGTAAAGCCATACATAAGTGTGTTTTTTTTTCCTCAATTATGATGGAGCCATCTACTCTCCTTTTACCCTGTGTTTATCAGCAATGAGATCAGCTGCAGATTTGGTTTTAATCTGATCTCACTGTTGCCAATTTAAGGATGAGTGTTAAGGATTAGCGTTAAATCTACCAACTTCTTGGGTAGACCAATAGGCTGATGCTAAATCCAATTAAAGAGTGTTGCCGGAACTACCCTACAAATTTTTTTTTACCCTACAACACTTGCTTAATTTCCTCACTTTACTTTGGTCTGTCTCCCCCGCTGCAGCCTGGCTGTGAGCTGTGCATGTGAACTGTCTGTTACAGACATTTTAGATGTAAATACAACTGAAATCACATTAAGTTTCCATTATTTTGTTCTACCCCGCATTGCTCTCCCATTTGGTTTTGAATCAGATGGGGGGATGTCCAAAGGCTCCAGAGCAGTGGAGGAATGTTCTCTGGAGTGACGAGTCACGCTTCTCCATCTGGCAATCTGATGGAAGTCTGAGGGGGATGTCCAAAGGCTCCAGATATTTATATTTAGCTATGATAATTTTTTCCTCTGGTGTTGACTAGATGATGGCTCAGCTTGCATGTTTAATGCTGCACTGTGCAATGTGATAACAGAAAAAAAAATGTAAATAACATCCTCATTAGATCATCTACATTAGAATGCAGTGTAGAAATCCATAGTAGGAAAAGTAAATAATAAATAAATACATAAATAAATATGATATGTAATAATCAGTAATATCCCTTGAAGGAGAGATATGGGTATATATTCATTATATTCATACAACCCTTGAATGAAAAAAAAAAATAATTATTTTTTTGTCAACAAAAAAAAAAGATCCCCCAAAAACAACAGCAACAGGTTTTTTTTTTTTAAGAAAATGTTTCCAGTTCAGTGTCAGAAACATGATCACCCCATGTAGAACCATCTGCGGAAAGTGCAACTCGCATGTCGACGCGTAAAAGAGCGCGTCCAAATGGAATAAATGTGCGTCCACCTGGTCACATGTGGACGTGCACCAAACGGTTCTACCACTCGATTACGCATCACCGTATTACTTGCATACGTTTTTATTCTCTTGAGGTCAGAGGATGTCTGGTCAGCAGTTGTGGTGGATGTGGGAATAGTCACGGCCAGACACGTCAGTTCTGTACAGCTGTGGCATGATCTCATTCAGATGTCTGCTGTGGAGGAAACCAAGGAGATCTTTGTCTCTGGTGTCAAGCTGGAAAAGGTTGGATGAGGGAATTTATTTCCGATATGTCTCTAACTTTTGGTGATTGAGGAGGGACAGGAACATTAATTGTTTGTGATCTTTAAAATGTGCATTCAATGATTCGTTCTGCAGTATTTTAAAAAGCACATCAGCTGCACCAAGACGCACAACTGGTGACAACTGGATCTTACGCAGGTTAGATCTGGATTTAGGGAGGTGGAAGATTGCGTTTTTTGCGGGGGAACGCCTCTCCCGCTATCCCTTAATAGCGGCTTTAGGAGGTTTGGCGGAAGATTGGGCTCACAGTCTGTGAAGTTTCTGTTAACTGTTTTCACTCCCTTGGCAGTGTATTCAACAGCAAAACCAAAATGCTCCCACACCGGTGATTAAAAGGTTTTTCCTAATTTCTCCGCTACCGCTGGCTATGCCTACTTGTTTTTTTTTTTTTTTTTTTTTCCATTTCCTGCGTCTATGAACTGTAGCCAACCGGCCAAAGTGTTGGTCACTGTGAGTGAGCGGAGGTGAGTGGACATTGACATTGACATGCATCTTGCATACCGTGCTAATACACACACACACACACAAATAGCTGCAAAAGGTGGATCCACGTTATATTAATTAGGAATGGGATGTCGCTAAAGCTCATATGTGTGTCAAGGCAGGTGAGCGAACACTTTTGGCAAGATAGCGTGTGTTTATATATTTATATATGCATACATACATATATACATACATGCATGCACATTCTCTCCATGTACCCCTGTCTCTAGGGTTGCGCACTATAGCGATGCCATATTATCCACCCTGCTCTATGAGTGTCTTGTGCCAGTAGCCCGTTTCTCATCAGGGTTCCCTGGTTTGCCAGTGGTGGTCAATGAACATCAGAAGAGAGCAGTGGTGATAGTCATGGCCATCCTAAGCAATGGCTACATCAGAAAGAAGGAACACAAGAAATTTGAGAAATACCAAGAGCTAGAAAAGATGTGGGGTGTGTGGTGCTAATAGTGATTGTGACACTGGGAGCTATGACTCCCAAACTGTGTTGGGGGCTCCAGCAGATACCAGAGACAGTATCTGAGATCTCTGTCCAGAAGAGCACAATACTGGGAATTGCTAAGATCCTGTGTGGAACCCTCAGGACTCCCAGGCCTCTGGTAGAGGGACCTGGGGCTGAAAGAGACACATTGCCACCTGGATGGGTGAGAGGAAGTTGTGTATTGATATTGACATAATTTTTCTCAGGATCATACTGCTGTCATCCATATTTGAGATGAAAAACATGGTAAGAATTTGATACTTTTATGTTAATTTTTTTATGTTTTAACATCAATTTGACCTACAAGACTGTTAATACAAAAACAGATACATGGATAACTGCTGTCACCAAGATCTAGTTTTTCTTATTTTATCATCCCTACCCATACTGTACATGCCTGTTTGTAAGGATCCACAGAAAATATCATTCAGTAAATTCATACCACATAAAATTAAGTGCTGCCACAACTGTTCGCTCTGTGCACAGTCATCTGCAAGCAGCCTCCTGTACACCCTCAGATGACATCACATGGATTTCCATAACTTTATGGTGCCTTATGGGGCTCAAGGTTTATTGCTATTTTATCAAAGTTCTTCTCTGCTGCCAAGGTTTGGCTTCTGTAATTTCATTAATCAGATCATTTAACTCTGTTTACTTGGTCCCGTCCAGTGTATTCCTGTCATTCAGAACAAGCTGGCACTGAGAGCGCACACTTGTTTGTGTACAGTTAGTTGATGTTATCACACTTATGGATTCCACTGTTGTGCTCTGGGACAAATAAGGTGGCAGGAGCTAGTTACGCAGCAGGAATTTGTAAACAGTTTGGCAGGGCTTTCCCTTCAGCTCACCATGTAGCATATTACAGTGTCTTTGTTCTCAGTCTCTGTTTATGTTTGTGTCTTTTAGTATATGAGACTTTAAGTTTAGATGACACTTTGGGAAAATCAGTCATCTAAATGAACGAAATATGTTAACATGTATCCTCTGTTTTTTTTTTTTTTAATGCATGAAATTCAATGATCACTCAAATCAATCATTCCATGTTTGTTTTGCTTTCCTTATTTTGCTTAATGTTTTGCAAGTTTATAAAAGAATGCAAGTTGGGTA
Organism: Hirundichthys speculiger; assembly: GCA_018398805.1. NCBI lineage: Eukaryota > Metazoa > Chordata > Actinopteri > Beloniformes > Exocoetidae > Hirundichthys > Hirundichthys speculiger. The sequence continues at coordinate 249,943 of JAGFBZ010002373.1, read as the reverse complement.
TTGTCCACAGAGGAAGTAAAAGTAAACAAAAGGTGGATTCAGAAATTTAATTAACAACTATACGGAAGCTTTCAGGCTCAACTGATGTGATTTGAGGCTTGATGAATCCTTGTGTTGATCCTTGGGGTCAACTGATGAGTTCATTACTGTGAATCATTCTCCCACGTCCAGCTCATTATACCCGTTGGTTTCTCACATTATCAGTATTAAACCTATTTTAGCCGCTTGGTGCTTTTCCAGCACCTTGTCCTTACTTTGAACCATCCCGGGCTCTCTAAAAACAGTAAACAATGGGTTGGCAGTTGTGGAAGTCATCTTTGCTGGTGTAGATGATGTTGGGTCTATTAATGGCTGTGTTGTCATGGGTGCCAACTTTGATCCCTGTTCCCCGTCCCTACACAGTTACAGGCAAACAGGAAAATTATCCCCTTTGATTTTGTAGCAAACAACATTGCAATTTTCAAACTACCCTCATGCTGATTGTTTCTTCTTTTAGATAACTGAAATGAATAAATTAAAAAAAGTATTATGCCCTTTTCTCACTTTCGCACTCATTGATAATAACTCATTGTATTAACTGATTGTCAGCTGATTTAGTTCTGACAAGTAAATACATTTTTTCCTCCCCATAAGGAAATGCATGATATGGAGTGTAAAGGATATGACTCTCTTATCTCCAAAAACAAATAAACCCAAAAATAAAAATAGATAAATAAGTCAGTGCATTTACATAGGAAGTTTAATTCCCCTTTAATTCAGAATAAAAATCAAATCCAATTTAAAATGATTAAAAATTACCATGTAAACACCTAATTCCGAATGAAAATGTCCATTCCGAATTAAACTTAATTCAGAAGTAAGTGGCTGGTTTATTCTGATTTTAAATCCGAATAGAATATTTCCGCGGTCATGTATACACTCATTCTGCTTTAAATTGATTCCGGTCTTTCTGCACATCCTCGTTCCCTTGCCCATCTGTCGCAATTAGTGTCCGACCGATAGGGATTTTTTGGGCGGATAACGATAACCGATTTTAGAGGGGGGGGGGCAATCACCGATAACCGATATGCAACCGATATAGTGAATTTTTGAGATGGAATGAAAACATACCTTATATTGTGCAAAGATTTTGCCCCGATATGATTATGCAAGGGTACAGTCATAGTAGTACAGACAGCTGCTTTATTACAACAATGTTCAATTAATGTTTTTTAAATTACACTGAACATTTGTAGTTTTTCAGTCAAGCAAAAAGAAAACAGTGGGATGACACAGACAGCAGATTTGCACATAAAAATAAAATAATGTAGCAGCTAGTACTGAACCTGAGAATAACGCTTCAAGAGGACATGAAACATTCAAATAAATTGTGATGGTTTACTAAATGGACATCCCCTCTAAACAACCATTATGTATTAAACATGATAAATATAAGCATTTAGGAGAAAAAAAAGAAGCTCTTTATATTGCCTGACCCTCGCATATGACGCTCATTCAGTACAAATCATCACCACTCATTTACAGTAAAAATTATAAAAGATATCTAGACAGGTAACGACTAAAACAGTGATAGGAGGAAGCATACAAAGCACAGGAGAGAAGACAACTAGTAGAAGACCAGTATTGTATTTCTTAGGGATGTAAAAAGTTTATACAGTGTTTAAAGCCATGAGCGAACAGCCCGTTTTAATCCACTGCTGCGCTGGATAGCAGCGCTGAAAAGACGTCTTCGAGCCGACAAATTTCAACTGCAGCACAATAATGATCTAATGTGACCTTTCTTAAACAATATAGCAGCCATATAACTGTCAGAAATTCAAAATGAAGCACAACCACTATTATCACGTGGACCTATTCACCTAAAGCTCCCATCAGTCCACAGCAGCAGACACCGTCTGACTGCTCAGTCAGAGCTAATCACAGCTGAAATATCCACAGAAATATTTCTTACCTTACACCCCGTTTTTCACAGCGTTCAGTCAGGCTCAAATCTTAGATTTAAAACATTATAATCCACAGGTGTTATTATTCCCAAATCCGTAATCTTCCTCATCGTCACGTTACTTCATAATAATTTGTGCAATAAAGTTTTTTTTTTTTTATATCCATAGAAATACAGTAGTGGTCTCCTCCTTGTCTTCTTCTCTCCTGTGCTTTGTATGTCTCCTCATATCACTTATCTAGACGTTACCTGTCTCGATATCTTTTATTATGTTTGACTGTAAATGCATTGTACGGCGCAGCCGAGCGACTAGTGCTTGCTTGGATTCATCAATCCTTTTAACCACGCATTTGTATTAAACTGTACCCTTCTGTGCTTTTGTGCAAACCGCGTTCACAAACATGGGGAAATTAACACAGGACAATGAATCCACAAATATAGATAGATAGATAGATAGATACTTTATTCATCTCAAAGAGAAATTTGCAGTTCCAGCAGCTTGCGAGTACAAATAGTAAAAAAAAGAGCAACAAGATAAGTAACTTAAAGCAATAAAATAAGTAACAAAATAGGAATAAGGTTAATAAAATAAAAAATATAAAATGGCATTGCAAATGAAGGTGCAAAAAATATAAAAATAGCATTGCAAATGAGGGTGCCATAAAAATATAAAATAGCATTACAATGAAACATAAAAATATAAAATAGCATTACAATGAAAATATACCCATGGCATGTCATGTATTGGGCTGTTTTAGTTTTTGCTACTTAAACATGAACTGATCCCTTAACTCTGCCAACATCATTCATGTAGCTAATGCTACGAGACACCAGCTAATGCTATGAGACACCAGCTAATGCTACGAGGCGGATGGTAAAATTACCTCGTAGTTAGGCTACTCATTATTAATTAGCCTACACACGGGGGTCTTGGCTGGGGACACTTTCATGTTGAAAGGGGCAATGAAATGTAGCCTATAATGATCATGTTAACAGTTACTTAGCCTATTTCATTAACTAACTTAACGTTGCTTGTGGCAAGAGGGAAAAACTCTTGCGATGCTGCTGGTCCGGTCAGAGTTTTGGCGATGAGGTGATGTGTTGAAGAGTAAAGTGGGGGAGGGACTGAAATGTGAGCTGAGCTCAGCGCGCTCTGCTGGACAAAATAAATCATTACACCAGCACTTTATTATTTGTCACACATTTTTTTTCTGTCTGCGAGACATTTCACCGATATGATAGAACCTCCGACAGAACGGGAGTTGTTCTATCGGGCCCCGATATATCGGTGAACGATAATCGGTCAGACACTAGTCGCAATGACACTTAGGCTGAATCCCATTTCACCCCTTGGCCCTACCCCTTGGCCCTACCCCTCCGTTTTGCGCGTTCATGTGGAGGGGTAGGGGTGTCCCAATTCCCATTATGACGGAGGGGTAGGGCCAAGGGGTAGGGCTATATACCCCTCCAAACGGAGATTTTTCCGAGGCACACTCCAAACGGAGGGGTATGACATATTTAAGTATTTTCTCCATGAATAAAGTTCGAAAATGTACGAAAACCTATTTGTTGTCTATTTTAACATTGTTTCAATGTGTAGTGGTCATTTTCCTCGTAAAAAAATCCGCCGAAAAAAATCGATAGTAGTCGAGGCGTCAGTTACGTGGTTACCGTTGCTAGAGTGGATGCTGCCGGCAGCCCTGATGATAATCTACAGTGATAAAGTTATCAATATAACTTCCGATAACGTTATTAATAATAACGTCGGCAACCTCGCCAAAGTTATCGATAGTGATTCATTCCTCCTCCTTCATTCCTCCGTCTAGCAGCAGACAACCGTAAAAACATCCCAATAGCCCACGCAACAGAGATTATCACAGCGGCAGACGCAACAGGAAATCAACCCACTAATGTTGTGTAATTAACAAGGAGACAGTGGTGTTTCTGCCTTAAGAAATGTTGCAGATATCATTGTGAAAATCGCCGTTAACGTGAAAACGGACATTAGACATTAGACGGACATTAGTAATTAGAATACTTCCGTGTGTCAGATCGTCAGTTATCCAATGGGACTGATGCTCTCAGCGGCTTGAAACGACGCGGCCGGGTTAATGTGTTGAAATGAATGGAAGGCTGGAGCGCTCGCTCTGAGCGTCAAATATCGACTCGGATGGAATTACATTAGAATCTGTTCAGAGCCCGCTGCGTCGGTGCTTAGACGCTGAGGGCGACCTTGTGAGTCAGAAACTGACGCCGAATGGCCCTGACCAAGCGTCGGTTTTCGACGAGCTGGGAGTGAGACTGTGTTGGCAGACGGCATTTTTTCCTGAGATCTCCGGCAAGCGCTTGTCGCATCTGGTTACGTAAGAGGCAGCGGCGACTACTGATGACGTATGCGATTGTCGAAGGGGTGTCCCAATTCGGAGGGGTTGACTTTCGGCCCTACCCCTTGGCACTCCGTTTCCAGGGGTAGGGCTAAGGGGTAGGGCTAAGGGGTAGGGGTAGAAAAGAGAAATGGGATTGGGCCTTATATTCCGCGCTGGACTTGTTTTCAAAACAAAGCTTCAGGATGGCAACACGCAGTAAATGGTGGTCATGAGCAGAGACAATTTATTTAATAAATACCTTGGAGGAACTAGAAATAATTAAAAGAACTAGGGCTGTCAAAGTTAACGCGTTAACGCGTGATTAACGCAAAATAATTTTAACGCAACAAATTTTTTAACGCGCGATTAACGCGAGCCTTAGCCTGGCTGTTGATGTACAATAGTAGAGAGGAGAGTAGGTTTAATGAGCCTCGGGCCCCGCCGTAGTTGTAGTCCTGTAGTCCTCCGTAGTCCTGTCAAAACAGGAAGCCATGCACTGACGTCGACGGCCATGCCGCAGACAGACAGACGTAAACAAAACCTCCGTTAGCAGTAGCTGGGATACAAAATGGATACAGAATGGATACAAAAGATACTATTTTGAATAGTAAGTTCAGCTTCAAAACCTTGCCTGATGGCTAACTCCACAAGATAAATGTTGTTTGTGTTTGCTGTCGATGTGAATTTAGTTACCACTGGAGTCCGACCACTCAAATATCACTTGTCGGCTAATGAGAGCGCTGATGCAGAGAGCCCCCCCCCGTTTGAAGCATACCACGAAAATATTTTGTATGAAGAACATAAGAGAAAATATTGAGTATATATATATATATATATATATATATATATATAGTATATAATATATAATGGATTTGGCATTGTAGCAATAAATAAACATGCATTTGTTTTGCATAAGGCAAGCATTTGTGTACTCTCATATTAGGCAAGGCAACTTTATTTGTAGAGCACAATTCGTACACAAGGCAATTCAAAGTGCTTTACAGATGCATAAAATCACAAGAAGGCAAATAGAAACATTCCATACAAGCATAAAAATAATCAATAATAAATAAAATTAATTAATAAAAAAATTAATTAATTAATTAAATAAAAAATGAAGAGTGCAGATAAAATCCTTCCAGTCATCATCTTCACATCTAAACAGAACTGTTTTCAGTCTGGATCTGAACATTGTCAGAGTTCAGGTCTGTCTCACATCTTCTGGAAAACTGTTCCAGATTTTAGGAGCATAAAACTGAAATGCAGCTTCACCTTGTTTAGTCCTGACTCTGGGCACAAGCAGAGACCACTACCTGAGGTTCTCAGAGTCCAGGTTGGTTCATATGGCTCTAACATGTCAGAGATGGACTTTGGAGCCATGAAGAGACTTGAACACAAGTAGAGCTGTTTTAAAGTCTATTCTCTGAGTGACAGGAAGCCAGAGACCTCAGGACTGGACTAATATGGTCATATTTCCTGGTTCTAGTCAGGACTCGTATTAATAAGAGTAATACAACTTGAAAAATATCTGTATAAGGTAGATTTAGAACAGATAAAAATATGCGATTAATTTGCGATTAATCATGATTAACTATTGACAGTCATGCGATTAATCTGATTAATTATTTTGAGAAATTGACAGCCCTAAAAAGAACAGATGGCAGGAAACATAAAAATTGTGAGTCAGAGTCAGCCAGAGCCAGAGTTGTACCTGCTAGGTTAAATGAAGGATGCTAATAATGTAGTCCTCCATGTTGTTGTTAATTGAGTAAGTTTGTTTTCTTCCGGTAGACGTAAATACGTAAAGATGTCCGCCCCCCCTATCCAATCAGAACCCTCCCCAACCCCCAGACCTTAAGCAGAATTGGATAAAGCCAATCAAACGTGTTTTCCATGTGAACCTCAATTTGGAATTACTATTTCCATGTAAACTCGAAGGAAAATAGTTTAATTCGGAATTACTTAATTCGGAATAATTAATTCAGAATTAAAAAACATAATGTAACCGTAGCCAATGATCAACCTTTTTTGGGGGGAGAAGGCTAGATCATATTTTCATTATTAGAACATATTTTTTTTCCCTAACCCCCCAATATCCATGTGGTGGAGCACGTTGCTCCACCACAGACCGCAAGAAATGTGATTGGTCTGATTTGTTGTTTTGTCTTTCCCACCGCTACTTCTTCGTTGTCTTCAAGTTGGGTAGAAGGACAGTTTTCTGCAGTGTCTGTAAAAATGATGGATGCTTAATATTTATCAGATCAAACTCATGTAAACTAGCTTTATTTGTCATGTTTGAGCTACATATAGGAAATAAAAAAGAAGGAAACTGCCCTGTGAGCTACAGAACCTGCACTGCTGTTTAGCAGTTGTGGTGTAATTACAGAGGACCGTGAACAATAATGCACAAGTATTAATGCCAGCGATGGTGTAAGGACCATGTGTAGCTGACCTACGTAGCTGCTGCGCAGAAGCCTTTACACATTTTCAGACATAGGCAGTACCAAACAAAGTGCCAGGTGTGTTTTTTTATTATTATTATAATTTTTTTTTAAATCCAAGTTTATGAGTTGGTTATCAGTTCATTGTGATATTTAATCTGAACCAGAGAAAAAGGATTTGTTTCTTGTAAACATTTTTGTTTTGTGTATGGCATTGGATAACATGCACAGATTTGACAGCATTATGGAAGAGAGATGGATTTCGGCTCAAGTATTGAAAGCTTCATAGAGCAGGTCCACATCACTGATTGATATTAACAGATATAATACCATAGATTAGATTCTATTTCAGAAACTGCCTTAGTTTCTGTTACCTGAATTTATTTCCAGGTATGACTGGAGGAAAACTCTATGGAGACATGTTGGACCTGTATTATGTATGGGGTGCACAATAATTATCAGGCCAATAACAGAAAATTATGACATCATTCCGATAAGTCCGATATCATGATGGATAGCCCCGATAACATATATATTTTTGTCAGCATGGCAGTGCCTCGCTCCCACTGAGACCTAAATAACCGGCAGTGAATATTACGTTCAAGTGACGTAGCTATAATTATAAAAACGATTTCTCAAAAAGGAAAATCAAGAATACCCCCTCATGCCAGAAACACAACTTGTTAACTCGGTCATAATTTTGGTAGTTGCTGACTTGAATTGATATTCGCATTATTTTCCCACATGTTACACATAAAAAAAAAAATAGAAAAGGCCGAAAGAACGACTAGCAAATGAGAGAACGTGGGAATTTACGTTACACCTAGAATGCAGCATGCGGCATAGCATGCTGATGAAAACAACCAACATGGCGGCGATTGTATGGAACTTGGTTAAAGTTTATGAAGATAATTCGCTGGTTATTTGTGACAAATGCTCCAAGAGAATTCCACAAGGAGGGCAAAATAGCACGAGATTAAATACGTCAAACCCAACCAGCCACCTGAAACGTAACAATCGCTTCTACAAAGTTTTGAAATCGTTTGAGGACGCCTGGCTGCTAAAGATGCTAACATGAGCAAGCCAGCAGCAAGTCATTTATTAATCTCTCAAATAAAAAAAAATGCAGTTGTTGATCAATGTAATAATACGATCACAATTGTGGTTTTGATTTCCATTGCTGTATGTCTATTTTAGTACTACTTTAATTCTTATATTTCATTCATTTTATTGATTCATTCCCGACATGTCAAAACAAATGTATAAAGCATGACCATGTTTACACTAGCATTAAAGGAGCCGTATGTAAGAAGTAAAATAAAACGAATCAAAAAATGACCCCAATATGTCAACAGACATTTAAAAATCATGTTCATTTCAAATACTTATGTCACTGACAACAGCACTCAAGCCAGGATATTCCCGTTTAAAAAGAGGAGTTGCAGCCCTCAACTGATGTTGATGTTGTCATTTTTTGTTTTGGCCTGAAGCGCCACCCTCCACCTATCTCCCAATCACGAAGTCAGTAGTGTTTCTGCATCCGGGTTGCCAGTTCGGCTCTAATTATCGCAGCAGCCGCCACGAACGTGTTGGATGAAAAAATATCTAGCTTTCCAAAACCTAAAAGACCTCGTTATGAATCCGAGTTACGTCGTGACAAGGTCCGAAATAAAACAAGGATTTGTATAGGAGATGCTTTTGATAGATGGAGACGGCTGAAAGCGGAGAAGAATTTGAAGACAGACGCCAACGTTGCAGATTTTCTCCTGGACAGGTAAGATTCATAGCTAAATGTTTGGCTAACGCTAATTTACTTGGACAAGGTAACAGTGGTATACAGTGGTACCTCTACTTACGAACGCCTCTACATACGAAACTTTCAGGTTACGAAACGCCTCAACGGGAAAATATTTCCTCTAGTTACGAAAGAAATTTCAGTATTCACTACGTCGTAGTATTCACTAGTTAAACAAAGTTATGCTTTGTTGCGCTAGCATAGTAACGCTAGCGCATAACGTTATGGAGCAGGTGGGTCATCGAATTGAAAAGGTAAATAATTATTATTTAGAATATAAAAACGGTGACTGATATTGCTAACACTAGCAATGTAACGTTAGGCTAATAAGCGGAGCTCGTCAGTCATCATGCCGTGGAAAACATTAGCATGGCCATGGTAATGTGAAACCTCATTGAGACAGTAGCCTAACGTTACCACGGTAAAACCATTTCTTATTCGTTCTTCGCATATATTGTGTATTACACGTGCTGCAAATTGACCCATATGACCATTGCTAACGTTAGTTATTAGAGTCAGTCTTTTCTGATGGAACTGATAAAAAACGTTAGCCATTGATGACGAATGCAGACGTAATTTTCCCCGCATTATCTTTGGTTAGACACTAGTCTGTGGTAAATGTGTTGGTTGTTGCATATTATGGTAAATGTGTAGAGTGTTCCATAATTATGACAAAAATGCTTGTCTCTTCAGCTATTATGGCCCAAGCACTTCAACCCCAAGTAAAAGACAGTGGAAGAAGCACCACCTGACTGCACCATCACTTTCCAGTATTGGACATGCATCGACTGAAACGCTTTCAAATCGGTCAGTGATCAGTGCCACGTTGTTTTCATTTTCATTTCATATTTGGATCCATGCTGTAAGTTCAGCTGTTATTTCTTTGAGTTTATTTTCTGCATGACAATCGACCCTAATCTGAGCTAATGATTACTGTATATCCCAGGCTTCACAGGTGAAGGGTCAGTCCAGTTTGAGCTGTTGGCTAAAAGATATTGTCAACCACTTTTGGTAGTGCTGCAAAACAGCTGATTCCTGCCAAGAGTTTCTTGTAAGTTGTTATAGTTTGAAAAATAGTTGTCAATAATGTATGAAACTAACATGCAAGATGTTACCTTGATGTTGGATATTAGCTTATTGATTACCATAAGTACCTATCCAGAGGTGTCATTGTGGTCAATCAGATGACCCACTTACATTACTAACAATCATCATCATTAGCAGTGAATAATGTTCAATTGCCATGCTATTTGTGTCTGTCCATTATATTTCTGTATTATTTTGTAGGAGCTGTGGCTTGGGCTCCTACACCATGTCACGAATGAACACAGGTGGGTACTGGGAGGCTGCCAGCATGCAGACTTGGAATCAGGGGGAACTCAAGAGTGGCTTGAGCGAGGCTCCATGGCACACGAGGCCCTGAAGAGTATTGTGCGAAACAAGCGATGGCTCAACAAAGTTCACAAATACCTGAACTTCAGGTAATTTAATGAGTGTGTACACATACTGTACCTAGAAAGTGATTTTCAAAAAAATCAAAAAATGTCTCTATGTCCCACCCCCACAGGTCCACTGCTGATCTGGAGTCCTTCCAAAACCATATTTTAATGTATGCCAGCAAGTGCTCAGCATTTAGCCCTCCTGTCTTTGAGGCCAGGATGCTCCTCGCAGCGATGGATTATAACTACCACAAGGACCGCCCAGAGTTGTGCAAGTCTGATGGAAGCAAGCAGTAAGTGACATGCTCATTTCTACATGTTGGATGTTGGGAACCATTTTACCTGATTACACCATTGAAACTCTTTATAAAACACTGTACTGTAAAACATGGCCCTTGGAATGTAAACAATCTATTTTCTCTGCTTTTATTTTAGGTACAGGAGGCTGTACAAGAAAAATGCCCAAAGGTATATGCTGTACACCAAGAAGACATCGAAGACCTATGGCTACATCCCAGAACTGCAAACAAAGATTCTGCAAAAGAGGCTAGCTGGCAAGGGAATGCCCAGGCGGAGGAGTCTTCGGCCCGATGACCCCAGAAAGTACGGCCCTCTTCCCCCTGTGCCGGCACCAACCAAGGAGGAACTCCTGCGCACCCAAGTCAGGAGAGGTCTTGGTAGGTAGAATACCAGTTTATTTCTTTTGCATCTTCGGCTACATACCACACACCAAGTTAGATGTAATGCATATTACATTGAATTTTAAAATAATCTAATTTCTGTTTTTATTTTGCTCTCCTCAGTGTCAGCATTCCAGAGTGAAGACCAGTGAAACCAGTTTCCAGAGCCTCTCAGCCCGTCATTTCCATTTTCTGCCACAAGCTGCTTTTAAACCATTTCATAAAGTTTCCACAGTACAGAGCAGCTAATTGTTCAATAGTTATACTATTTATACTGTTTATCCCTCGTTTTATTTATTTATTTATTTTTTACTGTTCCTCTATATCGTAAATAGCAAAGCATTGTTATTATAAATAAACTTTTTTTATTGAACAAGGAAGAAGGCTCTTTACAAACTTGGAACAAAAACAATTTGTAAAAACAAAGTATATACAACAAGTAACTTCAAGTAAACTGGAGTCGGTAAAGTTTGTTCAAATTGTGGGTAGAAAGCCAGTGTACTGGCCTTGAGGGTCAGGGTATTTGTCCCTTATTCTCCAAATGCAGCAGCTGGGGATAACACGACGGTTACCCTGGCCCAGTGATCCATGCTGCCAAAAGATGTACTGGCGATAAGCAGCATATCTAAACTGCCTATTATCATCACCTGGCTCTGTAACTCTGTAACCACCAACACATCATTCCTGTAGTCTCTGTGTATACGCAAACAGCCATCTTCCAAGCAGTAAAGCTCGAAATGAGGCAATTTGTTTATGCTGTGCTCAGGCCCCTGGCCACAGCATTTCCTTTCTGCATCTGTGGCCATCTCCCTGCAGTTCCCACAGGTCCACCATGGAAGAGCAGCTGCAGGTGGGAGAGTGGTGCTATCCAATGGAGGCAGGGCATCAAAAACCAATCCAGGGTTCCGGGAGAAGATCCGGGTTGCTAGTGCTCGTAGCCCCATTTCACTCATGTTTTGAATGAGTTCCTAAGTAAACAAACCACAAATAGCATTTGGCATTTACATTTGATTAAAACTACATAAGATGCTGACATAGATACAGATGGTGATATTACAAGTCATAATTTCACTGCCCAGCTCTCATCAGCCTCAAGAGAGGGTACCTCAAAAGTGAGGTCTAAATCAGGCTGAAACAAGTGAGAGCAGTACAAGCAAAGATCATCTGGTACAAGTGCTAGGCTACCTTGACATAAACGTGTATTCTAAGCATATTCTATCTTTTAGCCTGTGCAATAATTTAGTGTTAGTTTGGAAGTATCAGGCGTAATTCCACGGCAACATCCTCAATACCAAAAGCGCATAATTTGGTCCACATACATGGAACTTTTGGACGTGTTTTTGATTCAAATTCTACACGTCATGTAATTTTTCATATAGCCTGATGTATTTTAGGAAAATTACCCTCAATTTTACATGTGGTATTGGCGACGTTACAACAAGTTACCATCGATATGAGCCTATAGTGTTTCCAACCAAACACTAAATTACTGCATAGCCCAAAATTAGAATTTGCATGGATTTTTCAAATGCGTTCATAAAAAGCTTTACATCGCAACACTAGCCTAATAAAGACATTTTTAACAGGGTAACTAACTGAAAACTTATGCTCCGACTGAAATGTGGTAACATTTACGATTCTATTTGGCTAATCGCCATTAGTAAATTTTGCAGTACATTATTACTTCGCAAAAGATCTTTCATAAAGCATTAAATATAATTAACAGAAATTAAACTTACTGTGTAGGACTCGTCGCTTGCCATGGCAGCCTACGTTCCTGCTGCATTCTGCAGCTGACCTGGCAACCTCTGGTCGGGGAGGAGGGGGAGGGTACACACCGCTCAACAGTATTTTGAAAGTGACTGCAGTACCAGTTTTGGCCATAATGTTACAAACGGCTCCTTTAATCTATGTATCTAAAGAGAAATGAATAAATACATTAATCACTATACATACACACATGTGCATACCCCTACAGAACCATATAGAATCTCTGTCTAAATAAAGTCTATAAATCAAAATAATAAATGGACACATTCCCCCCCCAAAAAAGTCAACAAAATAAATCTATACCCAATGTATAGATTTAGTTACATTATACCTATCCATACACACACATAGGGATGCAACGGTACTCTGTAAAATACCGAACTGTTTGGTACGACCTGTACGGGACAATACGCTTTAATGTCCCGCAGTATTTATGTTCTAATAACTTTGCATTGGATTTGCACGTGAGTGTGCGTGCCTTTTAGGCAACAGGCCCGCCACTGCATGTCAATGTCCACTCGCCTCCGCTCACTCACAGTGACCAACCTATCACACTTTGGCCAGATAGCTGCAGGTCATAGACGCAGCTCATGTGCTTTTTTAAATACTGCAGAACGAATCATTGGATGTGCATTTAAAGATCACGAACAATTAATGTTCCTGTCCTTCTCCGACCACCAACAGATTTAGACATATCGGAAACAAATTCCCTTATCCAACCTTTTCCAGCTTGACACCAGAGACAAAGATCGCCTTGGTTTCATCCACAGCAGACATCTGAATGAGAGCTGCCACAGCTGCACATTTATTCCATTTGGACACGCTCTTTTACGTGTCGACATGCGAGTTGCACTTTCCGCAAACTCAGTATCTTGCGATCGTTTATTTAGGGTAGCGGGTAGCAGGTGATCTGAAACTGTACCTAATCCGTACCGAGACCGTGACACAAAAACCGCGGTACGGACCGTACCATGAGCCACCTGTACCGTTGCACCCCTAATGTATATGTGTGTGTGTGTGTACTTTCTTTTTTTTTCAAAACTAGTGGCCTTTTTTGATAGCATTGAGACAGGAAATGAAGAGTGAGAAAGGGGGGAAGACATGCAGCAAAGGGCCACTGGTTTGGAGCTTTGGTGCCTGCTCAACCAAGTCAGCTGTCCAGCTCCCCATGTGACATTTAAATTTCATACAGAAAAATATTAAAGTGTGAGATGGATAATAATATTGGTTGGTGTTAAGTAAAAGTTGGAAAGAATAAACGGTTCAAAAGTAAAGTTATTTTGAAAGAATGAAAGTATAAAGAAAAGGGAAGTGGAGTGGGCTTCTGTCTTGCTGCCCATAAACCTTGGCTTACTGCCTGGAAAGATTTTACTTCCTGCTTTGTCATTGACTCAGAAAAGTAAGTTTTTGTTACTTACTAAAAGCAATTTGATATTTGTCCATAAATATGTAGGGTGAGAGATCTTTAACATGCTAAAAGTAACAACTGTACATTAACTATATTAATGTGGAGAAAAGTAAAGCTGTATAGCTGCAATCATTTCAGCTCACTTCAAATTCACTTCAGTTCAGTTCACTTTACACTTAAAGGTATTTTATACAAAGACATAGATGATACAGTCCAGTTAAATATAGTCCACATAAACACTGAGTCCTCTGTGCCGCTCGATATATTAGCTCTAAGGATGTAACGATATGGAAAATTTGATACTTGATTATAGTGACCAAATGACGGTTTACGATAGTATCGCGATATTCCTAATTGCTGTACAAATGTCCAAAAAACATATATTAAAGTAATTTCACAAAATTGTGAGATTTTCTTGTCATAATAAAACATTAGAGGCCAAAATCTTATCAAAATGAAACTTTCACATTAAAAGGGAAAACAACTGGCACAGGGAGATTTTATTTTAAATGAACAAAATGAATTACAGGAGCAAAACTTATTTGCCTGGTGCAAGTTTAAATAAACACTTTTAACAACCATAGTAGGTCGAAATATGCATTTAAAGTGTTACTGCCTTTCACAGCAACTTTGTTCTTGCATGCTCTGCAGACAGGATAATTGTCCTCCACCAGTTGTCCCTCTGCATTCTTAAAAAAAATAAAATATGCCCAGACCTCAGATTTCATCCTTTTAGAGGGTTGGTAAATGTCCTGCGTGCTATCGCCACTTTCCGCCATGCTTACGCTACGATGCCTATGTTACAAGCTACATATTCAAGTGAGACACAGTCGTGAGTTGCTCACTAGACTTGAATGAGGCTGATATTACATATCCCCGTAATTGATGGCGGCAAAGAGATTAAGTCAAACAAAAACAGTAATCATTGTCGTGTAAAATTTCACTGTGCTTTACTCTAATACCGGTAACCATTCCATCCCTAATTAGTTCAAAAACATTTTTCAGTTAGTCAGGAACCTTTCACCATGAAAGTTCTATACTATATACAGTGGCAAGAAAACATATGTGAACCCTTGGAATTAACTGTGATTGATTGACATAGTGTAAAATGGGATTTGCTTTTAATTTAAATCTGTTAAAGACAAAATGTGCTTTAGCTGATCACAAATAAACAGTTATAATTTCTACACTCATTAAACATTCACAGTGCTGGAGAAAAAGTAAGTGAACACATGGACAAATTACCTTAACAAAAACTAATTAGAATCCATAGTTTGCCTGGAGTCTAGTGAATGAAATGACTTTGGAAGTGTGATTCAGAGCTATGTTGATTGATAAAAGACACTGACATTTGAAAACTTGCTTCTAGGGCATTGTTCAGATTTGCAGCTAAATTGCTGGAACACCCCTTGCTGACCTTTTTAAGAACTCTACAGGTCATATCACAGAGAAAATCCCAAGCGATATCGGCTGATTTGAGCCATTCTTTATGGAATGATTTTAATATGCTGCCTTCAGGATGCAGACACAATCTGTCTAAATGCAAAACCAAAGGATTCAAAACATCATTCCTTCCTGTTACCATCCCCCTTTTGAATAATGCAGTGTAGTAGTCTGAAGTTCTTGATAGTTATTGTTCTTATATTTGTTTGCTGATGTATGTTTGTACTTCTGGCTGTAAAACAAATTGCCCTTAGGGAATATTCAATTTACCTTTAACCTTGAATTAAATATGCTTCTACTCAGAAGGTTTCACAACCATTTTCACCTGGATACCTGTGACCAAAACCAAGTACGCAACTTTAGTCAATAAAAGTCTTACAGAGGTGATGGGAGGGTTACATATCACTTCATATTTTATTAGTTTGAAACTCCCCACCAGTCAGTTTGAATTGCCAAAATGAAAGGATGGCAGGTAAATCCTATTTATGAAGAAAGAAAATGAAGTCCAATTATCTTCAAACCTTCGAGACTACACCAGCAAATGGAAAAACAGCAGACTAACCTTAACCTGTGATCAGGCCAACGGTCACAGAGTTGTGATCAATAGAATCAATCGCAGAATCAATTGTTGGCTTGATCACGGATGAGAATGATGTGAAGTACAGAGACCTGGCACAGAGCTTTGTGGATAGGCATCAGTAGAACCATTTTTGGATTAACGAGGAGAAAACCAAGGAGGTGGTGGTTGATTTCCGCAGACGCCGTCCCCTAACTGGTCAACAGTCAAGGAAAGGACATTGAGATAGTGAACCCCTATAGGTGATCACCTGAAGACTAAACTGGATTGGACTCAAGATACAGACACACTGTACAAGAAGCATCAGAGCAGGCTCCACCTCCTGAAGAGACTGCGTGAAGGGGGAACTCCTGAGGACCTTGTACAACTCTGTGGTGGCATCAGCAGTTTTCTACGGTGTGATCTGCTGGAGCAGTAGGATCATGGAGAGTGAAAGGAAGCTGCTGGACAAGGTCATCAGGAAGTCCAGCTCTGTCTTGGACTGTCCTTAGGATTCTGTGGGGGAGGTTGGGGACAGAAAGCAGTTGGCAAATCTGGTCTCCTTTCCTGACAGTCAGTTCCCCTCCAGGACATCTTGTCTGCACTGGAGAGCAGCCTCAGTGACAAACTTCTTCATCCTGTGTGAGAGAGATTTTGGAGCTCTTTCCTACCTGATACAATCAGCACTGTTCACTAGGCTGGTTATTCACACATTCAAATCTACTCTTTCCATGCATTGTGTAAGCAATTGTTTGATTTGAGATTTTTATAATAATTGTTTACTTTTTCTTTTTTCTTTTTAGTTATCACTTGTGTGAGTGCACTTTATTCTACACCATACTGTCCTGCTGTTACAACTATGCAAATTTCCCCTTTGTGGGACAATGAAGGCTTTATTATCACATACTTAGATGGCAGTTAGTATGTTTTCAGTCACCCCCATCTTGTTCAACACTTTTACTAAGCTAATATCATTCCTAGTAAATAGTTTATATTTTAATTTTATTTATTTTGCTTTCCAAAAAGAAAAATTGTGAACAGGTCGGTCCATAGGATACGAGCAATGCCAGTAATCCCAGCTGCCAGCTGAATAATTCATACTCAATCAGGGCTGAGAGGTTGAAGCAATTTTCATGGCACACGGGTGTTTTCAATGATTCATTTCATGAGCGAGGCAAGGGGTCTCTTAATTGTTGTTTACCGCTCTCTGTCCCACCACATGTTATTTTTATGCCATGGAGATTACTCCCGACAGCACTCAGAGTGCTTGGGAAATAAAGCCCATTAAGATGTCCAAATAGCTGTTTTTCTGCCAAGTGTTATGAAAAATTTCCAGATTCAGACACAAAAAACAATAAATCTTATCCAGTCTGACCTGCCAGTTCTTGAAAATGGAGTACTTATGGAGATGCAGGTGCAATGTTTTTCATGGAGCCACAGTGTAAGAAAAAATACCTGCAGTGCTGAACTGAGATGCATTTTTAAATGTATCCTGGAGTTAAAATGGTTAAAAGGATAAAAGGATAAGACAACAGGCCAGCTTTTTGAAAAAAAAAAAAAAAGCAAGGCAGCGTCATCAATAAAATCAGACTTTTCGTCTCCCTTTGAGCTGCACATTATGTTTAACAAAAGACATTACTCACATTGTAAAAACTGCAGGCTGACTCTTTGAGTGGCGTACAACTCCTTTTGACAAAAATTGGAGGCTTCATCTAGGAACAGATGAAGCCTCTGCAGCTATTAGCTATCAGCTGCAGAGCACTGATGCTCACATAACTGATGCAAAGGTGTCAGATACAGACACCTTTTTTTTTTTAGGCTCCTCGTGTTCTAGCAAACCCTTCAACCACAACTGAAGTGTCCCTTTTAGTCATCAGTGTTTTTGGTGTAGATGTAATGAAACAGGCCATACATTTAAGCAGACAGCTAAGCCTTCTCTCTGCTTGTTTTGCCTCTGGTCTGAAGGATGGAATGAAATAGCTGCACTGAGATTTCTCACTGAATGGGGGAAAGAAATTGTACTTCAGAAATAAAACTAGAGTTAATTATTCATAGATTTAAATACTTGTAGCTTCTGATTGTTCCTACTCTACCCTCATGCTTTTATTCCTTCACATTCCACTGTAATTAAGAAGCTGGACCTCCATTAAATTAGTTGTATAGTGAAAGGACTTTTATTTCTGCCATTTTAATTCTTGAAATGTGAGGTCAGACATTTGAGAATGCAGGCAGCGATGTGTTTCCATCAGCTCATACAACAGTTTGAGCACAAAAAGATGTATATTAATTCAAGAAAAATGGCACACTCACAGAAGTTGTACTGACCCTCCCTTCTGATTCCCTATGTATGGATATATATATATATATATATATTAGGGGTGTAACGGTACACAAAACTCTCGGTTCGGTACGTACCTCGGTTTTGAGGTCACGGTTCGGTTCATTTTCGGTACAGTAAGAAACATAAATGCAAAATATAAATGTGCTAGTTGTTTATCACACACTTTTGTGCTTTTTAACAATAGGAACATTAGCCTATACAAAGCTAGAATTCTGCTCAAAAATATAAATACAATATTCTAAAATGTAGATATTTTGAAAAACAAAATAAAAATAACATTGGCTCAGACTTTTGCTTAAAAAAATAATCCATTTGATGTGCAAAATTGAACAGTTGCAACACTGAACAGTTTCAAGTTGTTAGTCAGATTAAATAACATGAATAAGGCTCAGGGTGTTTCTTTAAAAACTAATCTTTTTATTCTTTCATAAAGTCCCCGTATGATTTTCTGGCTAAAATGTGGACGAGAAGGTAATTGATATCCAGGCTCAATTACCTTTATCATGTGTTTGAAGCCAGCGTTCTCTACCACTGATTAGGGTGTTTGTGTGCACGCGCGTTGCCTCGCCTGTGTATGTGGTGACACGCGCCCAGTCCACACACAGAGACTCGCGCTGGCTGTGCACTGAGCCCGGCGGAGAGAGACGGAGAGAGAAGCGCGGCTCGCGAGGCAGACAGCAGCCAAGTGATGGCTTCAAACCTAGCGGTTTGAGTGCGCGTGAGTCTCAAAATCACCAGAAAAAGTAGCTAGATTTGTCGCTAGTCGCTTTTTACAAATTAAGTCGCTAGGGGGTTCTGGAAAGTCACTAGATATAGCGACAAAGTCGCTAACTTAGCAACACTGGGTGTGCGCACAACTGCGCATGTGCGGCTGCAGCGCTCTGCTCCACAACGTGCGGTCCTCTACTTAATATGTCCGTGTGGAAACTCGTTCGGTACGCCCCCGTTCCGAACCGACCTACCGGTACCGAAACGGTTCAATACAAATACATGTACCGTTACACCCCTAATATATATATATATATCTCGCCAGTGCGCCTGCTGGGCAAGTTATCGGGTTATTGTCGCGTTAACGCATTAATTTTTTAAGGCCGACATTTATTTTATCGCGCATTAACGCACGTTGCTCACGTGCTTTTGTTTTGAAAAGTCTGTTACTGGCTGCTGCAGAACCGGAAAATCATTGGCAGGCAAAACTAAAACAGACATGGAGAGCGGTAAAAATTACGGGTGCACGATAACTATCAGGCCGATAACAGGAAATTATGACGTCATCCCGATAGGTCCGATGTCAGGACGAATAGCCCCGATAACATATATTTCTGTCAATACGGCAGTGCCTGGCTCCCTCTGAGCCCTGAATGACCGGTGTTCTGAACTGTTGTGAATGTTATGTTCAAGTAAGGTCGGCATAATCAGAAAAACGATTACTTAATTAGGAAAATCAAGAATACCCCCTCATGCCAGAAAACAACTCGTTAACTCGGTAATAATTTTGGTAGTTGCGGACTTGAATTGATATTCGCATTATTTCCCCTCATGTTACACATAAAAAAGAAAAAAATAGAAAAGGCTGAAATAACGACTAGGAAACGAGGAAACGTCGGAAGTTACGTTACACCTTGAATGCAGCATACATTGTGCCGATCAGTGATCACAACAAATATGGCGGTGCGGAAATTCGTTAAAGTTTCAGAAGAAGATAGTGTTACATCAGATCTGCTCCATGTGTTCACTGTCGTGCTATTCTCTAGCTGGTTACTTCAGTGCGGCGCCATCTAGTGGCACAGATGTGTAACGACAACAGAAAGTCTGTTCCTTCATTATAAAACAAAGCCATTTCTGGGTCACATAAACCAGACAATAAAATATTAAAAACAAATTCAGTCTGTGGCCTGTTTGTTAAAATTGAAATATAAAAAAAAAGGCATTTTTGTGTTAGATTTTTAATTTTTTTAATTTTTTATTGACAATCGAAAATGGAAAAAAAACAAATGATAAACAGATAATTATGGATTGATAAAGGGGAGGATTCAACAAAAACAAGGTTATTTGTAACCACTGGCAAGTTGAACTCCCTGTTAAGTCTTTGCTGTTACCTCAGAAATTACCTGTTTTAATGTAATTTCTTCCTACAATCGTGCCAGAGACCATGAATCGTGCTTGAGCTCTCATGTATACCAAATGAAACCGATTTTAAGGCTCACTTGTGCTTGGGGACAGTACAGATTGTCTTGTGGGAATGCACCCCAACTGAAATGTCTGTTAGTACGATTGACTGACTGTTGTACTCTTGGCCAGCTGTTTGCATTCAGCTTTGCTGACATCTGCTTGCTGTGGCAGTGGTGAGTTTAGTTTCTGCTGTTCTGCTGGTTGGGGTTGGCTGCCCAGAAGTGTTCCTGTGTGTGTTAGTGTTTACCTACTTCTTACAGTGTTGATTACTTAAGATATACACAAGACAGAATGAAAACTTCCCTTCATCTTTCAGCCTTCAGGAGCTTTCTGTTTGTATTTAATTTAAGGATCTACCACAGACATGAGCCTTTTATTAAGGTACTGATTTCCCTAGATGATTTCCCAAGACTTTCAAAGTTTGGAAGTAAACATATGTGGCAGTAGAAGGCAAAAATGTAGTCCTGTGAAATCTTTCTTCATTATTTTGTCTGATGAAATACATGGCTTGAAGAACACAGATGTATTTTATAGTCGATGTAGCTTTGAGAGAATTTTAAAAAACTTTCTCTGACTCACTGCAGTACAGACTGTTATACTGACTGTGCTGATGATAACTTGTAGGATGATGGAAATATACAGTGATATTTAGAAATTGTAACTAAAGCCATGCAGGCCTGATTTATGTATTTATAGTTGTGCTTGAAAGTGTATTTGTGCATTTATTTGCAGACATAAAAAAAAAAAAAAATAATAATTTTTTTTAAAAACAACTATCTCCATATATGTAGAAATGATTAATGCCATAATGCAGCGAAAACATTTTTTCTAGGGTTGTATATATATATCTATATATATATATAGATATATATATAGATATAGATATATAGATATATATATGCGCAATCTAATCTTGCAGCTGATTTTATGTATAAAATGTCAGAATTACAAAGTTGGCATCATCACTTTTCTGTGATGACAGAATTTTGACAAATAGAAGTATAATATTTGACTGAAATCAAGGGATCCTGATTTGAATTTGGAGAACTACACTTAATAATAATAATAATAATAATAATAATAATAATAATAATAATAATAATAATAATAATAACCATTACTATTGTTGTTGTTGTTGTTATTTACCTCCATACAAAATGTCCTGATTATTCTGAAATGCCTACGTTTCGTAGACTTACTCAGTAGATTTAAGTTGATGGGGAAACTTGGGTCATTAGCTCTTTAAAGGCTTGTTTCCCATCTGTCTTCATAGTAGGAGTTAAGCTCAGTACAGAGACATATATCTATATATATAGTTGTGATCTAGACTGTGTCAAGTTCGTTTGCTGCAGATTTCTTTGAATGTTACATATTGCAATGACTCGTCTATAACATCCCATATTTAAAAAGATGCTTCTCTTCCTGTTTTCCTTACAGTCTGGTGGTGTGTCTCTCTGTGTGCGTTCTTGGGGCAGCTGGATATCACATGGTGGCCACCACATCTATCACAGAGGTGTACTGATGTCCCAGATGTTCTCCTCCTCTTGTTCCCTGTTAAATCCACACGAGAAACCAAAAAATGAGCTCCCACGGTCGACAAGGTAAGGTGTTAAAAAAACTAAAAATGGTTTTATTTTCTGCAGGGGCTGATTTCCTGTGGATATGTAGTTGTTATGGCATGGAAAAGTGGTTGGAATAAGAGGTTTGTCAAGATCGATTTTGGTTATTAATTTTTGTAGCAAAACTTTGCACTTGTCATGAAGATTGTTGTGGTTAAGTGTTAGTGTTATCTAACTGGACCACTTAATCAAACTTTGCCACTTTGTCCTCAACATTCTTGAAAATGTAAGCAGGACAATTAAAGATGCTCTTTTTCTATGCAGCTTATAACGGCTTCCTGAGGAGAAAGTAGCCACCATGTTGTCCTTCTATTAATAACTGTGTTCCAAGGTCTTCTGTTATGTCATTGTATAAAATCAATCTTCTTTTTTTGGAAGGATCGAGTAACTCTCTGAGTGGATAAATACACAAATTTTACTTTGGCCTGGCAAAAACCTTCCTCCTTGATTACAACCATGTCTCAGATCGGGATTTTCCCTTTCCTCATACCAAAATAGACAAAAGGCCAATTGTATCCTTCCTCTCCTTCATCATTTGTTTGTTCTGCTTGTGTCCAAAGATGGATGTCACACCCATTTATTACATGTTGTTACACTTTATGCCCTGTGCATCACCATGCAGGTTGCTTTCATCTCTCCCCTCTCCTCTTGTTTTGAGACGAGTCTTCCAAGCCAAAAGTGTTTGCGTCAGAGTAGCTGCTTCTGGTTGTCAGATAGTGGTGGAAGCAATACTCAGGCCAAAGGTTTCTTTGATTTCTGCTTCATGTTTTTCTTCCTTATTTCTTTATTAAGTCTTGTGACGTAAGTGAAATGTTGGGGTAAGCCTTAATTTCCTCTTTTCATTTTCCTCCCTGGTTGATCACTTCCATGCTGTGTTTATGCTTAGTTCTCACCACTTTTAAGTTGGAAAGTCTCTAAAATGATTCCACAAGTTTCACTTTTGACTTTGAAATTCTTATTATTTCATAACAATTATCTGTGCATTCATGGACAAAAAGCCACTAATCTTCCCAACTCATATTAGAAACAGTTGGAACGTATGGAAAAATGACAGAATAGCTGCTAAGCAAACTGTTTATGTAACGTGTTGTAGGCCTGAAATGCAAAGATAGATATATATTGACATATGAAATGAAGTTGACATAAAGTGCATGAGATATGTTGAGTTCATAGTGTCTGCAAGGAAATAAAAGCACATGTAAATGTAAGAATCACATAATTTTGCATTTTTCACATTGCCTTACTTTTTCCTCCTCTAGGGTTGTAAATCTCAGTTGTCCCCAAGAGAAATCAAAGAGGGTAGGGTATAGTTTAAATAAAATTTTGCAAGCCAACGCTTTTCTTTTATCATTTCACTTGCCTCAAGACTGAGGCTCTTTACCTAGTTTCTTTTAGTGTCTCATTTGTCCTCGTCATCCTCCAGTTTGCGCAGAATTACTTGGACCTTTTCCACGCTTGACAGATCATCATAACTTATTCTGAATCCGGGATTTCACTGCAGTGAAGAGCCTTTTGTGCAGCTTTAGCTTGGGTGGCAGAGATTGCAATGCTTTTTGGCATTGGAGTCAATGGCCTTGAAGCAGAAAAAACATTTATCCCCAGAACTCGTTCTTGTTTTCTCCTCCTTCGCTCTTGTCCGTTTCCCCCTTGCCCAGCAGCAGTAATCGGTGGCCTGTCCTGGCTGAGGGGATCTTGCATCAATAAATCGTCATGCACAGCAACTCTGTGATCTGGAGCTCAGAAAGGGCCCGTCTGGTGCTGGAGGCTAGGGATGCACGATAACTGTTTTTTTAAACCGATACCGATAACCGATAACACACACGAATACCTAAGATCATTAGATCAATACTATGAACACAACCAAAAGCAGTTTTGACTCTTTAAATGAACAGATATTTATTTTTTCCAATGAAAAACTATTGGCAAGCCTCTCAAACATTTTCATAAAGCTATCAAACAAACCTATTTGATATCTCACATCAACTTAAATAAGCTGCATTATTTACTGATATAAAAAAAAATAAAGGCTCCTTGAACTGATGGAAATACATGCATCAGAATTACTAACTGAAAAAATGCATTCCTAAATGACAATAAAAAATAATGCACAGGTCATAATGTACTGACACAAGTTAGACTTGTCTGTGTAAATAAACTGAAAAAGTGCACTCCATAGTAATAAAGAATTTACGTTTGAAGAATTTTGGCTTGTGGTTCCATTCAAATGAATGCCTTTAATTGAAGTAAATGAGGTTTGTAGTTTTTTTTTTTTTTTTTTTTTTAAATCTAATGGAAGCTTTAGATGAGAGAGACGATGGAGAGGAGAGGGTAGTGGAGCGGAGGGGTTGACTTGCTCCTGGCTTGCTCACGTTAGCTCACGTTAGCGCGATTTCAAAACTCCATGGAAGCGATGGTTATGATCAGGTGGCTCATCGGGTTTGACGTATTAAAGCTTGTGCTATTTTTCCCTCCTTCGCTTGGAGCATTTGTCACAAATAACCAGCGAACTATCTTTGTCTGAAACTTTAACTAAGTTCTACACTGTCGCCGCCATGTTTGTTTGTTTTTATCAGCGCACTGTTCCGCAATGCTGCATTCAAGGTGTAACGTAAATTCCTCCGTTCCCTCGTTTGCTCGTCCTTATCTATTTTTCTTTTTTTTTTTCTTTTTTAAAGATTTTTTCTGGCACTAGTGGCCTTTATTGACAGTGAAGAGACAGGAAGGGGGGCAGAGAGAATGGGGTAGACACGCGGCAAAGGGTCGACAAGCCGGGAGTTGAACTCGCGACCAGCCACACGAGGACTGTAGCCTCCATAATTGGGCCGCCTGCCCTAACCACTGCGCCACCGGGGCGGCCCATCTATTTTTCTATTTTGTATGTGTAACATGTGGGAAAATACTGCAATATCAATTCAAGTCAGCAACTACCAAAATGACCGAGTTAACAAGTTGTTTTCTGCCATGAGGGGGTATTCTTGATTTTCCTTACTGAGAAATCGTTTTTCTGATTATGCTGACGTCACTTGAACATAACATTCACTGCCGGTCATTCAAGGCTCAGAGTGAGCGAGGCACTGCTGTGTTAAAAAAAAGATATATATATATATTAGGGCTGAACGATTAATTGCATTTGCGATAATCTCGCGATATCATAAAACGAGATTTTCTAACCGCAAAGGCCGCGATATTACTGTCACGTGATCTGGCGACGTCACGTGACTTGCGAGTGAGCCCAGCCGAGCTGAGCAGAGCAAACAGGGCAAGCAGTGTTGTCAACTTAGCGACTTTCCAGTCCCCTCTAGCGACTTAATTTGTAGAAAGCGACTAGCGACAAATCTAGCGACTTTTTCTGGTGATTTAGAGACTCAAGCGCACTCAAAAACCGCTGGGTTTAGGCCGCCTCGCGAACCGCGCTTCTCTCTCTCTCTGTCGGGCACAGTGCACAGCCACAAACACCCCGCCCGCCGTGCGAGACAACTCGAGCTCCCCCCCCCTTTTCCTTGCAAAAAATCTGTGAGCTCCCGAGATCTATACAGAAGAATCTTTCTGGCTAACAGTGCCATACTCATTTTGCACTTCAGTATGTTGTGTGCTGCTGTTACTGAGTAAATATAATATTTCTATTAGTGTTCAAAAAGTTTTTTTTTTGAAAATGTCCAATTGGTTAGAGCAGATATTTGTTCTTTATTTTCCTGTGTGATGTTACTGACTGGAGATCAGTAAGCTTTATTTTTTTTATATCTGTATATTTTATTTTATTTATTTATACACTGTCCTGTCAATCTCAGACAGTGTTTAAGAAGTGCAGTCCACACGTTTACATAAATGTTACACATGTTTCATGAAACGTGAAAAGTTAGATGTTGAAGAGGTAAAGCCACAGATTTGTTTGCTTTATTGTTGTAATCTGCACTTTAAATAAATCTGATATTGTTTATTATGACAGTGTTTGAAAAATACATGAGAAGAAGACCTTAAAAAAAATAATCGCATATTAAATCGCAATCGCAAATTTGAGGAAAAAAATCGCAATTAGATTATTTTCCAAAATCGTTCAGCCCTATATATATACAGTCATGGAAAAAAATTATTAGACCGCCCTTGTTTTCTTCAGTTTCTTGTTCATTTTAATGCCTGGTACAACTAAAGGTACATTTGTTTTGGACAAACATAACGATAACCACAAAGATTGCTCATAAGAGTTTTATTTAAGAGCTGATATCTTACCATTTTCATGGTTTTCTTGATTATAACCTAAATCACTTAAGTTTTTACATCAATAGCTATGGCGTTGTACTGCCAAAAACACTGCTTTTATGCATTCAGTGTTTTCTTTTCTTTTCTGTCTGTTTTAGTCACATGATGACGTTTAGTGGTACCAGGTATTAAAATGAACAAGAAAGTGAAGAAAAGATGGTGGTCTAATAATTTTTTTCCATGACTGTTTATACATATATATATATATATATATATATATATATATATATATATATATTATATATATATATATATGTATATATATGTATATATATATATATATATATATCTATATCTATTAATGTTATCGGGGCTATTCGTCATGATATTGGACTTATCGGGATGACGTCATAATTTCCTGTTATCTGCCCAATAGTTATCGGGTCGATAGTTTTCGTGCACCCCTACTGGAGGCCTCGTATAGAATGTTAAGAATGCTCTGAGGCCGATGTTGTCCAATCAAAGACCCCCGAAACTGGGTTTCGTAGGTGTGGATATTATGTAGTCCTGTCTTTTTATTTCTTGGTCTCACTCAACATCTTTCATGTGTCTCATCCATGATAAGTTCCTATTGGCAGGCATTGGCAGCATGTGTAGTTTGTGCCAGTTTTCGTATTTGCTTTTGTATGTTTTTAATAGTGAGACTTAGAAACCTTTTTTTTCTCTTGTGGATTTTCTCTTTGATTTTCTCTCTGTATTATTTTCCTTTTTGACTAGTTCTGTTATATCTGTTCTATTGTTTGAATAAATTTAGCAGACTATGTTTGCGTGTCTTTGATGTGTAGGTAGGAATCAGTCTGTGCAACAAAAGAAACACACGTACTGGACTTTGAATTGTGGGTGCTTGGGAAGTCATTAGAAGTAAAGAAAAAGAAAAGAAAATTAAACTATTGCAATTGACCGAAAGAATATTGTATCCTTAAAAGCCATCCCGGTAAGCAATACTTTTGAGCTTTTCTGGTACTTTTTATGTTGGGCATGCAGGGCTGAACGCTTCTGAACGTTTCTGATTCTTACAGCTTACTTCTCTGCCTTTGAGTCAAGCCTTGAGAATTACAATGACCTGGTTAACTAACGAAACAGTTTTTCTAATTGGTTGAATATTCCCAGCATTATATTTCTATATTTTCAACATACAGACCTTTTTTTTTCTTCCCCCTGTACGCTAAATGTGATGTTGCTATGCTATCTGCTTGATACAGTTAGCACAAAGGTAGATCAAAACTGATTTACTGACTGTAGAAGCCTATTGTCAAAGATTTTGTTGTGATTCCAGTTTTCTTCTTTCCCGTTTTTCAAAATAGTCTTATTCCTGACTGATTTTGGTGCCTTTTTTCATGTCTGTAGCCACTTTCACACAGCATTCACAGTGTAAAGATGCAATGGTGATCTCATCATCATTCCTCCTCCACACAAAGCATTCACAAAGCATGCTTTCACAAAGAATTGTGACATTTAACAACCTGAAGACGGTCCCCAGCAGCTTTATTTAGTTTGTGTTGAGTAAATGCCAAAAAAAAAACTTACTGCCTGGTTGCATTAATTGCTGGCTTCCTTTCTCTATTGCTTCTGATGTTTGGAGCGCTACTATGGCTGCAGGAGGGAGGTATAGGCAGGCTTCAGCTGGTGGAGGCTCCTCCACGTTGTCAAGCACGGCAACAGGGTTTGACCAATAGCTTGGGTCTTAAATTGAATGACAAAGTTTATAATACAGCCGGTCCAGCTGGTCTCTGCCTCTTCAACTGTTCAAAAACCCGATGGTGTTTTTCTTTTATTTTTCACTGCAACCTTAGCTTACTTCTCTGTTGGCTAACTACTTTGACAACAGGGCTGAACGCTGCTATCAGACAGCTTGCCAGGCCATCTCTCTCTGTCCATGATGGACTGATTTTATCCTCTCTGCAGAGTTTGCACCCATCCTTGTGTCCCTGTTACACCTTTCTGCAATGCTAATTAACATAAGACACGTTTCCCCTCTGTTACTACCTCCTCAGGTGTTACAGAGGTTTAACAGCTGCAGAATGAAATCTCATGCCATTCCACCTTCATGCCCTTCACACAGCACAGTGGTGCAAAATAAAGGCTGTTCAGAGGTGAAGTAGGGCTATTCATTCATTACACAGTGACTTTGCCATCATTTATCTAACTGCACTTGTTTCAGACTCAAACGGTAATCCTTTAAACCAGCCATTTCCAAACTTCAGAATACCAAGGCCCAATTTGAAATGTGAAAATTCTTCGCGGCCCACCGAAACCTTTAATAGGGTCCTATGATATCCGTTTTATTTTTTCTCAAATTCCATTTTAATTTTTTTTCATTTTCGGTGTTTTTGGTTTTTTAATTTTTAAAGAATTCCGTTTTAAGCATTTTATGCAAATTTAACCCCAAGACAGTAAATAAAATAATGAAATATAGACAATTTATGCAATTATAACTGCAAACTTTAATGTTTTCATACTTTTACGTTTTAAAGACTACTCCACTGATTCACTGAGTGTGAACATCTGCACAGTAAATAATATCAAAGTGATCCAGGTGTGTAAACACCCAAAGCCAGATCAGAGTGCTGTTCTGCTCCATTTTGATCAGGGGAGACAAACCGTTTAAACACACGGGTTAAAGTTTCCTCCTCATAAGTGTTGATATTCATTTAATATGTTTCTTTTTGTCATTGTAATGACATCTGGTTCAAGCATGTTATTTGCACTTGGTGTTGTATTGCAGAGCTGAGCTAAGGAAGTATATTTCAGATTTTCTGAACGCATTATTTGTTGCCAAAAGTATGAAAGAAATGTTTTGGACTTTCGCATTGTTGGGTAAGTGTTTTACTTTTGATTAAATTTAAGATGAAGGTAATTAGAGTAATCTGCTGTACAGCTGAAAACCCTCATTCTAAAATAGAAGTAGTTCATAATTCTTTAGCTTTTTTTTTTCCTTTCCCGATTTTTGTGTCGGTATGTGTTTTTTTTTCTTTCCTTCTCTCAGTTTTAATCAGGAACTGTGATGAAGATTTGCAGAAATGAAAGGTCTGCAGTGGTAGATTAGATGAAAGCAGCTAGTGTAAGTGCCAGGCCACTGAAAAGCGTAAAATAATCTTCAGAAATGGAGCTTAACCCCTGCTGGTCCACTCTGAGGGTTCCACATCTACAGAAACCTGTATGACAAGGAGAAAGCTGCACTGTTAATTGATGGGTTTTAGTCTGAACTTTCTGAAAGTTGTCAAGAGGCAAAACGAAGTTGAAGGGAGCATAAGAGGAGGAGGTGATTTAGGATTTAAACGGTAGAGTGATGCTGCTCACTTGAGTGGTGCTTTTCATGCAGCCACTGCAGACTAGTGATTTTTCAAAGAGCTAAAGTGACACAATCATACTCTCTCAAGTTTGTGTTTAAGTAGTGCAGAAATATCATCATTTTAATTTATCCCCAGCTCTGCAAAATATTCCTTAATGAAGAGATGGATTAAAATGAGAATAGATTTAGACTACAAAAGAAGGCTCTTTAAGAGAACAATGAACGCTGCAGTGGAAAAATTGGATTAGTGCTTCATTATTGTCTTCTACACCAACAGTTTTCCAGCATATTCCATTCTGCTAATTGCATTGTTAGATGAAACAAGTGTGCAGTCTACAGAAGAATTTATTAAGGATTCAAAGCTTTGCCTCAGCAGGAAGAAAAGCTTGCCGTTGAATACTGGTTTTGTCCACCTAAACAATGATCATTATGAAAAATGTCCCTATGAACAATTTAGTAGCTCCTGTGATAACATGCCCATTGTGTCTGCTTTATTTTTTTGGCTTCCATTAACTTTTCTATTAAACAGAGATGACTTGAAACTTTGTCCTGTAACAAGTACAGTTGCGCTGTGGTGAAAAACGTCTTATTACAACTCACTGGGCTTTATAACTGAGACAAGTTAGGCTTGAGATGGCCATTTCGCTGTAGCATGATATGCCACTTTACATAGCTAGTGTTAGCTTGTGCAGGATGTCACGTATTTTATAGACAGGAAGATTATACCCTTGAAGATTAACTCATAAGAAGTTAAATCTGCTGTTAAGTCCATGGTTTGAATTCCATTGACCGAGACACAACTCTGGTACAGTTAAAAATAAGATTTCCTTTCTGCTGTATTTTCCATCTGTCTGGGAGGTGTAGTCAGCTTCGTGCGTTAAGTCACGAATGGCAAAGCAGAGGGGGGAGGGTCAGGTGGGTCTCTGAGGATGTAATCCGTCTGCTTCTATAAACCAAACAAAATCAAAAGTTCACAACAGTTCCACAATCCCTGTAAGGAAGGACGAGCCACACACTGGGTCTCCCAGGGTGGAGTGAACCCTTTCAGGCATTAATCCGAGTGTAAGCCTGAAATCATTGCCTTGAAACTCTTCTGCACGCTGCAGAGTACTAAAGTGTACAAAATGCCTCTGTAGCCGTTGTGTTCACTATGATTGGCATTATTTTTGGGTTTGTATTCGCAATACCAGTATGATGATCCAATGTAGGTCCTTCTCATAAGGAAAGCTGTTTAACTGGATAAAAAATTTGTTTAAATCATATGCATTCACATCTGAAAAAGAAATATATTGTGGCTCCGTCGATTTTTTTCATCTTTGTGCATATTTTTGAGATTTTCAACCTACTCATCTTCGTTGATAACACTTGCTTTTGAATAGTTTTTCATCACAGTTTGAATGCTGGTAGATTTTTTTTTTTTTTTTTAACTACCTGTTATGATGAGTAAACATAGCAACAAGATAGTTGTTTATAAGTAGGAGCTGCTGATTGAGATATCTAGAAGCCAAATAATACCTAGACCAAGACACCAAATCCTCCATGAGTTGAAGAGGAGACGCTGTAGATATAGAGCAGGAGTAAAGTGGAGAGAGAAGGAGGAAGTTTAAACCAGCTCTTCCCTCCTTTATAATGGGGAACTTGAGATCTCATTAATAAGTTGGTCAAGCTAGAAGCGCTGACGAGGAGAAATCTGGAGTTTTGGCAATGCAACATAAAGGGTTTCACTGAGATATGGCTGCAGGAGCTTATTCCAGAATTCAACATCTCTTTACCCGGCTTTCAGACAATGTGAGCAGACAGAGATTTGATGATGAGTGGAAAAAGTAAGGGTGGTGGAATTTTAGTGTTTGTCAACAGCAGATGGTGTAATCCAGGACATGCTACTGTGAAACATCGTTTCTTCAGCTCGGATATTGAACTGTTAGCTGTGAGTTTTCATCCTTATTATTACAGAGAGGGTTCACCAGTATTATTAAAGTCACAGTTTACATGTTGCCATCAGCTGGAACAGACGCTGCATGTGCCGTCATCAACTCTGCTGTTGCTAAGCTACAGACACAACAACCCACACATTTCTCGCCATCATGGGTGATTTAAAACGCATTTCTCTCTCTGTAGCATTTCCAATTTTTCAATGGTTTGTCAACTGATTCACCAGAGAAAATAAAACATTGGATTTGTTTTATGCAAATGTCAGAGATGCATACACCTCCTCTGCGTGACCTGCTCTCGGTAAGGCAGATCACAATCTGGTCTTCTCCTCTCCACCTACAAACCCATCGTCCAGAAGCAACCAAAGCACTGTGAGGAGGAAGCTGAAGAAACTGCAGGGGTGTTTTGAGGCTACAGACTGGATGCACTCTGTGAACCGCATGGAGTTGACATCATTTCCGTGACTGAGTGTGACTGACTATATTAACTCCTGTGTGGACGACATCATCCCAGCCATAATAGTGAGGTGCTTCCTGTATAGCAAACCTTGATTTACTAGTGATTTACCAATGATTTACCAGCTCCTCAACAAGAAAAAGAGCCTGCAGAGAGGGAGTTAAGGAATCATTGAGGTCAGTACAAAAACTACTGAAAGTCAGGATAATACAGCTTCAAAGGACCGCACTTGGCTCAGGGTATATTTAGTCATTTGTGTGCTCTCCTCTCTCTGTCCTGTCTCCCCTCTTTTCTTTCTTTACCCGGCTGGCCTTTGGCAGGAAGGTCCCCCCATATGAGCCAGGTCCTGCTCAAGGTTTCTTCCTTCCTTGCCACTGTTTGGCTTAAAGGTTTTTTTTTCTCCCTCTGTGGGAGTTTTTTACTTGCCATTATCCTTGATTGGATTTAATATTATAATTTTAGTTAATGATATTTGCTCGGGGGTCATGCTCTGGGTCTCTGTAAAGCGCCTAGAGACAATTGACATTGTAACAGACGCTATACAAATAAAATTGAATTGAATTGAATTGAATTGAATTGATTTGAATTGAATGAGAGACAATAAGGAGGTATTCATTTGGAAGCTGGAGAACAAACTCCAGCAGAATAACGTTCAAGATGTGTGGTCAGGGATAAAGAAGATCACAGGCATTTGGACTGAGTACATGAACTGAACTCATTCTTTAACAGGTTCAGTTCAGAGACAAGCTCAGCATCCTCCTCTCCTGTCCCTCCCACTCCCTCCATCTCCAGAAAAAACGGGTGAATCCCTCCTCAGTCACCTGGATCACCTATTTGGATGAACAGACCATAGTTTGTGAGACTGAATGGTTGTGTCTGTGTGTGGCTACAGGAAGATCCTTCCTGCCCTCATTGAAGATACTGAAAACATGACATCTACTCCAACACTTAAATTAGGGATGTCCCGATCGCATTTTTTGGGTCCCGATCCGATTCCGATCTTTTAATTTTGATGATCGGCCGATTTCCGATTTTTTTCCGATCCGATTTCACTTTTTTTGAGTGGGCAAACAGAGTTTAATTTCCTATGCATTTTATTTCCTGTGTACATTAATAAATAGGCCTGCATCCAAGCTGAGATTAATAGCTTTTATCATCTCATAAAATAAACAATAACTTATTTAAACACTCTTCTTTCTTTCTTTTTTGTTTGGGAGAATTATTATTAAAACACATTTAGTTACAGAACAGTGACTGTTCAACAGTCTCAGTACTAAAGAACATAGCACTTCCATTTAAATAGCAGCAGGTGAACTTGGCTAGCAGTTTAAGGCAATGAAAAAAACACTAGCAGAAGTCTTTGCAATCAATGAAATCACATCAGAATAAAAATAACACAAAATATTAACTTGAACTTCTTTCAAGACCCGCTGCACATGTTCGCGCACCTTTGTGTCCTTTGTCGTGCATGTAATGACGGGAACGAGGCTCGAGGTAATTAATGAGCCGGTTAAATGCCTTGTATTCCACAAACTCCGTGTCCTCGGTAATACATTCCGCAATTAGCTCGGTGATTTTTCTGTATTTCTCCGAGTCTTTCAGGAGTTTGTCCTTTCTTTTAAAAGTTTCACTGAGCGTTTGGCTGCTGCCGGCCTTCGGCTGCGTGATCGGTGCTGTGTGCTTTTTTAAGTGTCTGATTAAATTGGTGGTGTTGTAAACTCTCTTCTTACTTACCCATCATGATATCTCAGCCTTCCACACGTTTCAAGTCACAGTCGAAGCGTCGGTCTTTGTAATTTTATAGTGCTGCCACACTGCTGACATTTTTGCTAAAGTTTAGCCTGACGCCACCAGTCTTAAAACTTTTAAGGTGGATACAAGACAGCACTGCTGAGAAA
Organism: Hirundichthys speculiger; assembly: GCA_018398805.1. Taxonomy (NCBI): domain Eukaryota; kingdom Metazoa; phylum Chordata; class Actinopteri; order Beloniformes; family Exocoetidae; genus Hirundichthys; species Hirundichthys speculiger. The sequence goes on along the minus strand of JAGFBZ010002373.1, from coordinate 216,136 downwards.
CTTCATTTCAGTGCAAATTATTAAATGTATATAGTTTAAAAAATATTTTTGTTTGTGTAATATGATTACCTTATTAATTTGTGTTAATCAGGATCACTTTTTGAGGAAAAAAATTTTTTAAAAAAGATTGGCGTGTTATAATAAGGTTGATCGGCCGATCCGATCCACCTTAAATTTTTAAGATCGAAGGCAGATCCTTCGATCAGCAATCGGGTTCGGGACATCCCTAACTTAAATTCCCTTTTGGGGATTCATACAGTACAGTAATCCCTCACACTTTGTGGCCTCAGCAATCGCGGTCTAAGTACATCACGGAAAGTTTCAAAAATATTCATAGACAAAAATATTTGAAAAAAAAAAGTGAAAAAAATTTAAATGAAGCGCACGAGGCTGAAGCGAAACCCATCACATCAAGAACGAGTTTCAGGAAGCAACAGGAGCAGACAAGGGAGGCCCCATGAACGAATATCGAGACCTGTGATTGGCTGCTATGACGGACATTACTGTGCCGTCAGTTGTCTGTACGCTGATTGACTGACACGCGTCCCCGCATCTCCCATCTCTTGCTCTCGTCAGCTACGCACAGAGGAGAGATCGTCAAAGTGAGTGTATCTTCTGTAGATTTTGCGTACGCATGTACATGTATACTGTATGTACATATACATGTACATGTACATCCACATCGCGGTTTTCACCATTCACGGGGGTCACAGCCCCCATTAACCATGAAGTGTGGGGATTACTGTATTTTTGAATTTAAATTTGACAAAAGGAATTTTCAAACAAAAGCAGAATCTTTAGCCCATCAAATGGTTTTTAAGGAATGATTCTAGTTTCTTCAGAGGCTGAGAAATAGAGGGCAATACTGTGCATTACTAAAGGCCAGGAGTGTCTGGTATTTATGAACACTGGTACAAACAGAATTTATATCTGATGTTTTGCCACTTTATGCAACAGTTAAGACAATGGTCCCAAAAAATGAATGACATTTTTATTTTATTTACAGTTGTTCTTTCTGTGCTGCACCTAATTCACATCCATGTTGAAGCACAGTTTACTTTTTCGTCTTCTCTTTTTATTCAAACCAACTAAAGGCTAAAGTGGCTAATTCTTTTTAGATGTAACGGTAAATGTTTTAGTCCAATTGGTTGGCATCTCATTAAACCTTCAAATTTGTTTTTTTTTTTTTATTTGTGCAATGACCAAATTATAGTATAGTATACTATACCATAGTATAGCACAGGGTTAATCAATTAAAATTCCAGTAGGCCCAGTCACTAAAGTTTCTTCTGTCACAAGGTCCAAACCACATATCTCTTGCATCCCATTCCATGGCATATATAGCCTGTTCACGTTAATCAAATGCACATCATATATTCCATGTCATTTCAACATTTTTTTTTTTGTGTTCACATTGAGACACATACAGCTAACAGTGAACTGCATTACAACTAATAAAAATATTTCTCCATAATAAAAATCAAAAGGGCCTCTTCCTGAAATAGTGCAAACAAAGTTTTTTGAAAGTGGCATTTCTCTTCATATTTTCATCTTCCTTTCCTGAAAACAATTAACCCAACAGTGGTGTCAAATTCAAACAGCTGAAGCTGAAGGCCAACTTTTCATGAGCTTATTTACCTCACAAGAATAATGAAGTTATTTTCCATGTAACACTGGAGTAGACAGAAACCTTTAAATAATAAAAATGTGCCTTTTTAAAAAAATTGCCCTTCATCCCTTGAACAGTCTTTTTTTAACATTGCTTTGCAACAGATTTTTTTTTCTCAATGGGAGAAAAGTGCATATGATTGCTCTGTCAGCAGCTTGAATCTGGGTTTGAATGTGGTTAGTGTTATTAGGGCCCTATGAAATTCGTTTTATTTTTTCTTAAATTCCATTTTAATTTTTTTCATTTTCTGTGTTTTTCGGTTTCTAATTTTTGAGAATTCCGTTTTAAGCGTTTTATGCAAATTTAACCCCAAGACAGTATATCAGAACATCAAAAAGGAAGCCTTCAGGGATGGAGACAGGGAGTTATTGAAGACAACACAAAAACTAATTAAAGAACAAACCAGGAAGTGCAAGGAGGACTACAGGAAGAAGCTAGAAAGTCAGCTCCACCAGAACAACGTGATGGATGTATGGTCTGGAATGAAGAAGATCACCGGCTTCAAGGCAAAGGGGGACCAGACTGATGGAGGTCTGGACAGAGCTAATGAACTGAACAGGTTCTTCAATAGGTTCAGTTCCCCCTGCCTCCAGTCCAACAGACCACACACCCTCCGTGAGCCCACAGCTTTCCTGTCACACCTCCACTCTGTCACCCTGCAGCTCAGTCATGGACCAGAAACCAGCATCATCTTTCTCCACCTCAGAGACCTCCTCTGCCTCCCCCTCCACTCTGTCTGTCTCCTGCAATCAGGTCAAAAAACAACTTGAGAAACTGAACCAGAACAAGGCTGCAGGTCCAGACGGTGTCTGTCCCAGAGTTCTCAAGACCTGCTCATTGCAACTATGTCCGATTCTCCAGCACCTCTTCAACACCAGTTTGAGACAGAGAACAGTTCCTGTGCTGTGGAAAACATCCTGCCTTGTTCCAGTGCCTAAAAAACCACAACCAGCTGAACCTAACGACTACAGACCAGTTGCCCTGACATCTCACATCATGAAAGTCCTGGAGAGACTCTTACTGGCCCACCTCAACAAGCAGGTCAGCACCTTTCAGGACCCATTACAGTTTGCATATCGTAATGGGCTTGGGGTTGAAGATGCCATCATCTACATGCTTTACAGAGCCCACTCTCATCTGGACCAATCAGGCAGCACTTTGAGGGTCATGTTCTTTGATTTCTCAAGTGCTTTTAATACAATTCAGCCTGCGTTGTTATGTGAGAAGCTCCATAAGTTCCAGGTGGATTCCTCCACAACGTCCTGGATTTATGACTACCTCACAAACAGACCACAGTTTGTGAGACTGAAAGGTTGTGTGTCTGAGATGGAGGTCAGCAGCATTGGAGCACCACAAGGAACTGTTCTCTCACCATTTCTCTTCACGCTCTACACCTCTGACTTCCAGTACAACTCTGAGTCCTGTCATCTGCAGAAATACTCTGATGACTCTGCAGTTGTTGGGTGTATCAGCAACGGACAAGAAGCAGAGTACAAAGAACTGATCTGTCAGTTTGTGAAATGTGTTGTAGTAACAATCATCTCGTATTAAATACCAGCAAAACTAAGGAGATGATTGTCGACTTCAGGAGGAGCAAGAATCAACATAGCAGTGTTTCCATCCTGGGAAAGGAGGTGGAGGTGGTGGAGGAATACAAGTATCTTGGAGTTCACCTTGACAATAGACTGGAGTGGAAATGCAACACAGAATACATCTACAAGAAAGGTCAGAGCAGACTCTACTTTTTAAGAAAGTTGAGATCTTTTAATGTCTGCACCAAGATGTTGCACATCTTCTATAGGTCTGTTGTTGAAAGTGCAATCAGCTTTGCAGCCATCTGCTGGGGCAGCAGCACCAGAACCAGAGACCTGAAGAGAATCAACAAACTGATCAGGAAAGCTGGATCTGTGCTGGGTGTAACTCTGGAGCCGCTGGAGCTGATTGTACAAAAAGAATGCTGCACAAGCTGATGAAGATGATGGAGGACTCTTCACACCCTCTCCACGACACAGTGATCAAACAACAGAGTGTGTTCAGTGAGAGGCTTCTTCAGGTCCGTTGCAAGACGGAAAGATACAGAAGATCATTCCTGCCAGCAGCCATCAGCCTCCACAACAAGACTTAACACCTGTTATTATATTATTATTATTATTTCTGTCTGTTTTTTATATTAAAAAAAAAAAAAAAAAAAAAAAAAAGAGAGAGAGAGAGCCCTTACTACATTGAATTTCCCTTTATGGGATAAATAAAGTATTTTTCATTCATTTTTCATTTCATTCATATAATAATGAAATATAGACAATTTATGCAATTGTGTGCATCTCAAGGGGCCTCGCACCCAGCAAGTCCTCACACATCTCTTTTTTTCTCTTTGTGAAAAAAATCTCACATAGACCAAAAATTGAGCAATTCTGAGACATCTGTGGACTCATCGATGGCTAATGCTACGCATTCTGCACTCTGTATAGCTGCATCAAGCTGTGACAGGACATCACTTGCTAATATTTCTGATTGTCGTCATAGCTGACATAGGAATTTGTTAGATTTTGTCACACAGTTCATCTTTCTGTTTACCTTCAAGCAGCGTCTCTGCAGCGGCACTCACTCTTTCACAACCGCCACATCACTGAATGATTTTTTTTTATGCTGTCCTAAAACCCATGCTATCCGCAGAGAACTCTCATATGCATGTTGTTGTGTGGTGAAAGAGTGTGTGATGAGTCGGGTGGCTCTGTCATTCTGGGCCCGAAGCTCATTGATTTTCTCCACTCTCACTTCAGACTTTGGTGGATAGGTTTCATCAAAAAACTTGTTTGGTCTCGTAGTGGCGCTTGATATTCCCGCTTTTTATTAATGCCACTGTTTCACAGCATATAAGGTATAGCGGTTTACCACTGCTAGTTGGAAGGATAAAGTCATACTCGTTCGTCCACTCAGTTTTGAAATGTCAATTTTCAGCATCAACCTTTCACACCTTTGAGCAGGCTATGTCTCCTTCTCCTTCTCGTTTGTTTCTGCAGTCAACGAATTTCAGTGGCTCTCATAGCTGTTGGCCGTAAATGGTTGGTGATTGGCGTAAATGACTAGTTTACCTGCGCTCACAGTTTTACCAGGCATTGGGAAAAAAATTGATATTTTGAGGTATTTATGTGGCACTGATTACTGGTCCTGACAGAACCTCCACTTGGTCTGGATCTGGACCGAGGTCTGCCATTTGGTGATCCCTGGTATAGCATAAGGACAGAGCCTGCGCCATGGACCACTTGATTACTACGACTACTACTACTTGATTTTGGTGTCCATTTTTTTATAATTACTTTTTGTTACTTTCTTTTCTACTAGCTTGACTCAGGTGTGACTTAACAATGGTGATCACAATGTTTTTGTGTGTGTCCATGTACCAATAATCCCACCCGTCCCGTTCTTGCATCTAGCCCAATAGAGTTTTGGGCCAAGAATAGCATCAGTTTTCTTGACTCTGAAGTTGTGCTTTTCTTTAAAGTTGGCTTTTGAAAACAAAGAGCTGGTTCTAAGTTTGGCAATGGTTTCGAAGCATCACTGGGACTTCTTTGGTGGAGATGGCAGAACAAATGTCTTTGTTCGTTATTGTCTGTGTTCACAGCACTGTCAGCAGCAGGATGGCGCTTTGCCTTGACTGCCATCACAATATTTTGTGTCTATAAATATTTTCTTCTGGTATGCACAAACGATCATACTTGAGCACGCTCTCCATCTGACACGAACCCTTTTTGATTACTTTTGCCCTGGCTAAACAGGATTGCAAGCAATCTGTTCCAAGGGCACTGTACTTGTGATATGCCCCCCATTCAAACATGACTACTGTTGAAATTCACTCGTTTGAAAGATACCACTCCTATACAACACAAATTGACTTTCCTGAAGCTGAAGATCACAAACCAGCAGTTTACTAACTTTAACACTATGATTCAACTGGGGAAATCAGTGTTGTTTAACTGAACATATTTTGTTCCCCTATTTGAGCTTTCTACTCGGCAAGGCATCAGAACTCCTATTGCTCTGCTGCTGAAGCTCAGCTGCCAAGAGTAGACTCCTGTGGCTGCCCTTGGCAGCCTTATATGTGGATGGGTGTAATTTAACTGGCTTGTTTGAAAAAGTTTGCAGCCATGGTAGACGTCTCTCAAAAGATTGGCTGTCTTAATTTCTTCCCTCTGGCTTTTTAATTGTCATAAACTTGCACTTTCAAAAATAACGAGAAAAGATTTTGTCAGTATTTGTATGTTTCAGCAACTTCCATCATTCTTACATGGTAAAAGTTTGTAAAAGGACAGTCATCAATGCAGCACTCCGCCAATCCGGCGTTTATTTTAGGATGACTATTATGAGGGCAAAAAAACGGCAAAAGCTTTTCAATAGACACCTGAATGACTTTCAAACCATGAGAAGCAAAATCTTTTGAAATATGACGAAACAAAGATTGAGGTGTTTTCTCATAGGTTTTACCACAGTTTGATGTGGAAACAGGTACTGAGCATCTCCTAAAGCCATCCTTACAGCTAATTATGGTGAAGGCAGCGTCATTCTGGATGGTTTTTTTACCCCAGTGACAGGCACTTGGAGATTACCCAGGATAGACATAAACATTCTGCGCTTAGAGCTATCGCTTTGTGATTGGATCACTCTAGGCATATTTTTATACCATTTTTGTTAAAACCATTTTTGCAGTCATTTAACAAATCAATAAACAGGGCTTAAAATTCAACCCTATTAAGCTCAAACTTTTCCTTTTTGAGAACTTGGAAGCCTTGAAGGCTATGTAAAAACTTTAAGAAGTCTTAAGTCTAACATTGGTATCAAAGGTGCTTTAACCTAGAAGTAAATGAGGGATCTCATTAGTTATATAACTGATAATTTCAATGATTTATTATCGATACTTTTTAAAACCCTTGAAAAATTGTTTATAACTTTGCCAGTGTTGAGAACTGTTTTTTTTAAACCAAGTATATAAAAAGTGAAGCCTGAGGGGTCTGAAAGTCTGAGCAGTCAGTGCTGTATGACCTGTAGTAGGACAGAGACGTTTATCCATGTTTTGGATAAACATGCTTGCTATTTTGGATCTTGTGTGATAAGCGAGTGGGCTGTTTTTGTTTTGTTTTTGTTTTTTTTGCTAAATGCCAGGAATATGTTTTAGATATATTTGGCCTTAATGAGATAACTGTAAAGGCCTCTGCACTCTTAAACAATCGTATTAGGATAAAAATATAAACAGAATGGTTTGTGACACATAGTATTTCCTATTAGTTCTTGAGAGACAGAGTTTTAAGGAGGAGATGAAAGCAAGGGCAAATGGGAGAATTAAACCTCAGAAGTACTGGTGGGTTGCAGGCATAATTTGTCTGTTTTGTATGTAATAGTGGGTGACACTGATGAAGTTAGGCAATCATCTGTGGTTACCACTGATTTATTCATGTACTTTATTTATGTTATTTATCTAACTCAACAAGAGATGGTTTCCTCTCAAAATAAAATTACTCTATGTTGTTTTAAAAAAAAAAAAAAGAAAAAAAAAGACTAGAGAAGGTGGACTAAAGCCACATATGCTGTATTTTGTCCTCAAGAACACTTAACAGATTATTGACTGGTGATGCAGTTGTATGCACATTCACAGAAAAACTTAAACCACAATTGTTGCTGCTACCTATTCAATTCAGATACATTTCCTTGGAATTCATTTAAATTAAAGTGTTTGCGTATTATTGCTCTTTTAATAGGTGCTGTCTTTTTTCGGGACTTTATTAAGACACTTTGGGCCTGATTTACTAAAGGTTTGCGTGCGTAAAAACGTGTGCAAACTTGACATCACCCGCAAACCAATGTGCAAGCTGATCTACTAACAGCGTGCAAAGAGGACTGCGCCTCTCAAATGAGCAAAATAGCACACGCTGTTCATTTAGTACTTTTGCCCTGATGAATAAACAATATGGGGCGTACCCGCCAGAAAGCGCTAAATACTGGGAGGGGAAAATGCAAATAGGTTCATTTACCACACGCAATGAGATTTACCAACCCTGAAAGTAATTGCGGGGATTGTGATTGCGTCTGTATTTAATACGTTCGAAAGGAAGGTGCTAATCTGCCCAGCATTACGCACCGATGGCTGCTGTTATTGTGGCAAGGAGGCGACATCGCCAAAATCAAAGAATACACAGAGAGAGAGTCTTTCGGACTCGTGTAAATTTGTTTGGAATGAATGAAAACCAGATAGTTGAAACTTAAGGGCTGATTTGGAGCCGGTCACAAGCACATGCAAAAGGAGAAATATTTTATTTGAATGTTAAATCGAGTTATTCAGCAAAAGGTTGCCACAGGAGGCACATTCATTTTTTATTTGTGATAATAAATAAATCACGTGTTTTCATGGAGAAAAAGTGTTTCTTATTGTGCGCCTACCTTGTTCTGCAGTTGGCTCTAGCGTGTCATACCCCAGCATCCCTGTTATCTGCTCCTCGCAGAAGGTGAGCTGCACCTGCTGCTCAATGCTGGTTAGAGGCATCTCCTCCGCAGGCCCTCCACCTGTCTTGTTTGCCGAAGTTTTATTAAAGGCCACTTTTTCTTTAGTTCTTCGCCTTATATCTTGCCACCTTCTTTTAACCTCATCTGCCGTTCTTTTTGTCTTACCAACTGCATTTATTCTATCGCAGATTTTCTCCCATATTGCGTTTCTTTTGGTGATGTTTAAATGTCTTTGCTGTAGTTCATGAATGTGTTTATTTGCCTCTTCCACTAATATCTCTAACTCCAACTCGTCAAATTTCATTTTGCGCTTGCGTCTTTCGTGCTTTCCATCCAGACTCTCCATGGCGCAAACCGTAAGACACGCAACACCTCATTTAAATACTGCGGTTGCACCCGTTATCAATTGCGCGAGCATTCTAGTTGATCACCCGCAAAACACACAACAACAGCACGCGCAAACTTTTTCAGTGCACACGCAATTTAGTACTCTTTATTCAGGATCTTAGTACATCAGGCCCTTTGTGTAACACTATTGTGTAACGTTACATACAGCAACCACTAATGACCACCTCCACAACTGACAGCAACCAACAGCCGAACACCACAATCAACAACCACAATCAACAACCAAAAACCACAATCAGCAACTGTAGCCATCAGTAACAGCAGCAGGAGAACTGAAAAAGTGCATCTGTGCATCTCTTGTTTTTTTTATATATATTTTTTGATGTCTTTCATCTAGAGTTGTGTTACTATGATTATTTCTATGATTAATCATCAATAATGGCTAAACAGGATTTAATTTTCTTTCCAGATTATGTTCATACCATATGGTGTGTGTCAGTGTGTAAAGTTACACACTTTTTGGAAAAAAAAAAATGAACAGTGTGCCGTTCACTGGCATGAACAGCACAATGTTCACTTTTTTTATTACTGACACTTTTTTGACCCTTTCGCATCCAGTAGCAAACTGCTAATGCTAACGCTATTACAATTCTTGCGCTCTTTCTTTGGAATACCTGCCCACAACATGGACACCCAAGGACTTCTTCAGGCACTACGACTACTTCTCTGTCTGATCCAAAGGGACCTGGTCCACAGCAATGGACTGATTCTCCCTGAAGCCCAGCAGATCACATACTTCATAGACGTCCTGCTACAGCTTGGATTTAACCCTATCTCACCACCATCACAGACTTGTTTCCTGAGGAAATACTGAGGAAAAAAAAAAAAAGATCTCACTTAACCCTGGCAACTCCACTCGCCACAAACACAAGGTAACGAGAAGGGGGAAGAAAAAGGGTGGAATTGGAGCCCAGACTAAAACTGGAGTCATGTAAACAACAGCCGCTCCCCTCTGTGATTCTTGCCAATGTGCGCTCGCTCCGAAACCAGCTAGACGAGCTGCAAGCTAACATAAACCATCTGCAGAAATACAGGACTGCTTCCATTCTGCCTTATATGGAAACCTGGCTGAACAGCAGTGACAGTGACAACACCCTGTGCATCCATGCCCCCCCCCCCCCAGTAAGACTGAATAGGGACAATGAGCTCACTGGCAAACATGGCAGTAGCGTTTGTCTCTATGTGAGCTCACGCTGACGCACAATGGTTGTGGTGCGGGAGAAGGTGTGCACCCCAAACATTGAACTTTTGCCTGTCTCTCTTCGCCCCTTTTATTTACCAAGGAATTTCCACAGCTCTTTTTCATTCTGGCGTACATCTACCCCAAAGAAAATGCTGCAGCTGCCACTGAACACATCATGGGTTAGGGGTTATTGGGCCGATAACAGGAAATTATGACGTCATCCCGATAAGTCCGATATCATGACGAATAGCCCCGATAACATATATATTTTTGTCAGCACAGCAGTGCCTCGCTCCCTCTGAGCCTTGAATGACTGGCAGTAATTAACATGTTCAAGTGACGTCGGCATAATCAGAAAATGATTTCTCAGTAAGGAAAATCAAGAATACCCCCTCATGACAGAAAACAACTTGTTAACTCGGTCATGATTTTGGTAGTTGCTGACTTTAATTGATATTCGCAGTATTTTCCCACATGTTACACATACAAAATAGAAAAAATAGATAAGGCGGAAAGAACGACTAGCAAACGAGGGAACGGAGGAATGTTCGTTACACCTTGAATGCAGCATTGATGCACAGTGCGCTGATTAAAAAAAAACCAACAAAAAAAAACAAAACATGGCGGCGATTGTATGGAACTTCGTTAAGATTCAGAAGAAGATAGTTCGCTGGTTATTTGTGACAAATGCTCCAAGTGAAGGAGGGAAAAATAGCACAAGCTTTAATACGTAAAATCTGATCAGCCTCCTGAAACATAACCATCTCTTCCATGGAGTTTTGAAGTCGCGCTAACGTGAGCAAACGTGAGCAAGCCAGGAGCAAGTCAACCCCTTTCCGCTCCCCTAATCTGAATCTAACTTGTGTCAGTGTATTAATTTTCTATGGATATTGATTTTTTTGGGCAAACTTCTGGAATGCACTTATTCAGTTTGTAATTTTGATGCCTGTATTTCCATCAGTTCAAGGAGCCTTTATTTTTTATATCAGTATGTAATGCACCTTATTTAAGTTGATGTGAGATATCAAATAGGTTTGTTCGATAGCTTCACGAAAATGTTTGAGGGGCTTGCCAATAGTTTTTCACTGGAATAAATAAATATCTGTTCACTTAAAGAGTCAAACTGTTTTTGGTATTGATGTAATGATCTTAGATATATGTGTGTGTTATCGGTTATTGGTATCGACCTTTAGGAGCTGAAAGTTATCGGTTATCGGTATCGGTTTTAAAAATGGTTCATTGTGCATCCCTGTGTAGAAGCGTAAATCACCTTATAGGTATGTGACTTATGTGTTATTTAAGGGTCGGTAGGCAAAATGGTCGTGGTATGGCGGCATTGCCACACAAGAAAGCCAGATAAACATGGGCATGAGCATGGCAACACATATGAAATGTCACCCTCCACTGTCTCACTGACAGGAGAAAAATCTAAGAAAGTTACACAAAGTTATTGTTGATTGGATTCTTTTAGTTCTCGGTATCTGATGTAACTTGAGAAAGGCCTCAACTTTTATGAAGTAGGCCTAATGGTAAGAAAAGCAGTTATTCTGCCTCTTTATTGTACTTCTGTTTTGTTTTATTGCACTTTGAGTATTGCTGTATTTTTTTATTATAATTTTTTATGGCTGTTTTCAAAGAGAATACAAATTCTTTGTTGTGAAAGTCTTCAAATTTAAGCGGGTGTCATCTTTGACACTTTTAAAATGTCAGTTTTGTTATAGGATTATTCAGTTACATGTTGAATGTTGTTCTTAGCTTTAAGTCTTTTTGTTCATAAATGGAAAATGGAAAGTCAAATAATATTTACTACCTCTTTGCTTTTTTATAACTTTACTCATCTGAAAAATGATCTGAGTCATAGCTCAAGAACTGTTATGATCTGAATTGTGAGGTATGTGATCCGTTGCCCCTTTTGACATAATTTCTTAACACTGTCACTGACACACAAGCACCTTCGCCCGTGTGGATTTTTTTGACAGATTAAATGTTTCCGATTGTTATACTATTTTAATCCAAAACACATCAGTCAGATATTTGCCTTGCCAGCACCAAGTCCATAGGAAAATTAAGGAACTTTTTTCCATGTAATCTCACAAAAAGTATATGTATTGTACTTGTCCACATGATAAAGTACATCTGGGTGTCACAGCAGTTTTTGATGTGCTTCGTCCTCACAGTCTTTTGTTAATCTCCTACATATGCATAAGATTTTATTAATGATGTAGAGATCTATGATCTTTAGAGCAGAGGTTGGGCACCTGTAGTCTTGTTGGTGTTTCTTCTCCCAGCAGTCCACATGAAAACTTCAAAATGTTTCTCTGCCGTAGAAATCTTGGCGAGATCACTGAGTTCAGCAGCACTTGTCATCAGTCAAATTGCATGAAAATTAGGTTTGTTGTCCTAATTTGTAATTTGCCAGACTTCTCTTAGACCCATTAGCATAACATAGCAAGCTCATTTTGCCAGCTTTCAGACGCGGTGCCTTGTTAGATGAATGACAGCGCAACTGTGAGCTGTGCACTTGGTGCTGGCAAGATAAATGAACTAGTGTGGGCACTCTACTTAAATAAAAGATATGTTCCATTGTGACCTGTATTTCTAGTAAGATTCTCATCAAAGTTAATGGTGGATTTTGATCTTTCTCCATTCCTTTGTTGTTATATCTATATGTATACAGCAGAGTAGAGTGGTTACACGGCCAGAATAAAAGTAGATGTTGCTCAAAGGTACGGTTAGAAATCAGGAGTATTTTCCCTTCGACAGCACTAAAGTGTCAGTTAGGGTCATCTTAGACTGGTCTATAATTTCACCTTTGTGCCAGCATTCTCTGTCACTCTCACATGATTGCACTGACATAACATCCTAATGAGCGTCCGTGCAATGACACAAACAGCAAGCATTTCACTCTCATGCAAAGAGAAGTTGCTGACACATTCTGTAATATATGGCAAGCACTGATGCCTCTGTGGGAATGTTTATGTGACCTGACAAAGATGCACTGTCAGAGGCTTGTGGTGGCTGAACAGTTAGGTTGAAGAAGACACTCTGGGTGTAGAGAGCAGCACTTGGTCACCAAAGGTTTTGACATCTTAACGGCAGATATTAAAAGCACGATTCTATCATGTTGGTTAAAATGTTGTTTTTTTTTTTTATTGATATGAAATTATGTGTTTTTGTCAAGAATATGTCATCAGTTTTTATTTAATATATAGTATTTGCTGTAGGAATTCTTAAAATGTGGTTTGAGATTTTTCAGAGCTGATGCCTGTACAGATTATTAAAAATGAAGGAGACGCATTTGCATGTCGATTTCAAATAAAATTCCAAACCTAGGTGTCAGGATTTAACACCACCTCCTGCTAAAAACAGTTTTTTTTTTTTTGGTTATCTGTTATATCAGTATTTTATACCACTGATGATTTAGTTTTTTACATTATTTATGATTTGTCCCTTCCTCTGCTAGCTGGTATCCAAATTGAGTCAAATATATTGCAGAGATATAAAATTTGGTAATATTGTAAATAGGTCTTTGTTGTGTTTTGAATTTCTTCGATTAGTTTAGTCTCTACTTCTTGCTCTTCTTGTTTGGGACTACTGCAGGAGATCATCCACTTCCATCCTTCGTGTCTTTCTTCCTCTTTCACACCAACTTGCATGTCTTCTTTCTATGTCCATAATTCATTACTAATTGCAGGAAAATGTTCATGGTTTCAATCTATTTATAGACACTATTATTAGGCACAAGTTATCCACCCTCTTCAGCGTTTTCCGCTCTCACAAATGCATTGTATGTAGAGAACAGAGAGCAGTTTGTTGCCCCGTCCCCATTTGTCAACATCAGACTACAATAACCTCATGCCAGAAGACACGTAAACAAACAACAGATATCAGGCTCAGCAGTGAGATTTATTATTGATTTCTGGTGGTAGCTTTCTACTGTATTTTTTGAAATAACATCTTACTCCAAAGGAAAATTTTCACCTCTCATCTCCTTGTCAGAAGCCATGATTTTTAAGATATGATAAAGTTGACTCAATAGTGGATTTTTGGTTGTATGTTAGCACTATCTAACTCTTTTGTGGTTAGTGACTGCTAGGGATGCAGATTTTGGATTTTTTTTTTTTTTATGACCATTAACCGACGCTCTTTAATGATTAATAACCATTAACCGATAAGATTTAAATGTCCTTCCATGCTGCCAATAACACGACGCACAAACACATTAAATCCGTCACTTACCGCCAGCTGCAGTGTATGTGCAAAACAGGGGATCGAGTCCCAGCTGACCTGTTATTGGTTAACGGTTAAATGGTTAACCATGTGCATCCCTAGTGACTGCCTATTTCTACTAATGGTGGAATTAACATATAATGAAACAACGGCGCATGTGTGCCGTTTTTATGTCTCTCACGTCTCCTCTAAAACTTCAATTTTTACCTGGTTTTACTTTAAGATACAACCTCTTTATCAGTGACTATTTAAAGTTAACTTTTAAATGAAAGAGAGATTTTTGTTCACTGGAAATGTGATTTAATAATTTTTTCTGACGTGCCCTGCACAGACAGCTTGGGAAAATCTGATCAGCTGATATCCTGTAAACAAGGCCCAGACCGCTGTTAGCCGCCTGCCGCTAGCTGCTAGCAAACAAGAAATGGCTCCACTTACCTTCCCTCCCTGTCTGGCTGTCCCGACTGTGCTCGCCTGGCTGACAAAATATCCGAACTGGAGAGGAGAATATCCAATCTGCCTCCTGGAGGCTGGGAGGCTGAGAACCTGATGGATACCATCTCCTTTGGTGCTGCACAACCAGACTCCCAGGTGGCTGACGTCACCGCTCCTTGTCTTGCAGCTGGAGAGGTCAGAGCAGCATCCCCTCGTAAGCCTGATGACATGCATCGCCATCCCACCGCCAGGACCCCTCTGTGGGCTGCTGCCGGCCATGGAACCTGGGCATGTCTTGGAGCCAGACCTAAGATCCCTATCAGCTCCACACCATCCCAGCAGGAGCCCTGGTTCCTTGTTGGTCCCCGTCGGGGAAAGGGTGGCATCACTCCAATGCTCCTCCACCTCCCCCACAGCAAGGTTATTATTGTTAACGAAAACAAACGAAATAACGAAAACTAGAATTGAAAAAACATTTTCAAAAACATGACTTCAGCCTGTGCGTCCCACGGAGTTGCTTTTATTGACAATTTTAACATTTTCTGGAACAGGGTGCATCTTTTCAACGCACATGGACTCCACCTCAAAAGCCCTAGTCAACATATCCTACGGACTACTCCACACTGCCAGCCACTACTCCGGTACACTGTTTGTACCGGAGTAGGACCCGCTGTTTCACACAGTAGCAATTATTCTGTAGATTGCAATCCAATCCCTGTAATCATTACCTCTTGCCATTCCCATTCACATAGGCCTGCGTCCATGGAGACAGCGACAAGCGCATGTTCGGCAAGGACGTTAATTTGGCAGTGCTGAATGTGCACTCTCTTTTAAACAAAACCTTCATCATAAGCAACTTAATTTTAGATAATAAACTTGACAATTTTTTGTTAACAGAGACATGGCTTGGCACTAACACACCAGTTATATTCACCAAAGGCTGCCCACCTAATTTTAATTTTTCATTTTCGACTAGGAAAGGTAATAAAGGAGGTGAAACTTCATCATTCATCATGAGAACACTGAACTCAAATGAGGTCTCTTTTCACTCATCATTTGAATATAATGCCTTTGTTTTTAGCCGTCCTCCAATCCTTTGCATTTCAGTTTACAGACCACCCCATGATTCTACCTCTTTATCAGTGAATTTTCAGAACTATTATCAATCATACTCTCCATGTGTAACAGAATTTTACACATGGATTAATTTGCATCTTAATATTTCCAATCCCGTATCCAGAGAATGTTTAAACCTTCTAACCTGCATGGATTTTGAACAGCACAACCAGCAGCCAACTCACAACAGAGGACACACCCTGAACCTTGTCATAACTTATGGTCTGTCCACTGGTGTGTTGTTGACCTGGCTGTGTCTGACCACTACTGTGTGTATTTTAACATCACAAGTTTTGGCCACCAGAAGGCCCTTGTAAGAACAATGAGGAAACGCTACCTAACTTCTGAAGTGGCTTCACATTTTATTGAGATCTTACAGAGCACTCCTGCTGAAATTTTACCTGTACCGCGTGATCTTGTTATTGACAATATTAATACTAAAGACAACGCTGGACTATGTGGCTTCACTTTTTACTAAAACAACAAGACAAAATCTACACCCCCATGAATAAATGACAACGCCAAAAAAATGAAAGGAAAATGCAGGAGTGCTGAAAGGGGGTGGAGAAAAAAAAGTTGCATGTCACTATGAAATATTATGCAACCAACTCAAAACCTACAATAATGCAGTCAAAAACTCAAGAATATCACACTTTTCAAAACTCATCACAAAAAACAATCCCAAATTCCTTTCTCTCCACCATTGATCTTTTAACCAACACCAATTTTATTAAATCCTCTATGACCCTAACAGATGCCATCTGTGAGGACTTTGCAGACGACTTCAGTAAAATCCATAATATCAGATCCAGTCTTTTACCTCATCAGAATGTTACTTTTAACACACCTGAACAGTTGCTTTTACCTGAGGAAATACTGGAGAGCCCTTGTTGATGCAAGAACACTTGGTTGAGTTTTTTCGCCAAGTAAACCCAACAACCTGCCTTTTAGATCCAATCTCCACATCGCTTTTGAAAACATTTTATGGATTCCTTAAGGAACAGATTTTAAATATAGTAACTTGCTCTCTTCAGACGGGTGTCTTTCCTGCTGCCTTCAAAACGGCAGAGGTGAAGCCCCTTTTGAAGAAGAGTAATTTGGACCCCAACATTTTTAATAATTACCAACCTGTATCCAACTTACTGTTTTTAAGTCAAATTTAAAAAAAAAAACATTAAACATTAAAAACAATATTCTAGAGAAATTTCAGTCTTGTTTAGGGATGAAACACTGTACTGAGATAGCCTTTTTAAAGATCTTAAATGACATCAGGTTTAGTGGAGACGCACAGAAACTCACAGTCTTGGTTTTACTGGATCTTCGTGCCGCCTTTGATAGTAGACCATCATATTTTATTAAACAGATTCAAAAACCTGCTCGGCCTCTCTGGTACTGTTTTTAACTGGCTCAGCTCTTATTTCACAGATCGATGTTTCTTTGTGAGTATGAATACATGTTCCTCCAGAATGCATAAAATTAAGTGTGGGGTGCCCCAAGGGTCAATCTAAGGTCCAATTCTTTTTAATCTGTATATGCTTCCCCTTGGGCATGTCATCAGGAGACACGGCATCAGCTTCCACAGTTATGCAGATGATACACAGCTGTACATTGCTGTGATTCCTGATTACACTGGGCCAGTTGATGCCCTTTTTAACTGTATTTTCAGAAATCGAGACATGAATGGCAGAGAATTTCCTACAGCTTAACCAGGACAAAACTATGGTCTTAATATTGGTCTTGAAGGCAAGAGAGAGAAACCTTTACTAAAACTACAAGATTTCAAACCAGCACAATGTGTAAACAACCTGGCCGTTTCTTTTAACTCTGACCTGACTTTTATTCCTCACATCAAAAATGGAACAAAGATAGGTTTTATCATCTTAGGAATATAGCCAGAGTCCACCTGTTTCTCACTCAGGCAAACACGGAGGTGCTAATGCATGCTTTAATCTCTTGTCATTTAGACCAGTGGTCCCCAACCTTTTTTTCCCCATGGACCCACTTAATGTCAGGCAATATTTTCACGGACCGGTCTGTCACATGTGCCCCAGATAAATACAACAAAATAAAATGATGCAACCGGCATAAAAACTTTGGTATTTTCTATATAATATAATTAACGTAAATCCACTGTGTATTTAGATGGAACTTTATTAGAACCATCCTTGTATCATCGCACCAACAACAGAACATTGGTAAAATTCTTTGAAAAGACACCTTCTGAAGACATTTGTTTTTTCTCATTTTGCCACGTGACTGAGACACGGGTCTTGAATTCTTGTCATGTGTCCAGTAGGGGTGCAATGGTACAGGTGGCTCACGGTACGGTACGTACCATGGTTTTTGTGTTACGGTTTCAGTACAGATTCGGTACAGTTTCAGACCACCCGCTACCCTAAACCCGCGATCGCAAGATACTGAGTTTGCGGAAAGCGCAACTCGCATGTCGGCGCATAAAAGAGCGCGTCCAAATGGAATAAATATGCGTCCACCTGGTCACGTGTGGACGTACACAAACAGCTCTACCTCTCGATTACACATCACCGTATTACTTGCATACGTTTTTATTGTCTTGAGGTCAGAGGATGTCTGGTCAGCAGTTGTGGTGGGAGAATCGGGTAATTTTTCAAAATAAAACATCATTTAGACTCGGATAATAAATCAAACGGTAATGAGGGAAGTTATTTATTTTTTCTCCGCGGCCTGGTACCAAATGATCCACGGATCGGTACCAGGCTGGGGGCCGGAGGTTGGGGACTCCTGGTTTAGACTACTGTAATACCCTGCTCTCTGGTCTTCCCAAAAAGACGATTTCTAGCCTGCAACTGCTCCAAAACTCAGCCACACATGTGCTGATGAAGACCAGGGGGCGGGAACACATTACACCAGTTGTAGAATCACTGCATTGACTCCCCGTGCATTTCAGGATCAATTTTTAAGGTTCTTTTATTAGTCTTTAAATGTCTTAATGGTCTTGGGCCATTTTATTTATCTGACCTGCTTTTATTATATCAACCTTTGTGGACCCTGAGGTCCTCTGGCACTGGCCTTTTAATCGTTCCAAAAGTTAGAATAGAACCCCACGGTGAGGCTGCCTTCAACCATTATGGCCCACATTTGTGGAACAGCCTGTCAGAGGACATCAGGACTGCAGAGACTGTTGAGATTTTTAAAAGGAGGCTCAAGACTCACCTTTTTAATCTGGCTTTTACATGATTTCTTTTACTCTTTTATTTCTTTTATTTTACTGTTCTTAATCTAATAATTTTGATGATTTAATTTAAGCCTTAAATTTATTTTCAGTTTTTTTGCATTTTACTATCATTAAATCTTTAAATTTCATTTTTAAATCCTAAACGTTTAGATTTCCAAATGTTTATATTTGTATACATTTTATCATTACTGTATCTATTGCTTGTTTTTATTTATTTATTTTGACTGCTTTTTAATCTTTAAGTTTTAGCTCCATTGTTTCCTCATGGGGGCCCTCCACACTGGGAGGCCATGTCTTGGAGATCCCTCGGGCCTGGAGGACTGGGGGGGTTTACCCGGGTTGAGGTGGTCTGTGTGGCGGCACTCCCTGTGGCCGCAGGCTGTGGCACGTCTTGTTGTGGATGGCTTCCCATAGGTGGTTTTTCCTCACCTGGATCCTCAGTGTCTTGCCATGTTTCTAAACTATTTAGTGGGGGTGAGAGGGATGGGTTTTTATTATTTGTTGTGCTCCTGTTTTATGTTTTATTTTGTGAAGCACTTTGTGTTGCAAATCATGCAAGCTCAATGTCTCAGAGCTTTATCTCAGTTTTAGTGTTTATCATGCCTGCAGGCTGCATATGAGTGCAGTGGTTGACAATGTCTTTCTCAAAAGATCCATCCATCCTTTTTTTTTTATTCCTTCCATCCTAAACCACCTCAACAGGCTCCTTTTCGATGTTGATTAGCAGTGACTCTACTCTGTGCTCCTCCTGTATGACTGAGCTCCTTACCTTATTGATAAGGGTTAATGCCAGCCAACGTTTGAAGAGAATATTGCTTCGACAGCTTGTATTTTGTGTGGGGATGCTTGGCGATTCTGAATAAGCTGGTGGCGACCTTTCCAGGGTTTACTCACCTGATGGTAGCCAGGATAGGATCCAACCCTACGTGACCCTGAATAGGCTAAACTTGATGGAGGGATGGATGAATGGATGGGCTCATTCCCAGTATGCCCAAATAATGAACAGGACTTCAAAATCTATTGTTAGTCTGCTGTCTTCTGTATTGCATTTGTGCAAAGAGTTAACTAAATTTTGACCAAGAAACTAGATATTCATAGTTGTTTTTAAAATGTGTCCCTCTCTGGACTGCTGTTATACCCAAATATTTTCTACAGCTCGATCCTACTTTTTCACTTCCAATACTTTTTCAATTTCCATACAGATACCCAGGCTTTGTATGTTGACTGATATCCAACACAGTGATGTGTGGAAGAAAGCGTTAGGCTTGACTCAAACATTACTTTTCCTTACTTTGTAAAACAAAATGTAACACATTATCAGATGGATATAAATGTACTGAAACATGTGAACCCCTTATTATAAAGTTTCTGTATTAATTTGTCATAAAATGTGATCTGATCTTCATCTAAGTTGCAGTGAGAGACTTACAAAATAGTGCCTTTTACACTTCATCCTTCCCCATTGCGAATGTTTGATGGTTGTGTTCAATAAAGACACAAGAAGTAGCAAGTTTTGCATCTCACACACAGAACTGAATTTAACAGATTGGTCTTATGGATATGTCCCATTATCCAATACCAATCCATGAGGTCACATATCCAATATTATCAGTATCGGTGCATGGTCTCTGAATTGTTTCTCATTAGAGGCATCTGCTGGAAAATTCAAATTCCATATTGTGCATGACATTGGAATATTGTCCATTAGGTTGAGGCCATGAAATGCACTCAAAGTGGCTAAATTCTACTTACTGCTTTCAAGTAAGTGTTCATTTGCTGTACAAGCGCGTATCACGTAGCAGGCTGCTTGGAATAGCTTAATTAGCATCAGGATTTGATGTTTTTCTGAAGACAGTTGTTTCCAAGGAATGGGTTTGAAACCAAAGCAGCAGAATCTTAAATGATCATAGTCACAGTTTAATAAGATAGTTCCTTTTTGTCAAAAATGTTTTTGTATCCTTGTTTGATGCAATGATTTAAATACTTTATTCATATTTCAGTCAATGACTTCATGCACTACGGTCTGTGCTCACAATCTCCTAGCTCATTTATGCCTTGCTGAACCCATTTGGTCAGAGAAAGAGACGATCCTCCATCTTCACTGAGGTCAAGCTGAGCGCAGGCCCCCTTTACAGTAAGCCCTTTTGTCATCATGACCACAACAAACAAGTGAGCCATTCTTAGCTTTGTGTTGGTGTGCTTCTACTGCATGAAAACAAGCGTGACTATATTAATTCTAATTAGAGAAAATTGGCATGGGGCTGAGCCAACTGTAGGCAAGGATTAACTGCATGTGTGGTTGAGTGAGTGTGTGTCTTTTAGACCATAAGAGTATACTTGTGAATAAATCCAGTGCAAGGACAGTCACGGCCCTTTTTTAACCTTTGATTTGGATGATGAAGCTATCATAGCTGATACTTCATGAAATTGCACTTGAAAATCTAGTGGTCAAAGGGTGTGATTGTAGGGTGCTTAGTCATATTGCTAATACATTAGTGAGAGTTGAAGGGTTCAAGAAGGGTTTATTCTACCCTTATTTATTTCTTAGTTGATAGGTATGACTCATTCTAGCATTTCATTCCCTGTGTGTCATCTTACTGTCATTGCAGCCTCTTACAAGCAAACTGTGGCCGCTCAGTGAAGCTTTCAGCTGTATTATATTAGATTTGCATGTGGACACAAACCAACTGTTCTTTTTGAAATATTGCTAGAGTTTACTTATTTATGCCTGTTTCTGTATACATTTGATTTTCACCTAAAATATGATTAGAAAAATATTCAGCACTGGTATCAAAATGTTTGTTTTATATATATGTATTTATGTATGGTATCAAGTGTTTAAAAAAATTATTTTGAAAAATCTGACGCTTCCAATCCAGTTAGCCCAACCTTGTTCAATTTCATGTGTCACTTCTTGCACTTGACTAGGTTTCTGTTTTGGCTGTCCTTGATATCATTCAGTTAACTCTTCAGTGATGATTGCGTACTTCAGACAGACTCCAACTTCACGAGTCCTTTTTCTCTTCTTCAGTACATCAGCCTGAGGATTCCTACTTCCAGGATCCTCACTGGAGAGTTTAAAAAAACATGAAAAGAAGGTTACCAAATAGAGCAATAGCTGTTCTGGAGATATGGCTCAGCTGAATGTGTTTGAGTTTGATTTCTTTACCAAACGTGAATTTCTGTTGGGGCAAATCTACAAATCTGTAGAAATTGGAAGGTTTCACATGTACCACCCAAAATGATTTTTATATCCAGATATCAGTATCCAGATATTTTGATATTTATGATGTGGAAGATGAATGCTATGAACGTCTTATTTGCCTGTATTCCAGTGCTCCATTTTTGCACTAATTACAAACACTTTGAGGTATGAATAAGTATTCAAGTTACCCAAGCTGCGCAGTACGATATGAGTCTGGGCTACATGTGCAAGACCTAATGAATGTCACGCACACACCCAAGATCAAACGAGAGAGGTGTGTGAGAGCGAACGAGATATTGTGTGTGAGACTGACCGACAAGTACGCAACAAAAGTGCACTAAATGAAAATTTAAGTTTTTGCCAGTGGGAAAAAAAACCCCCTGAAAAACTTCTTCCTACAAATAAAGAGAAGGATAGGAGTTTAAAATTTGCCAATTTTCCGTTGTTCAATTGAAAGTGTGCAACACAGCTGAGGTCTTTGGTATGCTGTCAGTCCCTTAAAGGGCTCCTGACACCTAAAATTAACCCTAAAATAAGCTTTGATTGTATAACTATAAGTATTCCTGATAGCTTTGATGATATGAATGATCATCCTCACTAAACTATTCGTAGTTTATCCCGGTGTGATGTTACGTCAATCTGGGCTTGTACCCAATCCGCTCTCGGCGGCCACCATATTGGCTATGACGTCACATGCAGAACATTCTCATCAGGCGAGTCACCAGAACGATGACATCGAGCGATTTTCATATTTTTCCGACCATTCCTCGGTCACTGAGGCTCTTTTTGAAATAGACAGCGTGGAAGGTGTGTCAGAGGAACTCGGGGTCGGCATTTTGCCGTATCGTTTTGAACCGTATCTGGACAATTGCTCCCAGAAACAGAGGTGTCAGACTCTCCCTCTCCCCTTCCAGAATGTAAACAAAAGACGCACCCGCAAATTATAACGGGCTATCTGTGTTTATTCTAAGAGGGGCCACTCCGCTTCAAAAACGGAGACCAGAGAGCAAACAGTACTTATTTACGCTTCTAATATGATGCGGAATTGCAAAAGGGTGCTTTAGTTATAACTAATAACATTAATTGACACAAAATCTCAATAAATTATCACCAGAATCCAGCCGTACATGAAGAACAAAGCTTTTGATCTGAGCTTGTTTACGGCATATCTCAGCACCGGAAAAGCGGTCGAGTGAGCATCTTACCGTTTATAGACAAGGTATGGCTCTGGAAACAACCGGCAACCGGATTGAAGTCGTTTCTCCGCTTTTTACGGAACTTTTACCGTCGAAAATCGGCAAGTACCAACTTTTGACCACTAGTTGTGACTTCCGGCTTTGTGTCTTGAGGCACCTCTTGTGAAAAATATATAAGTGATGAAAGAAAAACGTTATTAGTTTTGCAACGAGGAGACTCTGCAAAGTTCAACGATACCAAATACATCTATGACAGATGAAGTAATCGGTCTGTATCAGTCGCGGAGTTGAAGAAGCTAATGTCCATAATGTCTGATTGTTTTTTCACTAGATCTAGGCCTAATTGTCAAGTTCTAGATCAGAATTTCTAAATCTGATTTAAAAATTTCAATGAATGAGTAAATTATATCGCGCTCACTCTCACTGATCGCAGCCACACAGGTGCACACCTGTCACTCAGGGTCCACTTGTCCCTCGTCCTCTGGACTTGC